>OX375873.1:129134398-129835198 GCA_947359465.1 Metellina segmentata | reverse complement strand
ATGACAAATTGTACTTTCGATACGTTTGAGTGAGTGGCTGAAAGTTCGTAATTTATTAGAACTTCCAGTTTATGTTACTCAAAACAAATATCTAACTAGATTTAATATAGTTTTTTAATCAATTAGCATAACAGAAATACATTTTTAAAAACAATTTAAATTAACAGTGCATAGAAACATGTCTTTTGCTAACTCATTCTTTTGTCTTAAGTATTGTTACTCTGTATAGTGGGCCATCAAAATATTAGAACCACACGAGAATAAAGATATTTTATTTTAGAGATATAAATATTTTGGGGTGATGGTGGCTATTTAACAAGTTAATCAAACATTCTGTTTTGACACTTTTTTTAAATTTCATGACACAATTATGTCAAAAAATAAAAAAATACCCAATGTCATCAGATTTTTTTAACAAATGGTTGAAACGTAAAATTGCACATTCATTTATTTTACTACAGTGATAGGATCACAGTTTCTGTACAACGAAATTATCTTAAAAGCAATATAAGGAGAATGTCTAATAGATTAGTTTTTCGTTTCTATCGTATAAAACTATTATATTCTTTGACGTTTTCATTTTAGAACTGCTATTCATACTTCCTTAATGCCTCAATGTTAATGATTGATGGTTCAAAGCTTTTTTATAGTTCTTCATCAACATAGTTACTCAACTGTTTAAAGTAGCATATTTCAGTCGTTTCCATTTTTAGTTATGAAACGGGAATATTAAAGTATATCAAAATCTATTACAACTTGAGAGAGCTTGCCTCTAATATAGTGATAGTACGTTTAATTTGCATAATAGTTTTTCAATAAACTTGGGTTTCGTACTAGTTTCTAAGGAATATTACTAATTTCCTTAAAGTATTGATGTATGTAGTTAAATATTTTCTTGAAGATTGATAAACTTATATTCAATACTTACATTTCGTTTTGAACGAAATTTGCGTCATTCCGAACAAGTTTCGTAACATACACAGTCCAGTCACATTAATGTGACCACCTGTCAAAAGCCAGAATAACCACCTTTGGCAGAACGGACCGCTGCGAGACGTACAGGAAGAGAGTCAATTAGGTTTCTGAAGGTGTTCACAGGGATGTTAAGCCATGCCGACTCCAGTGCCTTGGTCAGTTGAGCTAGATTACGCGGTTAAAGATCCATGGCGCGAACAACCCGATCGAGGTGGTCAAACAGTTGGGTTTAAATCCGGTGAGTTTGCTGGCGAGGAAAGCACGTTAAACTCATTCTGGTGCACTTCTAACGACGCACATACACTGCGAGCTGTATGACACCTCGCATTGTCCTGCTGGTAGATGCCAACATTCTAAGGAAAAATAATTCGCATGTAGGGGTGGACATGGTCGGCAAGGACAGATGCGTACTTGTACTGATCCATCGTGCCTTCCACAATGATGAGTACACCCAGTGAATGCCAGGAAAACATTCCTTAAAACCATAATGCTCCCTCATCCAGCCTGGATCCTTCCGGCAGTTGTTGCAGAGTGTTTGCTTTCAGACGTTTCACGCCGTATACGTCAACGTCCATCTGTCCGATGGAGCATAAAACGTGATTCATCGGGAAAAGTCACCTGCCACCACTCTGTGGACGTCCAGTTGCGGTATTGGCGTGCAAATTCCAGCCTTCGTCGCCGATGAACAGCAGTCAGCATAGGTGCATTAACCGGAGGCCCATGCGCAGCAACGTTCGCTGAACCGTTGTTGAGGATACACTCTTGGTAGCCCCTTGGTTCATCTGACCGGTCAGTTGCTCAACAGTTGCACGTCTATTCGCCCGAACGTATCTCCGTAGCGTTCGTTCGCCTCTGTCATCTATAGCCCTTGGTGCACCACATATGCCACGCCACTGATTTTGGATAGTGCCAGTTTTCCATGCACGGTATAATTTTTCCACGGGGGCACGCGAACAGTTCACAAAATTAGCCGTTTCCGAAATGCTTCCACCCTTGGCCCGAAAGCCAATAATCATGCCCTTTTGGACGTCGGATAGCTACGTTAATAAATATACGATAATTAATAATACGCTAAATAGCAACGTTTCTGCATTACGCCAACGATTGAAATGTTTTCCGATGCCCTAGGACTCCTTTATATACACTCCACTGAAATGTGCTGCCACCTGCCTTTTGTGATTTCTTATTTCACGTTGACGTCGAAAGTAGGTGGTGGTCACATTAATGTGACTGGACTGTGTATTATTCCATTTTTGAAGATACTATACATTTAAAAATTCCAAGACCAGAAGGTTAAGACGGAACTAAGTAAAATCATACCAGTACTCTGTCAAACTTATTATTTCGTTTGTAATTAACTTCAATTATTTCTCTTAGGTTTTTAAGTCTATTTCCGTCTATAATTTTATATATTTATATTATCTAAATATGACATTTTTTTTTAAAATAATGTAATGACTCCAAAAAAAACCCGAATGAAATCAAAGCAAAATCGGCGGAGTATATTCCGATTTCAGCAAACCTTCAGTGACGTCATTTGAAACTTGGCGTGCTTCCAAGGAAGAAACAATAAGAACAAATTCTTTGATTGGAAAGAAAAATGTTTTAGAAGAAATTTTATAATTCTGGCTTCAAGGTCTATTGAGTCACTATCTGCGTGCCAAATTTCATTTATGTAATAAGTGCTATAGTCCGTCTATACATCTCCATATGAGCAACACAAACACATACATACACTTCCATTTATAATAGTAGGGATAACAAAGTTGCTTCAATTTGTGTTACTTAATGTGTGCTTAAAAACTTGCATTGTGTTAAAAAATACTTTCAAAATATGTTGCTATTAAATGATGGGCAACATTTTAAGAAAACAAATATCAAAATCAAGTTATAACTCATAATTATTAAAAGTGAAAGTTCTCTCCAAAAAAAAAACGGCATAAAAAGTAAATGCGTTCAAAATTTCGTTGTGGTTGTCGTGACGGTTCAAACACAGTAAGGATAGAAAGCAAGCGGGAAATTGGCTGTTCTAAACCTGACGATTAAAGTATTGGATTATAGAATAACATTTATGTTATTGTATTTAAAAAATGCAGTCTCTCTTGTAATCACTTGCTTTTTAATTATTCCACTGACTTATGCGTATTTTAAGTACAAACGTTGCTTACTAAAACAATACAATTAATTTTCTGTTGTCTTTTCAGCATATTTAAAGAACCAAAAACGTATCTTTAATGTCAGGTCAAAAGGGGAAATGGTTATATTTCAGAACCTTAAGTTGAATGGTTTACGGCCGTATTCACAAATCCGAGTTAACTCGAGAATCAACGATAATCCGCGAGTTATCGAAAAAACCGTATTCACAAGTCCTGATCCGTGTTTTAAACTGCCGGTTCGGTGTTACATTTTGATCCTCCGAAATCGGCGAGTTAACTCGCGAGTAAGAGTTAAGCATGCGCAGTACTACCTTTTTGCGAAGGATATTCTTCAAAAACAAAATGGATGACACATTTCATTCTATGCTAAAGTATAGTATTCTTGCGACAACTGGCCACTGGATTGGACGTATCATTACGGAGCACTTTCTGCATAGCAGCTCATGTCCTCATCATAATATTGCTTAAATGGAAAATTTAAAACACAATTTTATTGAAATTCAAAAGAAAAATGAAAATAAATGTAGCTGCGTAATCTTAACAAACAGCTTACCGAAAAGATAGATGGCGCCACCTCTGTCCTCTAAGTCGGAGAGAGCGAACGGTAGAAAAGGACCATGGCAGATACAAATTCGTCGTAGAATAAAAATTATTCTGTTGAATTATTCCGAATGAAAGAAAATTGACAATGCAAGTCATTTTTCACACCACCAACACACGCCCATACTGACAAGTACAAAGATAATCGGATTACATACATCTGTCAAGACATTATGTACAATTCTTTCTTGCAAAATTTAGGTTTCCATAAAAATCCAATTTGAAATTAAATACCTTTGCATTACTTTTCCCAAAAGCATATTAAAATGCTGTATGAGTCCTATTTATTCACAATTTGGAATCAATTCTACGGCGAAGTACGTGCTTATCAGTATGAATGCAGATTCGAGCGTCATAACCAATGTAAACAATATCACGTGATCGTGAGGTAGCCAATCACAGCGAGCGTTTCATTTTAATCCCCGGATCACTTAACACGCTGTTTGAAAATACCGTTCTTGCTAATCCTCGAGTTAACTCTTACTCGCGGATCAACTGATCCTGGAGTTAACTCGAGACTTGTGAATATGGCCGTTACTCTTTTTGACAAACATTCATGAAGGAAAAGCTTAAAATATTTCACTTTTTCATGATCGCATTATGAATATTATGATTTTCCATGATAGAAGCATGGCCGTGATAACAATAATAACAAATAATTATAACTCAGATTTATAGATTCATTTAGCTTTAATTTTAAGTACTCGTATATTATATTATTTCTTAAATCAAAGATGCACCATTTGACATCTTTTGAATCAAAATGCAGACTTGACCCTTCTTATCCTGACACACGGAAGATATATCAAACATACATTAATGTAAATTATCTAGAAAATTAGTGTTATATTATTAATAGATCAGTCTGAGTGGTATGGTGACCATAAGAGTACGTAGTTTTATCACTTAGGATTTCTTACACACATATACTACTCTACAATAATAGACCGGAAGCCAGCGGATTTGAATAAAATCCGACTATTCCTTTGGGGTGTTTTTCGTGGTATGGCCTGGGACCTTTGTCTGATGATCCTGGTTAATTGAACACCGACGTTTACATGAACATTTTATACATTCAGGTTCTTCCTACGCTTTGACACTTTTATGGATTGAAAGAATGTTACTTTCAGGACGACAAATCTCTATGTTAGGTTACAGCCTCTGTCAAAGAGTGGTATCAAGATATGGATGTAGAACGTATTCCCTGGCCTGCTCAGAGTCCCAACCTAAACTCCATAGAACATATGTGGGACGAGTTTGAGCGACGCTTAAGGAACAGGGATACATGTCCGAAATATACAGCTGAGCTGGCGACATTCTTGCAGCATGTATGGACACAAATACCCATAGCTGTGTTTTAAAACCTTGTTTAAAGTCTGCCCAGAAAGGTTGGTAGCGTAATTGCAGCACGCGGGGATCCATCCCTCTATTAAAGCATCTATTATTTCCCTTATACCATCACATCTTGCTGTCCAGTCCATTTTTGTAGAGTGTATGTACAAAACACACTGTTCAGACTATGAACATCGCACCTTTTAGTCTTAATATGCTAGTAGGGGGATAATAGGTATCCTGGACCATGTGGATTGTGGATTATAGATTATGGTGAGAGAATTGTTGAATGCACTATCTTGTGGGTGGGGGGGGGTAGTAAATTTCTTGGAATTTACAATACCCACTTACTTTGTTTGCGTAATATGACAGGTAGCGCCATCTAGTGAGGGGATGAACAATTAAACGAACTTTAGCGAATAAATATATAATATAAAATTAAGGAAACTACGGTATTTTCTTAAATTAAAGACTAAATGACTGGTACCGCCACCTAGGGGTGTAAAAAGTAACGATTAGTTTTAAAAGATTTATTTTCTTGCTGATACTTTAGAATTAAATGGAGAATTATTCGAAAGAAAAATAATAATACGTGGATTTGAACCCAACAAAAGGTAATCGCGGCCAACCGTTTTTTCACAAGCTCTTAAGCCGTTCAGCCACGACCACCTAAATGATCGTGTTATATTTAAAATAGTCTATCATTCTGTTAATGCGTATAGTAAATACTACCAAAGATTGAAAAAGTCTAGAAGCTTCTGGAACGGGTGACTAAGAAATAGTAGTGCCTAATACATGAGTAATGTTGTACCCATAAGGCTGTAAGATAACAGAGTTAAACACTGACTTGACAAAAATACGTAGCATCAAAGATTGAAAAGTCTAGAAGTCTCTGGAACATGTGAGAATATGACAAAGGATAATATTTTTGCACGTGTAGGTTAAAGAGAAGGAACGGAATTATACAAGGAATTGTCGATAAAAGTGACTCAAAAGAAAATTAAAGATTAGCTTAAACTACCGAAGTACACGTGTTGTGGTATCTGAAAATGTTAGGAACCAAACAAAAGAAGGTGATTATACTGTTTGATAACTAAGAGGCTTTTAAAAGCGTAGTTGAACTTGTTTCTTGGGTCTTTGAATAACTTTGCTTCTCTGGATTTTTGCCCTTCTACTGTTTTTAGATACATCATGGATTCTAGTGATATTAGACCCACAAAGAAAATGCGTACAGACAAAGAACAGTGTTTCCAGAAATACTGTAAAGATTCTTTATGCTATGAATATGGTAAATTGTTTACAGATTGTGATGGTTGGTCATATTTCCGTCGATTGGAAAACGAATTAACGTATTTAAAGAAAGAGGAAACTACTATAGAAATTTCCGGTAAAAAACATACTGTGCTTCGACAACTTGTAAGCATACGGAGACGAATTTATAACCTATACCTTTAGTGGATCTTGTATTGCAGCCAAGCCCTGGTCTCCTTTACTGTTGGAAATAAAGGGTGAAGTGGAACGAATAATTGATGCAAGATTTAATTTTGTGTTGGTGAACCGTTAAAAAGATGGTAAGGACTATATAGGTGCACATAAAGAAAACGAGAAGGACTTGGATCTTAATGCACCCATAGCGTCTGTTTCATTTGGACAAAAAAGACAGTTTGTGTTTTCTAGAAAGAACTACAACTCTTTAAAAATTGTTCCGGAAAATGGAAGCTTACTTGTAATGATATATCAGACAAACAAATTTTGGTTGCACAGCTTGCCCCGCGGAAATGCATTATGCTCTAGAATTAACTTAACGTTTCGAAAAATTATTGTCTAAATTAGTGATAATCCCCATATGTACCCCCTGAACTGGAACACAGTGTAAATAGGGATGTACACTAAACGATATTTGGAAAACGTTACAATTAATATTTATGCCTTTGTGAATATTGTTTTTTATACTTACATCTTATTGTTATTTTAAGGAAACTTTTATGCGTGTCTTACCACATACACAGTATTTTGGATTTAAAAAAAATTAAATACTAATTTTAAAAATTGTGTTTTTTTTACAATACAAGATCTGAGATGAAATTTTATTTGCTATAAATATTTATGTTTTTAATTTAGAATCGTTCACTTAAACACTAATTATACATTAGATGCTATAGCACAAATTTTATTGCATGATTTATTTTCAAATACTGCACACTTAAATAAAAGTACAATTTTTTTTTAAACTTTGCAAGACCCATACTATGAACATGTTTTCTTGTAAAATTTTCTTTTAATAGAACAAGAGAAAACTCATCCATATTATTTTTTTATTTAAATAAATCTGTCTGAAATGTAGTGATTTTATTGTTTAGATTTGCAAACTTTTTAAAATGAAATTTTCTTTGATTTATTGTAAAATGTTAAGATGCTTTTACACACAAAAATTAGATACTATTACACATATTTTAATAATGATTTTGAAAAAATATGATTGAAACATATAAATTAGCTATTATTACAAATTTTTAAATGCAGATTACAAAAAAAAATATTTTCGATTTACAATAAAGACATTTAGCAGTTTCATTTCTTAAATCGTGTTTTTATGTAAGAAAAAAAAATTAAGAAGAAACCTGTAAAAGTAAAATATTTTTTACCTCTAGTTTGAAACTTTTCAAGACCCATACTATGAAGATGTTTACTTGTACATTTGAAGTAGTGAAAATGAATATTAATAAACTTTTAGTCTTTGAAGTTCTAAATTAAATGTTCTTTTTTCTAATGCTCTTGCCAACAATACATTTTACTAAATATATTAACTTCTTTTTATTTACTTCAAAACATTGTGTATTATATTATACACAGTTTAAATTGCGGAGCCAAATGCCAATTTTGTACTAGTATTTTACAAGATACTTTGTATAGGTCTTTATAATTTTAGATATACTACATTGCTACGTTAAATGGATAGTAAGTGGGTTTTGTGATTTTTAAAATAACGTGTTTACTTCTAGGCTGCTAAACAAAATATTTTTTTTTGCCCTTTCTTGATAGTTAATTCTAAAGATTTACTCACACCACTGATAGTTTCACACATGAGTAAAATTAAAAAACAACAGAAAATTTTAAATACTAATTAATTTTTAAATGAACAAATATCGTTGAAATAATGTTTAAGTATAACTTCTATGTGTTCTTCAAACAATCTCTGCAAGAAACAAATTGTTCTAAAACATATTAAAAAATAATTCTAAAACATATTGAAAGAAATACTGAAACAAAGTAAACTATATAATACTTTTTAATTGAAAAATAACCAGTATTCATATATTTTACACAAAATAATGCATTATAATAAAAACAAAAGAACTTATTTTATATATGCCTGTATTTTTTAAGAGACATATATTTCCTATGAGCCAGTTATTAAATGCCGTCACCTGAGCTTTTGGGCAATGCAAATGATTTTTTTGATTACCACATGATAGTTTTTGGATCTCTTTGTTGCTGCTTAGAGCACATAGTGCATCGAATTTTGGACACCCTTGGACTTGGAATTTTGGACCAAAGTGTTCCAAGTTGATGTTCGGAATATTCAAGGCATCTAAGCGTTATTTCTCAACACAACCACCTTTGTAAGCAACTAGGTACTGAGAGGCACTCTTTGTCTGCTTGTATGATTCCAAAAGTTTAGAGTATAGACTTTCTAAGGGATACACGTTTTCCCCTGCTATGGGACAGAAAGGAAGTCCACACACGTAATTTTCAACATATCGCACAGTTTTACGATCTTTGACACTAACTTTATACTTATAAGGCGATAGGTTAAAACGAATACTTGAAGCTACTTGCGATTTTATAGCGATGTATCCGTATTCACGTACTAAGAAACCTTCCTTAGTCTGAAATCCATCAAAATCCACAATTGCGCAAATGTTAAACATTGCTATTGAAAAGCGTTCTCTGTTTGTGGATAAATAATTGTAAACTGGAGACACAAAAAACTGATCTATATAACACTATACACTTACTAATCAGTAAAGTTAATCTTATTTTAGTCTTTTATCTTTTATGAGTAACAATGAACTCGTAAGTGAAGAATGTACTAAGAAAACACGTGCTTGTGATAATGCGACAAGTAAAGTTTTATGTTGTAGTACAGGATTTTAACTAAAGGGGGGTATGCTTAAATGTGCATGTAATTTTTTTTTTTTTTTTTTTTTTTTTGCTCTATCACGTAGATGAGCTGAGTACAGTTCAATTCGATGTATCTCAACTTGAGCAAGATAAAAAAGTATATAACCAAATATAATTTATATTCGAGGAACTTGTTTTTTACTTTTCTTTAAAATATACTGATTTCTTTTGATCATGCTGTTTTATTTTTCTAAATTTACTTCAGCAAATTGAATTATTTATTTATGGGCACAAATCTTTGCCTTTTGTTGAACATAAAATAGTATCTTTGACTAGTATCAGATTTTTTAAAAATTGACGAAGATAACCTTTATGAGGGATTTAACTCAATAGGCCCTATAATTTTACACTTAAGAGTAACAGAGCAGTATAGTTTTTATGAAAATGAATAACCATTATGTAAATTTGAAGCCAAAATTTCCAAGTATGTCTATGCTCAATAAACGCCTGTCTACGTTTAGAGATTGGCCACGCACGAACTTTGACATTTGGGACCTGGCCGAAAACGGATTGTTTTATACGGGTGTATTGGACAGGGTAAGGGTGTTACTGGTGTGGCGAAGGGCTTGAAAATTGGCAAGAAGAGGATGTAGTGAGACACGAACACATAAAGTTTTATCCAAACTGTTTGGTAGACCAACAATAGCACATGAATCTTGACCCTAGATAAAAAAGAACACCAACATATGAAATTGTACAGGTGGATGAAATCAAGAATAATTCCAATGTTTTTATAAAACCCGATGTAAAACCTTACCCCTCAAACAACGACAAGGACTTACGACTTTGTAAAATTTGTTTGGAATCGGAAATGGATGCTACTTTATAGCGTTGCGGTCATCTGGTGACATGCATGAGATGTACGAAAGGTCTCTTAACGTGTTCTATGTGCCGAACCAATATTTTACATAAAATTAAAACGTACATTTGTTACTAAACGTTATCTACCCTTCAATAAATTCAAGTAGTAGATGCAATTTATAGTGACTAACTGAACATGACGTGAAATAATTCTACAAGAGTGGTATTTTGAGTTTAATGTTATGAAATTAACACATGTTCCGCAGCGCGCGCGCGCGCGCGAAAAGACTAGTAAGGAAGTTCGAAACTTCTAAAATAACTATAAGACTTTCTATCAAGGGCTTGTGGTAAAATTGTGTAGGAAAGACTAAAACCTCTTCTAAATATATTAAATATAATAACTATTTTACTTATTTGTTGTTTGTTCATTACACGCTAAACCTATTTTGGATAGATGAATTTTAAAATGCCTTAAAAAGTAGTTACAAATTGCTTTAAGAAAGATGTGTGTAAAATTACTATGTCAATGCAAGAAATCTGGAAATAAATATTCATATTTTGAGATTTTTTATTTTTTTATTTTCTGACTGATTTTTTACTGCATAACTTTTTCTTTTTTTATTCTTCTTGATAGACTTTACTTTGCTTTTGCCTCTTCTTTTTTTTTTTTTTTTTTTTTTTTTAAATACCGTAATTTTTATTGTTGTTGCTGCTTAACTTTTGTTTCTTTTACTGTTAAACTTTTTTTTTATTTTTTACTGTAAAACTTTTTGTTACTTTGTTTCGTTACTACTTAATTTTTTTTTTCACTGTTTAATTTCTTTTACTGTTAAAGTTTTTTTTTCCCTGTAAAACTTTTTGTTGCTTTGTTTTGTTACTACTTAACTTTTTTTATTTTATTAGTATTCCTTTTGTTACTGTTTAATTTCTTTTCCCGTTAAACTTTTTTTTTTACTGTAAAACTTTTTGTTACTTTGTTTTGTTATACTTAACTTTTTTTTGATTTTTTTTTTTTTACTGTTTTTTTTTTTTATTGTTTAACTTTTCTTTTTCTTTTTTTTAAACAATATTTACAAAAAATACTATAATTGTTGTGTAGAATATTTTTTTCGACAACACAGGATTGAAGATTAAGTATTTTTTGGAAACATAGGAATCGGTAAAACAGTTAATATAATTGTTGTAACATATCTTACAGGTCTTTTACATACATTTCTCTAACAGTATTGAAAATATCTGTTGTAATCAAATTCTCAAAAAAGTTATACTCTAATATTATGTCACAAAAGTTTAACAATTTATTGCTCTCTCTTACAAAATGAATAGCAAACTCTTTCCAGTTAACTACACATAAAGCAAGGGTGAAAAATTCGCAAAAGCGTTCGTCAACACTCATCTTCATACATGCAGGTACAGATTGATTGACAATTTCATTCTTACAGCCTAAGCAATCAAAAAGAATAGTAATATTTTTTACCACAATTTCCTTTAGGCACTTGCAGAGAGAAGCTATAACTTCTCTCCAACAATCAGATTTATCAGTATCACTACAGTAAAGTTTGTAACTTTCACCAGGAAAACCATTTTTAGATTTCCAGTTTAAAATAGTATGGCAGCAAATACGTCAAAATTGATATTTTGAAAAAATGGACTTGGTTTAACAACGTGTATTTCAGAAAAAAGACCATTGTTTTCAGTTCTCACCCCATTGTGTGTTTATAAATTCTGATCAGTATTTTAAATTGTGCGAATGCTACGCTAATGTGTCAGATATATTGAAAATATCAATTTTGACGTATTTGCTGCCATACTATGTGAAACTGGAAATCTAAAAATGGTTTTCCTGGTGAAAGTTACAAACTTTACTGCAGTGATACTGATAAATCTGATTGTTGGAGAGAAGTTATAGCTTCTCTCTGCAAGTGCCTAAAGGAAATTGTGGTAAAAAATATTACTATTCTTTTTGATTGCTTAGGCTGTAAGAATGAAATTGTCAATCAATCTGTACCTAATCAATCTGGCATAAATCAATCTGGCATGATCTGTACCTAATCAATCTGGCATAAATATTAATTGTAACGTTTTCCAAATATCGTTTAGTGTACATCCCTATTTACACTGTGTTCCAGTTCAGGGGGTACATATGGGGATTATCACTAATTTATACAATAATTTTTCGAAACGTTAAGTTAATTCTAGAGCATAATGCATTTCCGCGGGGCAAGCTGTGCAATCAAAATTTGTTTGTCTGATACATCATTACAAGTAAGCTTCCATTTTCCGGAACAATTTTTAAAGAGTTGTAGTTCTTTCTAGAAAACATAAACTGTCTTTTTTGTCCAAATGAAACAGACGCTACGGGTGCATTAAGATCCAAGTCCTTCTCGTTGTCTTTATGTGCACCTATATAGTCCTTACCATCTTTTTAACGGTTCACCAACACAAAATTAAATCTTGCATCAATTATTCGTTCCACTTCACCCTTTATTTCCAACAGTAAAGGAGACCAGGGCTTGGCTGCAATACAAGATCCACTAAAGGTATAGCTTATAAATTCGTCTCCGTATGCTACAAGTTGTCGAAGCACAGTATGTTTTTTACCGGAAATTTCTATAGTAGTTTCCTCTTTCTTTAAATACGTTAATTCGTTTTCCAATCGACGGAAATATGACCAACCTTCACAATCTGTAAACAATTTACCATATTCATAGCATAAAGAATCTTTACAGTATTTCTGGAAACACTGTTCTTTGTCTGTACGCATTTTTCTTTGTAGGTCTAATATCACTAGAATCCATGATGTATCTAAAAACAGTTGAAGGGCAAAAATCCAGAGAAGCAAAGTTATTCAAAGACCCAAGAAACAAGTTCAACTACGCTTTTAAAAGCCTCTTAGTTATCAAACAGTATAATCACCTTCTTTTGTTTGGTTCCTAACATTTTCAGATACCACAACACGTGTACTTCGGTAGTTTAAGCTAATCTTTAATTTTCTTTTGAGTCACTTTTATCGACAATTCCTTGTATAATTCCGTTCCTTCTCTTTAACCTACACGTGCAAAAATATTATCCTTTGTCATATTCTCACATGTTCCAGAGACTTCTAGACTTTTCAATCTTTGATACTACGTATTTTTGTCTAGTCAGTGTTTAACTCTGTTAACTTACTGCCTTATGGGTACAACATTACTCATGTATTAGGCACTACTATTTCTTAGTCACCCGTTCCAGAAGCTTCTAGACTCTTTCAATCTTTGGTAGTATGTACTATACGCATTAACAGAATGAGAGACTATTTTAAATATAACACGATCATTTAGGTGGTCGTGGCCGAACGGCTTAAGAGCTTGTGAAAAAACGGTTGGCCGCGATTACCTTTTGTTGGGTTCGAATCCACGTATTATTATTTTTCTTTCAAATAATTCTCCATTTAATTCTAAAGTATCAGCAAGAAAATAAATCTTTTAAAACTAATCGTTACTTTTTACACCCCTAGGTGGCGGTACCAGTCATTTCGTCTTTAATTTAAGAAAATACCGTAGTTTCCTTAATTTTATATTATATATTTGTTCGCTAAAGTTCGTTTAATTGTTCATCCCTCACTAGATGGCGCTACCTGTCATATTACGCAAACAAAGTAAGTGGGTATTGTAAATTCCAAGAAATTTACTACCCCCCCCCCACCCACAAGATAGTGCATTCAACAATTATCTCACCATAATCTATAATCCACAATCCACATGGTCCAGGATGCCTATTATCCCCCTACTTATGCTCTAACGGACGTCGTGGATCAGTGGGTATGTCCACTGCGTTAACAACCTTTGAGATGTTGGCGGCACAGGTTCGATTCCTGTCAAATGCAGTAAAAAGTTTCATATGTGTATGTGTATTACTGGATATTGATGATCTTAAGTCTGACGCATCATGGCGGGTGGCTGAACCGCTCTAAACAGAGGCGTTGGCTGGGGACGCCGAAAGTCGGCCAGGTGCTCAGGCTTCTGTGTCTAGTTGTGGTCCGGAATTGATATCGGCAGACACCCGCCGCTTTTTTTTCACCGGTACTCTCGGTTTCCGTGTAATCGGAATAGCCGATGGTGGGCGGTGGGTGTTTTCGGCGCTGGGCCGAGTGCTGGTTGATTTTATTCGGTGGTGTCTGGTCGGGGCTGGCGGGCTACCGGTAGGCACCTGACGATTCGGATTACTTTCCGACGGCTGGTTATCGTTTCGGGGCGGTAAGGAAAAGGCTGTAGGCTCTCTCGGGAGTAGTGACCCGGCGGGTAGGGGCAGGCCGCTATCCTTCCGGTCAAGTAGTGGCAGGAACCTCCTCGAGGTGCCACCTGGTAACTAGGATGGCTGGAGGCTTGTCTCTCCGGACCTACCCTAGACTAATACATGCACGCTTATGAATTTAGGTTATCTAGTAGGCGGCAGAGGCAATGCCTTCTATATAATGAAGGAGGTGTTGGCAGAGGTCTACATATCACCATGGATGATGGTCCCGGTACTACCGCCCACGGGCCGGACATTAGGGTGAGATAACAGTCTGCAGTCCTGCTGGGCTACTGAGGAGGGGGCGCCCAACTAGTAGATGCCCCGGCTTCCTTCCTGTGAGTGACGTATCGCCACTCAGTGATGAGAACAATCCAGCTCGACGATGGCTTCTCTCTTAAGGCAAGCATGAAGAGTCCAGAGTGTGAGCACAGTGGCCTCGTGTTAAATAAAAACTATGAGGTGGGAAGGACACCTTTTGCTTTGGGCGGGGGCTGTGCAGGCTGTTGGGGGACTCTGACCACGTCTCGGATAACCTGGCGCACCTAGCACTTCTCCCACATGCCTGGGTCTTCTTTCGTTTTATCATCAGAGACCTTCCCCGCTAATCCGCTGTGGGTTTTCAGTAACTCGGTACGGAGGGGATTGTTTCCATTCAGAAGAAGAAGACGCAGCATGGCAAAATTTCGTCTTTCTTCCATAAAACCCCAAAGCATCTAACCGAATATTATCTAAACTAAACATGGTACAGTTACAGTCTACGTTTCACACGGTGGTAATGACCTTGGCGAGTTTTTTTAGTGCACCTTTAGTAGCAAGTTATGGAAGGTTAAGGTAACCCATCTGTATTACTTTTATTTTAGTTTTTATAAAAGCCAATGCAAGCGGAAAGTGTAAATTTTCATTTTTAATATTCTAGTGAGTTCTTTTAATATCCTTTAAACTTTTCTTTGGATTTGCTTCTTTGATATACATAACTTAGGTTATTTCAATTTTAAAATAAACCCTTGTTATTAGTTAATTTTTAATGTATTTGTTTGAATTAATTAGTTCTAATAATGTTTTTTCTCCAGATGAGGAATTTTCTTTCATTTTCATTTATGTCACGGTAAAAGAAAAATATTTTTGGAATAATTATTTCCTTGGCAAAATTAGTAGTGTTCCAAAAAAAATCGCCAAGATCGTTACCTCTGGGCGGATTGTAGACAGTAGCTGTACCTTAAACTTAAAATAACTACCATCGCCTAATTTATTCTCTGACCTTTAATTTAAGATCCATCGCTGGCAGACTTGCCAGCATATTTTTTACTGACTTTTAATTCATTCATATTTTATATCACTATAGTTTTTCACTCCTCCATTCTTTATCTTCTCGTGAAATTAGCATCTTAAAATCAAGAGCACGTGATGTGGATCACAAGCAAAATACAATTTAAACTTGCTTGTTGAGGCTATAATTTCTTGATATTAAAGTTTCGTCCTTAAAAATTTAGATTCCAATTCTGTGGTTTTAAGTCATCTCTTAGAACTCAAGAACGAAATATAGTTATAAGAAGTTATGTGCTCTTAAAGAAAAACACCCTTAGATCCGGTGGCCAACTTAAATTCCGATGATTGAATTAATGTTTAGGGCATAAATCAGAAATAGTGCTCTCTTATGAGAAACAGAGCGATTCATTAAAAATGTTTTTCCTTGTTTATTTTTGAAACCTGAATAAAAAAGTTATAACTAATTGGATAGTATGTTTGGGAGCACTCAGTGTACTGCACTGCCTCGTAAACATTTTCAGCTTAATTTTTCAAGAATAAAAAAAAAGAATCTCTAAGGCGAGGGCACATATATTTCTACAAAACACATGTTATTGAATTATAATTCAAACTTTTTTATAGTTACACTTGCAGAATTACCCTGTTTTTTTCAGGTTGAATTAATTAAATATTGATTTGAAAGTGATCAGAATAATCATTTGTCCATAAAAGAATGTTAGAAACATTTTAGTGTAGGATAGGCTATTTTTGATACCGTTTTAACTTTTTAATCGCTTCTGCAATTTACTTCATAAACAAATCTGAACCCATGATATATCCATCCATATACTCCATTTCATATTCCTCGCACCTTCTGTTAGACAAACTACAAAGGTTTTTTTTCTAAGTTCACTATTACAGAAGTCTTTTTTTAATATTAAACTAATTAAGATTATTAATGTACCTCCATTTTCTGTAAAAATGTCGAATTTTTGGTGAATAGTCTTGTACTGAGTTTTACTATGAACATGTTTTACTTGTGACATTCCTGCACCTGATATGCAATGTTTTCGAATTTCATCATCTATGTGAGAGGATGATAAATTATAATTTGCAACGGCTTTCGTGACTAATTTAGTCTGAACCACACACACAAACGCATTTTTTTTCTTGATTATTCCATCGAGTGGCACATTGAATAACGAAGCTTGTGTCAGAAATAAATGTCAGTGTTGATAAATTACACTCAATCGATTGAATTTTTTTATGAACAGCAAGTCGATTTTACAACGTTTTGAAAGAGAATATATCACTGCTTTCAACGAATGCATTTCATATGCATCTAAGTTGCGTAAGAACAGCTTCAATTTGTAGAGCAAGCAACCTCAACTTTCTGTCACTTAAGACACAAAATTTCAACTTTTCAAAATTACTAACTGTGATATTATTCCCAAGATCATCAGTCTTGTTTAAAATCCCTTTTACTCCAACAAACAGTCAGTTTTATATCGAATCCTTATGATACATTTTTAAATTCCGAGATTTAGTTTCTAAATGTAAATCACGTACCTATTAAGATTCATAGATGTAGTTACTTGTCTATAGAGTCAGGTAACAATAACACCCATGAGGCATTAAAAACGAATGTAAATTTAAATGATTTTAATCGTATGGTAATGAAAAGCCCTATAAAAATTTTGAAATATATTTAAAATACAACGTATGACTATCCGTTTTATTTTAACGCAACACATTTATTTGAAACTGATTTTTTTATTACTTTATTTGTCATTTTAAAAAAGGAATCACGCACCCTATTTAAAAGTATTTTGTTCAGCATACTTTATTTATTTGTATAAAACAGCATTATACAAACCATTACGTATCCAACCAAAGAATAAAATAAAGTTGCTCGAAGCATAAAGCCTTCAGATAAAGCGAAGAAATCGCAATGCATGATATTTTGAAATAAATAAATAAATAATTACAATCAAAAACCTAAATAATGTATCTGCAATAGATAATATACCGGAACACGTAAATACAAACAGAACAAACAGAAACATAATTCCAATCCTTGAAGTAATGCAGAATTTTGAAAAAAAATATGTGCAAACGTGTTGAGTTTTGACTTCTTGAATACATTGTGAAATAGAACAATTCGACTCAAGACTTTTGAACAATATTGATAAACACAATAATTAATTATTTACAAAACAAACGCATGTGTATTATACATGAAAATCCTCTAATATGACAGCCACATTTCGCTGCCAGCTAAAATACGCAAACAAGGAATTCTAAATCAAACTAAAATTAATTTTTATTTCTGGCTTTGCCAGTTTCTGTGTAAGAAAATTAGGCTTTTAGGATCAAAGAGTTTTTCGTTTGGGCTTTTCGTGTTCTATTACAATATGTAAGTCAATTAAAATTAAATATTTTAAATAATATTTTTCAATCAATCAAATATCTCTAAATTATTTAAATTATTAGAAGAAGTAAAAATTCAATTTAAATATAATAAAATTTGTTTGGGAAAAAATTTTTCTCGCAATACTTGTAAAACAATATTATTGGAAAACTTGATTTTCGATCAAATTTGGCAATGCAATCTCATCTGCTTTCAGCAATTGTCTTATCCTCAATGTTATTTCTAAGGCGTTTTTAAATTGGTTATCGCCCCTTCTGCACTCCTAGGACAAATTGAACGGGGTTTAAGGGATAACCTATCATAGCCGCCGGGCTCCAAATTAAAAATGTACCAAAATTGAGGGGGATTGGACAAACGGTGTAGATTTGTACAGGCAGACAGTAAGACAGACGCCAACTTTTTCATATATATTTATATAGATTTAGCTGGAAAATGATGATTTTTTCAAACGCTTCTGAACTTGTCAACTAAATTTCAATGAAGCGTATGTTAGAACCTAAGCCTTATCCCAAACTATCCCTATCAGTTTAGTTCAGCTAAACTTTTTCACCGCTATTGAAACGATTTTAATTATAAACTTTACATCCTTGTTTCAGAGTTCAGACATTTTCAAGCATGGAACTTGTTTTTAAACCGGCAAAGCCTGAATTAATCATTTTTATCCAATATCAATTTCTTTCTAGTATATTGTTGATAAGATACTATTTATGTAGGAAAAGCCTTTTTTTGTTGTAAAATTTCAATAATGTTGGCAAAAATGCATGGTACCATATGGTACCGCTAGGCTTTTAAGGGAGCAAATTGTAAGTAATGCAATTTCTTATTGATATTGACGCAAGCGGTTTAAATATATTTTTACCAGTTTATGTTTTGAAATTAATAAAAAAATACAAATGTATGGCATAGAAGAACACATTTTGATAAATATATAATAGTAAAAAAAATATCCCAAGAGAAGAAGAGAAAATATTTACTATTCTGAAAGCACAAGACAAATGACAATACCAATAATATTACCAATAATACTGGCATTTTTTTATGCAATTTAATCATTAACTTTATTACATGGTCTATTTGCAATGTTATTTTGAGTGAAAGTCTAAAAAAAATACAAAGCCCTACGTCACATTTTACGCACATAGTGTGAACTCGACTAGTGTAGTTTATAGCAGCACATCTTGAACCCAACTTCTTTTGAATTTATTTGTACCAGTCTTCTTGATTCTTTTTGCTGCATTTTTTAGTTAGCAGAGTTTGCAAGACCCTCTCTCTTCTGAATATAAATCTAAATAATCTTTTCTGTGGGTTTTTTCCGTGATGTTTCTACATTTGCACATAACTGACGACCAGATAAATTATCTGTAAGTTCTCCTTCATCTTCTTCTGCCGAGTCTACCTCTGTGATACTAGTGCAGCATCAGGAGGTTCAATATAGACATCTTCTAAGTCCGACTCTGAGTTTAATTCATCAAATAGCATAATAGCTTCTTTTAGTGTTACATATTTCTGAAAAATGAAACCGTATTTCAAAATAATAAAATATACGCATGATTTAAATATACACAAAAAACTGCCATAAGAAATAATATGTTCAAAAATATAGTCAAAGACACATTTTAATTCCATAACTGCATTTTAACCTACAACTCCTTCTCCATTTTATACTTTTGGCTTTATTATTTTTATGAAATAAGCAGTAAAAATACTGTTTATTTATTATTATTTTTTTTTATGCAAAATTTTTGTATAATTATTTTATACACACTTATTTTTTAACTATTCTGTTATGTATGATAAAAAAAATTAATTATACACTTTTAAACCATTTTTGTATTTTCTCGAGCAAAAATCAATAAAAATCTAAGCAGTGACGAAAAGATAGTGTAAAAGCCTAGTGGTACCAGTAACATTCCAATACAAAAAAGATGTACATAATATTATTATATTTTTTTAAACACTGTGCACGTAATATCTAGACATAAACGAAAAATACTTTATCAAACTTCCATTTCTATATGTATCAGTAAAGAGAATACGGTTATACTTACTTTTTCGATGCGTCATTTTGTCATAGCCCAAAAATATTCTTGTTTCTTTCGTTCAAAGTAAAAATCTGACGTGTTGTTCACTTAAATTATTACCTAGACAGGATTTTTCACTCTCTTGTGTGGTGCCGTCTACTAACATACAAATAAAATATGTGCATTATTACGAAGAAAATTGTAATATTTTAAACCTTTATTTCTGGTACCATATGGTACCGCTAAGCTTTCCCGGGTTAAGCATGTATACAACTGAAGCAGAATTAAATAAAAGTTATTTCAACTTTTAAAAAAGTATACCTAATATGTTCTCACGTGTTATTAATTGATATCACCACTGCCTATGAAGAAATTAATGGTGCCCACAGAAATGTCTCCATTTAAATGAAATTTTTATAAAGCTATACCTCCATCTTCCTAGTAGGATTTTAGACGTAGTTTACAGCTACTTAAGTAGATCAAACGAAAATTTCTAACCCACGGAATTAAGTCACGAGCATGTTCTTATGTTTAACGATTGAAAACCCCAAAGGGAAAACTAAACCGCTTAAAACTTTCAAATGCACGTAAACCATCTTCCCTAAAAAGCCATTCAATGGACCCTTTAAATTCAGTCGCAATAACGATTAACATTCATAAATCGGTTAATTATCATTTTTACCTCACGCCATCTCACCGCATTGAGAAATCCAAATTCGATTTGGAAAAGTCGATTTGAGCAAGCGTTAAACTGGCGGCTATTCCGTTCGGGTTTGCACAAACCGAGCACACCAGAACCCGAGCAATTCCATAACTCGAAGCATCGGTCTCTCGAGAACCGTGCAGACAGAACATACATCATCATTAAACGGAGAGAACCCAAAACGGAATTTAACTGCCGGGAACTGGAAATTAATTTTGGCGCACAAATTAGCACTGGGATGGGCAAGCAATTATGCGAGCACGAGGTCGACTTGCGAAAGGGAGGAGGAAAAAAGCCCAGAACTGTTTTGCACCACTTGTTCGGCTTATCTGGCAAGTCCCCTGCTAATGGAAGGCACGGTGTTGGGGTTGACTGGACGACTGTGACAAAAAATGTCGGTTTGGGTCGTTAAATTTGTCACTTGAGATTGGACTCGGAGGGGGAGATGGGAAAGCAAAGATGAATCGCTGTTTTATGGTTAATAGTCAAGGGAATGGGAGTTGCGCGTTTTCGCGTTTTTTGTAGTTGTCCCACTCATTGAAATGCACACCGGCAATTTGTTTGCCTAACAAATTACACGTGTCTCGCATGCTTAAGCAAATGAGATGTATGTGATGAAGGAAGGAGAAGGGACTCTATTCGCTTTATCTCTGCAACAAGCTATGCAATAAATGAACTACTGGACACGCAAAAGTGATTGTTTTTACCTTGCTGTTATAAATCGATAGAGCAATTATGCTTAAAATAAACTCGGAGGAGATTGTTTTCATTCAATTTAAATACCTAGGTAGGTCAAGGTCGCACCTGAGTTGCGACATCACTCCAAACTTATTAAGTATTACTTTCAAATATGCAAGTGTTATTCAAAAATTTCCACTTTATTTCTTTATCCAAGTAAAATATTCGTGGACTTTGTTATATTTATAAAAAATAGTAAAAATATAATTTATAAATTTTAGCATCAATAAAAATATTTTGTTATGGAACCTCTTGTTGGTGAAACAAAGAACAAATATTTTACGTTTGTTGTCAGTGCCGTAAATAGCCATTCCTGTGCCCTGTGCAGGAATTTGCATTTAGGTCCCTTAATTAATTAGATTTGGGAAAATAATAAAAGAAATAAATTACAATGTATTTTTAATAAGATTTATTTTAATTGCACTTTTTTTGGCTTTCATTTGAGCAAATTCATTAATTAAATACTCACAATTAATATTTCTTAACAATATTATATTCTATTGAAATAACAGAAAGATTGGATAATCGTTCTTTTCCGATAGTTTATTTAATTAATTTGTTATTAATTTTAACTTGCTAAAACCTTTCTCGCACGAAGCAATAGAAACGGGAACGACGAAGAGCGACATTGATATTTGGGTAAGACTCAAATAAACTTTAATCATGAAGAGCCTGAAGAATGTTAAACGAAGATGCAGTTTATATATTTTGTGTAAGAGTTGTTACTTCAAGCTTAAAACTTTCAATTTCACATGTGAATTCGTATTTTTTAAAAGCTTTGCTATATTTAATAGCGACATCTGTAGTCGATTTTTTTTAATCAGCAACTCTCTTGATTGTAAAGACGAACCATAGAGGAAGCAAAAATCGTCACAGATAGTTTTAATTTCTTGATAACGCCAATCTATTTGAGACAATAGTTTCAGGAACACTGTAAATTTGTATTTTAAAGTATTCTTCGGGTGTCAAGTTACTTCCTTCATCTGGTGTTTCTTCTATTTCCATTATCTTAACTTTTCTCTTTCGTTTATTAATAAATCCTTCTCTATACTTATTTCTTCAGTCAAGTTTTGTACTTCCTAGGAATTTTGTTCAAAACTTGGTACCTCGAAGCCCTCGTACTGCTTTCTTTTTTCGATCGATGCATTGTTTAATTTTATTCCACATAGAAAGAGTACAGATAAATCTATAATTACTTCTCAAAATCAAACTTTTTTGATTTCGATACAGCTTTCGAATTTGAAAAATCGTTTGCAGTCTTATCATTACTTCAGGTAATTGTAAATACAGCGCCTTTATTGCACTGGCCTTTGATGACCACCTTGTATCTGAAAAACTTTTCAATGATAATTTTAGGCACTTCATTAAAATGTCTCAACGTGTTGTTGAGGACTAGAAAAAAATTAAATTATCTCTGCACATCACCAAAAAAGTAATAATTTCTGAAGTTGTAGACACCAGCTAAATTTAGATTATGAGCTGCTAAAGGTACAAATATTGCTCAATTGTTATTTTCCAAAATGCATGCACTTACTATCCTTGCCTTGTTTATTGAATTAACTACATAATCATTAATTGTTTTACCTATTTTTATATTATTTTCCATCACTTTCCATTCAAAATATGAATTTCGGTGCTCCGCAGATTTTTGTATTGGGGAATAACAGGATTAAGATGACTTCTAATCATGAAATCCTCTTTGTCGGTCTTTAAGATTATGCGATTTGTGTTCAAAAATCATGCAAGGAAAGCAAAATAATTAATTTTAATTAATGGAATATGTAATCCACTTTCTTCTAACAGTTTCTCCATTTACGTGTTTAACATAAAACTAATCCTTCGTAAATTTTCGCCCTAAATCACGTGCTTTCAACGTGTTGTGTTGTTGTAATGTTGTTGCCTTGATCTGGACCATGTGTGGCAAGGGAATACATTAATTTACCTGTAATAGCAGGCCAGGAATGGGGATCGCTGTAATTTAGCAGTATTTGTTCTGTAACAGTAGAGCACATATTTGTAAGGCATTATCGATATGTGAGACAGTAGTTTCTTTTGAATTATATTATGCGGCAACTGTAGTAAAATATCTTGTGAAGCAGTAAATATTTCTCCTTGCAGTGGCTCCTTGTTTTTGCTTCTCTGAGAATTGTCGTTCATTTAAGGGGTAGATGTCAAATTGGAAATCATCAGATTGTGAAGCAGAAGTAGATTTGACCTCTTCCGGTCTTCCTCCGTTCTCTAGTGTTTCTGTTCTTAGACATTTAACAAATTGTTGCAATACTGACTTGCATTCTTCTAATTTTCGTTTTCTTATATTTCTCTTTTAACCGTCAGTTGCTTAGACATTTTTAAACTAGAGCTAAACAAAAATATAATTTTCAACATTTTCCATATATAAGTATAAAAATGTTTTAAGATACTGTAAACTGTATACTAACTTCTCTAGTATTATAAAAGGAAGTGTTTGTTTGTTTGTCTGTTTGGTGCCACAAAATCCTGACGATTCTATAGCACTTAGAGCAATGAGAGCACACAGGTAGACCGAATTATTTGCAATTTTTGGGTAGCAGCGAATTTTAAAATTCAATCTAGAAGATTTTTTTTTCATCCGCAGTACGCGGAAAAAATTATTTTTTTCATTTCCGCTTTGATTTTGCGCGGACGAATAAATTTCCAGCCAGACAATAAATCTTTTAACTGAAGTCAGTTCTTTTTTCTATCTTCTAGACCGTTAAAGATAGTGTAAAAATTTCAACGGATTTGAAATCTGCTGAAAATTTCCGCTTATATTGATACCTAAAAACATGATTTTCTATAGATAAATAATTTTTTTAATTGAATATATCTAAAATGGTTTTGAAATCTGCGGAAAATTTTACACCTCATTAATACCTTACACCACGGGCTTGGGCAACGCCGGGCTAGCCACGATGTGGCTAGTTATTTATAGATCTAATGCTAGCATGTTTCGAAATATCGTTTGCTTAGATTCCCTCGTATCCCATATTCCCATGTTTATTCCAACGAAACATTTTACAGAAAATAATAATAACCTAAAAATTCGTTGTAAATGAAATTAATTTACTAAACAATTTTACTATAAAACTTGGTTATATTACTTGGTGCGTCTATTTTTTTCTGTTTTGAGTAGAGTTCTCATCTCTATAAATTATACAGTTTATTAAGGACTCCTTCCTTTCTTCATTTAAATTTTAGCCAACCTACTATGTCACCCAGTTCAGTGTAATCACTTCAGTTCAAAGAATTGTTCTACTTTTTGCTTGTGTTTTTGTTATCGTTTCCTATTCAACTTCGATAACTCGATGTATGTTTCGATAACTCCGATGTACATTTTACATATCATCTTACCATATCCAGTACATTTCACTACAATGTAGTAGCAAAGAAACTTAGTTTCTTAAATTTTACACGTCAGCATATTGCTATTTTTACGAAAAATAATGAACGTAGTTATGAAATACAGGTAAAATAAATAAGTGTGTAAGAAGTCTCCCAGAGCATTGTATACTTTCTTATAACGCAATCCATTTAAAACTTATCCTGTGCGGGTATACATGCAAGATATATCATTGCATCTACTTTTATAACACATATATCAAGGTACTGCCAACTACCAAACATAAAAATGTATGTAAAGTACAAAACTCCATGCATCATTAAAAGTTTTGCTTCTGAAATAATTAAGCTATGAAATACATAAAACAATTTGTTATTGGAACTTGAATAGAGCGATTTAATATTTAACTGATGCATCTCTTGGCATGTCAATTCATTTTGCATCTCTTTATTTTAAAAAACCTCTACGCTGAATGTGCGATAATTCGCTAGAGCTAAATTGTACACGTATAATGCCATTTGACGTATTTCAAATAAACCAACACACTAAAAATAGCAGCAAAGTTTTGAACACCGCTAACTTCCAACGTGACAATTTAAATCTATTTAGGATTTCCGTCGCTGCTATCTTGTTTGGTTATGCAGTGCATCTGACAACTTGTCTTCATCCTTTTGCGCACTCTTCAACTTTTTCGCCGGAGTTTATTCCGTATCCGTGTCCGTAGTTTTAGAAATATACGAAGAAGTAAACAAAAAAATTGTTGTTTACTTTAGTCATACCTCGCTTGAAGTGACAGCTGCCACTAAACAATTATGCTTCAACACTCCCTCCTCTTTCCGTATCCAATACTTTTCATTATTTGACGTTTGAGAGAAATTTATTTTCACATACATAGAGTAACTTAGTTTTCGCAAGAGTTTTTTCTTCTTCTTGCAGTCTCTTATTTTGTATGAAGAGAACGTCTTAATAAAAACGGATTGTCGTCTGTTATCGATTGTCCGTTGAAAGCCTCAATTAAAACAATTGGCAAATTTCGCAGTTTTTATAATTTTTAAAATTTTTTGCAACGAATAAAATTGAAAGCAGCATATAATAACGAGGAGAAAGCTAAAAAAAAGATGTTTTTGATGTCAAATTAAAGAACAAAAAAAAGATGTTTTTGAAGGCAAGTTAAAATTTGAATTGGTATTAAAGTCACGCTTGTATAGCTTATAATAAATTTAAATTTCAAATTTTTGAAAGTTTCGAATAAATAAATTTACCGAACCTATTTGCATTCAAAGTAAACTCACACAAAATCGTAAATATATGACTTGAGTAAAACATGAATAGTAATTTAGTAATAGTTAATTAACTGAAGCCATCATTTAATTCTACCACGCATCATGGTATTTATTGTAAGTGACAATTTTTGTGATTTGACTTGTGACATTGCATGTGACAGAGTTTGCAGTGGTCACAAATTACATGTTATAAAATTATAAATGGAACAAAACGTGTTCACCAAATACTTGTTGGTAGGTAGTTGAATTAACGTCGCAATAGAGAAACACAAAGGGCTATTGGCGAGGGTATGGGATCAATCCTGACCATATACTTAGATTAACCAGACCTCGTATCATACTGAACATCAAGAATGCATTGAAGTAGAAGAAACATAATTTATCAGAAGGTTTTTTGGAGACGGAAAATGAAGGTGAAAACTAGGATAAATTTGAGAACTGTAAATCGTACATTTTCTGAACTAATTTCACACGAGTTTCATGTGATAAGTTATGCACCTTCATTTGTAACTGTTAGTGAAATTATAAATTGTTAAATTATTAAGAATTGTGAGTAGTTAAAGAAAAATAACAAAATTTTAGATAAGATAACTTACAATACAGTAATCATTTTTATATATCCTGAAAGAATTACGACACCCCCCCCCCTGTTTGCATTAATGACAAACAACTTCTCCAAATAGAAGATACGCGACGCAATGACTGTATTACTCGAATGTTCCATATGCATTCGAATAAACTTCATTTTACAAGTCAGTAACTTCAGAACATATAGTGTTCTTTTTTACTCAAGCCCATTTATTAGCTATCGCAGAAATGGAAGTAAGAATTATTGGGTCATTATAATTATTAAAACATTGGTTTGACACTAAAATATCATCAAACCACTAATTTCAGTTAATTGTTATTGAGGGAAGTGATGAGTTTTCGAACATTTATAAAGAAATTGTCATTCCTAATACTTTTATAGATTAAATGCCAATAAGTGCATTCTTTTTCAGTAACCCCTTCAGGATTGATCCCGGACCGTCGTCAATAGCCCGTTTTTTGCTTCAGTGTAACTTTAATTAAAATACCTTACGTACATACCTTGTTCAAGAAATCCTCAACAGTTTTGTCCAATTATAAAGTATTACTTCACACACCGACACCATTCAAGCAGCTGCAAGGAATTTCAATTATTACAGATAGTGAACTCGGGTTTAGTGAACTCGGGATAGATTAACTAAAGTCGCGCCACTGGAGCAACACAACGAGCTGTTGGCGACGGTCAAGGCTCGATCCTAAAAAGAAAGATCCAAAGACAAAACCTCGTAATCCGAACCATGGTCAGATGCTGACGTCAACTCATCAGTTGGCACCCCACTCTCTAAATTTCCACATCACGCCAACGTGGATATATTTGATTTGATTGGATTCAGTTTCAAACTTGCACATCTCCGGTTGCAAACCCGCTACTATTCCAACACGCCTAACACGCCTGAATACATATTTTGCCAATACAGAACATTTGACATCCCTAACAAACACTTATCTGTCTAAAAAATGGCAAAAAATCAACTGACACAGTCAGAAGAAGGAACATAAAAAAGGTTTTGAGTTGAGATAAATTAAAAATAAATTAGTAAAGCTTCTTTCCCCGTAACACTAAGTAAGAAGTGACATTTTAGATGACACAATTGAAAGTGAAACATTACGGTGTGTTAATTCGTTCTGATCGTCTTGTGAAACCAATCAAAAGTATGACAACCGTTAAGGGTATGTTTCGGAGCAGAGGTGCAAGACTTCAATCCAATTTACGAACAAAAAGTGACCAAATAAACAAGTAAATCCTTCATTGGACAAATAAAGCTGATCCTCGTGGAATGAATGCCACTACAATCAATCTAGCTTTTAATTCGAGGTTATTGTGTTATTTTCGTAACTCGGAGGACTGTAGATTGTGTCCTGGATCTGGAAAATGTCCCGCACTATAATTTGGCAAATGCTTTAAATGACCTTTTTCGCATTATCAAGATTGTTGTGTTTTTTGTTTCAACTTTTTTATCAATAGCTCGAAGACGCAAACATAAAATGTTATATATATATATATATATATATATATATATATATATATATATATATATATAAAATAAAAAAGTAAAAAAGTGTTTTGTTTTGCATTGAATATAATAGTATAATTTTTTTAATGTTTCCAGAAACTTTATCTAAAATTATGTTGTAAAAAAAAACCGAGGTTGGAGGTTGAAAGATTGCTAATCTAGTCATTTTTCAATAAAATGTAATTATAACCCGTAATAATGCAAAATATGTTGAAATTTAGAAACATAACCAAATAATCTCACTAAAATATCGAAAAATTAACAAAAGTTCCAAAGAGTCGTGGTAGCGTAGAAAGAGTAACGAACATCCAACCAGAGGGTTGTAAATTCGAATCCAACGAAAGACAGCATTGTACAAAGGGGGCTGTATACGTAAAATCTGTCATGGAATAAATAACGTCACGTTGATATTGAGTGGAAGTCTGGGGAGTAGGGTGCCAGCTCAAGTGTGACCTCATAATCTCATCGGGATGCAAAATTACGTGGTGTTTTGATCAGATTTTTCCCTTAGGGGATTGATCCCGGACCGTCACCATTAGCCTGGTGTGTTGCTACAGTACGACGCTAACTTAAAACCTCCCTACTAAAAGTGATTAAAAATGAATACATATTTGGGACCAGAACCAGCAACCGGAATTTTTATCTACTGGTATTTTCTATCAGAGAAGTTAGATAGGTAGTTATTGTAATTGATGTCATTCTGGAACAATACGGGCGACTTGCGAATAATACGGGCGAACAATGGCCGACTTGACGACGGGGATCAATCCCCTAAGGCAGCGTTTCTCAACCTTTCATTATTCGCGGCCCAGTTTTCAATCATAATTTTCATTGCGCCCCCCCCCGCATACAATAAAATGTATACAACAATAATATATATTGCGTATTTTGATTTCTGTTTTTAAATTATTTTTAACTAACTGCCAAAACAAGAGTAATAGCTAGCCAACGTTGGCGAGAAACCACATTTGGCATTTTGCCAAGCGGGCGGTGAACAGATAAAGCGAATGGAAGCGGGGAAAATTGAAATACTATGTTTGAAATGGAAGCCAAGCAGATACATAACGTTTAAAGAATATGAAAGTACAAAAATTCGTTAATTAGTCGTTAAAATTTAACATTCTAATTATTCGTTAAAGTTTAACCTAGATGGGGTGAGCTAAATTTAGAAACTGGGAATACGTTTTTTTGGAATACTAAAATAAATAAAACAGAAGCATGACTAAGGAAAAGAGAAAAAATAAGTAATATGGTTTGTGGAAGCCGTCTCGAGCATGTGCATAGCAAATGTTTTCTCATAGGAAGAAGGAAAATGTTCGATAACGCAAGTTTCAATTCTCATTTGAGTCGATCGCTATCAAATCTATCGTATGTTATATATGTTTTCATGTTAATTGCAATCACCATATTAAATATTCACGGCAGCAGATTTATGCAGACCCATGGATAATTTTTTAAGCGGGCGTAAACGAGCATTAGACGATAGTCAAGCATCAACAAGTACACAGACGAGCGTTGTTCCGAAAATAAAATCAAAAAAATATTCTCAAGATTACTTAAATTTGGGGTTTACCAGTACTGAAGTAAATGAAGAAGAAAGGCGATTGCTCAAAAATGTTGGCCGCAGACAGCATGAAACCTAATAAACTTAAACGACTTTTCGAAACGATTCATATTGAGTACGTCAACAAACCCAGAGAATTCTTCGAATTAAAATTAAAATCCTATGAAAAGCAAAAATCATTTTTTAAAGAAACTTTGTGAACAAAAAAGCTTTAATTGCATCCTACAAAGTTTCATATAAAATAGCCAGATGTAAAAAACCGCACACCGTTGGTGAAGAGCTTATTTTGCCAACAGCAATTGAGATTGTAGAAACTATGTTTGGAGATAATTTTTCAAAACAATGGTCAAATGATACTGTTGCTCGTCGAATTGGTGATATAGCTGAAGATGTACAGTGTCAGCTTTTCTCGAAGTTGCGTGACAAATTGTTTTCAATACAGCTTTATGAAGCAATAGATAGTAATAAAGATGCTCATTTCATTGCCTATGTTCGATTTTGTGATAATATGTCAGTAGAAGAAGAACTAGTTTTCTGCAAACCGATAGAACTCAAAGCAACAGCGCTCGCATTATTTGCTATTTTAAATGTTTTTTTGAACGAGGCAAATATAGAATGGAAAAATTTCGTCGGAATATGCACCGATGGTGCTCGTTCAATGTCCGTAAGATTCCAAAGTATACAATCACTCGTTAAACAAAAATCGCCTCAGTGCGTCTGGACACATTGCATGATCCACAGAGAAGCTTTGGCTTCCAAAGAAATGAGTCCTGGTCTGAATATTGTGTTAACTACACTTGTAACCGTAGTAAATTGTATCAAAATGAGACCCCTGAAATCAAGAATCTTTTAGGTACTTTGTAAAGACATGGGTGCAATGCATTCAGCTTTACTATTTTATTGCGAGTCAAGATGGTTATCACGTGGGAAATTCTTGCAACGTGTTTATGAATTAAGAGAAAAAATCGCCATTTTCCTGGAAGAAGAAAACAGACCGGAAGCCAAGAATTTTCGCGATGGTTTATTTGTCATGAAATTGAGCTACTTAGTCGACATATTCAAGAAATTAAATAACTTGAATCTTCAACTCCAAGGAGCAAATATACATATGTTGGATACGAGTGATAAAGTTAATGCTTTTTTGTAGAAAATTGGATTTGTGAAGCAGAAATTTAAAGCAAAAAACCTAACAATGTTTGCAAATGTGAATGATTGTACTAAAATTTACAAGGATGAAGAAGAACATGCAAAAGTTGTTTTTGTAACCATTGAAAATCATTTAGCCATGCTGGCAAATAATTTTAAAAAGTATTTTCTTGCTGACGAGAAACTGATAGCATGTTACGAGTGGGTTAGGGATCCATTTCATAAGACTCCCGAAGGACTCTCAATTGATGAGGAAGAAATATTAATAGACTTCACGACAAGCGGCGAAACCAAAAGACAATTTAGTTCTAAACTACTATTTGAATTTTGGTCAGAAGTAGAAGATTATTTTTATGTAATAAAAACAAGGGTATTTCGCATTCTATTACCATTTTCAACATCCTACCTTTGTGAAACTGGATTTTATACTGTGGCTTCTTTGAAGACAAAATATAGATCTCGGCTAAATATGGAAACAGAACTGAGAGTGGCTATTTCTAATATTAAGCCTTCCTTCGAAAAACTTTGCTCGGCAAGACAGGCCCAAGGAAGTCACTGATAATTACTAAATTTGTTTTTAATTTGGTATGCTTTGATTAAGTAAGTTTTGATTTAAAAGTTGTTGCAAGGTGTTTGCTTTCAGACGTTTCACGTCGTATACGCCAACGTCCATCTATCCGATGGAGCATAAAACGTGATTCATCGGGAAAAGCCACCTGTCGCCACTCTGTGGACGTCCAGTTGCGGTACTGGCGTGCAAATTCCAGCCTTCGTCGCCGATGAACAGCAGTCAGCATAGGTGCATTAACCAGGCGTCTGTTGCTGAGGCCCATGCGCAGCAACGTTCGCTGAACAGTTGTTGAGGATGCACTCTTGGTAGCCCCTTGGTTCATCATCGCGATCAGTTGCCTAACAGTTGCACGTCTATTCGCCCGAACGCATCTCCGTAGTCTTCGTTCGCCTCTGTCATCTATAGCCCGTGGTGCACCCCATGTGCCACGCCGCTGATTTTGGATAGTGCCATTTTGCCATGCACGGTATACTTTTACCACGGCGGCATGCGAACAGTTCACAAAATTAGCCGTTTCCGAAATGCTTCCACCCTTGGCCCGAAAGCCAATAATCATGCCCTTTTGGACGTCGGATAAATCGCTACGTTTCTGCATTACGCCAACGATTGAAATGCTTTCCGATGCCCTAGGACATCCTTTATATACACTCCACTGCAATGTGCTGCCACCTGCCTTTTGTGATTGGTTATTTCACGTTGACTACGAATGTAGGTGGTGGTCACATTAATGTGACTGTACTGTATATGTGTATGTGTGCTTTCCTTTAAGTCAGTTAATCAATTTAAAAAATATATATTTTCTCTGGGATATTTTAGAGCTCTCCCCCCCCTCTAGTGTGCTCGAGAGCCCAAAGGGGGCGCGCCCCACAGGTTGAGAATCACTGCCCTAAGGTAAAGATTCGAGGACAACACTACTCAATTTTGAACCACGGTCGAATGACGAGGCAACACCTGAACTGGCACCCCACTCTACAAACTCCCACGCCACCCCAACATGAGAAAATTTTAGGCCATGACAGCTTTTGCTTGTACCGCCCCCTTTGCTATTTGCTGGATTTGAACGCACATCCCTTAGGTTGATAATCCGTTAGTCTTAAAAGTGTGCCACCGCGGCACTATCTGTTAAGTCTGTTAAAGAACCCAAACTTTAAAAATTAAGAATCCAAATTTTAAGTATACAATTCATTAGCATTCCCTTTTTGGTGACTTATCCTATGTGGTTTCAATGGCTGTGATCAAATATTTATTTCATCCTATCGAATAATATAGATTACGTGAACTAAATTCTAGTATGCTTCTTCATTTTAGGATATTTACCTATTACGGCAAATTCGGAATTTAACATTGATAAGAAAAGCAACAAGGGATATATTCAACTGAAGAACATGCTTCGGCGAGATGGATTCCTTTCAGATTTGAACATATGGGAATATATGGAACACTCTAGGAACGGCCGAACAAATTGAACTTTTCTATAGGCAAGATATAAAGATTCTTTGAATGTATTGCATATTACATATGCTCTTTTCCGATTCTTAGATGCTTGGAATATCCAGACAGCTTTGTAGCAGCATGTCTGCTCTATCCGCATGGACGAACCAGACAATGCTCACTTGCTAAACTGGAATTGAATTTTACTAATAGCTAAAACGATACCTGACAATTTTTTATGTAATAATGTACGTCGGAAGACGCTTTCTGGCAGACACCAGTTGTGTCGCAAATTTCATATATTACGTAAAGAGCATCTTGACATAAATATGTAGTGTATGTTCCTTTATTTGTATCAGATTGTTAAATTTTGTGTCACGAACGGTATATAAAATAGTTTGAGGTGGAAACTGTGCTGTAAAATATTTAAGCTCTTATAGTCGATAGCAGTTATTAAAGTTTTACACACCACTAAAACTGCCAGATGGATTATTTTGGCCTCGTTTAATTTATTTTCACCTTTTTTTGAGAACCATTTCCTTACACTAAAATTAGCAATTCAGTTTCACCTAGTTGATGTTAAAAAGACACTCAAATAATTAAAGATGAAATTGATTTGTGGTCTCGAAACATGACATTTCAAAGTCCTTTTTAGATGCTAAGATTGAAATAAAGTATGGAAAAATGCAGAATACCCACGGCTTCAACAACATGTCTGAAAAATACTTTTTGTGCATCTACATTCTCCTACCTAACGAAAGAATAAAATCGCATAAGGCCACAAATGATGAATATCTATCTGGAGCAACTGAAACTGTGGACTTACATACTGCAACCAAATATCAAAATGTTCTCCAATAAAAAGCACGCACATAGCAACATTATTCAACTTTAAAATTAACGAATACTTTTCATTTTGTGAAATTATTTAAGTACATAGTATTTAGCTGGTCCAGAAAGTCAGTACCGTTTGAGCATATCTCCCGCGCATCTGACAGCACGAAGGTCGCGCATGCGCACTTACATCCTTCAACTCGAGAACGAATTAGCCTAGCCAGTTTGTTTGCTTACGTTAATATTTGAAGTCATTGTTTGTCGGTAATCATGTTTAAAACAATCAATCGTCCCGCCAGCTGTGAAATAAACTAACAAAATTCTTTTGCAGTCCCAAAACACAGCACACAAGATTTTTCTTGATGAAAGAGGTGGCTCTGAATTCTTGGGTTTCGTAAAAAATCCATGTTTCATCGCCTGTGACAGTCCTTTTCAAAAAATGTTTTACTTCTGTCGCATAACGCTGCAAAAACTCCAAGGCTACTCCCATGCGTTACCGTTTTTGAACGTCCGTTAGTGTTTTCGGTACCCATCGTGAAGACAATTTTTATAGTGCAATTATTCAGTCACAATTTTGTGTAATAACGATCGTGAAATGTTTTGAAAATTCATTGACCAAACAAAAATCGTAAATCGCCTATTGGAACGAACTTTTTCGTCGATGCAGCTTGCCAATTCTTCGGTGGTCAACGACGGGCGTCCACTGCACTTCTCGTTATGGACATTTTCACTTCCTTCGTTAAACATCCTAACCCACTTTCGTACCATACCTTCACTCATCTCGTTCTCTCAGTAAGTCTCACCTATCTCACGATAAATTTCACAAGGTCAAACATTTCTTGCATTCATAAACTTGATAACGGCTCTTATTTCACAGCTTCAGAACATATAGTGTTCTTTTTAACTCAAGCCCATTTATTAGCTATCGCAGAAATGGAAGTAAGAATTATTGGGTCATTATAATTATTAAAACATTGGTTTGACACTAAAATATCATCAAACCACTAATTTCAGTTAATTGTTATTGAGGGAAGTGATGAGTTCTCGAACATTTATAAAGAAATTGTCATTCCTAATACTTTTATAGATTAAATGCCAATAAGTGCATTCTTTTTCAGTGACCCCTTCAGGATTGATCCCGGACCGTCGTCAATAGCCCGTTCTTTTGCTTCAGTGTAACTTTAATTAAAATACCTTACGTACATAGCTTGTTCAAGAAATCCTCAACAGTTTTGTCCAATTATAAGTATTACTTCACACATCGACACCATTCAAGCAGCTACAAGGAATTTCAATTATTACAGATAGTGAACTCAGGTAGCTAGATTAACTAAAGTCGCGCCACTGGAGCAACACAACGAGCTGTTGGAACGAACTTTTTCGTCGATGCAGCGCACCACTTCTTCGGTGATCAACGACGGGTGTCCACTGCACTTCTCGTCGTGGGACATTTTCCCTTCCTTCGTTAAACATCCGACCCGCTTTCGCACCATACCTTCACTCATCTCGTTCTCTCAGTAAGTCTCACCTATCTCACGATAAATTTCACAAGGTCAAACATTTCTTGCATTCATAAACTTGATAACGGCTCTTATTTCACAGCTTGCGGACCTATCGATTGTTTTAAACATGATTACCGAAAAACAATGACTTCAAATATTAACGAAACCAAACAAAATGGCTAGTCTAATTCGTTCTCGAGTTGATGGATGTAACTACGCCTGCGCGACCTTTGTGCTGTCAAATGCGCGGGAGGTATGCACAAACGGTACTTACTTTCTGGACCAGCTAAATATTTTATAAAATTATATGCATTTTGCTATTAAACTATTAAAGGTTTCTTTAATGCGACCTCATTTATATACAGCTAAACTGATGGGGCCTTCCTACATATTGAAGCTGACTTAGTCAGAAGGTTCTTTTTTGTTTTACGAACATCACAGCACATACACGTCACAACGACACATAACCAAAAACACACTACTAGCATACAACGAAGTAAGCGTTATATACAAATGCGAACTGAAACTAAAAGCTATCAAAAGGAGCGGCTTAAGAAGTGAGAAGTGGTATTAAGGGGAGTGAGAACTAAAACTGTAGTTTGCGATTCTCACCAACAAGCCCGTTGAAAACGGTGGCGCTGTTCAAAAAAAAAGCACCGCAATATAAAGGTTCTCTACCCTAAGGCCACGTTCACATGAGGCGTTTCAACGCGCGTATGGTGAGACTTGCAAGGTCCCGACATTAAATTATGTTTATTTATTCCTTTAATTGAAGTATCTATCTTTGCGACCTTGAAGAGCGGGACCCTGATACCCTCGCCAAATGCGCGTTTTACGAGCCTCATGTGAACGGGGTTTTAGTTTAGGTAGTTAGTTCGTCGACATGGGCAGATTCAGGCAGTGGCGATTGCATATGGCCGGTTCCATCAAATACTCTGCGAAAACTGAATGAAGTAGATGAGACGTATTTCATAATGCATTAAATGTTCCTGTAAACACATGGTAAATTTGAATACAACCCCTGAGTGAAAATTATCAAAACTAATTACAACATAGAACTTCAAGTGGAACGTACGAAATAGCAATGCAATCAGGTCTCTACAAGCGTTACAGGGAATATAGGAAAAGTATAAACAGTCGGAAAATTATACAGTTTAAAAATCAACACACAAGATAATTTCTTCGAGTTATCTTTAACCCTTCGGCATATCCCATTTGTGTAAACAGAAATCTACCTTATGTGACTTTTGAATCGTTTCGACACCTTTGAATAATAGAATCTTCGTTACGATTATTTAAACAAAGTAATGATGGAGGTCTCACTTGAAAATTAAATTATATTTATGTCATTTATTGTTATTTGAAACTCAATTCATTTATTTTTTTAGCAAAATCTGCATTTTACGTAATGTAAAATTTGCAAACATTGTTTGTATTTTAATTACCGTTGGTGTCGTATTAAAGAAACGTAACGGGCGATCAGCGATGATACGGGAATAAACTCGAAGGGAGAGATACGATGATAACAACACGTAATTTTCTACTATGAAACATCAAAATAAAGTAGAAAGCGAAGTGTTAATTTGATCCTTAATGTTTAAAACTTCTAGCATATCTAGTGTTAAATGAATACTCAAGAGAAATATTCACGTATTCTTCTCTTTTAGGTCTAGCACGAGTCGTACTGCAAAGGTTCACATCGCGAAAGGTCACATTTCACAGCTGGCCAGTCCGTGCAAACTTTTGTTTATTCCTACCTGTGGGAATGTGCATGGAACTCAAAAGTTCCAATACTTACGTGATCAGTACCTGGCTCGAAGTCACGTTCAAAACGTGCCGACTACGCTACTATAGTCGGGGGTATTTTTTCCCCGTTCCATCAATATTTTTGTTATATTTTCCTATGCATTGAATACAACGTTTTATACACTGTATTTCTTATCTATAGATTTATTTATTTACCATACCTTTTTTTTTTCGTTCGGTGGCGGATAAAATCAGATTTTCAATAGTACCTTTCCATTGCTGTAGAGAGAACCCAAAGAGTAAAGAAAAAAACAAGAAAACCCTTCCCTACCACGTTGCTCTTCTTCAGTCAGAGAATCTTTTTCATGACAGAAATAAGGCTGAGGTACAGAACGAGGTATTTTTGCTTTGTTTTTTTGCTCCGTTTTTTGCACCCGTACTTGTCCGTTATTTTTCCAGCATTTTTTCCTTCTTTTGGAGTATTAGGTGATCCGGCTGGCGTGTTCTTTGCCGAGACGTCATTCTAGAACAGCCTCCTTTTCTTTGTTTGTTTACTTATTTATTGCTACGGGAAGCAGCCGTGATTTGTCTTGTTTGTTTTGTTGATATCGCTGATATGGAAACATGGAACGAAGTAATACAGGAGTGTATGAAACCAACGATACCAGGAATCTTCAAAGATTTATATGTATAGTTATCCATCTCTTTCTCTATAATATATATATATATATATATATATATATATATATATATATATATATATATATATATATATATATATATATATATATATATACCCTGGTGGTGTGCATTATTTCTTGTATCCATTCTACGAATTTCTATTTTTTTTGCAGTACGATAAAGGTGTTGCACTGAATTACAATTTCAAAAATTTTAAATTCGATAGCTGAAATCATGTGAATACCAACGGTAGCATGTAGCTTCATATTATATTCGATGCCGTTATGCAGCCTCAAGTCGATAATGCGTGCATGTCAAGCACACCAATGTTAAACAAAAACAGTTACAGCAATGTCATCATGGATAGGGCCAGCGATATAGTTGATTAAACCAAGCGACGGGCTAAAATAACTTATTGTCCTAGCATAATGTCCTAGTATTTGAATTAGGGGTCGATGTCTTGAATGAATTGATTAATTAAAAGTTTATTTTCCATACCTACACTACCAAACTGAAGTATGGAAAGATTGGATTGAATATGCGAGGGTGTGCTGTGAAAGAACTTGACCGGTATGCTCACGATGACCTCGTGTTTCATAAGAATCACACCAATAAGAGACGCCCAATCCGACAACAAAACTCACGTCCTTTAAACACGTTCTACAGATGGATGAGAGGGAATGGATGGCACTCTAAGTCTAGCGACCTGTTCTATGTGAATCCTGGGACTTTTAAAATTTATCAGAACCCGTTTGAATTCCGCATTGAACTTTAAAGAGTAGATACATTAAAGTAAATAAAACATTTTAACAGCCGGATATTATTCCTTCCTAGAAGGAGGGCCCGGTTGCAAGAGTAAGATTTTAACAACCATAGGGCTGCGAGTTCGAATCCAACAAACATCGTCGTGTACAAAGGGGGCTGGTGCAAGTTAAATCTGTCATGGCCTCAAATGTCCTCACGTTGGAGGGGGGGGGGGTGGAAGTTTGGACAGCGGGGTTACAGGTTAGATGTTGCCTCTTCATCCGACCGCTGTTCAAAATTACGTGGTGGTGTCGTCGGATCTTTTGCTTATGGGATTGATCCCAGACCGTCGTCAATAGCCCGTTGTGTTTTTCCAGTAAGACGTTGATTAAAATACCTATTTACCTATCTACCTTCCTGTTAGGTAGTTATTGAAGTCGCACTAGCTCAAAACACAATGGGATATTGGCAATGGTCCGGATTCAATCTCCAAGGGAAATATCTGAGGATAACACTGTCGTTTTGAAACTTGTTCAGATGAGGTAATATTTGACGTGGCGCCCCATTCTCCAACTTCAACACCACGCCAACATGGGCACACAATTGAAGCCAAAAGAGATTTAACATGCACTAGCACCCTTGTACCCCTTATTTGACTGAATCAAATTTCGAACTCGTCCCCCTCCAGTTGCTTATCTGTTACTGTCCCAACCGATCTACCGAGGCCCCAATCCTGCCATATTGTTCAAAGACAAAATCATTGTATCCGGTCATTTCTACGGTGTGGACCAAGCTCAGTTATAAAATTTGACAGAAACTGAACCTTATAAATTGCTTTATGATTGAAACCATGGTTTTATGTCAGTCTAACAGTGCCGAATGAAAAATTATTGGATGCACCATTCAAATTCAATGCACCATTGTGTATTGATTATATGATTCTATTAATTCTAACTATTTATTTTTTCTGCAAACACAAGCTTTTCCCACCATCAAAAGTTCAGAAAACAAGGATAGAAACATCATTAATTTACCTTAAAATCTATTAAATACCAAATAAATAAATAATACTTTATCATCTATTTTAAATAGAAAAATCTAAATAGTATAATGGTAGAAATAGAAACCCCTCAATGCAATTATACTAGTATAATAAAGGAATTAAAGCACAAAAATACAAAAATCTAATCATGGACGCCGACACATAATACACATGCTTATGGGAATTGACGGTTCAATGTTTCATGTCTTGCAATCGGATTTGATATAATGTACTTAAATTTTTATCAATTTTACATTTGAACAGATAACGGATCTTTATTGCTCCATTAGGGTAAGGCGGGTTAATTTGAAACAAAATTTGTATGTTCACTTTCAATCCGTATTTAAAACTCTTGATAAAGTAATCAAACATTGTTCACCCTACTAAACTAACGTGTTACTATTCTACTTTGATACTTAATTAATACGAATATTCCAGAAAAGAAATTTAACACCGTACTCAGCTGTTTACAATTACCCCACGTGTTTACAATTACTCCTGAAAGTAGGGTTATTAGAAAAAATGATTTTCCTCCTGATACTGAATATTGAAAAAGTGACAGCATGCGTAGTTGTCATGGCAGTAGATGGAACTCCAATCGTATTTTTACCCTTCTAATACCATATTTACAATAACCCCGTTTTGATCTTTACATTTACCAAATGCTCCCATTTCTTACCCCAGCAAAATATATTGACATTTGAAAGTTTCATTGATCATGAGGTGGACTTCCACGACACTCATGTCCATAAATTAAGGATAATGCCAGCTCCGGCAAATAAAGGTTCAGAAACAAAACAAACGTGATTTATTCATAAAGCCCATTTATTAAATAAAAGATTAAGAACAAAAAAGATGGTGTATGTATGATACCATTCATAAAAACTACGATTTTTGTTCAATGGAGCAATTACAAAAAGTATCGGCCTTAAAAAAAAATTAACATGACATGGTTGGTATGATGGTTAATACATTGTATGTCTCCCAGACGATGAAATACAGTCCGTACAACGCCTAGGCATGCTGAGAATCAAACTATCGAGCTGATCTTGAGGAAGATCACTCCACTCAGTAAGCAATGCTCTCCGAAGTTCCGGCACACATGTAGGAGGTGGTTGACGCGCTGCAACTCGTCGGCGAAGGATGTTCCACACATGATCTATAGGATTCATGTCAGGTCAAAATACTGGCCATTCCAAACGCGCGATATCCTCAGATTAAAGGCATTCGTTTACACTGTTTGCACGGTGAGGACCGGCGTTGTCATCCATAAACACAGATTCTACGCTCATGGCACCCTTAAACAAACGTACATGTTGTTCCAGAATGACGTTCCGATAAATTTGGCCTCTCTTTGTTCCTATTTAAACATGTAATATCTGTTCTGGAGCTCAATTAATAATTCCGCTCCAAACGAGCAATCCTGCACCACCGTTAAGATGTCGTTCAATGATGGTGGTAGCGGGTACCTGGCGTTCTCCATATGAACGTCCGCCGTGAATCAGACAGCAAGCTAAACCTGGACTCGTCGGAAAACATCACACAAGCCCGCTGTGACAATGTCCACATTGCATGTTCTCTACTCCAGGCTAACCGCTGGCGACAGTGAGTTGCCGTGAGCGGAACACTTCTGACTAGCCTGCGAGCATATAGATCAACATGTCCCAATCGTCTGTAAAAGGTTTGCCTTCAATTTCTCGTACCCGTGGTTGAAGATAGACGACAAGAACGTTCGGATGCAGTGATCCGTCTGCTTCTTTTTGCAGTTACTGCCAAATACCGGTCGTCATTCGGCGTTGTAACTCGGTGCAGACCGGTACTGTAACGTCTACTGACATTTCCATCATTTTGGAATCGTTGCCTAAGCCTAGAGATGTCACTTTGGGCGATTCCAAGTTCCACTGAAACTTCCGTCTGACTACGGCCACATTCCATATGGCCGATAATTCTACCATGTAAAAAATCATCGGCATGCGTCCTCTGTGCCATTACTATTCGGTTGTGACACTGATCGGCTTAAAAAACGCTTGTGAACAATTTTACTTCTTTGCTACCATTCCTTATATACACCTTTCTTACACTCTCGTCATTGTGACGTACTATCGACGTCATCTGATGGTTTCCTGTAATTTGGATATTAATATTGAAGATGTGTACGATAATTCTACAGGTGAAATTTTTACTTTAGAGTTCGATTTCCGTATGATTCTGAATTATCCTTAATAAATGGACATGAGTGTAATTCAAACGTTTATTCAACAAAGAATGTATTTAGTGTAAAAAATAGAAAATTAAAAATTTTAAGATAAAAAGTTTAAAAAACTAAAATTATTCAGAAATGCAAATTTAGGTACAAAATACAAACAAACATTACATTTCTTACACAGTAACAGTGCCCTAAAATTGGAAAATTTCTTTACGGCCTTCTTTGCTACAGGTTGGAGAAGGTAAAATTGCTTTGGCAGGATCTTTGATAACGCAGAATTAGTCTTTTTCAACCACAGCGAATTTAGTCTTTGCATTATCGATGCTTTTGAGTCCGGTGATCTCAAACTCCTCTTCTGAAACGACATTCTCCCTTCATACATACGAAAAATGGGCTTTCCTTCTCTTTCCCTCTTCAACATTTACAAACAGTCGTTCAATGTCTTCCATGAATGGCTCCAAAATATTTAACTTCCCCTACAAGTTAGTCTTCTATATTTTGCTTTAATGTTTTGAGAACTTCAAACTCTTCTCCGTCAATGTTATGTCAGTTAGTTTTGTCAATTATTTCAATAGTTCATAAACCTTGTTGTCCTCGAGTTCTGCTTTCCTTTCCATATGCTTCTTTCTTGGTTTCCTAATTACTCCTGGCTCTTTCACTTTCTTCACACTCGACTTACTTTTGTTCTTTTTCTCTTCTGCCTCCTTCAAGCGTGACAGTACTTGGTCAATTGCATGAACTTCACTATATGTGTGAAATTTTTTTAATCAGTCTTCCTTCTCCCCAAGAACCCGAAAATACAATTAAACGCAATTCAAACGTACTCAATACGATGGAATACAAAATTACACAGGAATACATATTGGTTTTCCATCGAAAATGAACGAAACTACTGTCAAAGTTATGTTTACAACTACCCCGTCCCTTGAAAAATATGGGGTAATTGTAAACATTCAACTGTAGGTGCATTTAAGTTCCCAGAAGCAAAATTCAATGATCTTCTGTTCTATAGAAACATCTGACCGTAGTAAAGAATTGGAACAACATATATTTCAATATAGTATGGAGGCCCAGCAGAAAATGCAGCACACAGAAACTTTAAAACCCAAACGTTTCAACCATAAATTTTTCAATTAGACAGATTGCGATCAGCTGTGGTTCAAAGAAATGCGTGATCACCATATTACATCCTCTGGGTTTGTAACTTTCATATTTCACAACTTTTTAGTTTCTCGGAATCCCACGTGGGCGCTTGTATAGCTTGTTTACTATTACCCCACCTGACCCCACTAGTTTCTCAACTTATCGTAGTACACTTTGCAGTTCATTCATTGCAACTCAAGATGTTGTAACTCAAGATGAAGGGCAAAGTTTATTGACTTAGAAAGTAAAGAGATTACTCAAAAGGTTATGTGATACATCATTATAAGTTGTGCATTTATGAACAAAATAAGCTATCATTTAGAAGCATCAAGGATTAATATCCGTATTTAATTAGTGTAACGTCGTGCAAAATTCCCAAAACTTTTTAATTTTAATTTAATAAGCAAAATAGTAACATTTTCTCAGATTTTTTTTTATATGTTAAAAGGGTCAACAAACTAACATAATTTTAACCCTCCAAGTGTTTCGACGATAAATCTCGTCCAAGATCTGGTCACTTTTTTAATTTTGCCTCAATAAGATGCCTATAGAACTATTTAATTACTCGAAGGGGAATGCAGATTTAAGTAGTTAAAACAAGTTGTCCCTTGTCCAGAACTGGAGAGGTTGGAACAGAAATTTGCACCAGCAAGGTTGTGAATAAAATTAGAGTGCGTACTAGGGCGTATCGAAAAAAATCGAAATTTCTTAGATCTTTTTGCGGAAGTGAAGAAACGTTGTGTACTCCCATCATTAAAAAGCGTGCGGAATCTTAAAACTGTTAGTTGATTTCTTCTGTTGCCTCAATGGGCCGAAAATTGGACTAAAAATTATTAAAACAAAAAAATTAATTAATAATCACAAATTTTGATCATCGGTTTGGGGTGGCTCTTAAAACTTACTATTTTTTAACAACAACAATATTTATTTTTATTTTTAGAGTTATAGGTTAATATCTTCTGCTGCCTCATCGGGATAGAATTTTGGAAATTTTGACGCATTTTGGTACTTTTCTGTACATATGTTAACTGCTTGTACAATGCACAATCGAGACAGACTAGGTTTGGCGCGCTGCCAAAAAAGTGAAACAAATGCGTTTAAAACTGGATAACATAGATCTTGTCAGTCAATGATATGCTGTATCCAACAGAGACACGGCTGGAATTGCATCGAGTGTTATGCAATATATTGGTTTAATATCAGAATCTGATACCAGGCTCGTCACAGACAAAAATAATATAGGGAGAGAAAAATCGAGAATTTACAAAAGATTGGTCTCAAGATGAAATGAAAATCGTTTCAATCTATCTGGCCTTTATATTGATCGACGACCTGGAAAAACTTTAACATCAGAAATACTCGAGGGCCAGCAATTCCAAAGAACAATTGTAGAAGCGCATCACTATAGTGTATCGGAGCCTGGTTCTAAGTACATTGGACATGTTACACCTTAAAGTGGATCTAGCCTTAATAGATCTAATACCATTTACGAATATGTAACAAGTGCTTTATTGCATGATTTTAGCAACCTTATTGTTCTTGTGTGTGACGGCACTGTAGTGAACACAGGAGTGTTTAATGGTGTAATTCGCAGGCTTGAATTGAAAGCTCAGAGACCTGTCCTATGGATTATCAGCTTACTTCATTTCAATGAGTTGCCATTGCGACACCTATTTCAGTCTATAGATGGCAAGTCATCTGGCCCCACATCTTACACCGGAGACATTGAACGAAACCTCAAAGGATGCGAAAAGATTTCAACTGTTGCTTTTAATAGAATTGAATGCGAGTTGCCAGACATTGATCCTACCACCCTCATTTTAGATTAGAAATACTTATTAGCACCGCCATTAGTTTTGGCGTTTGTTGTTCAGATCTAGCTATTCCGGAACGTTGAATTTGGAGTGCTGGCTAACAACTGACAGTAGAATACTGAGGTATCTACACCAGACCCATCAAATGAGTTGCCAACTTTGGTTGCATTCATTCTAAGAGTATACGCACCCTCGCGGTTCCGAATTAAGATTCATCATTCCAAAAAGGACGGTGCTAGACACCTGTGGCATTTCATCAGCTCATCTCGGTACATGCCAAAGAAGTATCATGACGTAATCGAACCAGTTATTTCTCGCAACGCCTACTTTTCGGCTCCAGAAAACATGCTTTTGTCCATGTTAACTGGTGAGAGGTGCCGTATTAGGACCCTTGCAGCTCGGCGGATTATCAAGGCAAGGTAAATTAGCCCAGATGGAAATTGTGTTCGCCGATTCGTTATTCCTGCTGTTAACATTGGAGCTACAGACTATGTAGATCTCATTGAATGGCAAGCTTGCTATGTGACATCGCCTCCAGTTCTCAGAGAGATCAGTTCTCAAGAACTTCTGACGATGATACAGGACGGTATGCCAATGGACTGCTGGAACTTTATTAAATTTCCATCAAACACGAAAGAAGTTGAGCGGATTGTGACACTAGTCACTGCAACCTCCGTAAAAACAGTTGGGCCGCAGAACAGGGAGGGATTTATTAGAGCGACACTAGAATCCAGAAAACACATGGTCAAACTTTGAGACCAAAAATGATTGCAAGCAGTTATGCTTTTGTCATTTGTATGTTTGAAAGATAAAATAAAGTCTGTTCGCATTAAAATGAGGTAAGTGTGACGTGTATTTATTTACAAATTTGCCTTCATTTTCCAAAATTTGGTATCGATGAGGCGGCATTTGATACTAACCTATAAATCTAAAATTTTTTTATGGTTGTTGTTAAAAAATAGTAAATTGTAAGCACTACCCCAAACTGATCAACGAAATCTGTGATTATTTATTAATTTTATATTTTAACCATTTTTAGTCCAATTTTCTGAACTTTCGGCCCATTGAGGCGACAAAAGAAATCAGCCTACAGTTTAAAGATTTCACGCGCTTTTTAATGATGGGAGTACACACCTTTTCCACACCGCACTGCACAGAATCAGTTATGAATGAAGGCATACTAAAATATTCTTACTATTTCAAGGTTCGATAAATATAATCAATATAAAGTTTCTGTGACAGGTTCTTAGTACATCAATCCATTACTTTAGCTCAAATTAATCTATCATTTTATATGAACAATGTATTTCAAATGCAGTGTAGCAAGCACCTGCATGTATCTGAAAGTTAGTTAAAATAAATTGATTCAAGTGCCTAAGCTCTTGCACGGGAGTTATTTCAAAAACGTTATTTATCATCGTCTTTCCCAAGCACTGCTTTCCGTCTTTGCTTTGTTCGATCCAGGTGTTTCTTTAAACGTGATTTATTCCTTTGCTGATCCAAATAAAATTTAAGTATTATTTTGCCATTTATTTTAACGCAATTTCTTTTATTTTTTTAGTTAGTAACTATTAAAGTAAGTCTTTCTTGCTTATAATAAACCCTAGAACAAAGTTTTCACATACATTTCATACAAAATGCTCAGCGAGATCTACCACTTATTTTTATGACACTATCACTCACGTATCTAAGATAAACGGCTTAGATAACATTTATTGTGACTAAAACACATTATATTGATTACAGAGATTGACACTGGATTTAATATCTGTGAGAAATCAAAGTATAGCAAATAATTACATTTGTAGGATTGTAATTTGCAATTGATCTTTACATTCCTGAAAGATGGTATCCAAGTCAAATTGTTGTCGCAGTAAAATTCCAGTGATTCCAGACCGTTGCCAATAGCCCGTTATGTTTCTACTGTGTGACGTTAATTAATTACTTACCTAGAAGCCCGACCACTAACCACTCGGACTTTGGCACTACAAGGAATGGAATGGTGGATATTTGTAAAGTGGCATCCTGAGTAGGTCACCGCAAGTCCTAACAATAAAAATTACTGTGGGATCCATATACCTACAAAACGGAATTCGATCTCGCGACCCTTCTTATAATTCTTCTATGACCACGGAACCAGCTAGATATTATCCACGAAAGCTAGGTTTTTTCAAGCAGTAACGCAAGCATGCTTTACAATTATGGTACTGGAGAAAAATTGTTTGCATTACTATACTTGCCTATTTCATTTTCTTTCTGTTTAAAATTCATCCATTCGAAAAATCCAAACTTCAAATCCGAATGTTCTGGTAGTTTTGTTAATGTACACATACATTGTCGAGACAACCGCCAGGATGGTTAAATACGTTTCATAAAATGTAACACATTATATGTGGAATGTTTCAGATTCTGAAAGTTAGATGAGTCGATTAAATATTTGTTTCATAGATAAAAATCCAACATTACCTAGGTATATTGTTGATTATTGTACAATACAAATCAGAGCATCAATAAGTGTACATATTTTTAGTGATAGTGATGTATTGCCAAATGGAACTTACGAATCGTTCACTCATTTGGAAAAAACACAAAGAAATGCTAGCTTTCATACTTGATTGATTAGTGGTACGTGGATTATGGATTGGATAGTTGGAAAAAATACAAATCGTTGGTCCAAAAAGTGTTTCCTCTTAAATTTTCTCGTTTCTTTGATGTTATATCTTTGCATGCTTGAGCAAGTGTAATAAGAAACGAATATCCACATTGTTGTGTTCTTTTATAGTTACAAAGATAGTGAAAACCAGCCACTAAGCAACATAATTAACTTTTTATTTTTGAAGTCTGCAATGTGGATTGGTCGTCTGCCAATTATATATCTAATAAATGTCCTTAAATCATTTTGAGTTGCCTGGTCATCACATCAGTTATGTTATTAAGATTCATTAACTGTTGTTGTAAATTCAAATTTGTTGTCTTCTAGTCAATTCTTTACAAAAATATTCGTAAGCACCTTATACTTATCACTTCGTCAAAATCATTATGGGTACTTAAGCAGAGAATGCGCAGCTTACATTTACTCGACATATGTAGACTATCAGCAAACTTTCTGAGTAACTAATTTTCTGGTTAATCTCCCCAACTGTTTGTTGATGACAACTACTCCTAAGAGCATTAACTAAATGTTTTTATGGGTGATTGCCAAATCAATTTTTCCGCTCTTCTCTGCCCTGTAATCCTTCTGGCGAGTAGACAAATGTAATGTACAAAGCCTTAGTAGCACTTAGCGATGTTCCAGCCCAAACGTGCATTAATGTTTAATTTGTCCTAGTGCAGATATTTTAGTTATCTCGAGTTTTACACTGGTCCTATGTTTGTAATTCATCAAATTAAATTGCACGAAATCGTGTTTCACTTGATATTTGTTTTATTTACGAGTAAGTTTTAAATGTAGATTTTAAGCTATTAAAAATTGTTTTATGCTATTGTACAACTGCTATGGCTTCAAGTGACGCCCTTCTCAAAGATAAAAGGGTTTTGTATGTCACCCAAATTAATTGTACCTAAAATTAGAGTTTAGAAATAAAGATGTTTCCTTGGCATAACAAATGTTTCTTAATAATTCAGTTATATCTTTAAAACATCGGAGAAGCTACATGTTTAAAAAAAAAATATTTATGCAGAGTTTTCTAAAGTCATATTTATATATAAAGAAAAATCGTTACAGTTATATTTTTCTAATAAGGAATTATTTTAACCTTTAACTGTTGTCATGTGTTTCACAGACCCCGAATCATTTTTGACCGGTAGTTTCCACCACATAAAGTGAATATTGGTTCTTGTCCTATTCAGTACTTTCCTACTACGTCCAACAGAAGCCACATTTCAAGACTGGTTTGGCTGCCCCAACTATTACGTGTTTTACACTATTTGCATTTCCCGCGTGGTCTCTTAGACCCCTTCACAGCATTTGCGTTACCGTTCTTGTTGAATGAAATCGTCTCAGTTGGAGTAGGGAATTTCGGCAGAGAGCCTAAAATGGCAACAAACTTTACTAAAAAACGATCTGTGTATCTTACACAAAAATATATTGGATATTGTTGAATTGATTGAATATGATTGAATTGAAAATTCCGGATATTGTTGATAATTGGTCGGAAATAGAGTACTGGGACAGTGAAATTTCGGATAATATTATTGAAAGCGAGCACGAAACGGATTCGGAAACTTAGGCAGATGAAGATGAAGACATTTCAAGTGCGGCTTCACAAGAATAATATTTCTACGGAGAAAATAACTTCAAATGGGATGCCTGGGAGGGGAACCTAATCGTGCGGTTAAAACACCAAAACACAACATAGCTTTACAGTTTACAGGGTTGAACCGTTCTTCAAAATTAGGTCCGAAAGCTGAGCCTGAAGAGACATGGAATCTACTTAAATTATATAGAATATGAAATGTATTTCAAGTTAAGAATTGAATTATCTAAATTTAAAATGTATTAATAATAATTATCTAAATTTAAAATGTATTAATAATAATTATCTAAAGAATATTTCATTAATAAATGTTATTGTTGTTGTTTCTTATGCCTACACTGGCAGACCAGGGGAGTGCCAGGCCTGTCGAAGACGACAAGAGGCGAGGGGGGTGCGCCTTCCATGTTATTGAGCCCCATTGGGAGGAAGTCCGACTTTGCTCGACATACATGGCACATCCGTTTTACAGGAAGGCCCCTTTCATACATCCATTCACTGACACATATCGTAATTTAGATCCCAATCAGAGGCCGATAACCCCCTGATCAGGTACCCCCAGAGGTATTGATTTGGTATGGGAACATGGGGGACATTGTGACCACGACCTATTTAACGTGCCCCAGTCACCATTAGTGAAAACAACGGTCTTTAGCCAGGTCGTAGCGCCGATCTCGCAATCATCAGAATTGCAGGCTCCGCCGATGACAGAACCCACAACCCTTCTGATGCGAGCCCGACGCTCTACTGACTGAGCTACCGCGGCTCATTAATATATTATATTAATCAACTTTATACGCACTTTAAAGAGCGAGGTCTGAGAGACCCCTCCACACTAGTTATGAGACGGTTTGTGACACAGCAGTTAAGGGTTAAATTTCTACCAAATAACGCTATCAAGGTCAAACATCGGTAACTTGACCACAATAGTTTTCTCCTCTAAGCATGCATGAGGAAAAGGCAGTGTGACAATCTTAAAGATGTGTTATAGCTAAAATGAGGATAATGTTTTACTAGTCCTCGTATATTCTGTTCAGCAAAGCACATAAATGCTGCTAACACTATTTTGAATTTGCACGTTCAAATAAACTACAGGTAGCAGATATTGTTTGATCACATGCTATATATGGTGCCTCAAAAACGTCAGGCTGTGATTTATAAATGTAAGTAAAATATTGATCAGTCGATGTCTTAGATTAAAAAACAAATTAAGAAAGATTGTATAATAAATTTAAAGGATTCGTTTCCAGGCGTTACTGCAATTAAAGGGGCCGGTTCATATTCCATATTCCTATTTCGATAAATATCTTAAAGGAAGCCTGTTAAGACAATGGTAAACTGGGATTTAGCAACCACAGGTCGAAGAATCCTCATTTTTACCAACCTATCATCCCCTCTAGTCATATTACAAATAGTTTTGATTATTTTTATCTTATGGATTATAGTCTATTTATATTTAACTGATCAGAATTCTACATAACATTACACCATTGGCCCATGGGGAATACCGATCACTATTTATTTAAATTCAAATTCACAGAGCATCTTAATTTTACAGAATCCAGACAGTTTAAAACACATATCGCTTAATAATGACGTAAAGTACTTAATGCGTCGAACTGTTTGATCTACAAATATTTAACCGAAAACATTGTATAATTCTAATGGTTATTCTCTATGCATGAATATCGATATGTGTATGCATATACTATATGCATGTTTCGTTATTGTACCTACGTTTTTCTTTGTACAATTTGTGCTCACTTTGTAAATTTTTAAAATATTAGTCTCTAAACCCTTAAGTTAAGGGATTTCAATGTCCATTTCAATCATTTATTGTATTTTTTATTTATTCGTATTTTATCTACAAAACGTGGACAGCTTTTGTAATTATGAATGGTCTTTGGATGCTTTTTATGTTTTTAACTTGTATTTGTTCTATATAACCCATTGTATTTTGACACACACCTCTTAGATTAAGGGCCTTAAGAACCTTATGGGGTCTGACATAGGTCACCCCGGTCACCTCTCATGTAGCCTTACACCCTCCATGTAGGTTGGGTGGTCAGGGTCTTACAAAAGGGGCCTGGTTCATTTCTTGGTTAAGCAGCCATGATAACTTTACATAGTAATTCCCCCTTAGGTATTTTAAGAGAAGAATAAGTCTCTAGAAGCTAGAAAGAGAAATATGTGTCAAATGTAACCACTCTCTAAATTTACTGAAAAGTAGAGGAAACGTAGTTGTTGAAACATTTTTAACAATAAGTTTTCTTAAAAATAGAAAAATTGATATTTTCGTTACTTTTTTTGGATGGATATTGTTGGATTTACGAGAATTAAAGATATGATTTCTTTAGACAAAGGCAATTTGAATTTAGCGGTTTATATAAATGCTAATATTATTAAGTGTTACTTGAAAGCCTCATGTTATGACAAGCTTGTTTTTAAATGGAACGATGAGTATGTCTCGTCTGAAAAATTTATCTTTTTCTAAATATTAAGCTGAACTTATAATTATTTTTCTTTGCAATATTCTAAATTACACAATTTTTATCTGGTCATGGAAATTTTCCTAAATACATGTGTAGTTTCAACACTTCGGACTAATTATACATGAGTGTTCAAAAAAGCAGCCACAAGATGTGGGAGCATTTGCTTTTCATTTGTCCTGCAATTGAAAATTCAAGAATGTGCCTTCAAAATGATAAGAAGTTCGAATAAAACATCGCCAATTAAATTGAATGCTTTCATTGAATCTAATCTGCTTTTTTACTCATTTGATAAATCAAATCTTGTAAATTTGCTTACATTTTCATCCACTGTTTCTTTGATTTATGAACTAACTTCTGTAAACCGCGTGTTGTACTTATGCGGTACACGAAACGTCCTCTGATTTTGGTCGATAAAAATGTAACCACACGCGGCTATGCGAAAAATTAATTATGAAAAGTTTTTGGATGATATATATTTGGATTGATCAAGATAAAATAATAAAACCTAAAATAAAATAGTTATTATTTACAGAATGTTGCCTTAGTTATGCTATCACTAGTTTAATAACATGACATTTAATTATTTTTATACATACGGTATATTATATAATCTATTGTATCTAAATTACATTTTAGTACATATTTCATTTCATACTGTGAATATGAGGGTAAATAAGTCATGTGTGTGTGCAATGAACGAATCCGTAAACAAAGGCACTCCTCGTCTAATCCTTTTAAATTATTGATCGTATTTCCTACGGTACGCATTGGATTTACACCCTAACGTCTGTATGTTTTATTCTGCCTTAAGCCTGGGAAGAGCTTAGTAGCCTTAACTGTCTTGACAGTGCTCTCAATCTTTTATGGAAGAGTCAAGCGTAGTTTATTTGTGAAGTTAGTTCCCTTTTTAAGCTGATGGTAGAAAGTTTTCCCATTTGAAACAAAATAATATAGTCGGCTTAGACTATTAACTTTTAACCTGACAAATATGTATCTTACTGTAGAGCTTGTCGTGCCTTGGTTGGTGGCTTGGTTCTTTAATTATCAAAGAAATCTAGAACCGCTGTAATTGGCTAGTACCGTCTTCTCAAGATCACGTGATATTGTTTACCTTTGTTACGACACCCGAATCTGTATGGATATTAGTCAAACACGTACTTCGCCGGCAGAATTGATTCCAAATTGTGATTTTAACCTTTTACCTGCCAATGTTCCCAAATAGGAACATTTTTTTGTGAATTTTTTTAATAACTTTATTTTTTTTTTAGAATATGCATACTTTCCAAAATGTCACATAATAATATGAATTTATTTTAGGTGCCACCGTTTTTCAAAAAATAAATTCAGCTTTTTACATAATTTAGGTCAAATTTACTCAATTTGTGAACTTTAAAGTGTCATGCACATTTTAATTTCTGCTGTTTTAAAATTAAATTAAAAAATTTTTTTACTGACGTGATGTGGTAGTCAAGGGACATATATTCTCGTTCAAATTAACAAAATATTATCAAGTGTCATTTGTAATAAGTAATTCTTACAACAATTTTGATGTTCCCAATTGGGAACATTGGCGTTTGGGGTATAGTGTTTGAGGGGATTTTTTCAACTCGCCAAATTTGAGACAATACTCTCCTTTTTTTTAATTATCGCAATTCTTCTGCTATGAGTAACTTAATAAATGTGGTGGCTTATTCTTTCCTACTTCCAGCTGGCACTTTTGCATTTGCATGTGCCTAACACCCGTTTTCTCTGCAAACCGTGATACTCTATTGTAAGGTAATCGCGTTGTTACAGTTATAAATGTTTACAATTGGGATGATTTCTTTCACTCTAATCACCTTACAAGAATAGTAACCGCATTCCCCTTTGGTGAAATGGTTGGTTGAAATGTATCACATGATTTACGGGTAGAAAAGAGAGGTGCGCGTTTTGAATGACCTTTTCAAAGATCACATTCCAACAACATTCATTTTTCAAGACTCGACGAAGGTGTGACCTGTAGTCGTTACGGTTTCAACCAATGTGTTTCATTCTGACCAAAGATTTTCTTTCTCGCCAATCTCAGAGAGTACTACTGTGTAGTATACTCTGAACGGTGTCGTTTTAATCATTTTTTTTTTACTTAATACGCCATTCCTAATAAGAATGGACTATTCAAGTGCTTCTCAGGTATCACTACATGTCAACTACATCTTTCAAAGATACATCGCAAGTTCCTGCGAGCCGCGCAGGAATTTTTCAATGATATTTCAGGGAAAAGCTGGCTGAAAAATTTCCCGAGCTTGAGACAATGGATCCTCTAGAGTTATTCCACGAAATACTCCCTATGAATTATGTGCAACATCTAGTTGAGATGACAGCGTTGTATACACTGCAAAGGGGCAGATAATAACAGTTAGCTGTGAAGATATTCTTCAGTTACTAGGTTTACTTCTTTTGAGGGGTTACTACACGATGCCTACGGAGGACTTATAGTAGAGTAATTCTGGAGACACATGTGTTACAATCTTTCCTAAGATAATAAGATTCGTCAGCTTAAAAAGTACTTCCATCTTGTTGACAACAATAAGGATGTTCAACCGGGTAATAAACTAAAAATGATTGCGCCAATATTCGATAATATGTGTAGAAACTTGATTCAGTTTGGAGTTTTTCACGCTTAACTCAGCATTGACTGATCAATGGTGCCGTATTACGGACAGCATTCTTGTAAGATGCTTATTCGCGGAAACACCATCAGATTTGGATACAAAATTTGGATGATTTGCTCATCTAATGGGTATCTATATAGGATGGAAATTTACTTAGGGAAATAGGATGGTGCCAAAGAAGAGGCTAAACTAGGATCAAGTCATCTCAGCAAGACCAGGACCACGATATCATCTACCAATTCACCTTAGAAAGACGGACGAACACTATCTCGTCTCTTGCACCCGAGGACGTTGCGCATTGTGCAAGAAGAATGTTAGAAAGCAGTGCCTTGCATGTAAAAAGCAGATACATTTATCTTGCTTCCCCCAAAGCACTGGCAATAAGAGAAAAGGGTATCCTTCCGAAGAGAAATATATAAAAGTATGAAACATAAACCATACTTAGTCCTCCTTTTGAGTCAATTGCAAAAAAAAATTACTTTTCGGAAAAATGCCCCTATTGACTTCATCCCAAACGCCAATGTTCCCAAATGGGAACATCCTCAAAATCATACTTAGGATTTTTTTTTGGTCAAAAAAGGTCTAGAACAGTTATACTATCTGTAAAATAAGCCATTTAAGCAAAAAATTAAAATAAAAAACTTTAAAAATGAATTGCGGCGTTTAAAAGGTTAATAGAATTCATACAGTGTTTTAATTTTCTTTTGGAGAGAGAAAATCAAGGTACATAATTTCAAAATGTATTTTTATGGAAAACATTCATTTTGCAAGAAATAATTGTACACAATGTCTTGATAAATACCCTCTATAACAAAAAAATCGACACACCAAGAAGGAATCATCCGATTTCTTTGGAATTTCGTATGCAAAAATGTTTTGACCAAATATGCAAATGTTTAAAATTTGAATAGTGCAATCTCCAGCGCATCGGAACTGCGCATCTAGCAGATGTATATAAGGAGTTGTTCTTGAACTGTTGTTAAAAATTTCTGCGATTTTTTGCGATTTAGGATATTTTTCAACGACTGAAAAAATGCCTCGCCGCAGGATTCGATCTCATTACAAGCAACTTTCAGAGTTTGAAAGAGGTCGTATCATTGGATTGAAAGAGGCAGGTTGGGGAAATCGGAGAATCATTCGTCATGTGAGTCGAAGCGATGCGACGATTAGAAGATGCTGGCAAGAGTGGGTGGACAATGGCAGATTTCAGCGTCAGGATGGTAGCGGTCGACGTAGGGCCACAACAGATCGCGAGGACAGAGTGATTGCAGATAAGCTATCACAGCGCCTGATTCATCGCTATCAACCATCAGTCGTGCGACCCACACACGAGTGTCCACCATGACCATTCACAGACGTCTGAGAGAGCGAAATCTACGCTCGTACCGACCGTTACGCCACCTGCCACTCACGCCTGCACACTGTCGAGCCAGATTACAGTGGTGCGTGGCTCGATCAGGCTGGAATGATGCTGACTGGGGACGTATGGTCTTTAGCGACGAATCCCGCTTCCAACTGTGTCCTGACGATCATCGAAGACGTGTCTGGAGACGCCCAGGGCATCGTGCCGATCCTGCTTTCACTATTGCACGCCACACGTGCTCTCAACAAGGAGTTATAGTCTGGGGTGCTATTTCCCTTGATAGCCGGACCCCTTTGGTCGTCATTAGAGGTACACTTACTGCACAGCGGTACGTTGACGACATTCTGATACCTGTTTTGCTACCGTTCCTTTCACAGTACCCTGGCCTTATTTTTCAGCAAGACAATGCCAGCCCACATACGGCACGTGTTGCTATGAACTGTCTTTAAGCTTGTCAAATACTTCTTTGGACAGACAGATCACCAGATCTCTATCCCATCGAGCATGTATTGGATATGATGGGAAGGCGACTGCATCCGGTAGGGAATGTTGATGACGTAGTCGGACAATTGGAGCAAATTTGGCAAGAAATACCGCAGGAGATTATCCGGGAGCTTTATCGGTCTATGGCACGTCGTGTGGCAGTTTACATCCAGGCTAGAGGCGGGTCAACACCTTATTGAGCTCGTTACTGTAACTCTGAAATAAATCATTCAATTGTTCTGAAATTTTAATAATTTTCTATTTCGTACATAATTTTCCTATCTACCAATTTTTGTCTCCATCGGACAACTCCTTCTTGGTGGCTCGATTTTTTTGTTATAGAATGTAAATATAATCCGATTATCTTTGTATTTGTCAGTATGGGCATGTGTTGGAGTAAAGTGACGTAAAACAGACACTTATACATTGTAAATTATTTCATTCGTAATAAATCAACAAAATAATTTTTATTGTACGACGAATTTGTATCGGGCACGGTCATATTCTGCCGTCCGCTTGCATTGGGTTCTATTCTGGCCAGCAAGAATATAGTTGAAACTAGAACACATTCGTGTGTGGGTATATCCATTTTATAGAAAATGTAGTCCCGTTCTTGTTCCGATTCGTATAAGATCAGTTGAATGCGCGTCGTCGCAAGAATACTGTAATATAGCACAGAACTCAGAGTGTCGTCCATTTGGTTATATTTACAGTATCTCGCTTCTTTCGCAAAAAGATAGTACTACGCATGCGTAACCGCGCATGATCCGCGCTTTTCAACTCTATTCACTTAACAACTTCATCTGGAAGTGTGTACTGGAAGAAGCCAGCCGAGGTGTTTTTAAATATTTAATTGAGTTCAACAAATAAATAACATGAGCAGATTGATAATTCCATACATTTTATATATATGATTATTTAAATCTCACTGTAACAATAATGGTTTTGTATCACCAAGAATGACCGAAAAATGGATTTTGTCACACACCGTTTGAAGCCTCTCATTTGAATAAACCTACGTTCTCTAAAATTTTAAATACTTTCTATGACCGTTTACTTGTACTCTCATTCCAGAAGTCATCGTACAAAAAAAAATTATGGCTCCAAATCAATCTAGCAATTTAATCACAATTTAATAAGTTGGTATTTAATTAGTGTTGATCTGGAGAAACACATCAGTAATAGTCCAATATTAATCCCAGGAGGAAAGATTCGAGGTCAGATACAAGTAATTTTAAAAAACTGTAAGATGAACACCCCACTCTCCAAACTTCTTCACCACGGCAACGTGAGTACATTTTTGACCACGACAGATTGCGGCAAATCAGTCCCTTTTGTACTCGACGGTCTTTGGTTGGATTCGAATTATCAACCCTTTGTTTGCTAATCCTTTAATCTTCCACTTGTGCAACCATGCCCCGTAGTTGATTTGCAACCATGTACTTGGAGGAATGGTGCACGTTAAATCTCTCGTGGCCTCAAACATCCTCCCTTCGGTGTGGTGTAGAAGTTTGGAGAGTGGGATGCCATCTAAGTTGTTGAAGCCGGTTCAAAATGACGATCATATCTTCCGATTCATATGATCGCGATGAATCTCGTATCGTAGCCAAAAGCCCGCTGTGTTGCTCCACTATGACGTTGATTCAACTATCTATGACTATGTTCATGTGAAGAACTCATAGAAGAGAGATATCTACTGTAACAATAGGTAGACCCACATTTCGGTACATTTTTAAAAACTGATTTTTTTTAAAGCCTTGTTGGTTGGACGAGATATTTTATCACTACAAAAACTGACTTGTTCTCGATCTATTCACCAAGAAATCAGCTATATCCTCATAACGAGATATCTCGTAACTAGCAGTGTTGTTCAAACCTTGATGAACGAGACCATCTCGTCACTATGAATATTATTCCGAACTTGACGGACGAGATATCGCGTTGAAACCAATTGGAGAGTTTTGAAATTATACTATTACAATGTATTTCTCTTCTGATCTATAAGCACGACATGTATGTCTTAAGGGGGGGGGGGGGGGCTGCCCCCTGTTCGCTAACGTTCTCCAACACCCGGAGTATTGCTTTGCAATCCTCATTGGTTCGCTGTGTTATCCTTGCTCGTTTCGCTCTCATAGATGAAGACATGTTTCATAGCAGAAGGGATTGCTTACAAAATATGATAATCCAAAAATATATTTTTTCAAGTATTAATTTGTTGTACTACAGAAAAGTTATACAGTACATCTGAAATCAGATTAATTCAGGATCATCAATTAAGGATTCAAATGAAGAGTCTCAGCAAATTTTTACTCGAAATGTGAGCGCTGGTTTGGAAATCGAATACCCAGCATGTTGTCTGTAAGCTGCAACAATACAACTAATTATAATTTTTTTCAATACATTTTCATCCGATAACACTATAAATTGAACTCAGGCGCGAGGCTTCGTGGTAAAGAAACAATCGTACAGTGTTGGCAAAACGCATATATATATATATATATATATATATATATCAATACAATAGACCACCGTAATTCATTGTTATATATATATATATATATATATATATATATATATATATATATATATGCGTTTATAACAATGAATTACGGTGGTCTATTGTTTATACCTCAACAACTGTCTCATCATTCGAGACACTAAAGTGAAATTGATTTAGAACGAAAAAGCTAAATAGTGTAATACAGCACAGAAATATAAGTCGAATACTTCCTTGGAAAACTTCCGTACAAGTGGGATTTGTGTCTCTAAGCGTGTGTGCTGAAATGGCCTAGTACTCAACTTACAATTGTTCTATCGCCTACTAACATAGTCAGAGGTGTTTTCTTCCAGTTCCTTGTTTATGGGCAATTAGACGTAATCCCAGTGCAGTGCCTAAATCGCGAAACAACTTCTACACCACTTCAATTTAGTGTAATGGTTCTTGCGAATTGCATTAAATGTTACAAAGCATTTAGCTTTCAGCCCTTCATCAACATTAGCACCCCCTTTAGAGCTTTATATTTCTTCGGAAAGAAGTCCTATCAGTTTAAACGCGTGTTCTTTTTGTAGGATGATACGAGAAGGGACATTTTCGTATCATCCTACTTACTAAGCCATATCTTAGATCCATTTCATTTACTTAGTTTTTTTCCGAAGTCCTAAAGATGGTTAGGTAATACCTTCCCCATATGAGTGGTATTTTCTTTGATATTGTGGTTATATGGCATCTAGAACTAATTAAATTTCTTTAGTGGTGTAAGATATTTCTATTTCTTAAAGTACCCACCAAAAGTACCAGTTCTTAAGTACCCACCAAAGTAGTAAAGTGGAGAAAGATGCAGGTTTTATGCATTTATTTTAAACCTAAAATGTTCGAAATGAAATTATTTACATAATTGCACAGTAAATAGATGAATTACATGCTAGTGAACTAAATTATGATGAGACATAACCTCGAGTGAAACAATAATACTGTTATTATAAATTAGCTAATTTCAACGATATTATATTATTTTGTTTGAAATTGCTTCTACAAAATCATTCTGATTGTTAAAGTAGGAGTGTGTATATAAATTTTACTTTTATATTCCGTATTTAAAAATTCAGAAAACCGTATTTTGAAGCACGAAATAAATATTTATGAATAAAATCAGCTATAAAATTACGAATAGTGCTTCTAAAATAAAGTGTATTCAAAGTAGCAATTTACATTTAGGTTTTCCAACACCAATGAGCATTAGAAAGTAAACGTGTGATCAAAAAATAAATGGTCATACTTATGGTAACAAATTTGACCTGTAACGTAATATCTTATTGGTCTTCTTCTAGACATAGTAGAGAGCGTCTGCGATTGATAATAATATCTGGAAAACATTCTTGTAACTGTCATATTTAGCAACCCGTTCACAGACAATATCAAGTAATAAATACGTACAGTGTGTTCTTTACTGACAAAGAAAGTATAAATACACCATGGCACATGACAGGAATTGAACCTGCGACGCCTAAAACTCGAGGTTGCTAGCGCAGTGGGCATACCCATTGAGCCACGTCGACCCTTTCACATCGGATCGTGTGTAACACAATACAAACTCCTGAATTCCACTTCCTAATCTAGCTTAGAAACGCTACCTTTAACACGTTCTGAGCTGTCGCCAGAATGAACAGTATAAAACCTTTGGAAAATTTGCGTGCGCTTCGCTTTTTACCAACCAGCTCGCACTATTCATATTGCCGTAAGGTTTTGTGTTTCATTTTCCGTTTTTTCGGGGTTAAGATCATGAAACACTGACAGTGTTGATGGTCGGTGTATATGTTATTCTCCAAAATTTCAATATAATCACAACAGCGCAAAAATAAAACTAAGGTATTTCTGTATTAATGATTGGTAATGATACTAAAAATATCGCATTATGTATTAACATAAAAAATAATTTGAGTCATTCAGCTTAGTGCTCATCTTACGTAATTTATATTTACCTACATAATTTCTGTAAATTAAAAAAATAAGGCAATATTTCCCCATGTATACTATAGTTTTGAAACAAAACGAAGATAACAAAAAGAATGTCATTGCATCATTTTATATGGTTTCTCTGGTGCATCCTAACGGGCTACGGATGACGTCCGATATCAACCCCAGAAGGGAAAGATCCAAAGACGGTACCACGTAATTTTGTACCAAGGTCATATGACGAGGTCACTCCCGAGCTGGCACTCCATTCTCAAGATTTACATGACTATGAGGCCTTGATAGGTTTAACGTGCATCAAAACTCTTTTATACACAACGGCCTTTGGTGGATTCAAACTGTTAACCCTCTGTGCGGCGTCAAAACACCACACATCAATAATTAAAAGGTACGGATCAGGGCATATACCCAATGCTTAACGGCTAACAAGAATAGATAAATAAATCACACTGGAACTTATTTACACAGTCAAACACATTTTATAAAAGTTTTTGTAAAGAAAACGAAACATACCAACAAACAGTACACACATATAACATTCTTCTAACGGAAACCGAAACTTTTCTGTTTACAAAAAACTGTGACGAATTGGTGTCGCTCTCTTCACTTCAAGAACGAGAGAGAAATAGTGAGGCTTGTCTCTCAACACTGGTTGCCCTGTTTCAGTACTCTTCCAACCATCCTTTGCAACTTTTTAGAATGTAAACTCTGAAATTAAGAAAAAGTGTTTTACAAATTTACGATGTGAAAAGTTCTTTCGATTTCAAATTATTCGAAGGAACCGAATGGAAAGTAATAAAGTTTAATTAGTTTGGTAAATCAGTAGGTTTTACCTGTCGAAAATTTGTGGAAAACTTTTATAGAAATATGAGTACTTGATGGGGTTTTAAGTAAAAGTTTTCAACTATAACTTTTAACAATTACTAAACTAGAATAACCCTTTTATTCTAAAATGCTATTGGCAATTCATCATAAAGTATATTCATAACGTCAAACCCAATACAGGTTTTGAATGGTATACGTAAAATAAATTTGCGGACAGATTTTCAGATTGGTCGCGAATCTCTACAAAATCAAACATAAACAAATGCACAGGAAACATCAACTACTGCATTTTCCCAGCTGATTAATTACTACATGGGTTATTCATTCCGTTCTAGTGAGATTCGACTTAGCAAGTACAGCGAATAACAATTATTCATTATGACAGATTGATTACTGAAGAACCGATTCCCCTCTCCCGCGCGCGAGAGAGAGAGAGAAGCAGCTTCATTTTATAAAATTATTCTAGCAATTAACTTCTCAAAACTCCTGAATGAACTTTGAAACACACAAAATGTGCATTATTTAATCATGGTTCAATATTACGGTAAGATAATTTTTAAATCCTGTTTTTATGCCTCTATTAATTTCGTAGTCGAATTAATTTTTTTTCAGTTTGATCTCGCTTTTTTGGTTTAATTTTGTTTGAGAAAATTATTTTCGGTTCATTCCTTTAATTCCTGCAATTTTGTTTAAATTTCGTTGTCTGGTTAAAGTACTTACTTAGATTTTATTTCACGTTTGTGGGTTAGGACGAACAAATTCTTTTTATGAACTTGTTTGATTCACAATACTTCGTTGATGGCAAGATCAGACACATGTGACCAAAGGGATGGTTCAGGGGCAAAAAATGAAATAATAATTGCATATTAATTAATTTTAAGCTAAATTTAAAATTGCAGGTGGTTGCATTTATGCAAAAAGTTGCATTTATGCAGAAAGTTGCATTTATGTTGCTGTTATAACTTACTTACAATACACCCCGTGAAGGAGGAATTTTTGTTTGAGTACATTACATGCAGCTTTGGACGTGTGAAAAAAAGTTGTATTTGTTGCAAAAAGTTGTCCTAATTATTAGGGAAAATGTTAGACAACTATTTGATAACATTTAAAATTTTTTATTTTCATAGATTAAGTATATATGGCTTAAACAGTTCCTCCCTGGAAAAAGAAAATTGAGATTCCGTGCATTAAAAAAACATTTAAACAAAGGAAATAATTAAATTTTTGAATATTGTTTTTTTTTTCTAATAACGAAGATAACATTAGCATTATAAAGTTGCATTTTCTTAATTTTAATACACTCGTTGTTTAGGTTTCAGTAGCTTAATTTGGTCTACAAGTATACTTCTAAAACAGTCTCTACTATACAATTTTTACTTTGGTCCCACATAGAACTAGCTTGGTTTGACACTCTACTGGGGCTACAGTAGATGCAATGTATGTACGGTGCTACAATGGGTATATTTTGTAATACACTAGGGCAAATTTGATCTTTAAACTGACCGGTGGTTGTTTCGACAAATTAGCAAACCCGATCGTGATGAACGAGGTATCTTGTTATTAGAAAAAACCAGACCAGATCTTGATTGCCATCAGCAAATTGACAATACTTTGACGAAGATGTATCTTGTCATTAGCAAAATTAGTAAGTTCTTGAGAGACGTGATATTTCATCGAAACCACTTAGAAGGTCAATCTTCAGAAGTTTTTGTTTCAGAATCTTAATTCGCCATCACTTTATTTTTTTTTAGCATTTGGGCTTCAAAAATTATAATTACAGCGTATAACCCGTTAATGAAATAGTTTAACTTTCAAACAGAAAAAATGGTATTTGCTTCCAAGAAATGTCTAGGCAATTCACCAATAATCCATTTTATTGTGTATTCAAGCATGGCCTTGACTGTGAGTAATACATTTCCGTTTTTATTTGATAACCTAGATAAATTCGTTGTTCACAAAAGAACATAGATCTAGCCTTATGTAAGAGACATCATATGCAAGGGTTTTATTGTTCGAAGTTTATGCGTCAAGCAAACATCTAACATTGAGAAACAATTCCTTTTTTATATTAGTTGTATGAATTTTATCAGCAAACACACATGCTAAAACCCATAAGCAAAATAACAGTTATTTTTTGTGAAGTAATTTGTCCATAACATTGAGAAATAATTCCTTTTTTTATATTAGTTATATGAATTTTATCAATAAACACACATTCTAAAACCCATACGCAAAATAACAGTTCTTTTTTGTGAAGTAATTTGTCCATTGTGTTCCTATACTGTTACTAATACTTTATTTTTATTTTATTCTTTTAATATAGTGTTGCTGAAATCAGCAGGGCGCGCTTTGAATCCTAACATGATCAGTCTTTTGTAATTGTATTGCTTTTAAGAAATAGGAGGGGGGGGGAGTACTTTTATCTTTATTTTAAATATAGCCACATTTTTTTTCCGTTTACTTTTTTTCAGATCATGTTATCCACCATACTTCTAAGTTTATAAATATTTTAATTGCATTTTAAAAACCTTTTTGCTTTACATAACTGACTCTTTGTACATCTCACAGATTATTGAAGATAAATTGTATCAGTATTTAAGTTGCATTAAAAGCATGTGCCTTAAAATATTTGAAAATATTGTTTAAACATGGTTAACGAAATTCAATGCTTTTATTGAATCCAATCTGCTTTCTTTACAGGTGTTAAGTTTATTAAATCTTGCAATTTTAGATAAATTTATATTGCACTGTTCCCTTGTTAAATAAACCCAATTCTGTAAGCCCCGTGTTGCACTCATGTGGTGCAGGGGGAGTTTGCTCTTGTGCAATACGAAAATGTATCATCTACATAATTAAATAACTGTCAGGTAGATATAATCCAAAAGTATTGTTACTTATATAAAATTTTTTAATTTAAATGCTTTGAAAATTTATACAACTACCAACAATGAATAAATTAAACTATGAAATAGCTTATATGTTAATAATGAAAAATAACTTCTGTTTATTTACTGTCTATCTTAAATATAAATATGTTTGCATATACACATCGCACCTCGCCAAAAAAAAGTGACATAAGTAAAAAAATAAAATAAGTGTTGTTGTATCATTGAAATATATGTATGAGGTGTCCCGGCGTGTTCTACTACTATTCTATAGAATATAACAATAGTTACCACCATAAATACTTAAAAATTAAAAAGAATATTATACTATTTTAATATACGTTTTATAGTATCCTTTAAATTGATGATTCTCAAATTCTGGAATTTTGAGTTGTGTTACTATTTTTGCCGGGGTGCGACATGTAAGCAAATCACTGTGAAATATTAATGAATCAACTAACAATATTTTTAACTGTCCATAAATGATAAAGAAAATACTAGTTTTCAATTCATGAATATTATAGTTTAAATATCTCATGTATGCGTCCAATCCAAGGTAATTTTAAAAAAAATTAACGTAGGACTGTAGCAACACGAAGGGCTAATAATGGCGAATCAATCCCGAGGGGAAAGATTCGAGTACACCACCACGTAATTTTCAACCATGGTCAGAGGAGGGGTTCCCACAAGAGCTGGTACCACACTGTCCAAACCTCCACTTTCACGCCAACGTGAGCACGTTTGAAGCCATGGTAGATCTAACGAGCACCAGACCTCTTTGTACACGACAGTTTTTCGTTGGATTCGTACTCGAAACGCCTGTGTTAGCTTTGGATATGCTATGGGTGCACAAGCAAGTCCCTTACTTTTCAGAAGCTTCCAGGAACAACTACGTTTACCAGGATTAACTAAAATATGATGTATATATACCTAACAACCTAACGATTTAAAACTTGTCCCCCTTTCAATGTCGTCGACAAGAATCTACCCAGTAAAGAATTAGGTATATCTTATTTCTGCATCAAATATATTGAGTTTAAAGATTACATGACACGAATGTTTCAGCCAAATTTAAACGGATTTTGCAATCTCATCACCCTTGTTGTTTCCCACTGCAGGGACAAAGTAAAGGCACATTTGAGGCCCAGACAAATTGAACGTGCACCAATTCCCTTTGTACACGGTAGTCTTTTGTTGTATTCGAACTCGCAACGCCTATGTTAGCTCTGTATATGCTATGGGTGTACAAGCAAGTCCCTTACTTATCAGGAGCTTCCAGGAACGACTACGCTTACCAGGATTAATTAAAATATACTGTATTCACCTAACGATTGAAAGATTTTCGTCTACAAAAATCTATCCAGAAAATAATTAGGCATATCTCCTTTCTGCACAAAAAAATATCGAGTTTAATGATTACATGACGCGAATGTTTCAGTCAAACTTATACGACCCCTGTAATCTGATCAACCCGTTGTTTCCCACAGCAGGGGCAAGGTAACGAAAAGATCAACACGACTATTAGTGTTGCAAAGCGTACCTCAGTCATCCGAGTCTTAACCACTCCCCGATTCCTTCCACCGATGCATCGTTTTCGGTCCTAATGGTCGAGTTGTTTTAGCTTAATTAGTACGTACGCCATGACTCCTCTATCCTTGGAGGATAAAAAAAAAGCTTCTTCTCTCCAAGGACACGCGATAGCTTACTAATTAACTTGTTGAGTGCAAAATGACTAGAAATAACATCGAAGGTCTAGCTAGGGAGGACACGAGGCATCTCGTTAGTTGCAATTCGGCAACCGTTTTCACTAATAAATGAATTGAAGACGGAAAATAATTGCACTTCGATAGCTACTCCATGACGACGGACAGGATAGGGACGTGAAAGAAAAAGGAAATGTACTAATTGCCATGTTGGTATTACGGTGCCCGCTCGTTATGGAAGGCTTGGAGATTTTTTTCCCTTCCCCTTATGATTCTTCATTACAATTAGTGGGTGTAGGTTTCAAAATAATCTGCAAAAAAGAAAAGGGATTTAGCTGTGTCTTCACACAAGAGAGGGCGAAGAAATGATTTCAAGTTTGCGTTTATTTTTGCGAAATGGATTTATAACCGAGGCAGTAAGTTCTGGAAAGAAACGTGGGATTAATTAGTGCTGTTGAGATCATTTTTATAGGTTCTTCCGAGAAATATACAAAATACGGTGAAATGGACCAATTAAAGATGTTGGTAGTAGCAACGAAATTCACCATGCATTTAATAATAGTTAGCGTAATATTTGTTTCGTTTCTCGATTCTACATTTATGCAACACAAGAACTAATTATATCAGGATCTGTGGAATATAACAGTATCTTTAAGCTATAACTTTTAATGAGGTAACTGTTGACACCCAGAAACCGGTAATACTGTTATGAAACTGGTAATTATTCCAATTTCAACATTATTTTAAAATTAAAATTAAAAAATCTTATACTTATTTTCCATCATAAAGAACGTCTTATAAAGACGCCAATAATCTCAAATGTATCCTGAGCATTGTATTTCTTATGCACAAGTAACCCATACTGTATTTAAAGGACAGCCTCGCCCCGTGCACACTAGGTTTTTTTTTAATGTAAAGATTCCGTAGCGATCATGTTTTTAAAGTTGTTCTTCCTAAGTCTCTAATATCGGTCAGTCATCCCCTAGCGCTAATTACGAGGGCTGTTCATTAAAGAATGATCATAAAATTATAAAAAAATAATTTCCTATACTGATCCTCCAAATTTTCATGGTCTTTCGCAAAATACTCTCCAACACATGCAATGCACTTATCCCACCTCTTTTCCAGTCTTCAAACTCATGCTGGAAGCCATTTTTTGACAGGTCCTTCAAAAATCGCCTAAGCAAATCTTCCTGTGATGATGAAAACCGCTTTTCCCGGAGGTGGTTCTTCAAATTTGGGAAAAGAAAAAATCGTATGGTCTACATAAGACTATATGGAAGATGAGGACATATGACATTGGTTTTTGAAAGATCTGAAATTTTTAAACTATGAATGTGAAAACAAAATTTCAAAGCAGTGTATTGCACTTCGCGTGTCACATCCATTTTTGCGTTGGCGAAAGTAAAACTAGGTGTTTTTGGGTGGCTGCCAAGGCCTCAGCAATGACGTCATGACCGTGAAACTAGCGCTATCTATTCTCCACTTATCCACTAAATGTAAATTTTAGTTTTCTTGTTTTTTTTAACCACTTTAAAAAAAATTATTATAATTCTTTATTGAACAGCACTCGTATAAATTATAAATTCAAGACGTTAATTATAAATTCAGAAACCTTTTGAAGGATTTAAAATGAACCAATGAGAGAGAACTGACACTGACACATAGATAGACCTGCATCTGAAAAAATGCTCTCTTCTACCCGATTCTGCAGAGATAAAAGGTCGTGAACTCCCGAGCCGGCCGGTCTACGTCATTTTCCCGGTACCAAGGGATAGCCGACACCAAGAGGCGATATATCATTCTTGAAAACGATAAGTATCTCAGTTTCTTAAAAGTCTCGACAGTTCGTGGTACTACTTAAGACAACAAGTCTATGCTACCACTTAATTTAACTTAACTTAATTCCCCTTTCTCCAAGTTCTTTTTTTTCATTACGTCCAAATCTCCTTCGGCGTAACTAAACAGAACTTAATGTCTGTTTAATATTAGTACTCGATTATTTGCTTAAGGTGTTAATGTTCTTAACTTCTATCTTGCGTCGGTTCCACGTTTCACCATTTATTTAGTGTTCAGTGAGGGATGTTTCAAACAGTATTTTTATTCATGTCATGTCAATAGCGCTCTCTCTTTCTCCCTCTCTTTACAAGATCTTTACGTGCAGGGCTAGTGAACAGGTCACGCAAATTTAATTAAAATCCCATTGTACATTATTGAAGCCGTTTGTATCAACTCACAAACAGAGTTAAGTATTAAAATGGTCAAATTATTTTATCGTTCCTCAAAAATAACAACATATTTAAAACTTTTAATTCTCCCAACATATTTAAAACGAATAATACTCTGAACATATTTAGAACGAATAATTTTCCTAACATATTTACAACGAATAATTCACCCAACATATTTAAAACTTTTAATTCTCCCTACATATTTAAAACGAATAATGCTCTGAACATATTTAGAACGAATAATTTTCCTAACATATTTACAACGAATAATTCACCCAACATATTTAAAACTAATAATTCTCCCAACATATTTCAAAAGAACAATTTCATGTACAAAACGCCCAACTTGCAGCAGAGCTGCTCTAAAGCAAATACTTGCATCCACCTACTGAGTTCTCAAAACGGATAATATAGAAATTACTTAATAATAATTAGCATTTCAGATTTGTTGTTCCGTATTTGGATATACGAGGGTAAGTCAAAAATTATACGCCATTTTATCTAAGTAATACATTTTTAGGTTTGTCACACTGCATTTTGCTCATTCATGCTTAGAGGTGATACTACTATGGTCAAGTTACTGAAGTTTAACCTTAATTGCTTCAATTTTTTTGCTATTTCTTTCGTGTAAACATGACCTCTCCGCTAGCAGTGCACCATAGAGTGCAGTGATCCGATGTCCAATGTCGAAATTTGTGCCAGGATGTGAAATTCATCGGAGGCTTGCATCACAATACGGGAACAGTGCTCTACCACTTACAAGCGTGTATGAGTGGATCGAGAAGCTTAAAAAAAGCCGGACGATAAGGATGCACGAAAAAAGAGCAGAACGCTCGTCAACCTCCACCACTGATGAGAAGATACAGCAAGCTCAATAAATAGTTTTGCCTAACCGGCAAAATACCATAGACAGTGTAGCGAATTCTCTGTAGATTAGACGATAAAAAAAGTTTTGGCGACCTACTGAAAACCTTGGAGTGATTACCCAAGCTTGTGAACCGTTTGGCCAAGTACATCAAAAAGGAAGAAATTAGACTATGTAGCAAAATAAGGAATTTGTTCAACTCCTACAGTTGTATAAAAAAATTGAAAGATAAAGTGTGGACAATTTTTCACTTTCCTTCGTAGTTTATACCCATTGCTATTTTTAGTAATTTTTTCCAACGACATTAAAGCTTTCTAAGATTTATAGTTGCTTTATAGTATAACCAGGATGATTTCATACCAGATGTTTGAGACCAAATAAATAATATGGACGCCAGACGTCTAATAAAAGGCTATTACGGTCTACTGGCTGACATGAAGTAAATACAGGAATGTTATCAGACATTTCCGTCTTTGGAAATAACGTTTTGTGAACCATGCCTCCTATATTTAGATAAAACTATTTATAGTTAGTGATTATAGTAATATGCTATTCAAACGAAAAATAAAATGTTCTAGTTATAAATAGGACTACATGTCTAGATAAAAAATTCTTTTCACAAAAGTATGACATTTTTAGTGGTAAAATATGGTCTTATGTTTTGTGAATATAATCTATATACATAATGCTTTTTTTAATATCTGGTCGAATTGTTGAGGCTGATAGAAAGCAGAAAACATTCATTTGATCAAAGAGTGATTAAACATCGGAAATGCCGTGTTTAGGTAGTATAGGACGTTAAGTAGTAACATCGTTTCTGCGTCGGTAGGAATCATCCCCCCCCCCCGCGGAGTATCAACGGCATACATCGATCGGTACACGGATTTGTAGCCCCAGAAAATATGTTTTCGACATTCCTTAAAAGACTTCTCTTCCCACCTAAACCTGGCATTTCCGGACGCATTCTTTGACAAGAATATTTGTTTTGGGAACCTCTACCACCTTAACAAGTTGGCCAAATATTTTCGAAACAGCCTGTATAACTTGCCTGCCTTAACTCTAGCTCTAAAAGTGCATAACAAACTTTTACCAGTTATCGTAAAAGCATCAAAATATAACTCTTCCAATTCATTACTTAAACATCAAATCAGATGCAGGTTTAATGGAAAATTCCGTTTACATCACCACAGAACTCGCGACATCCACGATGAAGAACCAGCAATAAGACACCAAAGTACCGTTAGTTGGAAAAATAATGTACTCAATAAACGTCATGTGTTTATTAGAACCTTGGACGACTAATTGAGCTAAAGGAAATCTAGCGTGTTTGATGCCTTGAGAGGATGTGATTTGTTGAGAATTGATAGATGATAGATCTTCCAGACCGTCTGAAGAACCCTCGTGGTAGACTTTAAGTACTACTAATGAATCTGTAATAGCGGTTACACCCATTGGGCGTGCATTCTCCCAAAGGACATATTGAAATTTACTTGATCCAGTTTCCTGGTTTGCTATTGGACCACGGTAGCCCAGTTGGAAGACTGACTAATTAGCGACACGACGATTCCGAGTTCGAAACTTGGTGCAGTCAAAGACAACCGTGTACCACGGAGGATGGTGCACGTTAAATCTGTTGTGACATCGCATTTTCTTACTTTGGAGTGTACGAGTATTTGGCCATGCTGCGCTAGACATACACTATCAAGTAATATCCATACATAAAATAAAAGTTTTTCTTACACAGTAAAGATAGTCAGAGGATACCTCGACAAGGAGGAATGCACCTGAAAGGAATCGTAGGTTGCTAGTGCAGTTGACATACCCACTGAGCCACGTTGGCCCCTGTTTGCATTTACGAGGTTTTGCACGCGAATAATGCCCAACTGACTACCGTTGTAATGCCCAACTGACTACCTAACCTAACCTGGTGTCCTCTTGTTGTTCCCATCAGTTATGATGCTCTTTGTACGGTATCAACGCATCCTAACTAGAAAATGTTTTGAAGTACATATGGCTAGTTTTGAAATACAAGGTAAAATCTCTCTTGGTGGTTAGCACGACGACGTATCTCATCATTAGTGTATCGTTAATTTAGCTACCTAACTTAACCTGGTTTCCTCTTGTTCTCGTCAGGGAGCTATGATACATTTTGTATTGTATTAACGCATCCTAACTAGAAAATGTTTTGAAGTACATATGGCTAGTTTTGAAATACAAGGTAAAATCTCTCTTGGTGGTTAGCACGACGACGTATCTCATCATTAGTGTATCGTTAATTTAGCTACCTAACTTAACCTGGTTTCCTCTTGTTCTCGTCAGGGAGCTATGATACATTTTGTATTGTATTAACGCATCCTAACTAGAAAATGTTTTGAAGTACATATGGCTAGTTTTGAAATACAAGGTAAAATCTCTCTTGGTGGTTAGCACGACGACGTATCTCATCATTAGTGTATCGTTAATTTAGCTACCTAACTTAACCTGGTTTCCTCTTGTTCTCGTCAGGGAGCTATGATACATTTTGTATTGTATTAACGCATCCTAACTAGAAAATGTTTTGAAGTACATATGGCTAGTTTTGAAATACAAGGTAAAATCTCTCTTGGTGGTTAGCACGACGATGTATCTCATCATTAGTGTATCGTTAATTTAACTACCTAACTTAACCTGGTTTCCTCTTGTTCTCGTCTGGGAGTTATGATACATTTTGTATTGTATTAACGCATCCTAACTAGAAAAGGTTTTGAAGTACATATGGCTAGTTTTGAAATACAAGGTAAAATCTCTCTTGGTGGTTAGCACGACGACGTATCTCATCATTAGTGTATCGTTAATTTAACTACCTAACTTAACCTGGTTTCCTCTTGTTCTCGTCTGGGAGTTATGATACATTTTGTATTGTATTAACGCATCCTAACTAGAAAAGGTTTTGAAGTACATATGGCTAGTTTTGAAATACAAGGTAAAATCTCTCTTGGTGGTTAGCACGACGACGTATCTCATCATTAGTGTATCGTTAATTTAACTACCTAACTTAACCTGGTTTCCTCTTGTTCTCGTCTGGGAGTTATGATACATTTTGTATTGTATTAACGCATCCTAACTAGAAAATGTTTTGAAGTACATATGGCTAGTTTTGAAATACAAGGTAAAATCTCTCTTGGTGGTTAGCACGACGACGTATCTCATCATTAGTGTATCGTTAATTTAACTACCTAACTTAACCTGGTTTCCTCTTGTTCTCGTCTGGGAGTTATGATACATTTTGTATTGTATTAACGCATCCTAACTAGAAAATGTTTTGAAGTACATATGGCTAGTTTTGAAATACAAGGTAAAATCTCTCTTGGTGGTTAGCACGACGACGTATCTCATCATTAGTGTATCGTTAATTTAACTACCTAACTTAACCTGGTTTCCTCTTGTTCTCGTCAGGGAGTTATGATACATTTTGTATTGTATTAACGCATCCTAACTAGGAAATATTTTGTAATTACAAGTAGATAGTTTTGAAATACAAGGTTGTCCTTCTAGGTGGTTAGCACGACGTGGTATCTCATCATTAGTGAAACTTTAATTAACTACATAACCTAACCTGGTTTCCTCTTGCTCCCGTCAGAAGTTGTGATGCTATTTGTATTGTACCAATACCTCCAAACTAGGAATTTTTTTTGGAAGTACCTATGGCTAGTTTCAAATACAAGGCTATTCCTCTTGGTGGTTAGCACGACGATGTAACTCATCATTGTACTGAAACGTTACTTAACTACCTAACCTAAAATGTATTCCTATTGTTGTTCCCATCAGTTATTATGCTTCTTGTATTGTATTAATGCATCCTAACAAGAGAATGTTTTCTTACACATGTCTAGTTTTGAAATACAAAGATATCTCTCTTGGTGGTTAACACGACTTGGTGTCTTGTCATTAGTGAAAGTGACCAGGTCTTGGCGATTCTCGTTAAAACCGCTTGGAGGGTTAAGTTCGCATAAAGTTCGTTTTGGGCTTTCTGCATAGAGGCATTTGGCTAAGCGCCAGACAATGTCAAGTAATGGAAATATACACATTTAAGGTGCCTGCTTGCCTATAAAACCGCATTTGTGGAGAAAAATACAATTTTTTAATTTTGCCTAACTTTGAAAGTATGGTTTCTTAGGTTTCCAAATCTAGTTTAAATTTTGTTTCTCTCTTACTTAGAACTCCAGTTTCAGAACTTTTAATATTAGTATGTTGACAGATTTTCAAACCGTAATAGTGTTCTGCTAACGGAAGTTTTTACATTTGCTCTTCCGCACAACATCATAACTCATAACATTATGCTTCAAATAATTTTAAACTTTGGCAGAATATTTTAAAGGGTTCAATTCAGGTAACCTACCTTTATTTTAACTGTTTATGCATTGTTTTTTAGTTTTTTGATTACATAAGTATGAAATTGTAATCATTTTTGATTATTTTTTTCTATGTCGAAAGATTTATTTACATAAGCGTTTTTAATACAAAGTTTCAGTTATAAAATGGGTAGAGATCCCACAAGAGGGTTTTTATAATACAATACAATTTACAAAAATAGAATATCTTAATTTGAATTTGAGTTTTGTTGTTCTGCGAAGTAGCTAATTTATCGAGATTTTTTGTTTATTTTTTGCAAAAAAATGAAAATTAAAAAACATGTATAGCTATTTTATGCATTATTCATAGTTTTTACATGTATTTGATAGTATAATGCACATAACAAGTCAATTTTTGAAATATTTAAAAAAAAAAGGTCTTCGAACGTAGGCAGGCACCTTAAGTAACGTTTTACTGACTTGGATCATCTGAAATCACCCGGGAAGAAATCAAACCAAATCGCAAGTTTCTAGCGGAACGTTGGCCTTAGATTTTAAAAATGCCAACAGAAGTGTGGGATTTTACTTGCTAACAGGTGGTTAACACCCTGTGCTTTCTGTTATTTTTCTTTAGAACACACATTCTGACTAAATAACAACGCTAATTTGTTTAATGAATCCTAGGAAAGATTATACTGATGAAAAAAGACCAGAATGGATTAGAATTCATTCAGGATAAACTGCAGGTTTCAGAACGGGTTAATATGTGAATTTCTCACAAAGTAACCCGTTAATCTACCAGTATATCAGTGGGATTAATCTATCAGAGTTAAGGAAAAAGCTACAAAAAAATCTTTAATCCTTAATATTATTTTTAACTGATTTTTACTTTGAAATCTTCCATTTCAAATGAAGTAACTAAAATGTTTTTTCACACGTGAAATCTTGAATACTCACACACCTAATGAAATTAAAATTTAGATATTTTCACAGTGTAAACATAATTAGTGTTTTAACATGTGCACCAATATTTTAAAATTAAACGATGAAATACATTTTGGATAAAACTTTTTATAAACATTTTCTTCTTGTAAGATGAAGGAAACAAAATATCTGAAATTGTTTAAACCATCTTTAAAATGCTGCCAGAAATACAGTGTATTTTATTAATGTTAGAATTACGTTTTACAAGTAATGCAACGAAGTTTATCGGCATTTTCATAACAATAAGAACAGGAGAAAACATTAATTTCATCATGTCATTAAATTTGAGTGAATTAACTGAAAATTTCTTTAAATTCTTGTATTTACAATGTTGCATTTAAATTTGAGTAGTTCACACGCATATATCCATTCTGCAACATGTATTCGATGTGTGATCTCTATCCTGTCTTGACCTTATTGATCAATAAAATCTCAGGATTCTTTCAACCAATATATATGGTTATGTAGTAGTTATGTTTGTTGTAGGGAAAGGCAAAAAAATGTGTACAAATTGTATTGTGTACAAATTGTATTGTGTACAAATTGTATTGTGTACAAATGTGTATTGTGTACAAATTGTATTGTGTACAAATTGTATTGTGTACAAATGTGTATTGTGTACAGATATTCGGAAATCTTGTGAGCTAAGGGGTTAAGACACCGTAACGTCAGAAAAAAACAATTTCAATTGAGTAAAGAAACCTACTCCCTGTTCGTGAAACTTTTAGATTCAAATCTTAAGATTGTGCATGACACGAATGTTGATGAAAGATTTAAATATACAATCTCAATGGTGTCTGAATTTAGAAAATAATTTTCACATCATCTAGAAATATTCATGCGAAGTATAGTACTATTTGATTAAATTTAAACCAAGTATTAAATTTAAATTTCCGCGCTGCATAAACCCGCTTTAAAAGGAATTTCCGTTATAGCATAAGAAAAATAAGCCTTGTTCGGTTACAAGGATTAACGTTATATACTCGAATGTCTCCCTTTATGATGGTTTTTTTGTGAACACGAGCCGGAAATTGCATCCAAAGCTCACGGAAAATGATATTAGTTTCACAGAAAAGAGAGGAGGGTCGCTCATGGTATTGCATTACAGTAACGATAGCGCATTTCGAAAATAAAACGTTTTTGTGAATCGTACTTGGAAACTGGAGGAAAATATTATTTGCCTGAATTTTAGAACATCAGAAGTAATGTACTACGTTTCCCTTATTAGTGGTTGTCCTCTGACTGTGATTCAAAACTACGTGGTGTTGTCCTCGGATTTTTCCCTTACGGGAATGATCCCGGACAGTCATCAGTAGCCAGTCGTGTTGCGCTAGTATGACGTTAATTAAAATTATCTTTACTTACCTTACTCTTACTAGTGGTTGTGTCAAAGAGATATCCCGTCATTAGCAAAATGTACCAAATCTTGATGGACGAGATATCTCGTCATCAGAGGTAAGTATTTTAATTAACGTCGAACTGGATCAGCATAACGGGCTATTGACGACGGTCCGGGAAGAAACGTGAAGGGAAATCCCTGTGGACAACACCACGTAATTTCGAACCTCGGTCAGATGACGAGGTCAACACCTGAGTAAGCACCCCACTCTCCACACTACGCCAACATGAGGATGTTTGAGGTCACGACAGTTTTAACGTGCATCAGCCCGTTTAGTATACGAGGGTCTGTGGGTGAATTCGAATTGCTAACTTTCCAGTTGTTATTCCTTTCCTTTTCCAGCAAATCTAATCTTTTCATACGAAAAAACTGACATGTTCTAAATCTCATCATAAAAACAATTAGCAATTACTTGATGACTAGGTCAACTTTTATGTTGCAGTAAAAATGGGAAATGTTGCATTATCATTCCCTAAAGTTGCATTTATTTTTGATACACTAAAATCTAAAATAAATTATTCGTAAAAATTGAAAAAATGAAAAATTTACTGACAGTTTTAGTTGTGTGTACAACAGTATTATAATACATCATTGAATACACAAGAACGTAGATGGCTTTGAATGGCCGATGTTGGCTGGTAATTTCTTTAACATTGAACATCCGCGCTCAACAGAGACTGATGTTGCCTGACTTTGTTACAGTATCAAATACGAACTCGGGTGGGGGGGGGGGAATCATGTCGGGAAAGTGTAGCAATAACCTGCAGGTCATTATTATTTTCCAATCGTTCCTTAAGATACACTTTAAGGTAGCAAGGATCTTTTTTAAAATCCGTCGATCTGATATATTTATACGTTTGTCTTGATGTTGTACGCTTTCGATTCCAATTTTTATACGAGACGAATCAAACACTCGTAGCTGCTTTTGTTTTTCAGCAAACTTTTTGGCAACTCTGAGTCACACTGCTTTTATTACGCGACGAACTAAAAAGCCGTCGTCACAGAAACCGCTTGCAATGTCCATTACAGTGGGAAGGTGTTTGATGTAGAACAATGCTGTCCGAAGACACGTAGCCCAGGGTGTGAGTACTGGCTCAGGCTCTCGGCCGATAGTCTGAAAAGCGGTTTTTCAAAGCTTGTTTCCTACTGTGACTGCCTTAACACATGCAATGAGATTGTCCAGATTTGTGTAAAATCCACAGACTTTTTCTGTAGTTGTGAAACACGTGAGCCACGCAAGTTACTTCGAGCAATCGCGGATAAAGCACATTTAGTGTGTTTCCAGCCGCAGCCTTATAATATGCAGAAGCGCAAAATCCTTTCGTTCAACATTCAGAGATTTTAGAACATCTACAAGGTGAACTACATATTGATAATCGACACTCACATCACAAACTCTGCAGTTGATTATGCAAGTTTCATCTGGATTATCAAAAATGCCTACTAATGTGTTAAAGTACTTATTGCCATTTATTTCACTTTCGTCTCCTCCTTTCCATGAACTTGTTTGATTCGCAATACTTTGGCGTTCACAAGATCAGACATATGATAAAAAGATTGATTATGAGGGCAAAAAATCTATATATATAATTCTCTTACACGGCACGCAAAAAAAGATGTTATTTGTTATTGCGTTTCGGCAACATTGTGCGATTATTTGTTTACCATCACGAAGTCTCGCGCCTCAATTGAATTCATAGCGTAATCGGATGAAATTTTATTTAAAAAAATTAATTTTAGTCGAGCTGTTGTAGTTTGTAATAGAAATAAAAGAAAACGGGGTATATTTTCAGGGCCAACAATTGTAGTTCAACAATACGCTTGAACTTCAACTTTGGACAACAAACTCAATGAAAAAGTGTGTGTCGTTTGAGTGCTGGGGAAATGTACACACAAACAACATGCTGGGTATTCAATTTCCAAAGCAGCGATCACATTTCGAGTCAAAATTTGCACAGTTTTCATTTGAATTCTGATTTCAGAGGCACTGTATATATCTTTTCTGCAAACAGCAAATTTAGATTGGAAAAAAAATGGGTTTTTTTTTGGAATATCATATTTTGTAAACAATCCCTTCTGCTAGGACACATGTCTTCATTGATGCGAGCGAAGCGAGCATAGGTTCGCCCAGCGAACCAGTGAGGATTGCAAAGCAATCCTCCGGGGGTTGGCGAGCGCTAGCGAGCAGGGGGCTAGCCCCCTAGTAAAATATTAATTTTATATTAGTTAATATTAAGCTAAATTAAAAAAAGTTTATGCAAAAAGTTGCAAATGGTTGCATTTATGCAAAAAGTTGCATTTATGCAGAAAGTTGCATTTATGTTGCAGTTATAACTTACTTACAATACATCCCATGAAGGTGAAATTTGTGTTTTAGTACTTTACATGCAGCAGAGAACGTGTGAAAACAAGTTGCATTTGTTGCAAAAAGTTGCCCTATATAATGACGAAATACCCTGTTACTCGCGAAATTTGTTATGTACTAATGGGGCGAGATATGTCGTCAAAACCGCTTTAAAATTAAATGATAAATGTTACACATTGTTTGCTAATTACTTCTTGTGAATTCAATAATGCAAAAACTATACTTTAGTACCTTCTTTTGTAATAAAATCTTATTTTATTTTAGAAATTAATTCTAACTATAATATTCTATCCATCGATAAAAAAACATTGATAATCTTTTTACATACTCATTACTATTTTAATATACAAAATTTTAGTATCTCTAGGATTTTGCATTTCCATAGAATTTTTAACTGTTCACCTTAAGCTTATCACAGATTCTCTTGTTGATTCAAAATATTATGTAACCCTAAATTATATTTATAATTTCGCATTCAATGCATTTTTTAAAAAAATTAAGTTTTTGCGATATACTTTTATTTAATAGATGAAAACCATATATTTTTTTGTGATACCAAATGTTTCCGCTGAAGTTCTGGATAAACAGCCGAAGAATAGAAACGCAATCCGTGATTTTATTCTGTTTGATCTTATTAAATTACTAGGAATAAAAATTCATACAGTATTCTAAATATAATAAAAAATTAGAGTTCCATAATACTAAGAAAGTTTAGTTTAGACGTTCATACAAAAATGAAAACTAATATTCACTTAGTAGGATAATCACAGGTAGGAAATAAAAAAAAAATAACTCAAAACTATTGGATGCGTTTCTAGAATAAAAACAAAATAATGTTTAAGGAATTTCTGAAAAGTACATTGCAACGATATAAAATTGAACAGTTTTATATTTATACAAGTAATACAAGTGTCACACAGATTCGATAAGTGTTGATATAAAATTAGAAATCGAAAGCAGATTGGAGAACGTTTAAAAAGGACTATTTAAGGTATCTACAGAAAGAAGAAAATCGTATTATTTCTTTTCCATTCAAGAAACCTACATAGAATAACAACACCCACGAATCTCAAATACCGTTACATTTTTATAGCTTACTATGAATCTAATACTTTGGGAATGAACTCTTGACGATTTATTGACGAATTTATTGCCATGAATTTTGGGGTTATAAGCCTATTACTGTGATAGTAATGATATTTTTATTCTTACAATGCCATAAATTGTCAATCAGGTAATATTTCCCATCTTCGAAAAAGGATTTGTTGGTTTTGTTAAAAGCAAAACGAAACTCGAGGGGAATATTTCGTTTTGAGACAACATTGGACGTTTTCTTAAAGAAAATAATCTATAAAATAAAGTACTCACTTTTCAATTATCTTACTAATGTCACGAATGAATAGATTTTGATGTTCAGACAAACCCCCACTTTAACTCTTCGACACACACAATGACGCTGAATAACCGCAATTATTCGATTTAAAAAATTACAGAAATAATTCTATTATACAAGAACTTTGCCACTGTTAAGGAGGTAGGTATGTAGTCAACAAAGTCACAATGAAACAACTAAACGGTCTATTGGCGAAGATCCGCGATCCATTCAGATGGGAAAGATCTCAGGACAAAACCACATAATTTAGAACGAAGGTCAGAGGATAAGGTTAACACCTGAGCTGGTCACACCAACCAACACTCCAAACTGCCACACCACACTAAAGTAGGGACAGATGAGACCCCGACCAATTAAATGTATATCAGTCCGATAGTATTTGACTGTCCCTGGTTGGACTTAGTTTCGAACTTGCAACCTCCCGACTGCTAATCCCTGAAAATTGAAACTGGGCTACCGCGGTCCTATATAAAGATAGTGTTGTTACATTCTGACTCATGTGCTTGTACTTAAGGATCCATTTATTCGTCAAGTGAAGTAATAATCCATTAAGGTGCACCAGATCTACGTTAGTTCAACTACCATTGATATTACAAAACATTTCCTAGTTAAGTTTAAAGTTAATACAAAGCGTCGTAACTCACGATGATAATAATAATACGAAGCAGGGTTTGGTTAGTTAGTTAATTAATGTCGCACTGGAATAACATAACGGGCTATAGTGGACGGTCCAGGATTAATCCAGAGGATAAAATCCAGAGACAAAACCTCGCATTTTGAACCATCGTCAGATGACGAGGATAATACCCGAGCTGGCACTTAACTCTTGAAACTTCCACGTCATGCCAACATGATGATGTTCGAGGCCATGAAAGATTTAATCTGTACCAGTGCCCCACGTTCATGACGATCTTTGATTAGACCAAGTTTCGAACTTGAAACAATCCTGTTGCTAATATGTTGGTCTGCTAACTAGTGTACCATGCTTCTAAATTTCTGACTGATTTTAAGCCTTCAAACGGAAGACAGAAGGTTGCAGAGTGAATAAATGCGAATTTGCATCCCACAGTGAAAAAACATTTCGTTCATGAAATGTTATGTGTGTATTAGGACAGGTCGAGATAATTGAATTGCCCTATCTATTAGTAAAAATGTTTGTTACTTCACCTCAGATTTGTACATGTGTTAAATTTTTATTTAGATTAACGCCGTTGAAGTTCTCAATTTCTGGCATTTAAGCCTTACCGCAAGACACCACCAGAACTGAGTTTTTTTTATGGTAGCCACGTTTAAGTGAATTGCCAGAATGGACTACACTCTCAGAACTGTTAATGAGTACGTTATTCAATTCGAATGAAACATTGCACCCAAATTTAGTCCAATTCCCGTATAAATATCCATATACCTCACTTTTGATTTGCGATGACCTGAAACAAGACTAATAAAACTTTTATTCATGTTTTCTTTCAGTTTTTGTAGCATTTAATGTACAGCAGACAGTTTCGTTTTTTTCGGTGATTTTTAAAAAATACCCTGGATTTGCCACTTGTTAAAACGGCTACTCGTTAAGTCGATAACTTCAAACGCCAGTATATTCAATAAGATATCATTTAATTTTGAAACGAAACAACAGATATTGTTTGTTTGATGTAGACTACCAAATTGTTTTCACTAGTAGAATTTGTTGCGACGAAATTCGATTTCCTTCCAACCCACCCTAATGTACATGTTCCATAATCATCATACATTTTTCTACTATTTAGAAAATTTCTAACGTTCCTAAATGTTTCAGGGTATACTATACATAGGTAACATTGGGGAATGCTGCAACATTCATCCATAAAATACTGAATAATGAATCATTGTTTATTACACTGACCTGCGACAACATCGAAACTGCCCATTGACAGTTTCAGTACCCTGGTCGATCGTTGCTTTATAACGTTTCCCATGAGGAGGTTAAAAGTTTTCGGCTTTAAGGACTTACGTTCGGGGATATAACTCAAAATTTCATATCATCTATGACTTCTCTTCAAAATATTGATTACCTGGGAATAATTTCTCCAGTTGTGTAGTTTTGTCTCAATCTTTTGAAAGGTATATCATAAAAATTAACGTTGTACAGAATACTATTTATGCATTGTTATCCATAAAGAATAAAATGAAATCCTCACTGGAATTTAACTGTCATCGGCCCTGATTGGATCACAAAATGAAGATATTTAAAGTATTTCCATATCAGTATAAGCTATTTTGAACATGAAAATGAGATAGTATTTCACATTTTATTTATAACGTAAAAACGTGAAATGGTAACTTGGGGTTGGTAGTTGAATTAATATTATAACGGGCTATTAATGACGATTCGGTGTCAATACGGATCTGATACGAGCCGTCCCGTGGTTTAATAAGAAACCATTTTAACCTGGTAAGTAAAATTTTTTGTCGTGTTCTACAAGCACCATGGATTGTTCTAAAAGGACGTTTCGTCGTTGGTAGAAGATAATAATTTAATTCAAATAGCACTAGATCAATACAACGGACGATTGTTGACGGTCTTGGATCAATCTCGATGGGAAAAATCCGAGGAGATACCTTGTCATAGCTTGTCATTTTGAACCACGATTAGATGACGAGGACAACATCTGAACTACACCCCAATGGGAACTCGGGGGAAAGATTTGGCTCAGTTAATAAAATGATTTTTGAAAGATTTGATTCAGATCTATCTTAAAGGTTATACCATATGCTATGCATAGTCACACTATACTTTATGGTAGATTTATTATTTACATATTATATTTCAGCTTCAACTTGCATGTACATTGCTTTAAGGAAAAATCGTCTTTTCCCGTTTTTAACAATTATTTTAAGAGTGTTTTATAGAAAGACAATCCATATGTTTATAAAAATAGATAGATAAAAGCATTTGGTCTTAAATTGTAAGTATTTAGTATAACTAAATATAGATAGAAAAGAAGATTACTAGAGACTGACGAAATTGGAGTTACAACTTTCTAAGAAATATATATCTGTATCACTGTAGTAAAAGGACGAATGTCTAGTTAGAAAGGTTTATTAATACCTAATTTTTATTTAACACCCTGTTTTAATTTTAATACAGCGTATTGAAAATAGGTTCCACTGTTTAATTCCTTCATAAAATATTACTAGTGCGAAATTGGCAGTTTATTCTACGAAAAATTTAATTCACTTGCAATGATTTGTGGACATACATGAAAATCAACGACAGCAAGTTCACTAAACAGGAAATTCATCATTCATATCTTTTGAAAAAGGGCCTTGTAGGTAGTAGATGGCAGGTGACAGAAAAATGTATTGAAATATGAAATACATGAAATATAATTGCCACAACAAAGTATACATGTTTGTGAATAACAATTCTAAAACGGACTCACTTTGGAAAATGATGTTTAGAGGGATTTGAATTTTAAATAAATATAGTTTAATTAAAGTAGTGCTGTGTCAAAAATTGTTAGCCAAACAGATGTTAAATAATTCCCCAATTAAGACGGTAGCTTCAAAACGTAATCAGTAGATGATCATTTTCATCCCAAGGTGAATATAACTCAGGCGTATTAAAAATCGTTCTAATGTATTGTGTTGCGCAAACACGAGAATAGCAATTCCTTCACTAAATAAGATCCTTGTAGTATGGTCAGAGAACTAAAATCAAATGTTTTCTTTAAATAGAAAACGGAAAAATTCGATGGGTTAAATATCCCAAAAAACTTTCCTGAAAATTTGAATTAGTTCAGATTGTAAGTTAAAAGGTACTTTAAAATAAAAAAAGCTAGATCTACTGATATGATTTGTGCAAGTATTAGTCAATGTGGAGAATCTTGAATCATGGTGAGCGCCATCTGGTGTGATAAAGTATAGAAAATTCCTTGCATACTTCACAAATTGGGGAAAATAGAATTTTTTATGGATGTGATCTCGCATAAAGCGAATAGTCATATTACATAACACGTTTCGTGCTTTCTACTTGAAGCGAGAAACTTTTTGTTTCATTACGCTTCTCTAACTAAAAGTCTATTTTACAAAAATTTGACATGGAATACCTTTATAAATATTTTATATTTTCCTATCTCACACTGTAAATGCATGTGAAGGTAAATAATTATGTTTTATAACTTCATAAAAAATGCATTTAGCGGTTTCTATAAAGAATCCATGAGGGCAAATAACCATCTATCTATCTATGAAATGTCAGAAATAAGTCATATGAATTTTTTTTTAAATAGTTGAGCGTAAGGATGGTGTATAGAATAAACTAGGAGAAAAATATTAGCTACAATTCAGTACGAATATTTGTCTTTAAGATTATTTTTTTAAATAACTTTAAGGGTGCTTCGACGGTTTTTTATGCCTTTGCCAAATATAAATTGATCTAGTGAGCAGATCCCTTGTACCTAAACAGTATTATACATAATTTATGTCAAAAGGTAGTTAACCCTGAGTTTTGCGAGATTTCCTAAGAGTATCACTGCTTTTCAAGAACATAATATACACATTGTCTATAGAACCATACTGATGGAACTACTGGTTGAGATAATTCTAAGAAACATTCTATTGGTTCAAAAGATCAGAACTAGTAATAAGTCCTCATGGAAGACTACAGGTTTCATATATATTCTGTAAGTATATTAGTTAAAGTCGCACTAGAGCAACACTACGGGCTATTGGTGACGGTCCGGGATCAAAAGAGAAAAATTCGGGGACAACACCACGTCTTTTTTTAACCACGGTCAATTGACAAGGACACACCTGAGAAGGCAACCCACTTTCCCAATTTCAACACCACGCCAACATGAGGACATTGGAGATCACAACTGATTTAACTTGCAGAAGCCCCTTTGTACATGAAGGTCTTTTATTGTATTCGAACAAGCAACCCTCCCGTTGCTAATCCCTTACTTTTTCAACTGGTTACCAAGCCCCATATATATATATATATATATATATATATAACTGAATGGTTGAATCAAAAAATATTTCGAATCTTTGTGAGACAAACGTTTTTACGCTTTTAAAGCTTACCTAATTAAAGACATAGTTATATTTACCTTTCAAGGGGTTCACATGCACATGCGGTTGCACTCCTTACACTTCTTGGGAAAATCTCGTCTAACTCAGAGGGGTAAGAAAACAAAGGACTCCTTAGTATGTAAGGTTAAAGATTATGAAAGCATTCCTTCTTTGTCTTGCATCTTAACTTCCTTTGTTAACATTTGTGTACTGTCATTTATCACTGCCAAAAAATAACTTGAATTATGATTGCGCTCTTGGAGGCTTAGGTAGGGTCAAAAACTGCCCTGTAGCAGACAGCCTCTGATGCAAAAACCTATTTCAAGGGAAGAAAATTTTGTTAAGCGGAAAATGGATCTGATTGGCGATATTTTTTTATGATGGTGTTCATACAGAATTCACTACTCTTTCCGAATTATTCGCAGCACAAAAAAGTTGCACAACATGCGTTCATTAAATCTAATAATAAACTCCAAGGTCGGTTGCGTATTAAATTACCGCTCACACTTCACCAACTGCACACATCAATGAAACGATACATCAAACCCGGCTGGTTTTTATCAAAACAAAATGCGGCGCCATTTCCCCAGGATTTAAATTATCGAATATCGATACTCTATAAGCCGCATCGACGCTCATCCCTAGTGAACTTTAGTGAGCCTCATTTTTATTCACGTGAGTTGAAGTAAGCGACGTGCGCGTGGAACTCTGAAGATTGCTGCGTGTGCAAATTAGATCCGAAAGAAACATCAATAACTGCAACGTCGTTCAAATCCCAAATCCCCAACAAACCAAAGGTCGCCGCTGCTAATTCGCCTAACCATCTACAACTGGAAGGGGAAAAAATATCCCGACTTCAGCGCAGAGCACATTTATTAAATGTTAAAATTATTAACAAATTTCCGAGTCGCTACAAAGGCAATTAGAGACTGAAGCACGGCCATGCAAACGAGTTCTGCCTCTTCTTCCGTTCTGGAATGATAATTGCCCCCCAGCAATTCGAAGCAAAGTAAATGCAAATTCGTGAAGAATGAAGGCGACTTCTAAGAACCGCATATTTCATTAGATCCTGGAGCAATCTAACTGCTTTTCCGCTCAAAATTTCGGCGATTTAAAACTCTTTCATAATGAGTTTCGACACTCAAACCTGGAACGGTTCGCCGCTTGTTGAAAGCTGATTTGGAAAATATTCGTGGATGAGAGATACTGTATAAAGTTTTTGTTATTGGTGGCTTTGTGTGTGGACTATGTTTATCGTGATTCTTTTGTTGTGCTTACGGCATTTCACAGGTGCTCTGAGTTGAAGTTTACGGATGGTTTAATTTCTTTCTTTTTAAATCACGGCAGAATCATGCAGTAGATTGTAACAAAAAATGTGTAGTCTTCCATGGGATACTGTATAATGTTCATATTTTAGTTGTGTTTGCAGTATTGAATAGACTATGTGTTTTTAACAGATGAAACTGATTATCATATTTTGAACGAGAAAATTTATTTTTATTCCCTGGGATAGAAGACTATTTGTTGCAGTACCAGTTGTAACACAAAATTCTATAGTGGTGTCTGAAGGAGTGAATGGATTATAAGCTTATAAACAATGTAATATATAATAATGAAGTGTTTGTTTAGACATTGAATATTTTCAACCTATCCGTTTTGGACCCTTCTGATACAAAAGCGGTCTGTTGCACGTTTAGTGTTCGTCTGTCTGCATGTGTGTAGCCCTGCTACGTCCAAACGATTGAATATATTTTCATGAAATTTAGAATACTGTGAGTTACTTCCATGTGTGTACATTCTTTTTGAGACTGAAATTGGTTGTGTCAGTTTATCTGTCTTCCCGGTCTATTTTCGATTTTATATTTATATGGTTATACAAGTATCACATAAAGTTTATTTAACATATCGCAGCCCGGCAAGAAAAGTGACACAATTTATAAAATAAAATTTTTGATCATATGTCATTCAAAAATATGTATGAGGTGCCCCAGCGTGTTCTATTACTATTCTATAGAATATAATAGAAGCTACCACCATACATACTTACCTACAATTTAAAAGTAGCTTATACTATTTCAATATCAATCTGATAAATTCCTTTAAATTGATATTTCTCAAATTCTGCAATTTTGAGTTGTGTCACTTTTCTTGCAGGGGTGCGATATGTTAATACAATGTTCTATATTTGATACATCATATTTTACTTTAGAGAATATGCTTACATACCTTTGCTTGCACATTTAGACAGTTTTCTTGCTAAATATATGATTAACTATACTTAAATCAACCATAATTTGGAAGTTTGGGAGAAGCTGGAAGGTAGATTGAGTATTGTAATTTATTCATTTGTTTCATCAATACTGCTGATTCTTTTCTCAAAAAACTACCTTTACTTAATTTAGATTCTAATACACTTTTATTTTGAGTCTTCTCCATTTAATCTTCAAAATCTAAGCAATTTCCGAATATTTACTGCAAATGATATTCTAAACCGTAACGGAAACTCGTGTTCGTTTACCACGTGAATTGATATTTTCGGTTTTTCGCTCGGAAATAATTCCGTGTTTTTAAATATTGTCTAAATTTTAGTCGTTAGCTATGGCAACTGTGCGAGAACAAAAGATAAAAAATAATCAAGAATTCATATCTTTAGAAAAAAATTTTTTCCTGGCAACATTTATTTTGTTTAAATTCTCTGGTTTGTGTTCTTTTCTGTTTAAAATATTTATTAAAAAAAAAAATGTTTCTCCTAAACACCACACGCAACAACACCGCAGAGTATTTGGCTTAAGGCGGCATGTAAGTTAAAATAAAGCATTTTTATGTGGAATTTTGCCATTATTGACGGAATAATACGGAAGAACGTTAATGTTGAAAATATGCGAACAAGTACATTTTTAAGTATCACAAATTGCTTTTCATAGAAACAGAAAATTAAGGTGGCTTATTTTACGACTCGATTTACCATTGAAAAAATTAATAAGTTGCCTTTGCTTCATTGGTTCTGAAAACATTCAATATTGAAACAAGTTTTTTTATTATTGCACGTGCCACAAAAGAAAATTTCCCAGAAAAAACGTATCAGCATTATAAAATAAATATACGTTTCCTAATCCTACCTCAAAATTGCGTTTTGTAGTAGTTACCTTAGTATCTGTCACCTTTCGTCAGTTTGTACCTTCAGCAGAGGTGAAACATACGTGAAATGTTTTGCATTGATGTATATACAAGTAACGGATTTGCGTCCAAATAGGTTGTAGAAGTTATAACAATATTAGAAGGGTGTTATATATTATTTTGCACTTAAATGATTTAACATTTTTCTACGAACGAGAAAATTTTTTATTTTTCTGGACAATTTCAGTTACCCAATGTAACTCGAGTGATGTCAGATATTATACTACTGGAAGATAAAACGGATTCTTATATTTTGAGCGTGATATAAATTTCCCTTTATATCTGATACAGAAAAATAATTATTGCTGTACCAGTTATACCATAGTGTTTTAGATTTTTGATTAAAATATTGTTGGTAAAAATATATTTTTTTCGTATGAATATTTTATTTATTATATATTATACAGTAATTAATCGTATATTTATTTAAATACTTCTAAATAATCTGCAGTATTGTTTGAATCTTTTGAATCAAAATCTTTAATTTGTTTCAAACAAAATTCAATATCACTTTGTTTTTGTGGGAACTCATTAAATCATAACTGCTGGCCTCGCTTTGCGTAGTCAATTAATTATTATTTTGATAAATTGGTGATACATTCTGATACTTTTAGTAGAACAGGATGATGAAGAGATACACGAAACCTGAGAATTAAAATTTTTGGTCGAAATCCACGAGGATGTAACCATATTCCAAAGACAAAAATGTGTGTGTTTTATCTGCTTGAAAACATGCAATTCCAAAGGTAGGTAGTTGAGTTAAACCTTTACGCTACGACAGGTAGACAATTGTTACCACTACAATTTCATTTACACCAGCGACATGGTATAGATCTGTGTACGGTGAAAGTTATCCCCCTTTTAAGTAACCGCTGACATCGCTCCCCATTTACGAGGTACCAGTGACAAACCTTCTCGAAGATCCCGCCTTTTGTTCGGTACCTAAGCCTGGCGTCCGTGAGACATAAAATTTTTTGGGGAAAGGCAGAAGGTCCCTCTGGTGATATACGCCACACAATACTATGAAAGGAAAGCGTCAGTCATAAATGCCACTCAAGGCTCTATCGCTCAAGTTAGGTAAGAAGGCAAGGAGGGGTTGGAAATGCTGGCGAAAGAGCCGTTTTTGGAGACGGTTGAAAAAATCGTAAAGCGTCACATTGAAACACTGCCGAAGATCCGTGATCAATCAGTCGCTAGGGAACGATCCGAGAACATACCGTAACTTTTACCACGGTCAGATGACGAGGTCACACCCCATTCTCCAAGCTTTCTCACCACTCCAACGTGAGAACATTTGAGGCCACGTCAGATTTAAAATGTTTCAGTCCCCTTTGTTGAAGACGATCTTGGTTGGATTCAAACTCGCCACACTCCGTTTGCTAATCCGTTACTCTTACAAATGGGCTTCGCTAAATAGGTTTTTTATTATTGCATTCGTTTATACTACTAACGATTCAATTATCTTTATACATCTCTCAAAAGCGGCTGGTGCACCTTAAATCTGTCGTGGCCGAAAGTCCTCACGTTGGGTTGGCGTGAAATTTTGGAGAGTGGGGTGCCAGCTCAGGTGTTGCTTCGTCATCTGACCGTGGTTCAAAATTATGAGGTGTTGTCCTCGGATCTTTCCCTTACGGGACTGATCCCGGACCGTCGTCAATAGCCCGTTGTGTTGCTCTAGTACAACGTTAAGAAAAAAATTACCAATTACCATCTCTCAAAACATATTTTAACACTAACTATTATAACACTAACTTCCATAGCACATAATGGACGCTATTTGTTCATTGTTAAACAGAAACTAAGTGTGTAAATAATTTAAAATCGACTGTTACTAGATTCACACACCTATTTCGTAGCTCAAGTTAAATATTCCCAATTTGAGCTATGGATCTGCGCTCAGGTGCAGGATTACATTCAGTGTTCTGCAACACAACTCCAAGCAATTGCAAATGTTCTGCAGGCATTTTGTCCGAAGTTTGAAAACTGCAGTCATATCAAAAACAGACGTAAAGAACAACTGTCGGCTAAATATGTATTACATATTTATTATAAAACACACACACATCAAAATTAATTAACTTTCTTTATTTAACCCGCGGTTAGTCGCGCATTGGTCATTTCTCCGCAAGTGCATGCTCTTTCTGTTGTATCTTCCCGTATTTTTTAAATAAAGAGGAATGACATTGTGTAGCTGACCTTCAAAGTGTCTTCTAGCACTTCCCCCCGTTTGGTCACTTTCTTGTGAAATTCCTTGAAGTTATGGTATCCGAAAGGGAAGTTCGGTCAAACTGACCGCGCCGCGCCTACTGACGTTAGTCCAAATAGGAAGGAGAGTGCATATTCATTTCTCCACGTTTTTTCGGTGCTGGCTGGCTGGCAACACAAAAAATTAAAAAATGCGACAAACATGTCACGATTGTTGCAAATATATTTGCAGGGAACATGCACAAACAGTTTGTACTGAATGTTCTCAAATTGACATAGCAGAATTGGAAATAGAGTAAAAAATATTTATAAATTCATTTTTTTCTTAATCATAATAATTAAATATTTGTTATAATATATAATTCATTACTAATTATTAAAAAAAATTTAATTGTTTAATTTTATATAAAAATATGTTTATTTGTTTACATTATCTTCTCATACTTTTAAATTAATTTCTAGAATTTATGCATTTGCCACTTGATTGCCATCGCGATTTATGTTTAAAAATAACTTTAAAATACTTTTTATTGATATGTATCCATAAAAGTGTTTGGTTATTCCAGAAACAGTTTCTATCTGCTATAAAAAATTGTTCGGTCGAAAAGACCGGCGCGCCTACTCACGTTACAAAAAGTGGCGTGACTAACGCCGGGTTAAGACCAAGATATACTTTTAGAATTTGCAATTTTGTCGATAACTTTTGAAATTAAAGATTTTGTCATTGACCTAGAAGATCTGTTAGTTATAAAATGTTTGTGATAACTTGGGCGGTATAGGGAGATTGTTCAATAGCTAGAACAGAAAAAAAGATGTGGTAAGGTGGGCTCTTTGCACTGCAGAACATCGTAACTTATAATTTAAAAAAATTGGCCAAACGTTTTATAAAATAAAGAAAAAATTGTTCTCCTAAGACTTTGTTTATTCTGCGACATATGTCTCAGTTTTAAGCACTTTGTGCTCCCGGGGAACTGCACAATGTTGCTAAATGTACACGGAAGTGACCGACACATTTATAAAATTCTTCAGCAGACAGATCACAGAAAAACAATGAAAATGGATGATTCTGTGTAGAAAATGGAACTTAGAATCCACTATCCCCACATGCACCGCATGATTTTTTGTTGGATTTGAATTAGCAACCCTCCGGTTGCTAATTTTTTACTCCTCCCACTGGACTTATGCAGCCCCCCTAAATACAATTAAACTAACTTATTTTTTTATTCAGCATGATGTAGAGTGGTTTTGCAATTAATATTCGAGATTTCAAAGCTCAAATTCGAACGATTCTCCTTTCATTTATGTTGTAATATTAATGAACACCAATAAAATTACACGAAATCTTGTTTCACGTTTTTAGATGGTGATTTAACTTAATTTATAAGTAATTTAGGGAAATGATTTTACTTCATTTAGAGGTAATTTTTGGAAATGATTTTATTTCATTTAGAGGTAAATTGGGACATGATTTTGCTTCATTTAGACGTACTTTTTGGAAATGGTGTGACTTCATTTGCAGGTAATAAATCCATTTATTAGATCTTGATATCATGATCGTAAAAAAATCCGCATAACGTATCTTACTGACGAGATACCTCCACAATTGCAAAATTTGTCAGGTTATGATGTGCCAGATACCACGATGACGTCTAACTCACTTGTAAGATCAGAAAGTTTATTGTACATGCTATGTATGGGTATACTAAAGTTAGATATTGTATTTTTGATAAAATAGGAAATTATATTTTGGTGCAACAATTTCAAAAATAGGAATGTTTTCTTACAAACGCAACTTTCACATTTGAGGAATGTGGTGTGTTTACAGTGGCTGTAAATTCCTGGAATATGTAAGCGATATCACGGGAAAAACCTTATATATCATCAGTAAGGTATTTCCATTCGTGCGCCGTATCGGGGCAACATCTACATCACCTTGTGGAATTGGATTTGGATATCTATATCGCATTATGGGGTTTCTAAGGGCAGGTATATCGAATAAAGCGTTCGATGTTTCGTTACAGGATTCTACGACGGGGATATTTTAACCATTTTGTGTTTCTTATTACATCTTCCCCTGTTCCAGAAATTCACTGCTATTCAATGTCTTGAATGATAAGTAGATTCCGTAACCTTCGAGGAGGTATTGAGGAGATATCTCGTCCATAAAGATCTAACCAATTTTGCAAATGACGAGTTATATCGTCATCAATGGTTAAGGACTACGCGATCAACATATGGTGAATTTTTCTTTAATGACGAGATACCTCCTCCGTCAAGATATGCTAACTCTTTTGCTAACGATGAAATACCTTGTCAAAATAGCCACAAAGGAGGGTTCACCCTTCTGATAGTTTATCTTCTCGTCGAAGTAGGCCAACCTGTGATGCAATACAAAACCCTATTTAAAATAGCCCCTAGTTCTGAGCAAATGACAATTTGTTTTTTGGTACATTGATAATTCCTTTTGGAGTAATAGAGGTTTCTCTGTTTGATACCTCATCAATAGCTCCCGACCAACCGGCCTGGTGGTTAAGGTATTAGCATCTAGATAGGGAGGTTCCTGGTTCGAATCTGGGTATTTTTAAGCGTATTGTGTAGAGGAGGCTGGTGAAACTTAAATCTATCGTGGTCGAAAAGTTCTCACGTTGGGTTAGTGTGGAAGTTTGGAGAGTGGGGTGCCATCTCAGGTGTTGCTTTGTGATCTGACCGTGTTTCAAAATTACGAGGTGTTGTCCTCTGATTCTGACCTTAGGGGATTGATCCCGGACCGTCGTCAATCCCATTGTGTTGCTCTAGTAAGCCGTTAATTGAAATTTACCTGATCAATAGCAATTGAGCAGATTTTCGTTATCGAGATATCTAATCTAAACCACTCGTAGTATAAAAGTAATTCAATATTTGACAGTCTGTTAATCTTCGGGTTTCACTTATTTTCGACAATTTAGTATCCCTCGTACCCACATCCCGATTGTTAATGAAAACTTGAATATTTGTAATCAAAGAACCCTCTGTGTCGTTTCGACGAGATATTTCGGTCGTTGAGATCTGAACAATTCTTCTAGTGACGAGGTAACTTATCATCGAAATATTGCTGATTTGTCTTATGATAATCTAGATACGAGACGGACAGCTGGTTAGTTTTCTTCTACCAACGACATATCTCGTCCTTTAAGACCTGGTTAGTTTTGATAATGACGAGCAACCATGTCGAGAAACCAACGGGAGATTTAACCGTTAAATTTTGAGGACATACTACATCCAATTCAAGTGTAACACATGAGTGCTGAAACTACGAATTCTACGCAATTCATTTTAAGATATCATTAGTTCGAATTTGAGAAAACACAACGCGATAAATCAAACCCAAAAACGCTTATTTCAGTCCCAAAGTCAAAAACAGCGAATATATTGACATACGTTATTGATGAATTTTTGAGCATATTAATAGTGATTCATGAATGTATGTTTAGTTTGTAGCAGAGTTAAAGAACGTGTACATTTATCATACCATTAAGACGTATTTTCAATTAGAGATGATACAATGCGTATTACCCTAGTGAAGCACTTACCCTAGTGAACTAAGGTTGAGATTAATGATACGGGTTCTGATTAGGTTGAATTATACAATTATGTGCATTAAATGATTGAATCGTTCAATTACAGCAGAGCGATGTGATTCTCTGTTTAGACTTCCCAATTAGCTGTGAAGCAATGGAGCGAGGTTGATTGTAGTGCGTGTAAGGACAGAAGTAATTTCAAACAAGAAATAGTTTTAAAAAAATACATTACACTACTTTTGCATTCTAGTGCGTTACAACGTAATGCGCTCTTCGACCTGGCTAAAGACCCTCGTGTTCACTAATGGTGACTGGGGCACGTTAAATAGGTCGTGGTCACAAAGTCCACCATGTTCCCATACCAAATCAATACCTCTTGGGGTACCTGATCAGATGGTTATAGGCCTCTGATTGGGATCTAAATTACGATATGTGTGAGTGAATGGATGTATGAAAGGGGCCTTCCTGTAAAACGGATGTGTCGTGTATGTCGAGCAAAGTCGGACTTCCTCCCAATGGGGCTCAATAGCATGGAAGTCGCACCCCCTCGCCTCTTGCCGTCTTTGACGGGCCTGGCAGTCCTCTGGTCTGCCAGTGTAGGCATGAGAAACAACAACGTAATGTAGTGGTGTATATATCTTTCATACATTCAAAATACTATGCTCAAATATAAATTTAGCTTTAGAATATCTGGATAAACTTCATATGAAATGTTCTTTATTTATTGTATGTTTTTCATATACAGGGTGTTTCAAAATTCGACCGACAAATTAAGAGGGGTGATAGAAGGCATCATGCTGATGAAAATTTACCATAGAACGTGGGGTCGCAAACCACGTTGAGAGGGTGAAAATCGCGAAAAACGTATGCAGGCTCTTGTGGAAATACGTTCTGGGCGATGGTGCCCCAGTACATATATCCCTCTTGATGCGTAATAACCACGATGTTATATACCCAAGGAGGTGGATTGGCCGCGCGGGACCTTTTGCATGGCCGCCGCGTTCGCCGGATCTCAATCCGTGTAACTTTTTCCTATGGGATCACCTTAAATCACTCCTTTATGCGACGCCTGTGGACACACTGGAGGATCGTCGTCGCTGCGGGAGACATAAAAAGCATACCTGGCATCTTCGAGCGCGTCCGGGAATCGTTTTTACGACGTTGTAGACTGTGCTATGACGTCAGCGGGCCCACTTCCAACAACTCATGTAATAATTAATCAAATAAATCTTTTTGTAGTTAGTATTGTACTTTCGTCGTTCCAGCGCGACGTCAAAACCTGCATACGTTTTTCGCAATTTTCACCCTCTCAACGTGGTTTGCGACCCCATGTTTTATGGCAAGTTTTCATCCTCTTTATGCCTTCTATCACCCCTCTTAATTTGTCGGACGAATTTTGGAACGCCCTGTTTACAAAACACCATGCTGAAATATAAATGTTTCGTTATAATATCGGGATAAACTCCATATGAAAGTTATTTACTTAATAATTAACATCTTGATTCACTTACGTAGATATTTCAATTAACATCGCACTGGAACAACACAACTGGCAATTGGCGACGGTCCGGGATCAAACCCAAAATGAATTCACGCCGCACTGGATCAACATAACGACAGTCTATGGTTAATTTCTAAGAAAAAAAAGGTCAGAGGACACCACCTCTTAATTTAGAACTACATTCAGATGACGAGGAAGACACCTGAGCAGGCAACCCAATCTCCAAACTTCCACACCTCACAGGAATGAGGAAGTTTGAGGCATCTTCAGATTTAACGTATACTACCCTCCAGGTACACAACGGTTTCTGGTTGAGTCGAGTATTGAACTCACTTCCCTGTGGTTTCTAATCCGTTACTCTCGCAAACGGAGTATCGCACCAACCTCGAACTTTTTGGAGAGAACAAACTAGGATAAGCGTCCTAGGCGAACTCACAGAATTTCTAATCAGGCTTATTGACACTGCACAGAGGTTGTTGGTGTGTATGTTGCCTCGAGCCGAGCACTTTACCTTCGCACACCTACAGCAGCCTCGACTGCTAGTCAGTTTTCCCTCGGAGCTTTGTGTATTCCACTGGTTCGCGACACGTTACAGCGCGTGCTGTGTTAACATTTGAAACTGGTTACATTAATCATTATATTCACGTTACGGATCTTGCGAATTCGTGGTGGTGTAGCTGCAGTCTACGTATATAGCGGTAGCAATAGCTCTGGTGATTTTTCGGTGCACTTTTTTTACGGCGGACTCATTGATCATTGATCCTTTGCCACTAAAAGGCCAGAATCGATGAGCCAATTGTAAAGGGGCACCCATGGAGTGGCCAATAAAGTGGCGCACTTCTAAAGTCGTCAAGGAAATAATATTACTTCAAAAATATTTTTCTTTTCACGAGGGAGTATCAATAAGTAACACAAATAATGTAAAAAATAACTGTAATAATAAAAGCAATTAATGACAATAGGAAACAGATATGAAAGTATTACCCATTTATTACTTTTCTACATAATTTCTATGCATGTTGAGACATTTTTCCCAACGATGGATCAATTTGAAAATCCCGGTCTCATAGAACTCCGTCGGCTGCGAGAAGAGCCACCTTCGCATGGCCCGTTTGAGTACCGTCGTCAGAGTCAAACTTCTTACAGTCAAGGAACTTCTTTATGAGTCCAAAAAGATGGAAATCGGAGGGTGCAAGGTACAGGCTGTATGAACAGTGCTCCAAAACTTCTCAACCGAAACTCTGCACTTTTGCACGAACTAGGCGGCGAGACATGCGGATGATCGATGTTGTGCAGCAGTTGAATGTGTTGATTTGTCACACTTCGCTTTGGACTCATAAAGCAGTTCTTTGACGGTAAGAAGTTTGACGACGGCACTCAAACGGGCCGTGCGAAGGTGGCTCTTCTCGCAGCCGACGGAATTCTATGAGACCGGGATATTAAAACTGATCTATCATTGGGAAAACTGCCTCAACGTGCATGGAAATTATGTGGAAAAGTAATAAATGGGTAATACTTTCATTTCTGTTTCCTATTGTCATGAATTGCTTTTTATATTATTATTTTTTACATTATGTGCGTTATTTATTGATACTCTCTCGTACAACGAGATATGACAACTTCAAAACACATTTGAGAACGTTTTAAAAATATATATTTTTAAAAAACTTTCACAAAAGTAAAAAAGGTTAGATATTTTGTAGTATATTCACTCAACGAAGAACAGTTCAGACTTTCATAAAGGATATAAATGGTTGCAAAGAAAATGAATAAGAGTGAGTTTTAAAGCTCCGAAATGAAGTTAAAAATTTTTATCAAGTATATAGGCGTGACACCTTATTATGTTCGTATGGATGACGCCATGTCCAGTATGCATGTAAGAAGTGGTTTAAATTAGTGTCGTAATTGTTAATATCATTGTTAAAGAGAGAAATCCAAAATTTCATATAGACTAAATGAATAAAATTCAAATAGAAAATTGAGTTCTGTAGATGACCGTAACTGAATAGTAGTTTTTCACACGTGAGCAAAATCAGCATTTTGGTGAGTGGCGGCAGATTAATGGAGTGGATGAAACTTATCAGTGGAGAGTAGTCTCAGGAATTTGGAAAACATTTTGGAGCTTTTCGGATCAGCCATATATGTGTAGTCATTAAAAATTATTTTATAGTCAAGTGCAAAAAAAATTGAGGCTCAATCCTGACTATACTTTTATGTATTATACTATCAACCACACAGTCTAAAATAAAATGATTCTACAAAGCATATTTTTGTCTTTAAATTTGTACATTTTCCCCAGGTCTCCAGACACCAATTTAGTTAGAGGGTTTCAGGGAAATTGTGGAAAACAAGTAGTTCAAAGAATCTAGTTATTCTATCATATGAATTATCATTACATTTGCTTAAATTTCATGAAATATTGAGTGTGTAACGCTTAGTACTTATAATAAGTTATAAACTTTTTCAATCTTCTATTTCCAAACAATCATAATCTACTTAAGAGGTCTCATACCTTTTAATGGCTGCAAAATGCTGGAAAAACATACATTTTGCGAACTTCTGTATTTTTTTAAATATAGTTCATGAGAATGGGAAATTTGAGGATGTGAAAGAAAACATATGGAACTAGTAAAATCAAGTTCAAATTTGAACTAAATATTTTAAAGTAAAATTTTATAACAAATTTAATTACATTTTTTTTTTTAATTTTTGAGTGACTTTTGTTATGCGCAACTTTTTTATAAATATTTTTCAATATTTTTGCACAAATATTATTTTTAGCACTTAATAGTACCGTCTCTTTGAAATGATGAAGAATAAAATCTCTATTCAAAATCTTTATATAATTTAAAATTTTTTAATTTTCAACGTTTTTTTTAATTAACTCAGAATTGTTGAAACAATTTAAAAAAAAAATTAATTTTTAATAATTTTAGTTGGTTTTAACACAAATTCATAAATGTGTGTCATTAAATCTAGATACATAGTGAGAACATACAGTAAAAATTTCATGCATTTCTATGAAACGGTTGGAGAAATCATGAGTGTAATGCAAGAAAATGATGTTTCGAGAAAACTGATGTCAAACATAAAAATTTATCAGAATACGATATACAAGCAATTTTGGTTTAGAAAATGATCAGAAATAAGAAAATAAATATAATAAATACTTTGGTAATTATATAAATACAATTAAGTTTTTTTTAATTATTAAAACCTTAATATTTTAGAGAAAATCACGTTTAGAAGAATGTGAAAAATTCTCAAATTGTGTTTGCATGGTTAGTAGCTCAATGGTTAGTAATTTAGTAACATGTACACACACGGCACAATCTTGTCATATTATTTATTAAAAATTAAATTTAAATTAAAAACAGTTTAATAAAATTTACACAAAAATTATCCTTCCGCATATGTGGTCCCCTCCTGTACAATCAAAGTATTGTTCTCATCCCTCATTCTCATTCGTTTGGCTTGACGTACCTCCCTGGTATTCATATTAAAATGCCGGTCTGCAATTTCAACTCTTTTCCTGTCCATTTTTTATGTAAAATTCCTTGCATTCGATCCAATAGTCAAGCCAAAAATTTACATTATCTGAAGTCGAACCGAGTTTACCTCGTTAGAGAGTACAATTGCTTCATTTGTAGCAATCTCGACAATTTTTCTGCCACAACCAAGAGTTTTGTGGCAAAATTCCCATATGAGCGAATTTATAGACTTATTGTTGTTCAGCGTTTTTCCTCCAAGACATGTTTTCAGAAGTTTTGATTGCGACGAATTATTAAAGATGGGCTTTATTGCTTGCATCACAACCGCTGGAAGTTTCTTTTCGCGCTTGAAGGTCTCGACACTTTTTTTCTGAAACTTTTCTTTGATATTTGCACCATGAATCGGATCCCAAAGGGCAAAAACTATGCAATGGTTCTTCATCAGTTGAACTCGTATGAAATAACACTGCCCGAAAAGCCTTTAGCATTGCAGATAAATTATCTTTGTAAGATCTGATGGCATTTTCATAGTTAATTGGACATTAGATCTATCAAATTATCCGTCAGTCTCCCTCTTCCACTGATAGATATTCCGTTACTCAGTTTTGGACAAGCTTGCTTCAATTTCCGCAACCGAGTGCTCATTCTCTTTTGGATGTGACCACACTCCCATGTGGTTTTGGAAATGTCGTCATACGGTTGTGATTCTACAACAGCAGGAAAGGTTTTCGCATCCCCATCACCAAAGTAAGAAATGTATCTTGCTGAACGTTTATCTTCAGAGCATTAAAATATTATCACCATCCCGACCGTTTCCATTTTTCCTGCTGAACCGGTATGGTTTCTTAGACACAAACCCTCGTGCTGCACACTCCAATTTTTGTAAGCAAGGGATCCGTTTCTACGTCTCCAGGAATCACAGCCTTTTCAGTATGAAGACAAAACTTCAGTGTCGATGACTTTGCCACACTTATCACCGACACGAGATGTATGGTCACGAATTTTCCACGTTCCATCTCCACCGATCACTATGTCAGATGAATTTCCTCTGAAGTAGCCCGCATCATTTAGGCTTCTGTAACTTCCCTTGAGCGCGAGAGTAGTGTGTGTACCATGACATTGTAGGACTTCACAGAAATAGGCGGAGGATGTTATGGACACTCGTCCATAACACCGCAGAAGGTTTCAGTGGCTGTGTGGCCTCGTCCAATGCTTCTCATAGCATACGTGAAACGCCTGTTAATTTCAGGAATATTCTTTCTTTTCCCTAACATTTCAGAGTTGCGAAAAGAGCACAGAAGATTACAGTTCTTACAGTCAAAAGAAAATTTGCTTGAAAGTCCTCTGGTACTATTTTCGAAAACTGTGACATCTCCACCACACTTTTTACAAGACAGATTATTTTGAATACTTAAAAACAATATCTGTTTGTCAAAGATTCTGTAGCCATCAAAACAGCTTTTGCTTTCCAGCGAGGAATCTAATAGCTGGATTTTTCTTCCCGAGGCACTGTGGTTGAGAGCACCAGAAACGCTTTCAATTTTGCTCCTGGTGTGCATATTACCAGTAAACTTCCGTTTTTTGGGCAGTTGACCAGATGGACGTTTGGCTGAAGCACTCATATCAACTAATATATCAAAAACATTAGAAATAAAGAAGAAATGCGCTTCTGATTTCAAAATACAATCTGATAAAAAGTTATCGTTCTGCACGGTCAAAAACAACGTGAAAATGTTCGAAAAGTAAATAAAATAGAAGTTAAAGTTATTAATAGAAAGTAGAAGTTAGAGTTAAAATTGTTTGAGTTTGAAAAATATATAATTATTTAAGGCTTTGCTTATAACACTCGAATTTAAAGCAAACCTAAACCATCTGCTCGTAGTCTGACAGCTGATTCCCAAAATGTAAACAAACCCAAAATCGTGATGCGGTCTATTTATATTTTCCCTATAACATCGGTTCTAACAGAAATTTTTTAACGCGTTTTTTTAATTAACTCAGAATTGTTGAAACAATTTTATAAAATAATAAAAAAAATCGATTTTTTGATGCCTTAAAAGGTATGAGACCCCTTAATTTGGACCTGCATTGAATGCATTTTACACATCTAAGCTTATTTTGTTCTTGAAGGTATCAACGCACAGTTTTGTTTCAGCTTATAACAAGTACCATAAAAATAATATCGGGTGAACAGTTTGATATATCAATCATTTTTTGATAGACCACAGTTTAGTATTAGTAATGAAAACACTTTTAAAAGTTATTTCGGAGTACTGGGTAATGGTTACTCTATTTACTTTAGAAAAACAAAGGTAACTATATAGTCGGATAGTCAAATTAGTTTAATCTGAATATACTATTAATTCTCTGTAATATACTTTTATCTCAATCAAAATAGATTCTGTCTTGATACATTTGGCATTGCAATTAACAATACCTCTCTCAATAAGCACGAATTTATTTGGATTTCATTTACATTTGTTTTTAATTAAAGATTAAAAAATCCTTTTATTCCCAATACGTCAAACTTTTAGAGTATCTAAAGTGACGAATTTAATGGCAAAAAAAAAAAAAAATTATTCCCCAAAGGATATTAATTACTTCAGGAGTTCACTGTTTTTCTCCTATCAGTATTACACGTAGATGTAAATGATTATAAAAGCCATACTCTTCCATTAAATTAAGCTTCTTAAATATTTTTGAAACAATGTAAAAAATGTAGTTAAAAATATCGTGTGAATAGAAAAACGATGTTTCCTACAATAACTGTAATTAATACATGACAAAAAAAAACAATGAAATGCGAATATATTCGGTAATTAGGATGCATTATTTAAAACTAAAAGGATTTTTAATCTTTGCTTGGGCACAATTTTGCGGCCAATGAAAGTACTTGTAAATGCTCTTTCTTTATCTGCATATTTCCCTAGCGAATTATTTTTGAATTGATTAGCATTCCTCAGACTGTTGTGTGTTATTAAAACCCGAATAATTTTTTCTAGTTTATTTTTATAAGTTTTTTATTATTGTTTTAGAAATAAAGTTACTTGAAAAAAGTTGCAAATGGGAAAAGAAAATAAGTGTTTTTCAAATGCCCCTACTTCAAGGGCTGAAAAGAGTGCTCTTGCTAAAGAGGAATTAAAAATGTACTTGTTTTTTATTAAAAAGAGTTGTAATATGCACCATTAGATGACTGTGTTGTCTTATATAATCAACCATTCATAACCTGGGCGATGCAGCCTACCCACGGAGTTACCATTTGTTCAAGATGTCATCTGGTATAATACCCTTTATCAAACGTTTCATAGCATTTTAAACAGTATACAAAATAATGCAAAACCCTAAAAAAAAGGACAAAGAAAACCTGGCTTAAGGCGCAGGAAATAATAAAAAGACAACGAAAGGAGACAATCCATTAACTTTAATAATTGGAGTGTAGTGTAGCAGGTTTCCTCACGTGGTGCGCCCTGGTTAATGCGAAATCTGCTACAGCCTTCGCCATTTGTCTTGCAGTCTGATACTATGCACATGAATGAGGATCAGCTTTTCAGTTGTCCCTCCCTGCTTGACGTAGGCTCTTCTGATGACTTTAAAGCTCTTGACCTTCCTAGGTCCACCTCTCTGCTATATTGGACTGCAAGGCGCCTAATGTCTGAGAAGACGATGGCGGGTGTAATTAAAAATAATAATTTTTATAATTACCTCCTCCTTTTCTGATCCGTGGTAGTCCGGTTTGAAGAGTAACGGGTTAGCAACCGAAGTCTTGCAAGTTTAAATCTAACAAAAGACAATCGTGGACAAAGGTATCTGGTGCACGTTAAATCTGTCGTGGCCTCAAATGTCCTCACGATGCCGTAGTGTAGAAGCTTGTAGAGGAGTGTGTCAGCTCAGTTATGACCTCGTCATCTAATCATGTTTCCAAATTATGCGTTTTATTCCTCGGTTCTTTCCAATCTGATTTGAAATATTATGCTATTATTGTAGTCTGTAGCTTCAAGCCAACTAAAGAGTTCACACACATACATTACCCTACAATAATGGACAGGACGCCAGTGGATTTGCAGAAAATACGACTACTTGTTTGGGGGTATTTTTTGTGGTATAGCCTGGGATCTTTGGATGTTGTTCCTCGTAAATTGAACGCCGACGCCTACATGAACATTTTGGACAATCAGATTCTTCCTACGCTCTGGCAATTTTATGGAATGGACGAATTTTACTTCCAGGACAACAATACTTACTCCATGTCATGTTGCAGACTCTGTCAAGCATTGGTATCAAGGTATGGATGTAAAACGTCTTCCCTGACCTGCTCCGAGTCCCGACCTAAACCCCATAGAACATTTGTGGGAGGAGTTAGAGGTACACTTATGGACCACGGAACCACCTCCGAAATCTGCAGCTGAGTTGGCGACATTCTTGCAGCAGGAATGGACACAAATACCAATAGCTGTGCATCAAAACCTTGTTGAAAGCATGTCCAGAAGGGTTGCTGGTGCAATTGCAGCACGTGTGAGAGGACCATCCCCCTATTAAAGCCTGTATTATTTCCTTTATACCATCACATCTTGCTATTCCGTCGATTATTGTAGGGTAGTGTACATCCGTTCCGGAACATACACTCTTCACTGCTTGATTTCTAACAAGTTATGGTCTTCTCTAAAAATGAAATTCCTAGAATTCGTTCAATAGATGTTATTGATCCATTATGTATGCTCTGGGGCAAAAGCGATGTTAAATATTGTGTCTATTAGTTGTTGGTTTATTGCGCAAGGGCCATATTTGGCCAAACTGTGAACACAAGAAATGGTTTGTCAAATAATTGTCTCACGGAAAGTTGACGAGGGGAAAGAAGAGAAAGATCAGTTGGACATCCTGGGCCCTAGGGTCACACACTCCTGTTTAAAGGAAACAGTGAACCCCATTGTCAAAGCATATAGTATAGCTTAGGTTAATCGAATTCGTGAAAGCCGTACACAACACCTAAAGATGTACCCCTTTAGAGACTAAACAATTCAGAAATCACGTGACGCTCATTAGGTTAAAATCGGCTGTTCATATTCTGACATCCCATCTCAACCCCCGCTTTCGGAACACCAAGCACTGTTTTACCACTTCAGTTTAGGGGATGACTGCTTTAAAAAACAATTTGATAAATAGGTACGTTTCAACTGTAGCGTTAAATAGATACAAATACCAGCATTCGTGGTGTATGTTATCAGCTTGAATAGGATGGAGATATTTGACCACATTTCGCTGATTCACAGCGAGCTGTAAAAGCCCTGCCACTACGCTAAAACCATAAATGTCTGTCTATTCTGCAGGGCCTCTGAGCAACGGCCTCAGAAATACTGGAATAATATGCATTAGAAACCGCTCTTCTCGTTCCGGTTTTCTGCTACGCATATCGAGTGGACCATAATGCAATGTCAGCAAAGTGATTTGGTTGATAGGTATTTTAATTAATGTCGCACTGGAGCAAGAAATCGGGCTATTGGTGATTGTAACTGATAAATTCCCAAAAGAAAAGATCCAAGGACAACACCGAATAATTTTGAGCAACGGTCAGATAACAAGATCATATCTGAGCTAACACCCTACGCTAAGATAGATACACAGTCCAGTCACACTAATGTAACCACCTGTCAAAAGTCAGAATAACTACCTTTAGCAGAGCGGACCGCTGCGAAACGTGCAGGAATAGAGTCAATTAGGTTTCTGAAGGTGCTTACCCAGTGAATGCCAGGAATACATTCCCCAAACAATAATGCTCCTTCCTCCAGCCTGGATCCTTCCGACACTTGTTACAGGGTGTTTGCTTTCAGACGTTTCACGCCGTATACGCCAACGTCCATCTGTCCGATGGAGCATAAAACGTGATTCATCGGAAAAAGCCACCTGTTGCCGTCCAGTTGCAGTACTGGCGTGCAAATTCCAGCCTTAGTCGGCGATGAACAGCAGTCAGCATAAGTGCATTAACCAGACGTCTGCTGCGCAGGTCCATGCGCATCAACGTTCGCTGAACCGTTGTTGAGGATACACTCTTGGTAGCCCCTTGGTTCATATGGGCGGACAGTTGCTCAACAGTTACACGTCTATTCGCCCGAACCCATATCCGTAGCCTTCGTACGTCTCTGTCATCTATAGCCCGTGGTGCACCACATGTGCCACACCGCTGATGTTGGATAGTGCCATTTTGCCATGCACGGTATACTTTTACCACTGCGGCACGCGAACAGTTCACAAAATTAGCCGCTTCCGAAATGCTTCCACCCTTGGCCCGAAAGCTAATAATCATGCCCTTTTGGACGTCGGATAAATCGCTACGTTTCTGCATTACGCCAAAGATTGAAATCCTTTCCGATGCCCTAGGACATCCTTTATATACACTCCACTGCAATGTGCTGCCACCTGCCTTTTGTGATTGGTTATTTCACGTCGACGTCGAAAGTAGGTGGTGGTCACATTAATGTGACTGGACTGTGTATAACGTGCAACAGCCTCTTTTCTACACGGCGGTCTATGGTGGCATTCGGATTCACAACCCTCCGGTTGCTAAGCCGTTTCTCTTCTAACAGAGGTCAAATAGCCTCCCAAAGTGATTTGGAAATTTTAACTGAAAAATCTCATTGGAGGCATCCAATCACGATGCGGTTAATAATGGAAAATCAAATCATGTGGAAATGTATTATTAGGGACTCGATAGAATTATCTAAGTATGCTTTCACAATCTGGTGCACAGTGGAGCAATTGTGGCTCCGCGAGTGATTCTCAGGGACTCTCAGGGCTCTCCACGGTTGTTATGACATGGTTTGAACAGCCACTGAAAGGTATTTAAAAGCTAAACCCTTCCCGAATTTAGGGCTCTGTCAGGGGAGCAACTTTTAATATAAAACTCAAAAGCTAAATTGCTCATACTGCCTTTTGGTTCTACGTACTTGTGTGAAACGACCTTTTCGAGGTTGGGTTGCCAACCATCCCGGATTGGCCCGGATTTTAAGCTGCTTACCAGAATCCCGGTTGAATGTTAACTTGCCCCGGAATTCCCAAGAAGGCTATAGACCTCAATATCACCTACACTCCAAAATAGTTTCTTCCATTGCACATGACTTCGTGTTCATTCATTGAACGTCCATTTCCCCATCACTATCCAAATTCAATACTATATATGTCAGTCTGTTCAGGGCAGGAAAATGGGCTAAAGAAATGGTATTGGTTGCCTTTCAATTTTTTTATAATGACTACAACACATTTTCTCATTCGAATGTTTTAAAATAGAATGCGGAACACTCTCTGTTCTGTATAACTAAACACGAACATTATCTCTATTTCGTATACGAAAACACTACCATTTTTATTTTTTAATAGTTCACTAGGCAACAACAGGTTATGTTTGGATTTATAATTATGCATTTGAGAGAACCATCAGGCTCGTATAATAATTTAAAAAAAAACATAAACAAACTAATAATCTTTTTTTACATATTTTTTGTTCATGAAACAAAATATTTCTTGGAAAACTAGGTATGTTATGTTAAGTGATTTCTCAGTGGTTCTATATATATACACTTCTTCTTCTTCAGGAGCACCTTTTACAGGCCAAGGCTGACTGGCAGATCCTCCTCCATCTGGCCCTGTCTGGTACGACCGCCCGCCATCGGTTGACTCCCAAAAACATGAGATCTCTTTCCACATCATCAATCCATCTTGTAGGTGGACGTCCTTTCTTCTTGTTCATTCAATTTTGCAAAAAGTCACTTGAAAAGACAACAAGATGTGATGGTATAAATGAAATAATACATACTTTAATAGGGGGATGTACCCCCTTTCTGCAATTACACAAGCAACCCTTCTTTGCATAATTTCAACAAGATTTTGATAAACAGCTATGGGTATTTGTGTCCATTCCTGCTGCAAGAATGTCGCCTGCTCAGCAGTAGATTTCGGACGCGCTTCCCCTGGTCCATCAGCGCACTAATGTTCTATGGGGCTTAAGTCGAGACTCTGAGCCTACCAGGGAAGATCTTGTACATCCATATCTAAATACCACTGCTTGCCAGAAGCTGCACACATGCCATGGAGTGTTGTCATCCTGGAAGTAGCATTCGTCCGTTCCATAAAATTTCCAGAGTGTATTAAGTACCCGATTATCCAAAATGTTCATGTAGGCGTTGACGTTCAATTGACAATGAATAACATGCAATGGTTTCAGGCCATACCACGAAAAACACCTCCAAACAAGTAGTCGGATTTTATGCAAATCCGCTGGCGTCCGGTTCATTATTGTAGGGAAGTGTATATTCCAGTTTAGGCAATGTGTCCAGGAATTGTCTAACGAAAATTGGCATTTCTATTTCTCAAATCGTTTTCATCTGCATAAGAAATATAATAATTCTCGAGTTGCTGACAAATACGTTTGAAATTGTGTTCAAATGTGAAACTTGGTTGCGATAACTACAATTAATTTCGATCTACCAATAGCGTCTTTCTATGTGGAAATGATCCCTGAAACTGAAACTAAATTTAACATTGAATATCCTGGTATAGATTGTTAGTCAAGTCATAAAATTTTATATTTAGACTAATTTAACTATGTAGAAACTGATTATGGCATAAAACACGGTGTTTTCATTAGAAATTTTGTTTTCGTGCAAAATTTTTATAGGTATATACGTTTTCTTTTGCAACGTTTTAGATTTGAATTTGTAGAGGACTTTATTCCCAATTGAATAATACCTTTGAATTTGCTCAAATGTGAATTGTGCTGGAAATAAAGGCGGTGGTTAAAGTTTTTTTCCCGCTACTGGTACATATTAATATATGAGATGCAAACTGGTTCTATATGCTCCGAAATTTAATGGTTAACAGCAATAAATGTGATAGGTAGAAACGCCATACTGGAGCAACAAAACGGTTTGTTGGCGACTGTGATATGACAATCACATCAAATATTGTTTTCCCCTAAAAGCAGGGAAACACAACCTGCAAGCTATTTGTTTCAATGTCCAGTCCCTTAACGAATCCCTGAAGAAACCAAGTTCAATACCCCTCGATTCCGAGAAAATGGAACGGGTGCGCTTTCACCATTCATGTAATGGGGTTGATATCTAAAATGGCGCAATGTCACTCGGCCAATAGAAGGATTGTCCCTCTGGCAAGGTCAGGGCTTAGCACTAGCGCGTCTTTCTAGTAATGGCTCTTCGTTACGTGGACGATTCTATTTAGGACCGTGGGGAGGACAGGCGCCTCAATCCCATGTTAGTACTTTACGCAAGTCCAACTTGATCGGCTAATCGGATCACATGACCTAGATACGTATGTCATCAAGGTTTATAGTTGTTGGCGATTTATCTCTTCCTTTCTGCTTTCTTCTTTTCTTTTCAGATCCATGGCTATGGGTGGGTAGAGGTGGGAGCCGAAAATTGTATCCTTTTATTATATAAGTTAATAATTATATAAGTTAGTGTTTTATGTATGCTTTTTGTTACATCAGAATGGTCCTAAGCCAGCGGTGGATACGACACCATCATCCTAAAGCAAAGGGGACGGCAGAGGGGCGGAAAAATATCAGCTGGTAGTGAGTTCAGAAGTGGTTCTTAGATGATTTATGTAAAATCAACGGAAGCTTGGAAAAATATGAAAAGGGTATTGAAAATTAGGAAAAGTAAATTTGAATGAAAAGGAATTAAATTGGAATTTTTTTTAAATAATTTGGAGGATCTAAAAATTTCTCCGCCAGCTGGGTTCGAACTCGGGAAGTCATCCTCCGCTGCCGACGCTAATCTGAAGGTGGGTGACTTTAGCCATTAGGCCAACGTTGCTTCACGAAAAGAAGCTCTTTAAAGTATAAGTACCCTTCCATCAATCATACATTCCATCAATCTGCTTTAAAAAATCATAGAAGACACACAAAAAAAGACTACCAGACAAGTAAATAATCATAGCTCACTGTAGATCAAATGATCAAAACAAGTTACGAAAGAATCAAACTAAAGAATCGATTCACTTATCACGAGTTTAATATCTACCGACCTCCCTACGGTCCTAAATAGAATCGTCCACGTAACGAAGAGCCATTACTAAAAAGACGAGCTAGTAGGGCTTAGCACCCTGAATATTGGGGGAAGGTCAGACGGGGAGAACGACAGAAAAACGCCAACGCTAAAAAAAGAGACGGAGGATTTTTCGGTTGTGGCCAGCCATTTTCCAAAAATATGGTAACTACAGTAAAACGATGTATCATCGACGAATTGAAGGAATAAATAAATAAACGAAGTTTCCAAACAGAATACGGCTACTTTTATTGTGTCATCACCATTAATAGAAATCTCTAGATTCCAGAAGGAAAGAACCATCTGATTCCAAAAGAAGGAACCTGTATACCCCATGCTTTACTTCAACCTGACGGTCACTATATATAAAGATATGTCCATATTTCTATCCGATACCGATGGAGAACTCCACTTATTTCCCACCGAATCTGAGGTCAACACTGGATATTGGTATTCAGATCAAAATTGGGTATAATTACCAGTACAGCGACGGTCCTTGCTCAATCCTAACTATAAAGATCCGATGACAACAAGTAATTTTGAACCACTGTCAGATGATGAACAATAAATGTGAAGATTGGGTCTCAGCAATGGCAGTTGGACTGATGAAGGTATAGAAATACAGTATTGAAGTCATGATGACTGGTAGGTAGTTAATAAACGTCACACTGGAGCAACACAGTGGGGTAATGGCGACGATCCGTGAACAATCTCAAAGATAGACCGAAGGACAGCCCCTTGTATGTTTGGACCATGCTCAGATGACGAGGTCAACACAAGAGCATGCAATCCACTATCCAATCTTTCACATCACCCACAAATTTAGGATATGTGAGGCCACGACAGATTTAGCATGCACGATCGCACTCGTAAATAAGGCCTTAGCTTGGATCGAGTCTCTAACATATAATCTTTGGGTTTAAAACTCCACCATTTGGCCTACCACGGTCCCTTTGTAAAATCCGATACTTTTGACTGCATTGTTCTAAGTTAATGCTCTGACGCTTGAATTTCTGCACGAATTATTTTTCTAGCAGCTTGAATGTACTTGGTTAGTTCACGTACCCGCTCATTCAAGTATACCCACAGGAATTGTATACATTGAATTGGCCATCGAATTGCTCTTAAGTAAAAAAATAATGCTACTGGCATTTTGAAAATAAAACTCCAATTGTTTTCTTCTTTCTAGAAACTACCCATGATGCATTTCTCAAAACTCAGTTATAACATGAACCCGCAACAAAAAAAACTGAAACTAAGAGAAAAGTTACTTACTGTCAAATCCTACCTATAGCTCAGTTTGAAGAGTTATGGATTAATAACAGTAGGGTAGCGAGTTTGAAACTTGATTCAATCAAAAGACCGTCGGGGGAAGAGTTGGTACACGTTAAATCGGTCGTAACCTTAAATATCCACAGATAGGCATGGTGTGTAATTTAGAGAGTGGGATTGCGAATTCATGTGTTTAGGAGAACCACCATGAGATGACGTGTCATCTGATGGCGGTTCAAACTCACGATGTATCCTCGTCAAATCGTCCTTTCGGAATGTATACCGGACTGCCGATAATAGACCTTTGTATTGCTCCAATAAATTATTTGATTACCTACTTATTCTGAATTTTTCAGGACCCTGTATAAGTATATATTTGATTAAATGTATTCCTATTTTTGTTCCTATATACGACTTACATTTTAACCTTTCATTCTCTATTTTCTACATAGTTTATTTACCAACATTCGTCACTCAGGACTTTTGTACAATAATTTTCAATATTGTTTGTATTGATTATACTCGTATGTGGATTTTATTAAGTGCCAATACATTTCTCCCCAAACTAATTTCTACCACGATATTGTTGAATTTTATATTAATAATCATTTGTCTTGCAGTTTTCTACGATCTCTTGCTAAAAGTGTGATCGGTCAAGGGTCTGTATCTCGAACTATTTGCAAGTTATAAAAGTGTTGGCAGAGCTTCATATTAATAACATTTATTACCTTCCAAACTTGATATTAATTTCAAAACGTATCGTGCTGAAATGAATGTACTTTCATAGTCCACTATTAGAAATTAATAGCAAATAGCATGCAAGTATTTATGGCAGCTTAATCAGATATACACTCTATAACAAAAAATCGACACCCCAAGGAGGAGTTGACCGATGGAGACAAAAATTGGTGGGTAGGAAAATTATGTACAGAATAGAAAATGATTAAAATTTCAGAACAATTGAATGATTTATTTCAGAGTTACGGTAACGAGCTCAATAAGGTGTTGACCCGCCTCTAGCCTGGATGTAAGATGCCACACGGCGTGGCATAGACCGATAAAGCTCCCGGATGGTCTCCTGCGATATTTCTTGCCAAATTTGCTCAAATTGTCGGACTACGTCATCAACATTCTCTACCGGATGCAGTCGCCTTCCCATCATATCCCAGACATGCTCGATGGGAGAGAGATCTTTTGATCTGGCTGGCCAAGGAAGTGTTTGACAAGCTTGAAGACAGTTCATAACAACACGTGCCGTATGTGGTCTGGCATTGTCTTGCTGAAAAATAAGCCCAGGGTACTGCGAAAGGAACGGTATCAAAACAGGTATCAGAATGTCGTCAACGCACCGCTGTGCAGTAAGTGTACCTCTAATGACGACCAAAGAGGGCCGGCTACAAGGGAAATGGCACCCCAGATCATAACTCCTTGTTGAGGGCGCCCGTGTGGCGTGCAATAGTGAAAGCAGGATCGGCACGTTGCCCTGGGTGTCTTCAGACACTTCTTCCATGATCGTCAGAACACAGTTGGAAGAGGTATTCGTCGCTAAAGACTATACGTCCCCAGTCAGAATAATTCCAGCTTGATCGAGCCAAGCACCACTGTAATCTGGCTCGCCAGTGTGCAGACGTGAGTGGCGGGTGGCGTAACGGTCGGTACGTGCTTAGATTTTTTCGCTCTCTCAGCCGTCTGTGAATGGTCATGGTGGACACTTGTGTGTGGGTCACACGACTGTTGGTTGATAGCGATGAATCAGGCGCTGTGACAGCTGATCTGACAATCACTCTGTCCTCGCGATCTGTTGTGGCCCTACGTCGACCGCTACCATCGCGACGCTGAAATCTATCATTGTCCACCCACTCTTGCCAGCATCTTGTAAACACCGCATTGCTTCGACTCACAAGACGAGCGATTCTCCGATTTGCCCAACCTGCCTCTTTCAATCCAATGATACGACCTCTTTCAAACTCTGAAAGTTGCTCGTAATAAGCTCGAATCCTGCGGAGAGGCGTTTTTTCAGTCGTTAAAAGGTATCCTAAATCGCAATGCAGCAGACATTTTTAACAACAGTTCAAGAACAACTCCTTATATACATCTGCTGGATGCGCAGTTCCGATACGCTGGAGATCGCCGCACTATTCATTCATTGGACACCAAATTTTAATCATTTGCATATTGGGTCTAAACATTTGTGCATACGAAATTTCAAAGTAATCGGATGATTCCTTCTTGGTGCGTCGATTTTTTTGTTATAGAGTGTATGACAAATCACTGGTAGCACACTATAGTAATAATGAGACCATAATGTGAATGGAGCGGGGCATCCATGTTAAACATCTAACCTTCAGAGGGTGAGTCTGGAAAAATATTTAAAGGAGTTCATACTTCCATGAACTCCTTATAATTATCCTCTGTAACAATTGAATTTAATAGTATCCATGTTATTGATTAAACAATTGAGTGTTACAATGAGACGCGATCGGTTCGGACATCAAAGGATTAACAACTGGAACGTTGTTAGTTCGAATCCAACCAAAGACTGTGACATACAAAGGGGATTGGTGCATGTTAAAGCTCTCGTGGCCTGGATTGTCCTCACGTTGGCATGCTGTTGTTGAAGTTCAAAGAGTTCAGCTCTGGTGTGACCTCGTCATCTGAACATGGTTTAAAATTACGTCGTGTTGTCCTCGAGGTTGATCTCGGATCATTGCCAACAACCCGTTTTGTTGCTCCAGTGGGACGTTAATTAAAATACCAACCTGCCTAAGTGTTACTTGATTTCTGAGCAAAGTAGTGGCTAGTTTCTGAGCTACCGCGGACACGACGGTCTTAAGCCGCTTTTACACCGGACTGGCACAACTTCTCTCCCTCCACACATGAAGATATTTCTTGAAACGGCGTTAATATTATCGTCAAGATCTAGAGTTGGGGTGGCGATTTGGAGAGTTTGCAGAGTCAAATTCGTTTGCCTTCAGCATAGCTAAACGTAAAACGCCCTCGACACAAAAAGGGACGGAAAGGAGTCAGCATAGTTAAACGTAAAACGTCCTCGACACAAAAAGGGACAAAGAGGAGTCAGCATAGTTAAACGTAAAACGCCCTCGACACAAAAAGGGACGGAAAGGAGTCAGCATAGTTAAACGTAAAACGTCCTCGACACAAAAAGGGACAAAGAGGAGTCAGCATAGTTAAACGTAAAACGCCCTCGACACAAAAAGGGACGGAAAGGAGTCAGCATAGTTAAACGTAAAACGTCCTCGACACAAAAAGGGACAAAGAGGAGTCAGCATAGTTAAACGTAAAACGCCCTCGACACAAAAAGGGACGGAAAGGAGTCAGCATAGTTAAACGTAAAACGTCCTCGACACAAAAAGGGACAAAGAGGAGTCAGCATAGTTAAACGTAAAACGTCCTCGACACAAAAAGGGACGAAAAGGAGTCAGCATAGTTAAACGTATAACGTCCTCGACACAAAAAGGGACGAAAAGGAGTCAGCATAGTTAAACGTAAAACGCCCTCGACACAAAAAGGGACGAAAAGGAGTCAGCATAGTTAAACGTAAAACGTCCTCGACACAAAAAGGGACAAAGAGGAGTCAGCATAGTTAAACGTAAAACGCCCTCGACACAAAAAGGGACGGAAAGGAGTCAGCATAGTTAAACGTATAACGTCCTCGACACAAAAAGGGAGATAAATGTATATGCAACTACTGTGTAAACGCGGCTTTAGTGTGGGTAGAGTTTCGAACTCCCGACAAATCAGTCGCTAATCCGTTGCTCTTTCAACTAGGCCACCCCATAGGATACAAAACCGGGCAAGCCCTGGCATAACCCAAAATATGACCGTTTAATGTACGAATTGCCGAATGTATCTCGTAAAGAAATCCCCTTCCGCTGAAAGCCATTAGGGCCTAAATTAAGGTCCCCTCCGTTGTCAAATGGGGATATTGCGGCCTCGGAACTCGTTACCATAATGTGCGAGAGGCGCTTTAACAGCTCCTTTTCCACACTTCCCCTCCAAGTGGTAACGGACTTTTAAATAGATCTCTTTCCACGTCCATTCCGGTGTTTATTGCTCCGCGGGACCCGCACGCCACCGCGATGCCTCAAAGAAAGTTCGCACGCGCAGTCCGCGATTTTGTTTCTTGGCGTCCACTGCCTCCGAAAGGGGGAGATTAGCATACGTGGGAAATGAAATATCTCTCGTTGTGTCTGAAAAGTTTCGGGGGGTTGGAAGGTGGTTTTCATTGAGTTGGGAACTTTCTGGGAGTTTATTTGAACAGAACTTCGCAAGTTTCGCATTCGCTGGGGAGTTAAACTTCGCTTGTGCATTTCATAAGCGATCCCATAGGATTTATGGAATGAGAGCTTTGTTGGACTTTCTCGTGATGTCGAGGGATATGGAAGGTTCTGTCGAGAAAAAAAAGCGTATTGTACAATGAATTAAAAGGTCGCTAGAAGTCTTATTTTCATACACGATGTGTTGCATTCAGATACCACCACTGTATCTGTATTCAATTGTATATCACAATGTATAGGGTATTCTTGGAAGGTATTTTAGTTACCGTCGCACTGAAGCAACACAACGGGCTATAGGCAACGGTCTGGGATTACACCCGAATGGGAAAGATCTGAGGCCGGCACCATGCAAGTTTGAATCACGGTCAGATGATGATCTCACAGTGGGAAAAATTACAATTAAAAATAATTGCTTAATTTAACAACTAGGTGTTTAATTGGATCTGTTTACTGGGTAAGGCAATAAAACACTGATGCACTTTTAACCCTTAAATGTGGTTTCGATCTGAAAGGATATTTCTATTTAATAACCAGTTTTTATATTAAACAGAGACTATTTAATTAAGATTGGAATAAAGATTAAAGATACTAAATAAAGTCGGACATTATGGAATCGATCAGCATTAGTAATGCCGATCGATCAATTATTGTTGATTTGTATTAAATTACGCAAATTTGGAATTAGAGTGCATAAACCACCAAGTATACCGTTGTTAGTTACAGCGTTTCAATCATTCCATTCACTACACAAGAAAGCAATCGTTATTAATTCTACACAAAGTATTCACCAGTTGAGGCAAGAGTTTTTAGATGAAACTGAATGTGGAAACTTATAAAATTATGAGAAAGTTAAATATTTTCAAAATTGATGACTCCAAGAGTGCCTTCAATTGCAAAGAATCTGATGAAAAATGTATAATCACGCTTTACAATCCGAACGTAATGAACTTGCTCGAAAAATTCCGCATTCTAACGGTAAATATTACATTTGACGAAACATTTTCTTTACAAAAATACATCACTGAATATAAAATTTGCACGTCAGAAAATTAAGAACACTTTCTCAACAAAGGGTAAGTTTTCACGACTAAATATTTTTCGTGTAATTAAAGAGGAAGTATACATGTATAAAAAATAAGGAACATAAAAGTAAATAGTTTTCAAAAGCATAAAGGTTTGAGAGTAACATTTAAAAAAGGCTTAGAACACTTCGATAGAAACATATATTTCAAATGTGCAAGTACCTTTAAAAAATAGTAAAAATATTAATGACATTTTCACTGGTTAGTGGCATTTATAATAGATTTTCATCAGCGTCAAAGTTTACGGTTTAAATAAGTACTGTTATAAATAGCAACTGAATTGAATAGCATTTTATGGTATCAAAATAGTATTATATATTTTTTAACTTTGTCGTTATTATCTTAAAATAAATATTTGTCTTGCAACAAATTTAACAATTCTGGTAGCCTTAATTTTAAAATGAAATATGTATCCAGAATTTTTTTATATGCTTCCATAAATCTCAGCTGCCCCAAAGTTCTGGATGACCCCACATTCCTTCCTTTCTCTGGAGTCTGATACTTTTCACCTTTCGTTTCTTGTTTTTCTAAAACAACATTGATGGTAGACACGAAAGAGCCGATGATGTAAATCTCCATTTAACCTTCCAAGTGGATTAAACAAGATGCCTCGTCCTTCCAGAACTGGTCATTTTCACTATTTACGAGGTATCTCATCGAGGCAAAATTGGGAATAATGAAGCTGGACAAAAAACTTTCACTGAACTGGTGACGATTTGTTTGCATCAGACCGTCCATTAGAGGGCAGTTTTGGACACAAAAATAAACAAACAGGTGTGTTAACCCTTATATACGCTCCTGGTGTGTGTGTAGTTGTCTTAACAAGATATCTAGTTCACTAGAAGAACTAACAAAATCTTGATGATGGAGGTATTTCGTCATTAAAAACCTGACAAGATCTAAATGGAGGAGATATCTCGTCATTTAAATAACTGACCAGATCTTGATGAAGAAGATATCTCGACATTAAAAAATGCCCAGATCTTTATGGAGGAGGTATCTCGTCATTAAAGAACTGACAACATCTTAATGGAGGAGATATCTCGTCATTGAAAAACTGACAAGATCTAAATGGAGGAGATATCTCGTCATTTAAATAACTGACCAGATCTTGATGAAGAAGATATCTCGACATTAAAAAATGCCCAGATCTTTATGGAGGAGGTATCTCGTCATTAAAGAACTGACAACATCTTAATGGAGGAGATATCTCGTCATTGAAAAACTGACAAGATGTCGATGGAGGAGATATTTCGTCATTAAATTAACTGACTAGATCTTGATGAAGAAGATATCTCGCATTAAAAAAATGACTATATATCGATGATGAAGGTATCTCGTCTTTAAAGAACTGACTACATCTTGATGGAGAAGATATCTCGTCATTAGAAAACTGACAAGATCTCGATAAAGGAGATATCTCGTCATTAAAATAACTGACCAGACTCTTAAGACTTATCTTGATGAAGAAGATATCTCGTCATTAAAAAATTAACCATATCTCGATAGTGGTGGTATCTCGTCATAAAAATAACTGACCAGATCTCGATAGAGGAGATATCTCGTCATTAGAAAACTGACAAGATCTCGATGGAGGAGATATCTTGCTATTAAAATAACTGACCAGATCTCGATAGAGGGGATATCTCGTCATTAGAAAAACTAACCTTACTTTGAACTGGTAATTATCGAACAATCGGAAATACCTTGATAACGAGATATTTTGTCATTAGAAAAATTGGTACGATCTTGATGTATGAGCTATTACGTTAAGGCCGCTTGTAGGATTAGTGTGTTTTAAAATCCTGTAAATCCATACATTTTAATTAATATCATGATTTGGATTAAACCATCCCAAGGAAAGTCCACAATGTGTTATAGAAATATGCAAAAACTAAATATTTTATATTTAGTATGCAAATTGAATTATGTCTATAGATTCACCTGAAGTAGTTTGAAATAAGTGGTATATGAATGGAATAAAAGTTTCTTATCGATTAACCCTTTAAGTGTTGCGAGATTTGCGAACAGTGAAGTGTTACTTTTATCCCATAACACACGTAGGGCCATATTCACATGTCTCGAGTTAACCGGAGGATCAGTTCATCCGTGGGAGAGAGTCAAGATTATCAAGAATCATATTCTCAAAAGTAACTTAAGTGATTCATTAATTAAAATGATACGCTCGATGTGATTGGCTACGACCGTCTCTTCTCGATCACATGATGTTTTTTACGTTTGGTAAGATGGCAAGATCTGCATTCATACTGGTCAAAAACGCACTTGGCCACCAGAATTGTTTCCAAATTGCGATTTTAACAGAATGCTTACTATGGTAGAGCCGAAAAAACTCAATTTTTTTTTTCAAGTCGTAATACAGCGGAAAAGTTGCGAATTTGGGAAACTAAAAAAGGGGTGAAAAAGAAATGTAATCGGTTGATATCTTTCGATTGCGCGTGTGCTCTAAAATTTGACATAATGTGGAAAAATTCACATTTTTACGATAATTTTGAAATTAGCCTCTTCCCGAATGTATAGCTCAAATTCTTATGTATTAGAACCACAGAAAATAATGTTTAAATATTATTTAAATCCATCAACACCTTCCAGTCAACCCATCTCCTTCAAAGTTAATGAAATTTAAAAAAAAATTTACAAATAAAGGTAGATAACACAGTTCAAGGAAAAAATACTAACAACTTCCATGTTTTTTTTTGTTTTTTTTTCTTTATTGATTAAAAGTTTAAATGTTTAAAAACAAATTCTTTTAGACCATTAGTAATATGTATAAACAAATTTTTTAGTTATAAAACTAAGTTTTTGTGTGAAGAGTTCAAGAAAATCATGTCGAACAGTTGAACATTTCCATTTTCATTCATTCTTAGCTGAAGGTACTTTAAAATTTGATTTATGGGCGAAGTTAGGTATGGTTGAACTTGACAGCAGAGTCGTTCTGATAAAACCTTCACTTGACTTAACTCCGAAAACTTTTCCTGAGGCTTCTGCCACGAGGTGCACACATCGTTAAAGTGCCTGTGTGTGTGAACAGGGAAGGTCTTGAATGTTATCCCAATTAGGGGACTGAGTCAATTTGAATATGTGATTTAATCTCATCATCACTGATATCTTTTAATAATGGGGGAGAAGATGAATCACAGTCCATCCAGTTAATTATTTGCGAGTAGTCTTGAGCCCGTAAATTGAGTTTTGGCGGCATGAATGTTCTGATAGTTGTTCTCTTTTGATCTAACTGTCTCGCCTTTTGAATACGTCTAAGAACGAGCTCTCTTATGTGTTTTGTACTATCTTGTGTCATGGCTAACATTAAATGTTCTGGATGAGCAAAAAAGCTATTTCGTTCGATCACAGGGTCGACAATATTACGTCAATCATTAGGTAGGCACCTTGAAGATTGTATTGATTGGTACACAAGTTTTGGTCCCTCTGTAAAGTATTTACTTGTTTTAAGGGGACCGTTTAGACCTTGCGTTGCTCGCGAAAACATACTTTTTTCGATTCATCATAACTAATTGAGTTTTTTATATTGTAGTATAAAATTGATACAGTTTAAAGATAATTGTATGGCTTTTAAAAAACAGCAGTCATATTTGTAATTAAAAATATTTTTTTTAATAAAACCTAGCAAAACTTATACATAATTTATTCGTTTTGAAATTTACCCACTAAACTTTCCCTCAAGTTTAAAAAAAAACTAATAAACGTAGAGTTAAGAAATTTTGTATGGTTATTCTAAAAGAAGATCTTAGTTCTCTGAACTATGGATTTGTGTATGAGAGCTATAGTTTTTTATTTATGGATCCATACATAACTATCAAATTTTCAAAGTTGACTTATTTTAATACTTTTAATTTTTATAAATATTTGTACTTCAAATATCACAAATTCCTTAGTTCACAGAATTAAGACATTCATGTGCTTCAATTTGGTGCAAACATTTGGGTTTTACAGTGCATCTTTCAAAAGTTATCTTGTGAGAAAGTTAAGTTTGTAAATTTCAAAACGAAGAAATTGTGTATAATTTTTGCTAGGTTTTATAAAAATAGATGTTTTTAATTACAAATATGACTGCAGTTTTTTGAAAGCCATACAATTATCTATAAACTGTATCAATTTTATACTACAATATACAAAACTCAATTATTTATGATGAATCGAAAAAAGTATGTTTTCGAGAGCAACGCAAGGGGTCTAAAAGATACTAACTCACCTTAATACGTAACCACATTGGCATGTATGACTAGATATATTGCCATTAGAACAAAAATGTCCATATATGGATCGGCTAGACGTCTCGTCATTAGTAGAAAATTGTCCAGATCATGATCGACTAGATATCTCGTCCAGAAGAAAACTGTCCATATCCGGATCGACTAGATATCTCGTCATTAGATGAAAACTGTCCAGAACTGGTTGGACTTAATATCTCGTTAGTAGAAGAAAACGTGAATCAGCTAATCATAGTAAAATTGTCAATACCTTTATAACGAGATATATCGTCATAACCAAGCAAAATTGGCCATATCTTGATGGATGATACATCTCATCGAAACCACTTTGAGGGATAATCGTTTTCATTGCTTGGGATATTGAAAAAAAAAAAAACAGAAAATCAAATCAAAATTGTATGAGTTGCAATTTCAATGTAACTCACAATCCATATTTCCTTACTCATATTATACTGATTTTAATTAAGTTTCTCAAAAAGTAGACAACTGTGCGCGTCCTTCGATACAGTGACAAAGTCCTTGTCAAGTGAAGAGTTTCCGAGAAAGCACCAGATATTGCCTGGATGTCAGGTGTCGCCCTGGGAGTGGGGAATTATCTCCCTCTTGTATCGAAATTCCCGACAAGTCTGTCCAACAGCAATAATGGCCGATGCCGCTGTCAGAAGCGGACGATGTTAGGGCGTTGCCGTAACACGAGAATGAAAAATTTACCTCCAACTATTGGCTTAGGTGGAAAGTGATAGTCTCCCTCACGTCAGTCGCTTGACGGCATTCTGAAACATCTATCCTCTGGGGTAGGACTTATTGCGGGGACAGTGAGTGCCGGAAAGAACTATAGTAAAAACTGCTATTGGTAATGTTACTCTCTGCCAACTTAAATGGAAATAATAAAGATTTTTTCGTTCTTGGAGATTATATTATAGGGGCACACCGTGCACTCATGACCCACGCCCCTGTCTTTCAAAAGAGGTTTAAGGGGCCACAAGTGGAGGTGGGGAAATAACGGTATTGGGTTGATGCAAAAGTTCATCCCGTTTTTTGACCAAAATTGAATAAAAGTTATTTTTTTACTAAAAATTACATTTAGTCAATACAGTGTTCGATGACGCTTCTCCTTTTCTCCGGTAGCTGCATCATTCCACGCTGGTAGAAGTTCCAGGGATTCTGGCTAAATTACTGATTCAGGTGACGAGAGTTTCTGAACCACCCCAATAATTTAGAGACCGGCAGGTTCGTTCCCAGCTTAATTTAAACTTTAAAAAAAACAAAAAAAAGGATTAATATTCAAGACGAATAGACGTAAGATCTCCATTTTAAACATTACAGATCATCCGCATTGGTAATTTGGACTAGCAGCGGGTAGTTTGCAGGAAAAGGTAGATCACATGATAGTTATACACTTCGATGATGGTTTCCGCAAATTCAGAAAAAAATTATTATACCTGTTTTTAATACTTAATAAATGAGCTGGATTTCTGCTGATAGTTTATATAAACTGTATTATTTGTTAATTTACACTCAGATAGTAATATTCTATGTCGCCTAGGTCTATTAATTCCCAGGTTTTTTAGGTAATAATAAAAACAAAAAACAATGCAATAGTGTTGTAGGGTTAAAATTTGCATTTAACATTCGACGATTAACTATCCAAAGTGATTTTGACGAGATATAATCCAGTTCATCAAGATCTGACTAATTTTTCTGATGACAAGGTATCAGGTAAAGGTAATGTCTATTTTTTTTTGACAAGATCAAGACTGGAGAAGTCTTTTTCTAATGACGAGATATTGCGTCAGATCGAGATCGAATATCATCTTGTGACATCGAGGACTTGTCAGTTTTGCTGATTACGAGAAACATTGTGTGACAGTCACCAAGAAATTTGAATGTTGCAAAATTTGTACACCATGACAAATATAAGTGGCCATAGTTTTTTTTTTTTTTTTTTTTTTGTAATTTTTAAAACATTGAGTGTTTTTTCTTTTTATTACATTATTTATTGCAGATGTTTGTAATAAAATCGAACAAAAATAGTGTTATCTACATAGCAATTATTCACATTTAAGAAAATATTTCTGAATATACTCAAACATTTATGAAACTTTGTATATTTACTGCTCTGCTTAAGTACCGAACAAGGAGAGAGTAAAACTTACTATATCATATCAGAGCTTTTTTCTAAGCGACAAGGTAAAACTGAAAATTAAATGCTTAATATACCATAGTATAATTTAAACATCAGTAAGAGTTCGTAACAACACGAAACATCTAATTTTAAAGAAGTAGCACGTAAATTGAAAACCAGGTATAAAACTTTTTTAAATCTTCTAATGTCTTTGAGAACTTTATTCTTGAAACGCACAAAAAAAATAATATTTTCGCAAAACATCTGACCCTTGTGCGAATATTGACATTAAAATTTTTTTAATTCCGTTGTTAATCTTCACACTTTAATTCATTTCGCAGTATTGCTTCAAATAATTATAGTTTTTGAGATACAATGATCTTATAGCAAGTAAAAATAAAAATTATAGTAAATAGGTGATATACATATATAGCAAATAGGTGATATACATGTATAGCAAATAGGTGATATACATATATAGCAAATAGGTGATATACATGTATAGCAAATAGGTGATATACATATATAGCAAATACGAAATGAGACAAATTTTAGAGATTTTAAGCAAATACACAATCTTTTAAGAGATTTGAAACTTAAAAATTACTTTAAATAATTATTAAATGTGTATTAAATTTATTTTTATCACAATGGATTACGTTGATACTTTAATTGCCGTTGTTAAGGTGTTATTCCTTTTATATCTCACATAGATAGCGATAATTTCTGTCTTGAATATTTTCTTTAATAACTCATGCTCCGACAATGTTTTAACCCTTTAAGGGGGTCCGGGACACAAAAATCGTCATATTTTCGAAATTTGTTTTATTATTTTAAGAAATTCTCTCTGTTTTCTGCTTAAAATGACGTTTAAAGCATGTTTTGATCTTAATTTGAACTAGAGAAATAATAATTTTTGTGGTGCGTTGTTTTGAAATTATAACACTCTTGACAGTTGTTGTCATGGCAACAACATTTGTCTTTAAAACTTTAAATGCGTTTTTCTCCATGATACATTTTTTCAAGATTTGCTGTAATTCAAATTGCTATAAGTCGAAAACCGATAAAGTTTAAGGGTTGAAATTTGGAAAAAATCTTTTTCAAACATTATACTTTCATTTTGATTCAGAAAATTTGAAACAAATATTTACTTTTAAAAATATGACTTCTTTAAAAAAAAATATCTTAAAATTTTCAAAAGTTTTCGTTCAAATATTTTTATTTTTTATTAAATTAATAGTTTTTAAATTGCTGAATCAAAATTAAAGTTTATAAATTTGTGAAAAATTTACTGCAAGAATTTTGAAATTGATCAAGAATATTTTGAGTTTTAGCAATTTAAAATGACCTCTCTTTTTTTCAAAAAATTTTAATTTAAAACTTTTAAAAAACTTTTGGAAAAATTTTGTGTTATGATTTCGCTTATTAGTTAGATGGGTGATCAGTGCAAAAAAATTCTAAATTCTAAATTAATTAATAAAAAAAAATTTTCAATGTGTCCCGGACCCCCTTAAATGTCCTTAGATTTTCGAGTAATGTAGTATTGTAACCTTAATAATAATCCACATATATTTGTTGTAAGATTCTAATAATAGAGAATTAAAACTATAGTTAGTTATAGTTGTTTGGTTGGGGGTATAGACAGAATGAAAGTTTTACTAACACTGAAGAGACAAATACACACAGGAAAGAATGCATCTGACAGGAATTGATCCTGCGCCGCGAACAACTCGAAGGTTGCTAGCGCAGCGGATATACCAACTAAGATATGATGGCCCCTTCGAAGTCACAGAGGAAAGTGCAAGTTGCTGAACAAATGTATGTGAACCCTAACAAAATTAATATATTTTAGTTAGGAATACTTTAGTTAAATGGACAAACTAAACCATGAGACATATGTACATATTAGATAAGTGTTATCGTAAAAAAAAATTAAAAAAAAAAACCGAACTCCCCCTATAAGATAGTTTAAGTGAAAGAAATGAAATATTCTTAATCTGTCTGAACGAAAATCACGTTAAAACACGCAATATGTATGCTTGTAAGTAAAATGGGGAAACTATGATAAATCCTAATGGTGTTTTCAAATTATAGAAAACTAATGACGTGTACAGAGGATTTAAGTGCAATAAACAACCCCAAGAACACGCACAATTTAAGGAAGCAGTGTAGTTTATTTGTGCACTCTTCCATTCCCTAATTTAAATACTTAAATAAGCATTTGCTTAATGATTTGAAGAATTCGTGGTTCTTCAGCTAAAACGTTTACGTTTTGTTTGTGTATTACAGTTTTCAATTGCATTTAAGAAATTAATTTGGTTGGTTTATGGTGAGTTATAATGTAATTAAATGGAGCACTCATTTGAATAAACTTCCACATTCATTCAATGAAATTAAATATTTCAGGCATACTTTTCCACGTTTGCAAAAGCAATTGGGTTAAGTCTACTAAACGTCTAACGAGTAGACTGCGAAAAGAAGTTATGGATTATATAAGCAAGTAAAGTAGGATTATTTGGTAGCTAATATGAATCTGTTAAATTAATAGCATGTCGAATGAAATCATTTAATGTAGTTTGTGTGTTATGAATAATTTATTTATATTTTAATCTAGATCACACCGCATCTAGTATATTATTATGCATTTTATTTCTAAATCTTATTTTGTTGTGATTGTCAAATTTCTTTAACGTCGTCGAGATATCTCGTCCATCAAGATCTGGTCTTCCTTCTTGTAATGACGATATATATTGACCATGATCTGATAAGTCCTCGTTTAATGATGTGATATACTGTCCAAGGTCTGGTCAGTCTTCGTTGAATGACGTGATATACTGTCCAAGGACTAGTCAGTCTTATTTTAATGACGAGATATAGTGTCCAAGATCGGGTCAGTCTTCTTTTAATGACGCGATATAGTGTCCAAGATCTGGTCTGTCTTCTTTTAATGACGATATATACTGTCAAAGATCTGGTCAGTCTTCTTTTAATGACGAGCTATATTGTCCAAGGTCTGGTCAGTCTTCTTTTAATGACAAGATATAGTGTCGAAGATCTGGTCTGTCTTCTTTTAATGATGATATATATTGTCCAAGATCGGGTCAGTCTTCTTTTAATGACGAGATATATTGTCCAAGATCTGGTCAGTCTTCTTTTAATGACGAGATATAGTGTCCAAGATCTGGTCAGTCTTCTTTTAACGATGATATAATGTCCAAGTTCTGGTCAGTCTTATTTTAATGATAAGTTATCTCCTCCATCAAGATCTGGACGGTTTTGTTAATGATAAACCCTTGTAATGGTTGTATCGATAAGACACCTCTCGTCGAGACAATTATCAGGAGGTTTAACCCTCTTAATTTTTAAATTTAAAATTGTTCCTCTCCATGTATTTTAGACAGTAATAAAAACAGAAATTGCAATAGGTAATAGGGTTTTAATTTGCATTTAAGCTTTCCCCCTGGACTCTGCTGCATACATCGACAAATCGAACTGCTTTAGTCTTCTTTTATTTTCAAATTGTCTTATTTTCTTACAATTTCTCGTTTTACTAGTAATGGTTTAGAATCTATTTTTGTCTTTGTATGAATAGCCCAGCTTAAAGTAGTAAAGCAAACTGATCCCCAACATTTAGATTTTCTGCTTGAACTATTGTTTTCTTAACTCAAAAAAACTGCTATACTTTTTCAGCATTCCTATCTAGTAAAAGTTTATTCTAGTTCCTTGAGAAATCTTTTTTTGGTTACTTATTTACTAAGCGTCTGGTTACTTATTGATTTTCTTCTTCGTAAATACGTTCTTCGTGGATGCATGCGCTTTTCTTAGGAAAACTTCCCGAATAGAACCCAACAGACTTCCGCCAAATAACTCCTTTACTCTCTTTTCTCTACTAGTTTAAATATTTATATTTAAGTCATATAGTTTTTAAAAACGGCCATATATTAAAAAACATTTGCTTAAAAAAAATCAGTTTTTTAATAAATATTACTTTCGTGATTTTTGTGTAACGGCACATTGTTACTTTAAAGAACAATTATCGAAAGTTGAAAAATACATAAAAGTAGTCAATAACTCCAACACTCAAAACGTAAATAAATCAAGATGTTTTTCAATTTTCTGAAAAGACCAGAATTGTATATAATGATTTAACAAAATAAACACAGACCAGAATGATCTTGAGTCAATCAAATTTGGCTTAGTTTATGTTTGTTCACATGGACTTATTGTATATATACCATAACTGCAACACACAAACAAACACACACTATTTCAACAACAGTTTAAGTACAATTATAAAATGGAATAAAACATTTTCGTATGCGCATCAAACCTGTCTATTCCATCATCGTTTTTTGTTCTTTTCAATCATTTATCGATCTTTTTCACAAAGAAAATGTGCAACAAAGATTCACTTTACGTGTCAAGCGTTTTCGTATAATTACCCCCCCCCCTTTTTTTTTCCTCCCAATCGAAATATAACTAACAAAACAATAGCCAAGATAGATTACCAACATTAAAATGTATGTTAGGATCTCATACGTGGTGCCATCTCTATTCCTTAATGTATACTAAGTTGGAATAAAAGTTCTCAAAATTTCAGTTGAAATTAATCAAACGAAATTGCAGAGTAATTAATGAACTTTAGCTGTGACTCACGAAAAGAAAAAACTAAAATTACGGTAAAAACCTGCAAGCGTATAATGAAAGTTCTGGCACTCTTAATTCCGTTTAGAAATAGCGTAAATTCTATTTTATGCATTTTTATAACAAAATCCTTTCGAAAATTTTAAAGTCAATAGATTGGTTTAGATTATTCCAAAAAACCTTTCGGAAAGTTGTTGACATTAGTAATTAATTTTACCGGAAATAATAGCCTCTAGAATGTGTTAACGAATGATGTAATAACTAAAGGGTGTGATTAGAAAATTGAAGATTTTTAAAACTGGTTAACATTAATTATTAAGATTGTTTATAAGTATATTTAAAATAAAACCGGAAATTGAAAATTCTCATTTTCATAGACTCTTACTCAACTATTTATTTTGTAGTCCTCTTCCAAATCAAATAAGTACCCATGAAATAAACTAGCATTCGTCTCGTAAAAAAGTGCGTGTCCTTTATATAAACATTTAGCAGATACATAAAAAGAGACGACTGAATGTATATGCTAAATGTAAAGTAATGATTGTAAAATGCTAACTGTACTCTAAAAAGTTTAGGATTTCATAATGAAACTAAAAAGATAATAATCACATCTGTCTATATTTCATCGGTTTATAAGTGAGACGCATTGAGCACTAAAAAAAAATGATAGGTTGTGTCGTTGACATAAATCCTAATTTTGACGTGAATAGGACCTGACGTTGATTTGTGGAATGAACGAGAAACATGAAAATATAAAACTTGAACGGTTGTTTATTTCGTGGATTTTTATTCATTTACGCTTGGAACAAAAAAAGTGCAGTCTGATATTAATGATGAAAGATAAGTTCATTGATTAAATGCTTGGCTGTGATTACAGCGTAATTCGGTAATTTTGGAATGACAACTCTTACGCAGCCCCTCACTCCTTAAAGTTACACTGGCCAAAAGCTCGTCCAGCACCATAAAATTGCGACGTATTACGTACCCCCTCTCAGTATTCGGCGCGCCTGCGCTTTAATGTCAAACATGGACATTATTTGCCTACACACGCTTTATTTAATGTCTGGATGTTTCTTCTACTTCTGAAATCAATGACAAAACATTTCAAACATTTTACTTTTCAACGCATGTTTCCCAGTATTGTTCCGATTTTAGAGACCGATTCACATAAAAAATAACTTAGATCATCACCCTGACACAAAAGTAATCACACCCATTCTGATTTTTTTTTAATTAAATCCATGATATTCTTGAAATTTTGTCTTTGTGTGCTTCCCGTGATAGCCTAAGATTTACTCCTACTTATCATCAAATTGCATGTACTTACAAATATATAATTGATACAATGATTGTTTTACGTAATAATAATTATTTCGCCATGCATAGTAACGAAATGAAAATGCAGACTATAACTACAATTCAGCCCGAAAGATGGCAGCACAAAGAAAAATGAGAAAGTTTAAAAAAAATTTACGTTAACAAAACAGATTATCTATTTCTTGTCGAAAAATACCAGCCTTTTTTTATACAACTGTTTAAGAATCATGAAGTGCCTTTTTAATTTTCAATGTTGTTTTTACTTCCACGTTTAAATGAGCAAAGTTAATTTTATTTTAACATTCGAATGTGCACATTTATCTTTCTTAAAAATAATTTGAAATGTTTTACTATTTATGTATGGATAGAAATATGATTCAACAAAATGAATGATTTGGTACATTTTGATTACATGTAAGTCACATAATTTATAGTTTATAGGTTAGCGACTTTAACTTTCTATAACTTCACAGCATTCTGCTGTTTCGTCAGCTGCAATGTAAGCGATGATAAAAATTAATTGTGATATATTAATTCATTATTTCTTTCTCAGACACGTTACAAACAAAATCCTGTAGATATGAACATATTGCTTAAAATACGGTTTCAAACCCTGGTTACATCAGCCAAATGCATATTACTTTTATTTTTGAAATAATTAGAAGTCTCTTGGAGATCACATAAAAAGTTTTGCATTTGAAACAAAAGTTATCTACAATGGATCTCTATTTTTAAACTACAAATGTCAAATTCCCTTAGTAGTGGTATTAACGTTATTTTAACTGTAAATAGCTATGTTATAGGAAAGTACAGATATTCCTTATCACTTCATAAATAACTTTCACATCCTCCAATAGATGGCAGTACAAACAATTTACTCGAAAGCCATATTTAACCAACGTACTACCGTGGATTCATGATATGAAATATCGTGATTTATAGTTTTTCGTTATATTGTAAGAGAAATGTAGACAACGTTTCCCGATTTGTATGATTTGCTAACTTTTCCAAAGAATTAAATAAAATCAGAATGAATACATTCAAATTCAGTCAAGGCTGTTCATCTAACCATTTTCTAATTTTATATTTATTTATTTATACACAATTTAACGAAAGAGCAAAATAAAAAGCAGGAGTATTCAACCAGAAAACGAAAGTAAAAACCAACCATGCAAGCGCGCTGGAAGTTACAGACATAGCATGGTAAGAAATATAATTTCTGACACGAGAGGAAAACCAAAAATAATTTGTTTTAAATGAAAGTAATGGTGGATCAGGGCATCATTAGGGAGGAGTCTGACCCATACAACTCAATATGTTGTTTTCTACGTATATGAGTTGCAAAACGCTAAGAAATTACTCATATACTCCCCCCATACACCATTAAAAGCAATTACATAAAACAAAACTTTAAAATAAGAAAAACTATCAGCTACAACAGTCGAAAGACCGAGCACGCATCAAATGCTGCCTGCCCACTTCGTCCAAATAAACGTCAACACCAATGACTCAATGGAAATTACGAAATAGAATTAGTCATCGTTTGCGTAATTGTTGATGATACTAAATCCCCTTCTTCTTTCTATATTACTTTTCTTGAAGGATTTATTGGTGAGAAATGCGTTGCATAGAAAAAACCAATTTAAAAAATAATTACACATTGACATAGAAATAAGCAATCCACCAACACTTTCATTTAAAAAAAAATTTATTTTTGTTTTTATTTTTAATTTCCTCATGTTATATTGCTTACCATGCTATGTCTGCAGCTTTCAGTGCGCTTGCATGGTTAGTTTAAACTTTCGTTTTCACTTTTGTTTTCTGGTTGAATACCTCTATTTTTTATTTTGCTCTTTCGTTAATTTACGTATTTGAATGAAATAAATATTTATCTGTTCGAGATAGTTGCAGCTTTTGCGAACTCCTCTGGCTGTGTGTTATTGTTATTATTATTATTTTAATATGTTATTTCTAGAAAACTCACTTCTCACCAATAAATCCTTCACGAAAAGAAAAAAGAAAGAAAAAGGGGATTTATTACTATCAACAATTACCCAACCGATGACTAATTGTATTTCGTAATTTCCTCTGAGTCATTGGTGTTGACGTTTTGTTGGACGAAGTGGGTAGGGGCATTTAATGCAATCTTCTGGCTTGGTGTTGTCCTACTGCTGTTGCTGGTTTGATTTAGCTTTGATTAGCACCCAACGCGAACAGAATAATATGAATAATAATTTACGACATTTGCTGGATTTGAATACATTTTCAAGCAAGAAATTAGGTATGAAACGCACGCATAGAACATCACGCAAAAAATCCAAACTCTGTTGATGATCTCGCTAAAAAACAGATTAAAAAAATATACTTGCATAAAATATCAATACTTAGGAAAAAAATAATATTTTGCTATAAAGGGACATAGTAGTAAACTAAATATTTTGTACTGTGCCAACATTAAATAAGTTAAGAATTTCGTTTAAATTAGTCTGAAGTGTTTAATCTCTCTTTCTACCATAGAATTTCAAAAAGACAATCAACATGTATTTCAACAAAGGCTTTTTTCAACACACCATTATAGAACTTCCAGCAGGAGTAAATTCGTTAGTTATAAAAGCATTTTCAATGTTGTAGGGGAAAATCTTTATTTGCTTTCGTACAAAAAGGTACATTGAATTAATTCGCTTCTTTGAAATCTTGGAAATTGCTATTTACTTAAGGTGCACTAGAAATCCCGAAAATTTACCAGAATATCCATACTTTTTGTATTAATTCAAAATATTATCCAATTTCTTAGCTTTTAAACAATGCCAAGATCTTGCAAATATTCGAAATATTTTTTCGTTACATAAGTTTTTGTTAGGTACTGTCACCATGACGAGACATATTTCGAAAATTTAAACTCGGTTTCTAAAACACAGCATTTTTGCAAAAGAATAATTTTTTCGAAATGATATAACTCCACAATGAATTCACCTAATGCAGTATCTTTTAATCATTATGATTAAAATTGTGTAGTGGATGGTTTGAACCTCAATCAGAGTATTTTGTCAAGAAATTGAATTTTAATTGATTTTAAAATTTTAAAATTCTTAAAAATATGTTGATTTTTTTACGCTTTTTTGATTTTTGATATTAAGGTGCCTGCCTACCTATAAAACCGCATTTGTGGAGAAAAATACGATTTTTTAATTTTGCCTAACTTTGAAAGTATAGTTTCTTAGCTTTCCAAATCAGTTTAAATTTTCTTTCTCTCTTACTTAGAACTCTAGTTTCAGAACTTCTAATATTAGTATGTTGACAGATTTTCAAACCGTTAGCAGTGTTCTACTAACGGAGGTTTTTACATTTTGCTCTTCCGCACAACATCATAACTCATAACATTATGTTTCAAATAATTTTAAACTTTGGTAGAATATTTTAAAGGGTTCAATTCAGGTAACCTACCTTTATTTTAATTGTGTATGCATTCTTTTTTAGTTTTTTGATTACATAAATATGAAGTTGTAATCATTTTTGATTATTTTTTTCTAAGTCGAAAGGTTTATTTGCATAAGCTTTTTTAATACAAAGTTTTTAGTTATAAAATGGGTAGAGATCCCAGAAGAGGGTTTTGATAATACAATACAATTTACAAAAATAGAATATCTTAATTTGAATTTGAGTTTTGTTGTTCTGCAAAGTTGCTAATTTATTGAGATTTTTTGTTTATTTTTTTCAAAAAATGAAAATTAAAACAACATGTATAGCTATTTTATATATTATTCATAGTTTTTAGATGTATTTGATAGTATAATGCACATAACAAGTCAATTTTTGAAATATTTAAAAAAAAAAGGTCTCCGAACGTAGGCAGGTATCTTAAGAAGTCACCAATTACTTGAGGTAAAAAAAAACTGAACTTTTAAAGTCAAAATTAAAAAAAAAATCCTAGTGTATACCTACACCTTCTACATTACCCTACAAAAATGGACCTGGCAGCAAGATGTGAAAGAATAAGGGAAAGCATACATGCTTTAATAGGGGGGGGGGTGTTCCCCACCGAGCTACAGTTACCACTACAACCCTTCTGCGCATACTTTCAACAATGTTTTGATACACAGATATGGGCATTTGTGTCCATTATTGCTGCAAGAATGTCACCAGCTCAGCTGTAGATTTTGGACGTGGTTTCCTGGTCCGAAAGCTTCGTTCTAACTCGTTCCACAAATGTTCTATGGGGTTTAGGTCGGGACTCTGGGTCGGGCTTTCTTACATAAGAAACTCTACCACGTAGTGACCAAGTGTGACTGAGTAAATTGAGAAGCTTAAACAGGCCGGACTAGCATGATGCACGAAGAAGGAACATGACGCCTATCAACCTCCACCACTGATGAACAGCAATCTCGAGAAATGGTACTATCAAATGATGAGTTACCATCGACAATGTATCCTTGCAGGTTACACAAAGAAGTCGGGGAAGTGGTGCATGAATGGTGGACGACCAACCGAAAACCTTCTTCTTGGAGCGAATACACAAGCTTGTGAACCGCTGGACAAAATGTATCTTACAGCAAACTCGAGAAATGGTACTGGCAAAACGATGAGTTATCATAAATAATATAGAGTGGAACTTCCAGGTTACACAAAGAACTTGGGGAAGCGGTGCATAAATGGTGGGCGACCAACCGAAAACCTTGTTCTTGGAGCGAATACACAAGCTTGTGGACCGCTGGACAAAGCGTATCTAACAGCAAACTCGAGAAATGGTACTGGCAAAACGATGAGTTATCATCGAGAATATAGAGTGTTACTTCCAAGTTACACAAAGAACTTGGGAAAGCGGTGCATAAATGGTGGGCGACCAACCGAAAACCTTCTTCTTGGAGCGAATACACAAGCTTGTGGACCGCTGGACAAAGTGTATCTAACAGGAAACTCGAGAAATGGTACTGACAAAACGATGAGTTACCATTGACAATGTAGCGTGTTACTTGCAGGTTACACAAAGAACTCGGGAAAGCGGTGCATAAATGATGGGCGACCAACCGAAAACCTCCTTCTTGGAGCGAATACGCAAGCTTGTGAACCGCTGGACAAAATGTATCGAAAAGGAAAGAGGCTCGGCAGAAAAATTATGAACTTGTGCAACCCTTATATTTGTGTAAATACATAAAAAATGAAGTGCGAATAATTTCTGACTATTCCTCTTTATATCCCAAAAGCTTTTCCCCGGTGAATAATTGGTGATACATATCAACTGATCTTTTTTAAAAAACCTTTGTATATATTGTAACGAATATACAATCATAAAAATCTTGGACCAACAGGCCGAAGGGTTTCGAGTGCTTACTTGAGTTCAGCAATAAGGTTGACACACTTGAGGGCGCGTCAGAGGTTGAAATTTCAGTATTTTAGGTTGTAGTCTGATAGAAATCAGTCTTTGAGAAACTGTATGATGCTTTTCTAAGAGAATTAATTAAAAACATTCTAGTGAACTTTCTACAGATATTCAGAATTTTTAACTACGTCACGTTTGAATAAATATTAATCAAATTTCTACAAATTCCGTGACAAATTGTTAAAAAATAATGTTTTAAAAAGATATTTTCACTTATTACACAGTACATTTAATAATCACGAGCGAAAACAAAACAATAGTAGTTTGATCAGAAGCAAAATATCTAGTGCAACGCGACATTCTTGACAAGCAAAATTTAATAATTGTATTCATAGTTCAAAGCTTTGTTTTTCGAAGGGAAATTTTTTTTAATGTGGCACAGTGAAAAAAACTGCATTGGCCATCATATACGTAATTTTTAAAAAGTCGAAAATGAGATGGTGATGATGCAATGAAGTAGTCATGAGACAGAAGTAATGAACACGAGGCCAGGCCTATTTTATTGTTCATCGGCGCCGGGTCAATGTCGAAAAACATTTGCCGATTAAGGAGATAGATGAAAGAAATTCCCCAATCAAGAAATAAATTAAGTACAGAAAGGCTGAAATGTAGTTTCTTTCAGAAAATTAGTATACACGATGATTGATTTTTAACATGTAAAAAGAAGAGATAAAATAATTTTTCTTTGGATTATTTCCCAAAGGAGATAATTTATAAAGAAAACTAAAAAAAAACTTGTCAATATTGTGAATTAGGGCGCACTCTGGTGATAGAAGATAAAACAGAAAAATACAATAATGTCAAAACTTAAAAGGAGGTAATGAATACACAACGGAAAGTTATGAGTTATGGAAAAACTAAAAAAACATTGGGAAGATCATTATTATGAAAGGTGGTTTTTATTTCTTTGGGTTGTTTATTGAAGTGATTTGATAACTGTAAATATGATTAATTTGTGGATTTCATTGCAGATAATATTTCTGTAATTACTGACAGAGATAGAATCTCAGGAACTGGCTTTATGTTAAATTGAATATATTTTCTGTTGATATAAATCAATAATTAATTTAGTATATTTGTCTTTTAAGCATTATAACACGCAGTAAGCAATTTTTGTCTCCAAAAATCAGTGAAATCTGGTGGATTAAAAATAAGCAAGTCATCAAAAAAACAATAATAATTTGTAAATTTGTATGTATGTGATCTTTTACAGTGACCGAGCGATGTCTATTTTAATTGACAGTGTTTGTAGTAGTGGCCAAGAACAGAGAGACACTGCACACCTAAATTGGACATGGGTATTTATTTACAATCTATATATATAATTCTCTTACGTGGCACGCAAAAAAGACGTTATTTGTAATCGCGTTTTGGCAGCACTGTACAATTGTTTGTTTATCGCGAAATCTCGCGCATCGATTGAATTTATAGCGTTATCGAATGAAATTTTATTGAAAAAAAAAAAGAAAAAAAAGGAAATTTTAATGAGTTGTTGCAGTTAGTTTATAATAGAAATCAAAGAAAGCGGAGGATCTTTTCAGGGCCATTTAAAAAACGGTCCTTTTCAGGGCCAACAATTATAGTTCAACAAGACGCTTGCACTACAACTTTCGGAAAAAACTCAATGAAAAAGTGTGGGTCGTTTGAGTGCTGGGAAAATGTACACACAAAAACATGCTGGGTATTCAATTTCCAAAGCAACGCTCACATTTCGAGTCAAAATTTGCACAAAGTTTTCATTTAAATTCTGATTTTAGAGATACTGTATATATTTTTTCTGTAATACAGCAAATTTAGATTTGAAAAAACTTTTTAGTAACATATTTTGTAAACAATCTCTTTTGCTAGGACACATGTCTTCATTGAGGCGAGCGAAGCAAGCATAGGTTCGCGCAGCGAACCAATGAGGATTGCGAAGCAATCCTCCGGGGGTTGGCGAGCGTTAGCGAGCAGGGGGCAGGCCCCCTAGTACATTATATAGTTTCAAATTACACGTCGCACCGTCCAGTTCAAAACACGTCTGACTCCACCGAATTGTACAAAATTATATTCTTATTCATGTTCTTATTCAATTTTTATTGATGTTCTCCTTCAGTAATCGCATTCAATATTTCATATTTCTAATCGCATAGGAACCCATGCACTGTCATCCATCGATGTTCATCCACTAGAACAAGTAGCAATCCCCTATATTTGTGAAAATTGGGGCTCACCATTAAAGACAAAGTTATTGAGGACATAAAGAATAATTCTGTTTATTAGCGAAACTGGAACAGCACAACTAATATTTGTATCCACAATAAATTTATGTTTAGTGTTGAACATCGATTCCCAAAAAGAGGGAAGGGGTTTCTCTTTTTCTGGTATTTAACTAATCTTTACCACCATTTTTATGCAAGAGCCCCATATATCTTAATTTGTAAATTTATCGCTGCAATGATTATTTTTAACTCACCAGATTTTACTGATGTTTCCAAAGAAATTTATCCCCTGAAGAATTACACCTTAGAACTTACTACACATTCACATACATTAACGCCAATATTAATTAATTATTAATATAACTGCTAAAATAAATTATTTTCAATTTAATATCAGAAGCTAGTTTCCCGGGGTTCTCTAATATCGCAATTGTTATCTATATATATCGTTCTACATTTTCACATACCTCTAAAAATTTCTATTTTGAGTTTTTGATGAGTAACGTGCAGAAAAATTCAAAACGTTTCAACTTTTTAAGGTGATTTCAGCTTTTCTCCCATGATAAATTAAATATGATCACTTCGTTCCCTTGTTTCTGCTTTTTTCTCCTGCCTTCTCTAATATTATAAAAGGAAGTGTTTATTTGCTTCTTTGTCTGTTTGGAGCTGCAAAATCCTGACGATTCTATGGCATTTACAGCAATGAGATTTGGTACACAGGTAGTAAGAATTATATGCATATTTGGGTCGCGGCGAATTTTAAAATTCAATTTAGAAGATTTTTAAATGAATTTAATAGTTTTAATCTCCATCACTTTTTCAAACGCGGAGAGCTTTTTCTACCCGTGTGAACTTGCAGTCAGAGTTTGGAATCATGCCAAGTTTTTTTCATTTGCAGAACTCGGATAAAATTTTTTTTTTTTTCATTTCCGCTTTGATTTTGCGAGGACGAATAAATTTCCAGCCAGACGATAAATCTTTTCACTAAAGTCAGTTCTTCTTTCTATCTCCTAGACCGTTAAATATATAGAGTAAATATTTCAACGGATTTAAAATCTGCTGAAAATTTCAGTTTAGATTGATACCTAAAAATACGATTTTCTTTAAATAAATAATTTTTAATAGAATATAGCTTCAACGGATTTGAAATCTGCGGAAAATTTTATACCATATCAATACCTATCATCACGCTGGGCTAGCCACACAGTGGCTTTTTTTATAAAATGAAGTACGAATATGCATATGATGACTCGTATCTTCTTTGATAAATGCAAACAATTCGTCGTTGGATATAGAATACATTATAAGAGAGAATTCTAAATTCGTTTTCAAATTCATTTTGAAATGCAATAAGCATGTAGTGTTAAATGCAAAGATCTCGATATTTCTTTGAGATAAAGTAATTTAAATTAATGAATACAATAATAAGTTGTTAAATCGGAAAATTTATAGTATCCCATTTGATCCTAAATTAAAATAAAGATTATCCTCAATGTACCAATTTAATTTCTGATGAGTATTTCGGGAAGAACACATTTTTATGTCTTGAAAATAGCATATTTATTATTAATATGTATTAATTTAATTTTCTGTTGAATTTGCTCTTAACACTTCATTACTCGCTGGTCTATTCAAACAAATGAGATCCTGATGTATCTGTGTTGCACTGTAGCCCTTTTTCTTGTTACAGACATGCATTATTTCTTTGTTTAAAAAAATAGTATATGAAGTAATAAGATAGAAACTAAAAATAGGTATAAATTTGAGTGTTTTACAAAAAAATATAAAACATTGTCTTCATTTTTTGCTCCAAAGTAATTTGAAAAATTCTTTTAGGAATGATTTATTCATGATGCTTTTGAATGAAAAAATAATACTCAACATTATTTTACAAGCATATTGCTGGAAATCAGTTGTGCTGTCAAAAGTTTAAAACTTTGTCGTTCGTTCATCTATTTACAGTCCTGTCCCAAGCAACCTTAAGACATGGACAGCTGTCAACTTGGGTACCACCCTTGTAGGGATGTCTTGAAGAACCACCGGGGTGTTTTTGGAGAAACAGGAAGCAGAGAGTGTCAGAATCGGGGAGGCCTTGCGTAGGCGTTTTGCTCGGAAGCAATAGTTCTTTTGTAAATTAATAATTTAAGTTTAAGATATCCAGTTATCTTGAAACTTTTCTGCAAATTTATAACTAACTTGCTAATAAACTTTAATTTTAACTTAATTGTTCCGTTCCTGTTTTAATTGAGCTTGTATTCAATCATTCCTTCAACATGCCGCAAAATGTCCACGGCGTGTTCATCCACGAACATTTGAAGGAGGTAAGGAATGAGAATTCGACTATCTATACACTATGTCATTTCATTTTAATTTAGTAGCAGCAAGAAAATTGTTGCTGGTGAAAAATCTCAGAGTAAAAATTATCTCAACCAAAATGTCAAATCGAAAATTCTAATACCCATATTTTAATTAAGAGAAACTTGTTTCCAGTAATCCATAAAAATCCAACATTAAAAGCAGAGGAAACATAAGAATTGAAGCAAAAATAAAAACGATTTCAAAACCCAAAACCATTCCAATTAAATCTTTGTTCTCTGTTTGTCTTTTGTGAGTGACGCAACTTCGATGAACTAAGACAAAATCAATACCTCTGAAGTTTGCACCTTAGCACACGTTATGTGTGCCATTCAGAGAAAAAAGTCCCTAAGAAGATTATTCGGAAACGTAAAGTTTCAAAAAAGATATTTGTGAGTACAATGGCTGTGGTGCCATCAGAACAATAAATCTGAGTCTTTAATTAATCTCTAATGAGTTAAAATACTTGTCGGAGTCGTTTATAATTCGGACGAAATTTTGTAGTACCTTCTTATGCATTGTATGTTAAAAAACAATTTGTCATAAAACTTCTTTAACAAATACCAAACTAATTAATTGAAAATTAATTACGTACGCAGGATTTAAAAAGATTAAACCTTTAGAATGAAACACCTGAAGTATTCTGCCATACAAAAGAGCATACATGTATAAATTTAGCCGATGAAATATTGCCAAGAAAATTATTTTAATGTTCTTTTGCCATAGTATTCTTTCTTCATTTTTAATAAAAAATTTCCCTTGTGTATAAAGTATTGGATTATTCGTTCTACCTTTGATTTACGAATGTCTTTATCTTCATTAAGATGTTGAAATTTATTAAAACCGCATTTTGCTCATTATATGCGTTTAACGATGCGAAAGAGTGAGGAAAATTAAAATAACAACCTTCGGCTTATTTTATTTTAAACTGTAAGCTTTATTATTTTAAGGTATTTTAAGGTAACATCTTTGTTTAAATTGTGAATATAACGCAACCCGCAAAGAAAAGTGACACAACTCAAAAATTAAAATTTTTGATGTTATGTCATTGAAAAGTATGTATGAGGTGACCCATCGTGTTATTTTCTATTTTATAGAATATAATAGAAGTTACCACCATAAATACTTACCTAAAATTTAAATGAAGCTTATACTATTTCAATATGTCTTATAGTATCCTTTAAGTTGATGTTTCTCAAATTCTGCAACTTTGAGTAGTGTCACTTTTCTTGCCGGGGTGTGATATGTATCGTGTAATAAACGTAAATCCCTCGGGAATTTCACCTAAAATATAAAGTGTCAGGTAGGTATTTAATTAACTACGCATTGGAACGGTCTATTGGCGATGGTCCGGGATCAAACCAGAAGCGAAAAATTCGAGAACAACACCAAGTAATTTTAAACCATAACCAGATGACGTCACACCTGATCTGGAAACCCACTTTCCAACTTTCCACACTAAGTCAACGTAAGGAAATTTTAGTGCCCTTTATACGCCATGCTGATTAGTTCGATTCGAACCAAACCGTTACTTTTCCAACAAAACTACCGCGGCTAATAAACTATCAGGTAAAGAACTTCCGCGCCGTATCAAGGTTTAGTCAGTACTACGACTTTTGACAGTACTTTTGTGACAACAAACGAAAAGTATGAATATCTAGGCGAAAAAAATGCTTATTTAACTATCCTGCTCCTATTTTCATGTGGTATTTCATCATTAGCAAAACTGACCAGCAAAATTGAAACTTCTTTGACAAGAAATCTCGTCGTTTGAAGAAAAGTGACCAGATATTGATCTCATCATTACAACTTACCAGTGTTGTCTGCTAGTTGATACTACACATTTCAGATATGATAATACAAATTCCACATGGTCAAGCAGATTCAACCGTAATAGGAGCTCCCCTTTATTCAAAATCAAGTATTCAATTAATGAAAAATGTCACTCTTGTTTTTAAAACTGATTTTTAGCAAGTGATTGAAATCAAGATATTGATTAAAATCTAGATGATGCAAAAATTTGCCTCTTTTTTGACAAAAACTGAAGAAAGATTATTTTTTTACTAAAATTTACGTTTAATAAATAAAATATTATATTCATTTCACGAAAGTCAGGCCATTGACCATCATGTCCTTAGGCAACGAGCTCTCCAATATTTTTTAATAATACAATCCAAATTATTAAGTGCATAACACTCGTCCAAATTAACAGCAGTCATGACTTGTCTGGAATCACACAAAACACAGTCAGTTGAATTAGTCAATTTAAAACGAAACAAATAAGCACCAAGACAATCGTGTCCGGTCAAAAGTCTTAACTAGGCTACAGCAGAAGCACGAGACGAATCCGGGATACAGTGAGATCCAAGTAGCACACCCCAGGACCAATCCCCCGCACATGGGTAGCCGTACAATGAAACGATTGTTTGTAAATTCTCCTTATCTTTAGTTTAGCTAATAAATAAAGTACACATTCTGTTCGATGACCGTTCTTCATCTCTCCATTAGCTGCACCATCCCGCGATCACAGAAGTCCTGAGTTTTATGGCTAACGAACGGATCCAGGTGACGAAACGTTCTGAACCACTTGCGGCACATCTTCTTTTGCGTCTGCTAAGCATTCTTGCCCAGTCGAAAATAAAAATAATATGTTGAAAAGGCTCCTCATTTTCTGCCATTTTTAATGCTTAAAAAAATAAAAAAACACAATCCAATAACACATTTTTTCCAAAGTACTCGCTGCAATTCCTTCTATAAAACAACGTTAAAACTTTACACGTGTGAAGTGGGTTGGGTTGTTAGATGCAATGCCATCTAGTGCTATAAATAAAACGAACTTTTGCATCAAACCCCAATAAAATACAATAGTGCCTGAATTCCAACAAGTTAAAAGACTTCCACATGAAAAGAAAGGTCCATCCTACAGCCTGAAAATATTTTTTGATTTGCCTGATGAACTTTTGCATCAAAACGCAATAAAATACAAAAGTACCTGATTTCCAACAAGTTAAAAGACTTCCCACATGAAAGAAATGTCCATCCCACAGCCTAAGAGGATTCCGCTGACAGAAAAAAGAAACTGTACTGTACCATTCGTCACCCAAATAGCACGAAGGAAACAGGTTCTAGTAATCAATGGCTGTTCGGTCGGACTTATAAAGAACTCAAAAGCCTCTGGATCTTAGAGGGAAACGAAGTCCTCCCGACGTCAACTTGTCTGGAAAACAGGAAGCTTTTGCAGAAAAGTTACCTTCCAGGAAATTCAACGTTGGGGGATTTTTCTGTTTTTGATGTTGTTTTTGAACCGCTCTCTCTCTCTCTCTCTCTCTCTCTCTCTCTCTGTCGATCAATCTGCAACAGCATCTTTCGCGACCGGAGAGGGTATCACCGTTTCGAGTTTAAGTGAAACGGATCGATGGCTGCAAAAGAATATATTTCGTCAGATTCCGCGAAAAAATAGGAAGCGACGAAGATTCCGAATGACTTGCGTGAAGTTTAAATCGAGGAATAAAAATAAGACATGCCTTGAAGTCGTAGAAACATATTTTTAAAAGAGTTATGGCGTCATTAAAATATTTGATACTTTGGAAAGCACTTTATTACAATAAAAAAAAAAACATCACATTTATCTTAGAGATGTAGCACAGAATTAAGTTTCAAAGTAGTTGAGTGCTTGGATGCAGAAGACATGTAAGTTAACATAAAATTTATATCATGCATAACTCAGCGCTAAATTATGGATGTGGATAATAAATTTTTATCGCGTGAAATAATATTAGGCTTTCTGTTCCTATGCAGTATAGTATTATTCTTAATTAATAAACACTTACAACATTCAATTGTTGTCAATAAAATTTAAAAAAATGTATACTTGTTGCTACTATATTTTGTTTAGTTTAGTTATGTTAATGTGCGTTGTGAAAAATAAACTAGCAGAGGTGTGTATATCAACGACGCTAGTATCTTAATTGATTAAATCAATTAATGATGATGTCGTTAAAAATAACCCCTCTCTGTCATATATTACTTAATTCAGTTAGATTGGTTATATGCATCCGTATGCACCTTTCGTACCTGCAAATGAAATAAAGAAATCCAAATATCTAAAAAACGTATTTCTTGTACTTTTTATGAACCTTATTTAGTATTCTCCTAATAACGTTCATGGCTCAAACTGCACACATTAATGCCAAAAAATAGGTTATGAACTTGCGTTTCAATGTCGTCCAATTCACCAAGTCCGTTTGAAGGTTTTAACATCTAACCTACTCTTATCTCAACTGGCATTTACAAATTACATCAAGTGTATTTGCCTATGAGATTTGAATCCCTTAAGAACTAGATCACGATGATACATAAACTGACCAAAGACAACTGCAACAGTAGATGCTATAAATTAAATTCAGCTCAGATTGGTTGGTTTGGGTCAACGCAAGGCCAAAAGTCTTAGCACAAGGTCCAACGATGAAAAAGTTGCTCCAAACACAGGACAAAACAGATTTAATAAACAGCTTTAAAGGACATTGGAAAACAAGAACAACATTAAAATACAGACGCAATAAATAAAAACATATTTTTAAATCGAATTTTAATCAGAAGAAATCTAAGGAATTAATAAAAAATTAAGATGTATTCCCATCTTAGATGATAAAACTTCATGGAATTTAGTTTGAAAGTTGATGTATTATTAATATGGTACAAATCATTCTGAATGAAGGTAGGTAAAAAGTAATTAATGAAAAAATAAGAACCAATAGGCCCGATAAACGTGGTGGTAAGGTATTTAAAATCGATGGAATAAAGATTTAAGGCGTGGACAAAATGCTATAATACGGTGAATAGCAAAAGGCAGTCGAAAAGGATAGCGTGGTTTCCTCCAATAACTGTTCACACGTGCTTCCAGAATGGCCGATACGAAGACGAGTCATGCAGTTCAGCTCAGGAGAAACTTGAGCTGAATTGCATTTAGAGCAGATATTACTGTCTAATTCGTTTTTCATTCCCTTCAGGTGCACACTGTGAAGTCTAGATAGAGCAATCTGGTCTTCCATGCTGCCCGTTTTAACCAGGGATGCACTTGAACCAGTCATACCAGTACGGCAAGGAGGTCTTCCAAATCACGTTCATACGCACTTTAATTTTCAACTCGATATCTTTATAGGTAGGTATACTATAAGATGGTATTTTTCGGTCAACACCAAAACTAAAAACTAATGAGGATAGTTGAAATAATCTTGCACAGGATAAACACAACATGCTATTGTTGAGGATGTCTCTCGAAGGGACATATCGAAGGACTAAATCTTGTAATTTCAAACCACGGTGAGAATGCGATGTGAGAGCCTAAGCTGGCGCCTCACTTTCCAAACTTTCACACCACGCCAATGTGACGAAACGTGAGGATACGACAGATTTAACATGCATAACCCCGTATACCGACAGTCTTCAGATGGATTTAGTATCAAACGCGAAACCCTAAAGTTGCTATTCCACTACAACTTCAACCGGCTAACGCAGCTCTATCGATACAAATGGAAACGAAACGAATAAAAAACGAATTACGAGACTCTAAATGAACAGCTTAAAAAGCCTCAGTGAACAAAAGGGAAACAATAAATTTACTACGAGAAAAATGCTTTTTACGAAAAACAAAAAAGTAGAGAATTAAGGAAATTAAAGAATTGAAGTGGGCCCACTTGCTTTATCAAGTGGAGTAGACGAGAGTCACTTTGAAAAAAACAAGACATTTTTGTTTTTGTGCCTTGTGTGTAGCGTACCTTAAGAAAGAAAACACTTTCCCCCGCGAAATCGAACTAAAAAAACTTCCGAAAACAGCGAAATTGGAACACAGTACAAAATGGTAACATAATATCAAATAATTGGAGGACACGAAATAAAAACTTTCGGAAAATAGCGAAAAGGGAAGAAAATGATACAAAACATTAAAAAAATATGATAAAATCGGAAAATAAATGTAGTATTGAGAGATAACCGTATCTTGCTGCATTAAAATGTTGTCAGTCTGAAAGGAATAATTTAGAAGAAATTTGTAAGGTATAGAAGTAGTGAAAAATAGCGCTCTTGTGGTGGATAGTAGGAATATTTATTAACATCACACTGGACCAAATAACGGGCTAATGGCGACTAGGGATACGAGATCGATGTCGATGTTTTCAAAACATCGTTTTTTTTTTTAAACTTCGATGTATTTAACATCGATGTTTAGGGTTCGATGTTTTTGTAACATCGATGTTTATACTTATCGATGTTTTTACGTTGTCGATGTTTTATTTTTAAATGAAAAAAGTACCGTTATAAAAATTTAAAAAATAACCAAGTAGCATAATTTTTATAATCACCAAATTGAACATTCTTTTAGACCAAAGTGACCAAAAATGAAGAGTCTGAAAAGTAGGTATGCGACATCTATATCGATGTTTTCAAAACATTGATGCTTTATAAAAAAAACATCGCATCACTAGTTGCTAAACCAGTTTTAATAAAGAGAAAAAAAGTTTAAATACACTGAATTTTTAAAACATCGATAGTTTGGGGGCGATGCATTATAAACATCGATGTTTTAATTTTATGTATCTATGTCTCAATCCATCGATGTTTTGCTGTCGATGTCGCATCAATAGTTGCTATACCAGTTTTAAGAAATGGGGAAACAAGTTTGAATACACTGAATTTTAAAAACATCAATGCTTAAAAATATCGTTGTTTTTCGGGCGATGTTTTAATTTTGAACATCGATGTTTCAAACCATCGATGTTTTGCTGTCGATGTCGCATCCCTAATGGCGACCACCCGGGACCTATTCCGAAAGGAAAGATCTGAGAACAACAACTCGTTATTTTGAATTACGGTCGGATGACGAGGTAACTTCTGAGGTGGCAGCCCATTCTTCAAATTTACACACCACACCGTCAAGATATTTGAGGCAGCGGTAGATGAAATGAGCAAGAGCATCCACGATTGAAACTTTGAAATGAAGGTGATGGTTCGTAGGTATTTAATTGACGTCACATTGAAGCAACGCAACAGGTTATAAGCAAAGGGACGAACTGACGACGAGAAAGATTCGAGAGCAACACCATGTAATTTTTAACCATGGTCAGATGGCGAGGCTACACTTGAGCTGGCACCCAGTTCTCTAAACCTTCACATCGCGCCAACCTGAGGGTATTTCGGACGAAGACAGTTTTAACGTCCACCAGATCTCTTTGTACTCGATGGTTTTCGATTATATTCATACTCTCAACCCTTCCAGTTGTTAATCCATTACTCTTTTAACCGTGCTACCACGGCCCTGGAAGGTAAAGTTAGATTAATGAAAAAACTTTTTCCAAGAAAATTGTTTACATTATATTCTTGAGAGTTTTTAATTTTTAACTTTGTTTATTAACAGTAACTTTACCTCTGCAGGTGTGATTTAGATTTTGAATTTGATTATACATAATATTTATGTAAATACTGTTAGATATATACTGGTGTCCAAAATTAAGGTCACAAACACGTTTTTCAAAATAATTCAAAATTTCTACCAGAAAATTTAATAAAATTTGTATTTTACATATTTTGAAGAACGGGTAGCACAATGCTAACCTCCAGTTTGGAATAAATATTGTTTGGCGTTATTTTTTAGAACAACGTGAAGTTTGACCGTTTAAGCATTTGGGATTTTCTCTTGAGGTGTTGTGAATATTGCGTTAAAACCCACAAGTAAGATTGTTTGCAGTGACAATGAGTTCCACACATCATTTAGATGATTTAGTGAGACGGAAAGCCGTTGGCAGACTTGAAGCTGGGCGGTCTCAAGCAGAGGTGGCTCGATGATTACAAGTGGCACCAAAAGTGGTATCCAGGTTGTGGAATCAATTCCTAACAAGTGGTACTATCACCAAGAAGCCCGGCCAAGGCGGCCCAAGAGTGACGACAACTGCTCAAGATCGCTACTTGGCATTAAGTGCACGATGGCTTAGGCAGACAACGGCTACAGAGCTTTCTCGTGACCTTGCTGCTGCGTCTGGAAAAATAATTTCCAGGCCAACAATATACAGACGTCTTGCAGAGAGGGCCCTTTACGCTCGGAGTCCAGTGGTGTGTCTCCCATTGAGAGCATTACACAGGAGAGCCCGATTTTCGTGGATCCGAACACACCAGTTCTTTTCACTGATGAGTCGAGACTCAGCACACAGAGTGAATATCTACGAGTCTTCATCTGAAGAGAACGTGGAGCTCGCTATCATCCCTTTAAAGTTAGGGAATTCGACCAATTTGGCAGAGGAATCCTTGTCTGGGGTGGCATCATTTTGGGTAGACATACACAGCTGGACATCTTTGATAAGGGTAGTGTTACCGCACAGCGCTATATGTATGAGTTCCTTGAACCCTATGTGAGGTGGTTCCGGGGTGCTGTAGGCCCGGACTTCTTTTTTATAGACGATAATGCGCGACCACACAGAGCTCACATTGTTGATGATTTTCTTGAAGAAGATATTCGCCGTATGAACTGGCCCGCCAATTCTCCGTATCTTAATCCTATAAAACATGTTTGGGATGGTCTAGGAAAAGCCACTGCACGACGTTACCCCCCTCCCAGAACCCTTCACGCGTTAAAAGCCGCACTTTTTGAAAATGAGGATTTAGTGCCGCAAGCATATATCGACACCCTCATTAACGGTATGAAGGATACATGAATATAAATGCAACATGATTTGACCGTGTTTGATATAACCTGTATCTTAACCAACAATTAAACTCTTTTTTGTTATGTTCTTATATGCTTACTCTCATAATAATATATCTCTGTGCCAAATTCCGTTGAAATAAAATGAATATTTCTCCAATTCTCACAGATTTTATGTCTGTGACCATAATTTTGGACATTAGTGTAGTCACTTCAGGTAACTAATTATTTGTTTACGTTAAATTAACTATCCAGCGGTTGCACGTTTGTGGGAGGTACACTCGAGTTGATTTTAGTTACATTTTTGTAGACCAAATAGAGCTAAAAATACTCGCTTTTGGATATTCCTTCCTCTTACTTAGAATTACTTTAAGTTATTTTTGAATTTTGAGGGGTTAATAGGTCTCCTGCAGATTTGGCATTTGTATTTAACAGATAAGCCCGACCGTTAAAGTAAGTTTTTATTATATATGCTTGTATTTAGTTACAAGAATTATTTCTTATGTAATTTATTACTTTATTATGTTACTTAAATGTAAATAATTCATTAACTATATCGAAAATTTCATTCCCTTAATTTCAACCTTATTTATACAATTCTTTGGGTACTTTAAATTGTTTTAATGCTTTGTATTTACATTATTTATATTATATATTAAATAAAGAAATTATATATAAATTTGCATTGCATTTCTTTAAGTAAATTGTATTGATATTATATAAAGCATGATTTCAAATTTAATTAAAACAATATATACTTACGGCACAGTATGACCCTAACAGTATGAAAAAAAAGCAATATTTTTTTACATGTGGAACTCTTGCATCCGGTATGCGACATTGTGAAATTTTGCAATCTTCTCCTGTCATTATGACAACGAATTTTTTAATGTTTGAAAAGTTCTAGAGTGGATTTATTAAACATTATTATTCTTTTAATAACGACATTATTATTTTAATAACGGTATTATTATTTCAATAACGTATTCTTTAAGTAACGTATTCTTTCAATAACGACATTATTCTTTCAATAACGGCATTATTCTTTCAATAACGGCATTATTCTTTCAATAATGGCATTATTCTTTCAATAACAGCACAATTCTTTCAATAATGGAATAACTACACTTAAATTTACTGAAAAAATTTTCTGACTTACCTGCCACTTTTAAATTGAATGCTTTGTGGTGGTGTTGCGTGTGATGAGAAGGAAAACGCATTTATTAAAATAATAAATATTTAAAATAGAAAACAGCGAAGTAAAACAGAATAAAAGATGTCGGAAAAATTGTTCTAAAGACATTAATTTGTTATTCATTTTTATCTCTTGATCTCGCGCATTTGCCACAACATACAACTAAAAGTGCACAGAATTTCGAAATGTGAAATTAATTCAGAGCGAATGAAACAGAAAATATCACTGCTCGCAATCTCGTTCATTCCTGTTCATTCCGGAAGGAACAAAAATAAGAATCGAAATAAATGAAATATCAGAGCTGACATTTCATTAAAAAATAATTTTGTGAGGAATAATTACCTTTTTCAGAAGTACTGGTAAAGCAATCGAAGTAATCGTAATATTCAATACTAGCAAAATACCCGACCTTACTCGGTTTGAATTGGTTTACTCTAGATTGAAGAGATAATCAAAATATATAATGACTTATGTTTTTTGTAGAATAAAAATTTATTTTAACATCTTTCGCCATCTTTATATTTTCTACAACTTACTTTGGACACAAATCCTACACATGCATATCCATTCATGTAATACATTTCACATACATCGCACAATTGCTGTATGACAAAGCTACAAAATGACGAAAGGTGATACTAAGGTTACTACTATAAAAAACAATTTATAGGAAGATTTGGAATTCCCTTCCTTAAGTTCTTTTCATGTTCATCTCAATTAATTAAAATTACGATTTACGGCGAGTGCTCTCGCACTCATAGTCAACAAAACAATAATTTTTTACTTACAAAACAATACCTCCGGTATGCGACATTGTGAAATTTTGCAATCTTCTCCTGTCATTATTACAACGAACTTTTTAATGTTGGAAAAAGTTCCAGTTTGGATTAATAAACATTATTATTATTTCAATAACGGCATTATTCTTCAAATAACGGCATTATTCTTTAAATAACGGCATTATTCTTTCAATAATGGCATAACTACACTTAAAATTTACTGAAAATTTATAATGACTTACCTAACATTTTTAAGTCAAATACTTTGTGGTGCTGTTGCGTGTGATGAGAAGGAAAATACATTTATTAAAATAATAAATATTTAAAACAGGAAATAACGAAGGAAAACAAAACAAAAGATGTCGCAAAAAATTATTCTAAAGATATTAATTTGTGATTCAATTTTATCTCTTGATCTCGCACAGTTGCCACAACTTACAACTAAAAGTGTACAAAATTTAGAAATGTGAAATTAATTCAGAGCGAAAGAATCAGAAAAAATATCACTGCTCGCGTGATCTTGTTCATTCTCGTTTCATTGAAAAATATCGTCTGTCCCAAATATTCGGAAATAGTTTTCATTGCGCAAAGAATAAAAATAAGACTCGAAATAAATGAAGTATTAGAGATGAAATTCCATATAAAAAAATAAATTTTTGAAGAACAATTTCTTTTTCAGCAGTACTGGTAAAGCAATCGAAGTAATCGTAATATTCAATAGACATTCCCATTTTTCCAAAACTACCAAAGTATGGTTGATTTAAGTATACTTACTCAGGTGTTTTAGCATGAAACTGAACTAAATATAACAATAAAGAAATGTTTAATATTGCCTTCACTAAACTAATAGACACTGTATAAAATAAAATACAATGCAATCAAATATCTGGAATACAATTCATGTGATGTCTGCACAAACACACAAACACAAAATTGAGCATAGAACAGAAAGACGGACAGACAGACTTTCGCAACCAATGCCACTCACTAAATGAAGATAAGTACTAACTGTATGCAAATTTTCATGAAAATATCTTAAACAGCGTGGACATGTATAGGGCACAACATACAGACAGACAGACAGACACCAAACGAGAAAAAGGCGGATTCGGCATGAGAAGGGTCCAAAACGGATAGAAAACTTGAAATGGGTCGAAAATATTGAATGTACAAACAAACACTCCATTCTTATTTATATAGATACATTCCAATTTTTCCAAAACTACCCAATTGTGGTTGATATAAGTTTACTCACTCAGGTATTTTAGCATGAAACTCATCTAAATATAAAAATAAAGAAATGTTTAATATTGTATTCACTAAACTAATAAATAGTGTATACAATAAAACACATTTCAATCAAATATCTGGAATAAAATGGATGTGATGCTTGCAAAAACACACAAACACAAAATCGAACATAGAACAGAAAGACGAAAAGACAGACTTTCGCAATCAATTCCACTCACTAAATGAAGATAAGTACCTACTGTATAAAAAATTTCTATGATAATATATTAAACCGTATGGACGTGTATAGGGCACATACGTACAGACAGACAGACTAGTGGACAGACAGACAGACAGAGACCAAACGCGAAAAAGGCGGATTTGGCATCAGAAGAGTCCAAAACAAATAGAAAACTTGAATGAGTCAAAAATATTCAATGTACAAACAAACACTCTATTCTTATTTATATAGATAAAAGAGAAATGTGTATATTTTATAATTAAAAGTTTTTTTTTGTGTTGAAACGGTTTAGTGACTTTTGAACCTCCTTGTATATACTCTAAGTACCACAGCTATTTAAACATTCCTTATCAGTCTTCATCTTCCTCAACTAAGCAATCAGTGACTTTTGGGCCACCCTTGTATAGTGTACATACTATAAGTAGCAAAGCTATTTAAACATTCCTTATCCGTCTTTATCTTCCTCAACTAAGAAATCAGTGACTTTTGGGCTATCCTTTATATGCTATAAGTAGCACAGCTATTAAAATATTCCTTATACGTCTTGATCTTCTTCAACTAAGCAATCATATGTGTATTAAAGTATCAAGCTGTATAATTATTAGTTTTATATAGAGTACATTAATATTTAATTGTATATTTCAACCAAACACTCCAAAGTATTCGCACAAGTTAGACTGGATTTGATTCGCTAAAATTTTTAAAGATTGGCTATATTAGCAGCTGCTGAAAATGATTTTGCATGAAGTAGCATGGCCTATTGCCATTTACGCCTTGTGAGCTTTCGGAAACCCTATAATAGGTCAAAATATCAAAGTTGAGAATCCTTGTCCCCAAGAGCCGTGACTGCGAATCCGGAATGAAAGCATCTTTGATCAGCTCCAGCGAAATATGGCACTCAACGGGGTGCTTTAGAAAGTATCTTTTGATGCAACTTCCAAGACATTGTCGTCAATCTGAGAGCCGTGATTTTTCTTTGCTTCCTTATTGCTCCATGCAGGTCCTTCCGGAAGAAACCGACGTGACAGAGTTGGGAATGAGCGTTGGGGTTGTTGTGAAAAGGACGGCGCTGCGTTTCTGAATGCGGTGCATTGGAATCGAATCACTGGAAGAAACGGCTTACGCCCCTCAGAAAGACGGGGCGAAATGACTTCAGAAACCTGCATTTACGACACGGTAGGGGAAAAATAGGTCTTTTTATTCGTTTCTTGAAGTTTGGTTACTTTTTCGGGATTTTTTGACCTGTCTTTATATAACATATATAAACGTGATACCCTCCACCTTTCCATCCTTAAATTCGACCACTTTATTTTAAAAGAAAGCTGAAAAATGCTTTGACACTGAACAGCACCTTTAGTAATATTATTCTATCAATACGTTTCTATTATTCAGCCCCTATAAGATTCCTATCATTCAGCCAATACCATTCCTGTCATTCAGACAACATAGTTCTTGTCATTTAGTCAATATAATGGCTGTCATTCAGTCAACACAATCCATATCAATCAGCAAAATAATCGCTATTATTCAAATTATATAAATCACAGTATTGAGCCCTTATAATTCTAATCATTTAGTCCATATTACTACCACTATTCAACCGAAATAATTATCATTATTGAAACAATATAATTACAATTATTCAACCGATATCATTACAATTATTCAACAGATATAATTACCATTAGTCAACCGATATAAACACTATTATTCAACAAAATAAAGGATTATAAGTCAACCGATATCATTATTAGTATACGGTTGTAATTGATATTAGTGAACCGATTTAATTACAAATACTCAACAGAAAAAATAACTATTGTTCAACAGAAAAAATATCTATAATTCAATAGAAAATACTCATTTTTCAACAGTAATAATAATTATTATATGACTAAAAAAATAACTATTATGCAACCCAAAAAATAACTATTATGCAACAACAAAAATAACTATTATACAACAACAAAAAAAAAACTATTAGGCAACAGAAATAATAATATTATGCAACCTATATTACAACTACGCACACGCACATACATCGAAACAATTAGGTGAAAGCGTCTTACCACAGGTACAAAATTTTATTTTGAATTTTCTAATTTTTTTCTATAAAAATTAGAGGTGTGGTATGCTTCTACTCATGTTATACTAGAGATATTTTGCTACCTATTTCTTATTTTAATGTTTATTTTCGTTTTTATCAATATGATAAATGGAAAATTGTTAAAAACTTCCACTGTCCCCTGGTACGAATTTTCCTCCATACCTACGGACAAGGGGTGTTGTACTTAAGGACAAGCTCAGAATGTGTCGAAAAAACTTCGAAACAATTTTTCAACCCAAACCTTTATTGAACAATCAATGATATTTTTACTCACCAAAAATAAGATTATTTACAAAAATATTAAAATATCATGTTCGTATGCAAAAATAAGAACGAAAGTCTTGGATTTTACTTAAAATTTTCATACTTAAATTTTACTACAGAATCACAGCCCAGTTAAATTTATTTTCTTGGTCACAATCATGTCAGACTTCCTTATTAACAATAAATCGTAGCGATGGAACTAGTATTTTTGTAAGCATGTCACTTTGGAGTGCCTCAAAAATTGCGAAAAACTTATCCTAACTCAAAATTGGTAAAATAATCACGAAACTAAACTCATTTATTATTTATGAGTAAATTTGACATAAGCACGTACTAAATCATTTTACCTGTGAATTATATTACATTCTGAAATTTGCAAAATAGTTGGAAACATATAATTGACAATACGCTGTTGAACATAGAAACAGCATCGTATATTGTCCCTTGGTACGATAGGCGAAAGGGTCTCTTGGTATAGCAGCTGAACATTTAGAATTCCATCGCTTATATAATAGGATTTAAGTTGGGTGAACGATTAAAAAAAATAGGAATTAATTATTGAAAAACAGTAGAATTGATTTCTAAACAGTGTGTGTATGTAAAGTACGCTGAAGAATGATGATAAATAGAGAAAAACTACTTCAAAATCCTACGTAACGTAGGTAAACATAGAGATACGCAAAATAAGACTTGCGTTGAAGTCACAACCTTCACGCAACATGACTGACTTACGGCATCCTAGCCCAATGTTACCAACCTGTTTAAACAAAATTCCTTTCTCTTCTTCAATTATTTACAGCGATTGTACCTAGGTCTGACTGCACCTCAGGAACAGCAGTCTCCCCTACTATTATTGAATCAATGTAATGTCTATTATTAAACCAATACGGTGAATATTATTCAACCGAAAAAAACTACTATTTTTTAACCAATTGCTATAACTGTTCTTCAATCGATACTATACCTATTTTAGCAATGAAATTATATAAGCACTACATTTGAGGAACGGAATCAATGTATTTTATTAGATACTAGCAAAATACCCGACCTTACTGGGTTTGAATTGGTTTACTATGGATTGAAGAAATGATCAAAATATGTAAAATTACTTACGTTTTTCATAGAATAAATAATATTTTAACACCTTTCGCCTTCTTTATAATTTCTGCAACTTACTTTGGACAAAATCCATTACACATGCATATCCATTCATGCAACACATTTCACATACATCGCACCCTTGCTGTATGACAAAACTACCAAATGACGAAAGGTGACACTAAGGCTACTACTGCAAAAGACGATTTTGTGGGAGATATGGAATTCCCTTTCTTAAGTTATTTTCATGTTCAACTCAATTAATAAAATTTACGATTTACGGCGAGTGCTCTCGCACTCATAGTCATTAAAACAATATTTTTTTACTTGTGGCACTCTTGCATCCGGTATGCGACATTATGAAATTTTGCAATCTTCTCCTGTCATTATTACAACGAATTTTTTAATGTTTAAAAAGTTCTAGTTCGGATTTAAACATTATTATTCTTTCAATAACGGCATTATTCTTTCAATAACGGCATTATTCTTTCAATAACGGCATTATTCTTTGAATAACGGCATTATTCTTTGAATAACGGCATTATTTTTTAAATAACGGCATTATTATTTCAATAATGGCAAAAATACACTTAAAATTAACTGAAAATTTATTCTGACTTACCTGCCATTTTTAAATTGAATACTTTGTGGTGTTGTTCCGTGTGATGAGAAGGAAAACACATTTATTAAAATAATAAATATTTAAAACAGAAAACAGCGAAATTTAGCAAAATGAAAGATGTCGGAAAAAATTGTTCTAAAGATATTAATTTGTGATTCATTTTTATCTCTTGATCTCGCACAGTTGCCACAACTTTTACAATTAAAAGTGCACAAAATTTATAAATGTGAAATTAATTCAGAGCGAAAGAAACAGAAAATATCACTGCTCGCGCGATCTTGTTCATTCTCGTTTCGTTGAAAAATATCGTCTGTCCCAAATATTCCGAAATTGTTTTCATTGCGCAAAGAACAAAAATAATACTCGAAATAAATAAAGTATCAAAGCTGTAATTCCATAAAAAAAAAAAAAATTTTGTGAAGAATATTTACTTTGTTTACAGTAGTGGTAAAGCAATCGAAGTCATCGTAATATTCAATATACCATTCCAATTTTTCCAAAACTACCAAATTATGATTGATTGAAGCATATTTACTCAGGCGTTTTAGCATGAAACTCAACTAAATATATCAGTAAAGAAATTTGTAATATTGCATTCACTAAACTAATAGATAATGTATAAAATAAAACACACATTGTAATCAAAACTCTGTTATAAAATTCATGTGATGCCTACACTAACACACAAACACCAAATCGAACATAGAACAAAAAGACGGACAGATAGACTTTCGCAACCAATTCCACTCACTAAATAAAGATAAGTACTCACTGTATGCAAATTTCCATGAAAATATATTAAACCGTGTGGACGTGTATAGATCACATAAATACAGACAGACAGACAGACACCAAACGCGAAAAAGGCGGATTTGGCATCAGTAGGGTCCAAAACGGATAGAAAACCTGAAATCGGTCGAAAATCTGAAATCGGTACAAACAAACACTCCATTCTTATTTATATAGATTTTCAACATATTTCTATATTACAAAAAATTGAGTCCGGAGAGCAAACTTTCACTCAAAATTAAAAGAAAGGAAATTTTAAATTCACTAAATATTCCATGTCGTTAAATATTTAACGAATTACGAATTAGAAAAAAATAGTTTTTTGCATGTTGTTCCTGTTTAATTGAACTCCGACGCCTGCATGAACCTTTTGTACCATCAGGTTCTTCCTACGCTCTGGCAATTTTATGGAATGGACGAATGTTACTTCCAGGATGACAACGCTCCATGTCAAGTTGCAGCCTTTGTCAAGCCGTGGTATCAAGGTATGGGTGTAAAACGTCTTACCAGCTCAGAGTCCCGACCTTAACCCCATGGAACATTTGAGTGAGAAGTTAGAGCGACGGTTACGGACCAGGGACATCTGAAAAGCGACATTAGTGCTCATCAGGAATGGACACAAATACCCATAACTGTGTATCAAAACCTTTTTAAAAGTATGCCCAGAAAGGTTGCTAGTGTAATTGTAGCACGTGGGGGACCATCCCTGTATTAAAGCATGTATACTTTATCTTATACCATCACATCTTGCTGTCGGGACCATTATTGTAGGGTAGTGTATATGTGAGTAACAGCTTTTAGTTCGTCACAAAAAAAAGCTAGTACGCATATGTTGTTCTAAAATACGCATATGTTGTTCTAAAATACGCATATGTTGTTCTAAAATACACAAATGTTGTTCTCTGTCTTTGTACCCAATTTCAAATCGATTTCTGAAATCACAATTCGATTTGTACTGATGAGAAGTTTGCCATACAAAGGCAGCGCGCATAAACTGGAAGCATTATTACTTTAATTAGGGTAAAGTACATTTTTTAGGTATTCGAAAATAGCCTTCGTTCTAACAGATTTCAATTTCGTCACTAATATTGATTTCTGATCCTAACTGGCGAGAAACAAACGTAGTTCAATATTAAATTTACGTATTAACATCCTATCAAACCAAGCAGCTGAAGAGAATTAAAATGTACAGTTTACTTAGCATTATAATGGCTAACAGAAGCAGAAACCCAAACAAATACCAATTCCTCTAATAACTTAAACATAAGCACCTGATCAAAACTGTATAAATTATTAAACAATCTGATAGTAAATCGCATGGATAAAATTAAACCCGACCAAATACTCAATAGTCTTATATTCAAATAAAGGGCATGGCGTTCCAAGACTGGCACTTAGCAAACAGCAAATGCACTCTTCATTAAACCAATTAAACGAAGTTACATATTAAATTAATTTTGCTGATTGAATTCCATTTTAATTTGAACTATGAACTAATATTTATTTCGGCTATCAATACGCACATGGTGGGAAGATCACTGAAACTAACCATGCTTGACCCAACCTATACCATCGTATTCCATGACCCAAAACCATGCTACATAATCAATCATATAGGTTATTAACTGATAGGCGTAGTTTACTTCAATATCATAATAGAATAATCGCTTGAATTTTACAATTCCAAAAATCTTTTTTCTTCTGGTTACTTCTTTTAATCTGATCGTGTATAAGTTACCTTCAATAGCATAACAAAAAACTTTTTAATCGTACCAGAAATTAAGAAAACTAAATTTCAACTTCACTAAAAACTTTTACAACTTAGATTACGGTAACTATTAATGAACACCCCATACGGTTTTAATGTAAAATTTACAACTGCATGCTTTTTCAATCTGTCATTGTAAAATTTGCAACTGAATGTTTCTAAGTGATTTAGACGAGATATTTCGTCCATCAAGATCTGGTCAATTTGACAATGACGAGATACCGGTAAAATTTAATATAAAATTTACAACTGAATGAATTTCCAATTTTCAAGTATAAAATTTACAACTGAATGAATTTCCAATGTGCCAGTGTAAAATTTACAACTGAATGAATTTCCGATCTGCCAGTATAAAATTTACAACTGAAGGAGTTTCCAATCTGCCAGTATAAAATTTACAGCTCAATGAATTTCCAATCAGCCAGTATAAAATTTACAGCTGAATAATTTCCAATCTGCCAGTATAAATTTTACAACTGAATGTTTCCAAGTGGTTTCGACGAGATATCTCGTCCATCAAGATCTGGTCAATTTTGATTATGACGAGATACCTCGTCAAGACATCCACCAGGAGCATTGACTACAAATTAGAAAGCGTATTAAAATGGATGACAAATAAAATATTGAAGATGAATTAATCCAAGGTACCTAGCTTTTTTATTTTATTAAATACTGGAACAAATGAGAAAACTTTTCTTTCTAGTCGAAAGTCGTGGAACTGAAAGGGCATGAAATAGACCATTCTTCCCGTAATAGCTCCTTTGGGATTCGAGATGGAATGCAGATCTGTGATGTGGTGGTTTATTTTTAACCGAAAGGGTGTGGTGCAAATTAAAAGGGCTCTACCAGAAATGCAGTGGACAAGACAACACCCTCTGCGGCCTCTCCCTTTTTGAGGTAATCCCTGTCTTAGTGCGATTCTATTCATTTCTCAAGAAAGCTCTCTCGTTGGCAAGAGTACCCCCTCACAGCATCCCTCCTTAGATGGGATAGTCTTGTTCAGTGTCATTGGTTCTCATAGAGTGAATATGTGATATTTGGCGTTGTACCCTATGGGTAACAAGGTCGCAACTTTTACGGAAGAACAGTTGGAGGATTATCAAGTATGTATGTCTTGTCTAATTCCTTTCGGTATAGTTTAAATAATTTGATATTGTATTAGTTTTGTCTTTCTTCTGTCTCATGGGGTCACCGTGGTTGAATCATGAATTCCTTCAACCTTTAAAAATATTCTATTGTTCCTTTATTTGGAATATAATCCTTATTAAAGGATTCTATTGGTCCCTTCCTTGGAATGGAATCCTTATTAAACGATTCTGTTTCTGTTTTCGTACGGAGCGAATAATTTGGAACGGTTCCATTGCTCTTTTATTGGGAATCTAATCCTTTGTAACGACTCCATTACTCCTTTATTTGGAATATAATCCATTGGAATTATTTTATTAATATTTTTCTTAGAATAAAATCCTTTAAAACAATTCTTTCAATTTTTTCCGTAAAATGAAATCCTTTGGAGAACGATTCTATTAATATTAACCTTAGAATAAAATCCTTTCGGATCATTCTATTGATATTTTCCTTAGAACAAAATCCTTTGAAGACTATTGCTCATTTCCTTAGAATAGAATACTTTGGAAAGATTCCGTTGTTTATTTTCTTAGAATCGAATAAATTGGAAAGTTTATATTGGTCACGAAGGAATAATTGTGATTAGGTCATGCAATAAAGAATGCAGGTGTGTTGGTTGGTTTTAATGGTGCAAGGTTTAGTATTGGACAAGCTGCGTCAGGAATGCAATTAGGATTATGTGTATGAACCTTTCAAAGGGATAAATATAAATGCATACTCCTATACCACCCACGTTCTTTGTAATGTGGTAATATAATTTTATATAGTTTTTATTGAAGACCAAGTAATTTCAAAGGATATATATACACACACACGTCTACTTGAATGTTCCTGCGCGTTTTGTTTAATTTTAAAAATGAGTATTTCACCAAATACTTAATTTTTATTCATTTCTATAGATGAATCAAACACACACTGCAAGAATTATATCATAACAAGGAATATTTCAATATTTCTAATCAAAGTATTTTTTCTTTGGTGGTAAAAATGAAAATGCAGGAAATGTATTTTTAAAAATTGCAACAAGTCAATTTAATTATTTCGAAAACCATATTTTACATTTTTGCTCACATTTGATACTTTTGGAGCAGTTTCATATTTCAGTTCATATGAGTACAGTATTTAATAAAAGCTTTCTGTAATACAAATAGATTAATTTTTCCCCTGAAACGAACTTAAAATTTTAATTAACCCATTAACGACTGACGTTGCGTTTTCGCAACATTAGTGAAATTTTTTTTTTTCTTATTCTGTATTGCGTTTTTTTTATATATTTTTTTGCTTTTGTAGACCAAGCTTCAATGTATCCAGGGGAAAAAATTGCTTTTCTCTCAATGCAAGATTTTATAAAATAAATTTCTAAAATTGTCATTTTTTTTGCGATTTTTTTACTCTAATTTTGAAAAAAATCTCACATATGGCAGAACAATTCAAAGGTCTTCATGAAGAGACGCTTATGTTTTGGAAACATAGGTCTGCAAAATGGCGTAAAAAATAAGGTTACTATTTTGTCTTTGTTTGTCTTAATATGCGTTTTTTGAAATGTTGCGAAAACGCAACGTCAGTCCAAAGCAATGTCTTTGTGAACATTTGTCCGAAAATAACGGATATCGAAGGAAGCGGTTTCTAACTGTGAATGAAGCTTTATAATATATGACAGTTAGATCATATAGAAATCTCTGGATTTTCATCAGATGAAGACTGTCGAGGTAAAGCAGATATTGTAGTGATTCTCCTCCCCCTTCCAGACCTCCGAACCGACGAGGAATGGAATGATGACGATATGTTAGGAGATAATTTGCCGTGATTGAAAGACATATCTGGTGATATCGAACTTTTTTCTTCAAAAAAACTTTAAAATTTATAGGATTCATCACAAAATGATAATCATTTGTCTAAATCACCTAAAAAAACATTGCTTGGAAAAATTTGTCTCCCGTAAATACACTAATGCCTGCAGACAAAAAACCCGAAAAAAAAGCAAAAAAGGAAGTAATTATACAAAAAATTGCATGATCTAGACCCAGTAGATGTATTTTTACAATTATACAATCAGAATCTTTTAGAACATACTACTAAAGAAAGTATAAATATGCACAACAGAAAATCTTCAAAAAGTTTTCTTCTTTCTGTTCCTATATTGAAGCGTTTTATAGTATTTCTGCTTTACATTGCCTATGTTTGTCTTCTTCAAGAGAGACTTTACTGTTGAGTTGCAGAAGATGTTAGTTGTCCATTACTACATACAGCCCTAACACGTTCTATGCATACTGCTATCAAACAGAATTTGCATTTAGCGGATAACAATGTATTGGGTAAAACAGTTAAAATGGCTAAAGTTCGTTCGTGTTTAAACATTTTAAATGCCAATTTCATGCAGTGGCGTGTTTTTTTTTCATCAAATCTTTCTATCAATGAAGAAATTATACTTTATTTCGGTAGAATTCGTGCAAAATGTTTCTGAAAGTAAAACCCGTTCGTTTCGGGTATAAAGTTTAGCGTTTGTGTTCTTCTGAAGGGTACTTACGTCGTTTTGATATGTACTCAGGTAAATATGCAGATAAAACGACGTATCTGGGTTAAGTGGAAACGTCTTTTAAGTGGAGTCGAAGTTCCTTCAAACCACAATGTATATTTTCACAACTTTTTACATCACATATGTTGTTGTCGAAATTGAAAAGTCATGGTTTCATGCCACTGGATTGATCCGTGACAACAGATTAGGAAAATGTCCTATTACACCTGTAATCAAAATGAAAAAAGAACAACGTGGAACATATGATTTCGACTTTGATAAGGAGCGTAGTATCGCAGTAGTTCGTTGGAACGAAAATTCCGTTGTTATTCTATGGCCACCAACTTTGATACAATCAATCCATCTTCAGTGGCCTAGAGATACTAAAGAAAATAAAGAAATCCGCATCTGTAAAGCAACCTAAACTTATAAGGGATTACAACAAACATATGGGTGGGGTGGACCTGCTTGATAATTTCGTTGCAATGTATAGAGTGCAAGTAAAGGGAAAGAAATGGTGGTGGCCTATTATCCCAAAAGTCATAATATCGAGAAATATCCAACAAACCAAAGAAAGAGATGCAAAAATTGTAATAACCAAATAATAACTGTTTGTAAAAAATGTAATGTGGCGTTACATAGCCAAGTGCTTCAAATATTTTCATCTTTCCCAAAATTAGTCGCTTTTGACTGACGTTGCGTTTTCGCAACATTTTTTACCTTTTATACAAATAAATGTTTTTTTCATGTTACTTTTTTTTTGTCTTAATTAGACTCTAACACGTCTAAAAAATGATTTTTGTTCATATCCTTCAAGCGAAAAGTAGTGCGGTCGTTAATGGGTTAAAGGGGTAAAATACTGACAAATAATATTCTGCAATTTAAAAGTTTAAAATTAAATTAATTTTTGAAATCCATACAATTAATTTTACAAAATTAGCTTATGATTATGTATTGAAATATTTTAAATTCGCGCAATTGATAATCTCTTCTATATTTAATCCATAACATAATTATGGAGTAAATATATAATCACTTCCTTACAAAGTAATTTATAACGGATATATGTAGTTTTACACGCTTCAATTTAACTCCAAACTGGCATTTATTATCTTGTGTCAATGCAAATTTGATTTTAACTATATTTAAAACGAATTTTGTCTAATGGTATATATTTTATTACGTCTCACTCGAGAAATGCAATAGGCTATTTGTTAGTCTAATGGAATATAAATTAGTTTAATAATTTGGTCTCATAGAAAAAGGATGCAAATTATTTTAAGGTTAGTCGGGGAAAATAGTCAGGAAATATCATCAACTCGCTTAAGACGAATGTTCGCTTTCATGTATAGTTATTTCATTACTTCTAAAATTAGTGCTGTAACATTATTCAATAACAAATATTCACTATTATTTTCTTTTCCATAACTTTACAGGACTGTACATTTTTCACAAGGAAAGAGATTTTAACGTAAGTACAAATTGTTTGCAGTTATAATTATTTGTTTAAAAATTTATATTATAATAAAATGAAAGAAGTTTAATAAAATTCAAGTTTCGTATTTTATATTAATAATAAATATCGATTAATACATTTTTAATGTTACATTATACTAACATCATGAACATTATTTTAGTTCCTAATTATCTATACACTAAATTAGTTTTGTGTTTTTTTCTAATGAGTGGTTAAAATTATTATTGTAATGGAATATTGGGGGGGGGGGTACAGATTGACTATCCTTTCCAATATATTCGAATCAATTAAGTTTTCTATTAATTCTATAAACAACTAAATAATTTCGCATAATTTATATTGTTTGATAAAAATATATTTGTCAAGTAGTTGTTTAGTTCATAAAAAGTTTTTATTGAAATAGCGATTATTTGAAAACGTTTTAATATTTAGTGTTTCCATATGTATAAGTGCGAGTGCAAAATATTTTCGTGTTATGTTATATATTTCAGTCATTTATTTTGATTCCTTAAGACAGAAAATAAAATATATAGCTCTTGCACACAGATTCTTCTTGTTCCATTAAGAGCGCTATCATAAATTCAATTTTATTACTGTGATCGATTTAGACTGGAAGTTTTTGTTCCAAATTTATGGACAAACAACATTTTTATGTAAAACTCAGAAATATTTTAAGAAACAACTAAGATAAAAAAAAAACATTCTCGTCTACGGCTTGTTGCACATCACCGTTACGAGCTCAATTTACGACGTCGCTCGTTTACAGCATTTCATTTGAATTTCTGCTCTTGGAATATTTTCGAATGAGTTTTTACACCGGTTTTTCTCATAAAAAACGAAGCAGTGATGAAAATATTTTGTTAAAAAAGAAACGAAGAACATTGCTTTTTTGGAGGTAATAAAATTGAACATTTCTCTATTGATGTTAAAGTTTTCTCATTTTGAGAAATGTCTGTGGAGGTTTTGTAAGCGGAAAGAATGCGTTTTATGTGTTTCTTATTTTTAAAGCGTATAAGAATATGACTGAACCACATTTCCCTAGTATTTTTATTTGAATGTCGTCACTACTGCAATACGCAGAAATTACAGCAAATTATATAATACTGTACTTATTTTATTATGTTGTCGCAAAAATAGTACTAACGTATAAAAAATTGAATTTTTAATTGATTAGATAGTTGTTTGGAAATTCCTTAATATGTTATAGAGGACCCAATTAAATTGTCTCGATGTTGGTCAATTGATTTGGGGGTCGGTTTTATGGAGCGAAATCCCAAAATGGACACGCTGCAAAAAACGCGACTGAATTTTAATTGTTCTGATTGATAAACTAAGTTAATTCTAAGATGTGGCGTAGGTGAAACTTTGGTAGAATTATATTTATGCTTAGTAAAGTAATTCTCAATCAATAATTTAAAAATATTAAATAAGCAATAGTCAACGTGCAGTTAGCATTGAAATCTTAATTTATAAATACAGTTTTGATTACTAAGAATAATTATCTTTAAAATTTTGTCATTAGTTATAAGTTCCATACGAAAATAGAACTCATTAGATACGACACATGTTCTCTTCATTTTGAGTACTATTAGGATTTTTGCAATTTCCAAAAAATAATTAAAACAACTCTATATATAGAGAAAATAAATTTTACTTCTACTAAATGTTAAAATATGAAATCGTGTCCTATTTATATACTTGGGCAATTCACATCACATATCAACATAATGTAATGCTTCTATACGAATGAATTTAATTGTTTTGTAATGTAAACATTGTTACTAACTCAGGAGGAATCCCCTAACGATCAATACTAAATTTCAGGAAAATCCCAATATTTAATACTAAATTTCAGGAAAATCTCAATATTTAATACTAAGTTTCAGGAATTACCTAATTTTCAATGATTAATGTTTTTTTATTATAATTCCTCAAGTAGCAATAAAGTTTGAAGCATTTTATCACTGAAATAATTAAATTAATATAGCACATAACTATAGACAACCAAAGGTGAATTCAGCTAAAAATCTAAGGAATTATATCACTTAAAAGTATACTAATACAAACTATTTAGAATTCTATACGTTGTCAGGAATCCACATTCGTGGTTCAATCTTAATTTCCTTTCTATTTTAGAATTCAACAAAATTCTTTCACTCAAATTTGAAGTCTTTGAAGCCTGCTTATACCGTTGAATAATTCAAGAGAAACACTACCTCTAAATAATCAGAGAAATATAATACAGCTAAAAGAGTTTGGAAACTTACAATTTCGACAGCTAATATTTCTACAACAAGTAACCTTATGCCTTGAAAATGTATTCACAATAAATACATTTATATAGTAGATGTTTACTGTGCTGCAATGATCTTTTCAGTACAATTATACAACATACTGCAATTGTGTCCAATTTTGAATAAATTTCATCATGTGTCAGCGTCAGCTTATTTTTCATATGTATATAATATAATATAATATATATATATATATATATATATATATATATATATATATATATATATATATATATATATATATATATATATATATATATATATTTATATAAACTAGGGAACGCAAGGATTTGAGGTCTTGTTGACAGATTTTTCTCTAAGCCTCTACTTTTGAAGCATATACTTCTAGATCCTAAAGATAATTAGTGATTTTGTTCAAAGAAATAAGTTATTACATTTAACTCAGAGCATCCTTAAACGACTTACAATTAAGACGTCTTAATCCTACATAAATATTTAATTCATGGGAACTTTGTCACTTAACTAAAATACCTACATTTGTCTCATTTATATTCGCTGGTATTATGAAAGTAGCTGTGTCTTCTCTGAAAGTAGTTCATTAGATGGACATTCTCAGAAAGGATTCACATAATTTGAGCCATTCAATTCACTTGTAGTTCTCATCAACAAGTCAGTAAAAGGGTTAGTATTGATTGTACTTCTGATTAGAACCAGTGTCCATGTTCCGGGTCATGGTGTTTTGTACCATCAGAACTCCTAGTAATGAGTTCTCTACTGATTACTAGGACAAAGATTCGGGTCGTTATTTTAAGCGCCTAGTTTTTCTGTCTGTCTTACACTAAGCCCAGATGCTTAGATCTAAGCTAAGATCTAAGATGTATTGTGAAATTTATGGCTATGGTACTTTAGGAACAGATAAAATTACTAAAAATTATTTTTAATTTTTAATTAATTTCAGCAAATGAATTTTTACGACTCGTTAGATATTACCTGAAAAACCAAATAGTTGTTAAAAATGAATCCAAATCAATGTCTAAAATTAAAACTCCTTTCTGCTGAAAATATTTATTTCTTGGAAAGAGTGATTTAAGTACGAATTAGAGTTTTTGACTGTTAATATTTAAAGTCTTTGAATAATACATTTATATTGTTTTAAAGGTGTTTAAATTTAATATGAGGTTGATCCCCTTGTGGACCTCTTTTCACTTGTTTGGATGAGGAAATGCAGTTTACTTTTTAACTTCGTTTTAACTACTGTAGTAGAAGTCTCGACGAGGGATTTTGTCATTACCAAAAATTATAGACGGGATATCTCGATATTAGAGCAACTGACCTAACCTTGATTTTACCATCATCAAAATTGGCAAGGTCTTGACGACGAGGCACAACCGATTTCGCTATTGCCGATACTTTGTCATTAGCAAAATTGATCAGAACTTGATTTGTTAATTTTTTTAATTAACGCCGTACTAGATCAACACAACGGGCTATACCCGACTTTCCGAGATCAATACCCTAAGGAAAAATTCCGAGGACTACACTATATGTAATTTTAAACAACGGTCAGATGACGAGGCAACACCTGAGTTGGCACCCCACTCCAACCCAACGTGTGGACTTTCGGCCACCACATATTTAAGTGAACCAGCCGCCTCTACACCATACCCTTACAAACATACATACACTGACCCCGATTCCAAACAGGAACCTTCCGATCAAGAGGGTAACATCTTAAACAGCAGACCGGATGGCCGGATGGTCAGATCTTAAAAAGAGAGGACAAGATATCTCCTAGAAATCACTTGGTTTATTTTTTTAAAGTTTTATGGCACAAATAAATTATTCGGCCAAGCCAGGCTAAACACAACACAGACAACGCAATCAGAAAGGAAGAAAAAGCAAAAACATAGAAGAGCAGGCGAGGGCAAAAATGAAAGGGAGGAAAGTTCACTCGAGAAACCTTTGGGGGTTAAATATTGTGTACCAAGTATTAATGTTATTTTCGATATTGTTTTGACTATTATGATTTTCACACTAATGAATGAGCTAGCACTACTGATATAAATAAAATAAAGCACTGAAGGTGTTTGTCATTGTTTCATGGTTGGAAGTACACGTTTACTTGTACTTAGTCATGAAATAAATATATTAGTCTATTTATATATTGCTATATATTTATATATTGATATTTATATATTTATATATTGATATTTATATATTTATATATTGCATATATTGCTAGGTGTCGAGCAGTGTGCGTCGTGTTTTCGGAGCTCCCGCGAAATTCAAGTTATTTTTGCGTTATTCTTCATTTATTTAGTACTAAGCAGTGTATTGCTTCTATTTCTATCAGTTCAAACATTTCTAATTGTTTTTAAAGTGTTTTTATAGTCCTTGTACTTAGTTTTTGACTTGTCAAGTAGTCCTAAGTCAAGTCTCGTTAGGCCTAATTCACGTATGCCTCGTTAGGCCTAATTCACGTATGTCTCGTTGGGCCTAAATATTTTGTGTCTTGTTTGTTTTCATTTGGATAGCTGACTACTATAAGGTTATAGGATATTTAATTCCAACTTTTTCTGTATATTTGTTTAAGTGCAGTGCTTTTTCAGTGTATTTGACTTAGTGCTTTTTCTGTATGTTTGATTTTGTTTAGTGCTTTTTCTGTGCATTGATTGTTACTTTGGATAAGCATGGGTATAGTTATAATGTTCAAGGAGATGAGGACAGAGGGAGCCAGTGGGGAGTTCTGTGTGGAATGTGACTTGTGTGGGAATATGGTTGAGGCAGGAAAGGGGGGTGTGAGTGGGGTTAAAATGTCAGAGAAGGTTGCATTTACATGCAAGAGTTGCTTAGAGGTGGGTGATTTGAGGAAGGAGCTGGAGGCTTTGAAGGTGAGGTATGCAGAGGGAGTGTAAAAGGGTGTCCAATGTGTAGACTTGGGACAAGTTGATCAGGGGGATAAGGTAACTAGAGGGGTAATGGTTGGTGATTCAATGGTTAGGGTTTTGGGAGAAATGGTAGGGCGTAAAAAGCGCAATTTTGCAAAGTGTTGCTTGCCAGGTGCCAGGGTAAAAACATGTAGTTGAGGCAGTTAAGGCGGTGTTATTAAAGGGAGGAAAAGGCAGTAGTGTGGGTGGGAACAAATGATGTAGAGAGGACTACTACTGTTGAGTTTAAGAGGGAAGCAGAAACACTTTTAAGAGGCATTAAGTCTCACGGGGCAGAGGTAACAGTATTAGGAGAACTACCTAGGTATGAGTTAGGTAATGGGTGGTTAAATCAAAGGGCCAATAAGATGAACGGGTTGTTAAGGGATTTGTGTGAGAGGGAGGAGGTTAGATTTTTAGATGTTTGGAAGGAGTGTAGGAGGGATTGGATAAGCAGGGGCAATTTGCATTTAAGCCTGATAGGTAATAGGGAGGTTGGCCAGCGGGTTTTGAATATTCTGGAGTCAAAAAACTAGAATACAAGCAGGGTTGGGAAGGACATAGAGGGTTGACAGTACACTGTAATTGCTTAGGAAAACTAACAGGGTCTAAATTGCAGGAGACAAATAATACAAGGGGAAAGTGCAATATAAGGGTGAAAAATAAGCTAAAAGTATTTTATTGTAATGCTCGGGGCAGTGTGAGAAATAAAATGGATGAGCTCAAGGGAATTGCACAAGCAGATGATATAGATATCATTGGGATTACTGAAAGTTGGGCAAACAGTGAAGATGCACACATTTTAGAATTAAGTGGATTCACAATGTTTAGGGAGGACAGAGTGAATAGGAAAGGGGGTGGGGTTTTGATTTATGTGAGAAAATTCTTAAACTGTACGGAAATAAAGTTAAATAGTAAAACTGAGGGTATAGAATCAGTCTGGGTGAAACTGAATACAGACAAAGGCAAATGACTAATTCTGGGCAATTTATATAGACCTCCTGCTTGTAGTGAAGAGCAGGAAAAGGGCATGTGCAATCTAATAAACGAAGCATGTCAAAAAGGATAATTAATTTTAATGGGGTACTATAACTATCCAAATATTGACTGGACAAACAATCTAGCTACAAATGGGAAAGGGGCAGAATTTTTGGAAATGATACAGGATTGTTTTTTGTACCAGATGGTGTATGAGGATACTAGGGACAATGCAATATTGGATTTGATTTTCAGCAATGATGAGGATAGGGTGCAGGATTTGGTTATAGGTGAGCCACTGGGAAAAAGTGATCATAGAAGTATCAAATTAAGTATAAAATTTCAGTCAGCATACACAATCAATAGTAGGATAATTCCAAATTTCAGAAAGGTAAATTTTCATAAGATAAGGGAAGAGTTAAAGTAAACATTCAAAAGGAGATTATTAGCACCGCATCATTCTTAACAATGGGAGGAATTCAAGAATAAGTTAGACAGGGTGTTAAAAAAACATGTAACGTTCAGGAAAAAAGGAAAATCTAGAAAATTGCTCCCTATGTGGTTTTCAGGGGAAACACACAAAGCTTTAAAATTAAAACAAATAACATACAGGGTATATAAAAGCACTGGTAACGACAGGGACAAGGAGGCATATCAGAAAGCCAGAAAGAAGTTTAAAACTATTAGTCGGAAGCAAAAGGTGTCCTTCTAGGAAAAATTAGCAAGGGAAATAAATATAAACACAAAAGAATTTTTTGCATATGCAAGTGGTAAAAATAAATTTAGTACTACACAGGGCCCGTTGGAGGGGATGGGAGGTGAATTAATTCAAGACGAGGTGGGAATGGCAAACGTGTTAAATGAATTTTTTCTGGGGGTTTTCAATGGTAACTATAGTTTAAAAAAGGATCCCAAGGATTGAGCCTTTGCAGGGGGTATAATTAAAGAATGCAAATTCAACAGGGAAGAAATAGTACATCAGTTGTAAAGAATTAAGCCATCTAAAGCACCAGGGCCAGACGATATTTATCCGAGAGTACTAGTGGAATGCGCGGAAGAACTGGGGGAAGTAATTCACACGATATTTAATTCAACATATAGCACAGGTTGGGTACCAATGGATTGGATGTTGGCCAACATAACTCCAATTTTCAAAAAGGGAATACAAAATGATCCGGGCAACTATAGACCAGTAAGTCTAACATCAGTAATTTGCAAAATATTTGAATCTCTGTTAAAAAAGCATATAATGTTATACTTGGAGGAGGGGGGACTGTTATCAGAGAATCAGTATGGGTTTAGGAATGGCAGATCCTGCTCTACAAATCTTTTGAAATTCTACGAAAAAATTACTGAGGAGCTGGATAATAAGAGCAGTGTGGATATCATGTACATAGATTTTCAAAAGGCTTTTGATAAAGTACCTCATGAGGCATTACTGTTTAAATTGGAAAGGCTGGGGATTCAGGTAAAAACATTAATATGGATAAAGAATTGGTTATTGGGTAGAAAGCAGAGAGTGCAGGTAAAAGAAAATTATTCACAGTGGACAGAAGTTATAAGTGGGGTGCCTCAGGGATCAGTTTTGGGACCAATTTTATTTATAATTTTCATAGATGATATAGGTCAGGGGATAAAGAATAGAATCAGTATATTTGCAGATGACTTAAAAATAGGGGGGACAGTCGATACCAAGTTACAGATAGAAAATTTACAAGGGGATTTTGATAAGATATCCGAATGGGCTGTAAAATGGGGTATGTCATTTAATGTAGGGAAATGTCAAGTTCTGCATATGGGTTACAGGAACAGTGGAGCCGAGAGTCTGTCTGCAGGGAGTAAAGGTAAAGGAGGGAGAAACAGTAAAGTATCTTGGGGTGATAATTCACAGGGATTTTAAAATGGGTCACCAATGTTCAGCTGCGGGTAAAAAGGCTAATAGGTTATTGGGGTATATTAAAAAGACTGCAACTTCAAGGGATAAGAATATAATCTTGCCGTTATATAAGGGTTTAGTAAGACCACATCTAGAATATGCTGTACAATTCTGGAATCCATATATGAGAAAGGACATAGAATCAATTGAAAGGGTTCAGCACAGAGCTACAAAAATAATAAAGGGGCTAGCAAATTTCGACTATAATGAACGTTTAAGTAAGCTAAACATGTATACACTGGAAAGAAGAAGAAGGAGGGGGGATTTGATTCAGCTTTTCAAGTTTGTAAAACAAGGGGACACAGAGGGCTTAAATTTCAATAGGGATAACAGAACAAGGGGTCATGGGTATAAATTGAATAAGACACATTTTAATCGGGATTTAAGGAAAAACTACTACTTTAATAGGGTAATAGACAGTTGGAACGCGTTGCCAGAAAATATAGTTAATTCAAAGGGAGTGTACGAATTTAAGACACAATTGGATAGTCAGTGGGAATCGGGGAATTCATAAACAAAGGACCAGCCTTGTTGGGCTTGAGCCTGTAGCTGGTCGTCAATATTTGTATTTGTATTTGTATTTATAGTAAATTTAGATCCTTACTTTTGTGTTAGAGTCTTCAAGCGCTACCGGGAATTAGATCCACATCGAGTTCCTCAAGTAATGACAGGCGATGAGGCCCATTCAGTTACAGTTGCTTTAGAAAAAGTGGAGAAGATGCCAGAACTCAAGGTTTCTTTACAATGTTTTTAACTCAATGCTATTCATGAACTGAAAATTTTTCAACTGAATCTAAGAATGTACTTTTGACGTTTTAAATTATGTTTTTATTTTCATAATTTTTAACTGATTGGTATTTTTCATATTGAAAAGCTCATTTCTTTGAAATATTAATATAAATGTATACTATCCCTAAATTATTTTGTAATTGATATTCAGTGTTTTTGTTTACGTATACTACTATGTCCGGGCTTGCGTTAATACATAGATACGTCCCAAGCTCTAAGAATAGGAAAAATTCCATACGCATCTTTCTGCTAGAAATTAAAATGCAATTTTAAACTTTTCAGTGGAAAATAAATATTTTCTGCAAAAGTAATTATTAATGAAACAAAACTTTTATTTCTTCAAAATCTTTTTACTTGTAAAAAATAGGTAAAGGAACAGTAAATATTTAAACATTGATGTTTATTATTCCATACAGTAAAATTGTTCATTTGCAGTTGAATGTTTCATTGATTAAGTATCTCTTGCAAATACACTGAAGTTCCTGAAAAATTAGTACATACGAGTCTATGCAAAATACCTAGCAATGTCACCTATGCACATAATGATTGCGTTTGTTATACTATAGATCCCTTTCTTACACCATAGCTTACATAAAGCTACAGACATTTGTGAAAGTATCTAGATTAGTTCCGATGCGATAAATCGTTTGGATCGTGATACGAGTAATTTAACACGATTTAACCGATTTTCTAAGTTGTTTAGTAATAACTCGTAAGATGGATCAGAGTATTTCGACTGTAGACGAGAAATATAAATTTTAATGTACTCTTAAATAAAGAGTGTCTTATTTGTGACTACAAGAATTCTATTCTTGCAAAACCCATTACATACTACGTGTGGTCATAGACTCTGGGTGAAAGTGAACATCGTCTGTTAGCACGAATAGTTTCACGCGATAGGTATGCAATTCTGTCTCCAATAACATCGGAATTCAATTATGAACCCTCAACAAACGTCATCGTGTAGACGGCGCAACTTTCCCTCAAAGGTATGGGGTTTAGGAGCCGACACCCACCTTGAGTACCCTTGATGAATACTCGACACAGGTATCCGCCTCGACTAGATTCGGAAACACCGCCATAGGGCACTTGATGATCGGATACGAGTAACCTGGTTTTAATTTTGCTTCTAACGGTTTAGGGCAGATAAATAGATCTGTATGTGGAGGAAACCCCGTGGGGTGCTATGGATCTTGTATTACAACAGGGGATTGTACAGGCTGTTGGTGGGGCTCCGTGTAATTGTATGGATCCTGTATGACAACAGGAGGTTCTACAGGCTGTTTGTGGGGCTCCGTGTAATTGTATTGTTTTTAGATAACATTTAATTAGGCCCTTTTTACGTCTTCATGTTTCATAGGTGAACACTGAGAGGTTTGACCTCTTAAAAACGGCACAAGCGCAGCGACACAAATCTATAAATGTTAAATTACGGTTAGAGTACACTCATCTGAATTTGGTGTCTTGTCACTTCCACCTAAGTTGTCAGACCTCTACGTTATCGTACACATCTCGGAAACCGTGTAACGTGTAACTGTATAACTTAAACCACGGAATTCAACATAATTGTGGATCGTTATGCTGGAAATATATGGTGTTTAATACATTCAGAATACTTCCGTAGACTCGTTGTGTCCATAGAGGGTCGTATTCCTGCAGTCAGTTTCACGTTCCCATTAGACTGTATATAATAGACTGGTGTACCAATTTTTCTTGCACTACAGTGTATTTATTTGTGAGTACCACCTGTTGAAACTTCTTCCATTTATTATAAAGGGCGCAGTGTAAGCGCGGAGAGTGTTAAATCTGCCATGTGTTGTAAAGAGTGGTAGCTTCATTAATCCTAACGAGAACGCTGTTTCCTCAGCCTTAAATAGAGAGGCTTCCTTAGCCCTAATATGACAGTGACACTTTCACAATCTTGTTATATTTGTCGTTAATAAACTTGTTTTGTTTTAATAGAATTGTTTTAATTAAATACTTATCGAGCTATTGGAACAGCACCAGTCCAAACTTTAACTGGAAGTTTGAAGTGGGTAGAAAAGTGTACGAAACGAAATAGGAATTTTCCCGTCAGGGTGTTAAGAGCAGTGTAGACGTAATGTCGCTTGCTCTGCCAGGTTATACTTATGTCTTAGTTTCATGTAAATACTAATTGTGCTTGTCAGGAAATTGATTAGTCGTTGTATACTTGGGAAAATAAACGTGTTCGTCTTTAACAATTCCTCATTTTAATCTGATGCGATGCCATATATAGTAACGAACCTAAAATAATCCTACACTATTCTTATGTAATGTATGTACTGCAGATTCCACGTAGCACAAAATATGATAATTTGTATACGAAATATTTCTAGTGCACACGCACTGATCAGTGCCCTAAGAAGACAATATTTATTAGCCTGTTTTGAAATTTTCTTTACTTCGATTTCAGTGTAGTTAACAGAGTCATGTATAGCATGGTTTCAAAACATTTGATAATAGCTATTGCTATTTCTTGCACTACTTTGAAATCCATACTCTTTGTGGAGTAGATCAAATGCATCAGAATTTTTCCAACAGTTAACTGCGAAAGACAATCACTAATAATTTTTTTTAACTCTAAAATGAAATATAAATATGTTAAAGTTCGTCGACGGTGAATTTGAACAATTGACTTTTGAAGTATTGCTGGGTTCCTCGTTCCTAACTTAATGAGAAAAGCATACTCAATTTAGGTGAATAATTATTTGGGGTAACATAGTATACACAAAATTCATTATACAATATTTTATATTTCTATGTAATACAATATCTCTAATGCATTTGATTAAGCACAGAAACTTATTAAAAAGTTTGTACGTTACGGATATAGCGAAGCATTCATATGATTATTATGGTCTGGTTCTATAGCATAGCATATAAATATGTTTCTGAAATTTATGTTTAATTTAGTTTTCGACATCGGGGTTAATTAACCCTCCTGGTGGTTGTATCGATGAGGTATCTCGTCATTAGACCAGATCGCATGGACAAGATATCTCGTTACAGGAAGAAACTCATCAGATCTTTAAGTCTTCATCTTCAAAATGTCGTCAGTATCTCTATGACGAGCTCGTATATGGTCAGACCAGATATTGACATCGTCATCAAAACTCTGTCAGCATCGTGATGACGAGGTATCTTAACATTGGGAACATGTATCATACCCTGATGGACGAGATATCTCGTCGTTATGAAAATTGGTCATATCTTGATGAACAAGATATCTCGTCAAAACCACTTGGACACTTCTAAAATAATTGGACTTAATTAAATATTCCTACGTTACTTAAACCGCTTGATGTTGTAGGTGGAACTTTAGAGAAATCAATAACTATATGAAACTTGAGCTGAATGTATATTATATAGTCAAAAGAAATCTAAAAGTGGAAGAAATTCGGAATGGGTACTCGACAGGGGCAGAAGAAATATCATTTGTATTCTTATGAATTCAATTCAATCCTGTAGCTCTGAGATTCCTGAATGTATTTTTCTCTATCTATGTCTTCTAGGAGAATCCTTTTCGACAGAGGATTTGCAAAGTGTTCTCAAACGACGGGAGTGGAAACTTGACGTTTGACGACTTTCTTGATATGTTCTCTGTCTTTAGCGAGCAGGCACCGCGCAATGTCAAGCAGGTTTACGCCTTCAAGATATACGGTAAGAGGAAAGCATTCTCTTGTAGCCTCTCTCTGCCATTATGAAAATCGAAGATTCCTTCTGTCAGTCTCAGAGGAGGCTTGCATTTATTCGGTAGAACAGCCTTTTTAATATAATGGGCTTGCCCTCCTGGAAGGCAGAATATATTCATGGGAATTCTGTACTGCATAGTTTCTTCTTTTATTATAAGAATCTACCTAACTTCCAAGAAACATAAGACATTTGATTAGACTGATCGTTGTGGTATTAAGTACAATACAATTTCATTAGGATTTTCAACAACTATCAAACTTTGTATGCAAAATTTATTTTTTAATTAGCGTTACTTAATTTATCCCTATGTTATGTGTATACACCGAATATATTCATTGAAATTTTGTATTATGTACTGTATAGTTCCATCTTTTATTATCAAAATCTGCCTCACTTTCGAAAAACATCAGTTATTTGATTAGTAACAGTATAGTACTATCTACAGTATAGTTTTGATTTAATTTTCAGCAAAGATGTACTTTGTATGCAAAAGTAAATGTTTGATAGTGTTACTTTGTCTTGGGTCTGTATAAGGGACTAAAACCAATTCAAAATACCCATAGAAATAACATTAATTATCATTACGATCACTATTTGACCAATTCACACCAAATTTGGAAAACTTGCGCTTTAGAAACCTGCGGGAAGATTAGGTTATATATTATTTTCTCCAGTTTGGAGTGGTTTTGGATCAGCACAATGGATAAAAGTATTCAAAACCCCCTTTGGAATAATATTCATTATCACTTCGATCGCAGTTAGACCAATTCACATAAAATTTAGTACATTCTTGCTTCAGAGAGAATCACTCGGGAAACATAGGCTACATGGCTACATACTAACCCCCCGTTTGGATTTTTTTTGGTCAACAGAGGAGTTAAACTAATTCAAAAACCCCATAGGAATAACATTGAGTTACATCAAGATCAATTTCAAGCGATTCAACTCGAACAAGACCGGGAATTCAGTTAGTTGTACTACACTGGCAGTTAAGCATAATTTTGAAATGGCTCGCTTAATCAATTCTATTAACAGTTATTTTGTTGGAATATCTCACATTTAATTTTGAAGTATCACAGTATAGAGTAACAGGTTTCTTATTGTATGCACAGACTATGATGGAGACCAGTTCATCGGCCCCCATGACTTGGAGCAAGCAGTCACGGCTCTGACTCGGGCAGAACTAAACGAAGAGGAAGTTCAACTGGTAGTCGAAAAGGTTCTCGATGAAGGAGACTTGGACGATGATGGCAAACTGTCGTATGTTGAGTTTGAAGCAGTGATTAATAAAGCACCGGACTTTCTAGGGTATTTATTTTTCCTTAAAAACACTCTGGATAAATGTGCTGTAAAATGAAGTACTTCAACAGAAAATATGAATAGACTAATTGCTTTCACAACACATATAATATTCGTTAGTTTTGCTACTAATAGTCTTAGTTAATATTTACTGCATAACTTACCTTGCTAACCCTAAATCCAAAGTACATATTCGTAAGTTTATGGCGTCTTCAAATATGTTGAGAAAGTCTTATGGATTTATGAGCAGGTTGGTGTTCAAAACTTTTAAAAGCATACACATAAGAAAGAAGATTAATGTCTTGCATCCAAAATTAAGAATTTGAAAAATGTTCAGAATAAAACTAAACACTTAAGGGACTGAAATAAAATAATTATCGTATAGTGTGTAAAATATTTTAATGGTATTTGTTGTAAGTAGACATAAGGTCGATTTGTCGTATTTGCTTTCCCATAATCCACGGCAAATATATAAATATAATTTCAAACTTTACTAATTTATTGCCAATCGAAGGGAAATTAATTTTTCAATGAGGTTTGAAAACTAAACCAGATCTGTATATTGTTCGAAACGTTCGTTAAACTACTTAAACTTTTTAGCATGCATAAGAAACACAAAAATAATACGAATGCTCATGATAGTGAAGTTTGTTATTATAAATATACTTAATGCCTATCTGCTAAGTAAAATAAAATATGATTGAATACTATGTACCGAAGGTTAATTGGTTGCTTTGGGGCTTTATGGCGCAAGTGCCATATTAGGCCAGCTGCCCAAGCGCACGACAACAAGGGAGAAAAAAAAAGCAAAAGGGTAGGCGATAGTTAAACAGGACAGATGACTCAGTAACCTCGAGGTTGTGAAGCCCGCAAACACCTTAAAATGCTCTCTTGAGGGCACACACTGAAGGTATTTTATTTATAAAATACATTATTGTTATATTTACTAAAATATTTTCATTAACGATCAGTATGACAAACAATGTTTTCAAAATAAAATAAAGAAAGGATATCGCTTCGAGATTCCTCTTAAAACATGGATAATAGCTCAACATTTTCTTGAAACCTGCAGAAGAACATACTCATCTTTTGAACACGGTACGATTTTACGGACTCTCTTACTAAAAATTGTCTCTCCTCGATACTAACTTTTCTTTCGCTACTAAATAAAATTATTATCCCCGTTTTTTCTTACAGCTCTCATCATATTTGCATATTAACTATGTGCTGCATCTTATGCATGCGTTCGGAATTGAATAAACGTTGCAGCATCCCATTCTACGATATAAGCAGTTGCTTTGATCTCAGAGTTAACGAAGACCAGACAGTTCTTTTCGGTGAATAAAAGATAAGAGAAGGATTCAAAGTCCTGAAGTCAGTCCCGAGGGGCACGGATGACCTGAGGACTTATTTCTGTTCTTTTATGTATTCTCTTGGCTCCGCGTATAAGGGAAGAAACGCTTTCTTTGAATCCAAACAGTTATTACCTACAATGTTTCATTCACTCGTTTCTTTCTATTGCAGGACATTTCATATCCGTATCTGAAGGTGGAGAGTATACATAGACATTTTGGAAATGTTTCCTGAGGACTGAGTTGCTGTGTAAGAAAGTGGCATTCTAAAAAGCTCTGATAAGTAGTCGTGGTAAACAAGCTGTAATGAAACATTTTGTTCAGTTGCAGCAATCTAAAGCACCTGTTTTCAGTTTATTAAATCCTATTTTTCAGGTGTTGATGACAGTTGTTTTTAGTTTATGTTTATTACAATGATGTAGCCTTTTTCAATAAAATCCACATGCTGTAATTTTACGGAATACTAGCTCTACCATTTTCAGATACGACTATAGAATATTTAAATCTTCTGGTGGTTGATTCGACGGGGTATTTCATCATTAACAAAACTGACCAGATCTTAATGAACGAGATATCGCGTTATTACCAAAAAGGTGATCATTTTTTGATCTCGTCATCATAAGAAATCGGAAACATCGTAATAACGAGATATTTCGCTATTAACAAAATTGCTCACATTTTGATGGGCGAGGTATTTTGTCATTAACAAAATTGGTCAGATTTTGATGGACGAGATATTTTGTCTTTAACAAAATTGGTCAGATTTTGATAGATGAGATATTTTGTCTTTAACAAAATGAGTCACATTTTGATGGACGAGATATTTCGTCGTTAACAAAACTAGTCACATTTTGATGGACGAGATATTTCGTCGTTATCAAAATTGGTCAAATCTTGATCAAAGAGATATTGGTCAGATTTTGAAGGACAAGATATTTTGTCATCAACAAACTTGTTCAGATTTTTATGGACTGGATAATTCGTCGAAATCACTTGGAGTTTTAATATACAGGGTTACTCGAAACACATGGGAAAAACTTCTAGGGGTGTTAGAGAACATTAAGAGAATACTTTTTTGTATAGCGATGTATTGGTGGAAGTGACACGTTTAGCCGTGTACATAAGAATTGCGTATGAATTTAAACAAAATATTTATTTACCTCATCATTTTACAATTACTTACTTAAAATGATTTTCTACAATATGTGTTCAAAGGTGCCACTACAAACATTATTGTTGGCATGGGAATATCGATGCATGTATTGGTGGACGTTTTTGCCGCCTAAGTGCACAGTTTGGTTTTGCACGCTTGAACATAGTTCCTTTGTGTTTTGTGATGGCACTTTTGAGTAGTTATTGTAAGAAAAACATTGTGAGTAAACAATTGTAAAATAATCTATATAAATAAGAATGGAGTGTTTGTATGTACATTCAATATTTTCGACCCATTTCAAATTTTCTATCCGTTTTGGACCCTTCTGATGCCGAATCCGCCTTTTTCTCGTTTGGTGTCTGTCTGTCTGTCTGTCTGTCTGTATGTTGTGCCCTATACACGTCCACTCTGTTTAAGATATTTTCATGGAAATTTGTCTACAGTGAGTACTTATCTTCATTTAGTGAGTGGCATTGGTTGCGAAAGTCTGTCTGTCCGTCTTTCTGTTCTATGCTCAATTTTGTGTTTGTGTAGACATCACATGAATTGTATTCCAGATATTTGATTACAATGTGTTTTATTTTATACATTATTTATTAGTTTAGTGATTGCAATATTAAACATTTTTTTATTGTTATATTTAGAAGAGTTTCATGCTAAAACACCTGAGTAAGTATACTTAAATCAGTCACAATTTGATAGTTTTCGAAAAATTGGAATGTAGTTTGAGTATTACGATTACTTTCATTTGCTTTACCAGTAATGCTGAAAACCAATTAATTTTCAAAAAAAAATTTATGGTGAAATTTTAGCTTTGATACTTCATTTATTTCGAGTCTTATTTTTATTCTTTGCGCAATGAAAACGATTTCCGAATATTTAGGACACACGATATTTTTCAACGAAACGAGAATGAACAAGATCGCGCGAGCAGTGATATTTTTTCTGGTTCTTTCGCTCTGAATTAATTTTACATTTCTAAATTTTGTACACTTTTAGTTGTACGTTGTGGCAACTGTGCGAGATCAAGAGATAAAATTGAATCACAAATTAATATATTTAGAACAATTTTTTGCGACATCTTTTATTTTGTTTTATTTTGCTGTTTCCTGTTTTATATATTTATTATTTTAATAAATGTGTTTTCCTTCTCATCACACGCAACAGCACCACAAAGTATTAGTCTTAAAAATGTTAGGTAGGTCAGTATAAATTTTCAGTAAATTTTAAGTGTAGTTATGCCATTATTGAAAGAATAATGCCGTTATTTAAAGAATAATGCCGTTATTGAAAGAATAATAATGTTTAAAAATCCAAACTAGAACTTTTTCCAACATTAAAAAATTCGTTGTAATAATGACAGGAGAAGATTGCAAAATTTCAAATGTCGCATACCGGAGGCAAGAGTGCCTAAAGTAAAAAAATATTGTTTAGTTGACTATGAGTGCGAGAGCACTCGCCGTAAATGGTAATTTTAATTAATTGAGTTGAACATGAAAAGAACTTAAGAAAGAGAATTCCAAATCTTCCTATAAATCGTCTTTTATAGTAGTAACCTTAGTATCATCTTTCGTCATTTTGTAGCTTTGTCATACAGCAATTGTGCGATGTATGTGAAATGTATTACATGAATGGATATGCATGTGTAGGATTTGTGTCCAAAGTAATTTGTAGAAAATATAAAGATGGCGAAAGGTGTTAAAGTAAATTTTTATTCTACAAAAAACATAAGTCATTATATATTTTGATTATCTCTTCAATCTAGAGTAAACCAATTCAAACCGAGTAAGGTCGGGTATTTTGCTAGTTATATATATAAACCATATCTTTCATTCCCTACCCAATTCTTCAGCTTGCGCCTAAACGCGTCATGTGCATCCATATATTGCAACAAAAAAATTTACATTTTTAAAATTTATTCTTTTTACTTTCTAACATCCATTGAAGTTTGAGAAGCATTCCTCCCTCTTTCTCTTTTCCGTGTCAGTAAAGCTTTCAATGTGTAGGTCAATTACATGATATTGTATATCTCGTGTCAATTACTTAACACTTTCGTTTCCGATATCGCGGCAGCGCGTTATGTGGCTTCAACGCTTAAGAGTCAATCACGTGCCAGCGCGTGGTGCGGTGGGATAACTCAGTAACCAGTCACGCGTTCGTGTGTGAAGAGCTGCACCTCAACATTTATTATCCGCTTCAATGGTCATTACATGTTAGGTGTTGGCGTAGTATTGGCGTGGAGTAATGGGTAGAAGCTAGTTGTAAAGTTATGTGGTTTCGAATTTATAGCTTTATTAGCTATTAAAAAATCTTATGATATGAGCTGTAGAGACGATAGATCTGCACGACCTTCACGCTTAAGAAAAGAAAAATGCAATCTAATAAACATCTAACACATGATGAAATTGCAAAGTTGTTGGCTGAGCTTTCGTCAATGTATTCTGGTATTGGCGTGGATGGTACTGGCTACTGAAAATAACACATTTCTACGGTTTTTTCTGGGCAATAACTATCAACGTTGTCAGTGAAGTGTTAATATTGTGTTTGGCGCAGCATGACCAAAAATAGCCCTTGCGCCATAGACCCAAAAAACAAAACCAACCCTTGAAGTTTTCCCCATTAGTAAAATCATCCTGTTTGCCAGGTTTTCATGGTATAATTGGTTACATGGTATAACTTATTTTCATTTGTGTAAACCAATGATAGTTTATCGTAGTCATAGTCATAGTAAACAATAAAACTTACATGCTTTAATTTTAGAAAACTAGGACTACAATAAGCAAACTCTACTCTACAATATTTAAATCTTTTGGAGATTAGCAAAACAAGACAGTATTCTATGTGAAGATAAACCACCAGGAGTGTTAAGAGTAAACTTGATGGAAGAGACATCGTGTCATTAGAAAATAGCTGATGATATTTTGATCTCGTCATCATAAAATCGGTAATATCCTGATGTTGAGATGTCTCGTCGAAACCACATGCAAAATTTAGACATAACCCTACTGTCTTTTGATTAAATCAATTTTATATTTTGGTGATTTGTGTGACCAATCTAGGAAGGATCTTTAATTGCAGTTAGATGAAGTACCGACTTTAATGGAAAAAGGTTCAGTGAAAGAGAATTATTTTAAATGTTTATAAATACTTTAACTAGAAATATTTTTATTCTAAAAAAAAAGCTTCGTAGTCGATTTCCATTACTTATAAATTATTTATTTACTAAGAGAAAATAAACTTGTTTTGATGTTTGGAGATATATTTTAAATACGATACGTTATAAAAAGATTCTATATTAATATCAAACGAATCACTTGAATATTCCAAGTATACAAGTAAACGGTAATAGAATCAAACACTATAAGTTTTATTTTTCGATATAACAAACCCTTATATCAATACATTTTAAAATAACAAATTAACTATTCTGTATCACTCAAATTAATTGAAATATTTTTACATTTAAGTGGTTTAAACTGTAAATAATATTTTCTATGAAAATAGTTCCCATGCTGATCCGACTTCAACTTTCATAATATGTAGGATGTTAAAAATTTACAACCCTTGAGAGAATCAAGTTTAAATATTTTATAAAATAGGGAAAACATCAATTCTATCTACGAGGCTGGGTGGAGTCTGAACGTTAGCTGTTAAAGCAGCAGCAAAATTTAAACTAATTTTTAATTTTAATTGTTTTTTTTTACAACGCAAGGGCTATATTTGGCAAAATAAAACATAGGGGTGGACGGTAGAATTGTTTTAATTAACGTAGCACTAGGAGATTGAGGGAGTTAGACGTGTCACTTATTTAATTATTTTTCTAACTTCTTAGGTCCCGAAAGTTATGCCCCAACAACATGTACTATAACATTATCGGTAAATACAAATTATTATTATTCTAACGTATGTAGTGATGTATTCCAAGTACTATATGTAATGTTATACTATATTCATCATATATGTGCAAACATCAGCAACTCGCATTGAAGATAAAAATGTATAAATATTTACATGTTCAGTCCTGCCACATTCGAATTTCTGCTAACGAACTATTGACCAGAATATATATTTTTATGCAAAATCATGTCTAAAATTCCTAATACCACAAGTGTAGCGACTTTTTTTTTTAAACTCGACAAAGGTCAACGAAAATTTAATCCTATTGTTTTTAACTTACCTCGGATGGAAAGAAAAAAACATTTTTCAAATTTTTCTTCCGGGAAACAATTTTAGACTGGACGACAATTTGACAAAAAAAAGTTTGGTGACCAAGCCATGGTGACCGTGAACAGGAATCACCGCAATCTGTGGGTGCCAGATTGTCATGTAAACCTTATTCGAAGAAAACATATAGTTTCATTTAAAAATGCATATTTATTGGCGAGACTTGTCTGTTCCATAATCGTGAGTTCGTTTTGAGTTATTATTTTTTAAATTGTGTGTTACTACTGCTACTATTTTACAAGTGTTTTGTTTTCGTTAGCCCTCTCCTTTCTTTATTACAACTTATCCCCTTGGTAAACGTATATCCTAGAATAGTCTAAAATACAATGTTGTATAAGTCAAAGAGAAAAACTGATCATAACGGAGTTTCCCCAGACAACAAATGCATTCTAAAATAAAGATAAGGTCTGGGGAGCATGAATAATTTGAATAGTTATTAATTGCTAACAGAAAAGTCATGCAGTATGTATGCCATTTTCTGTTTTTCCAGAGTATGTTGTAGTCGTCAGGACCCTTAACCCTTCCTGGTTGGTTGTCTCAACACGGTATCTCATCATTAACATTCCAAGTGGTTTTGATGATATATATCATAGACACACACATCCGTCAAGTTTTGGAAAAGTTTATCAATAAAGATATATCTCATACATAAAGATATGTACAATTGTGTCAATGAAGAGATATATCATACATAAAGATATGTACAATTGTGTCAATGAAGAGATATATCATCCATAAAGATATGTTTAATTGTGTCATTGAAGAGATATCTCGTTCATTTGATTTGTTACTGATGGGAAGCATCGACGCGACAAAACTGACTTATTCCTCCAAAGGAAGTCCGTAGTGTTGCTCCAGTATTACGTTAATTAAAATGCCTACCAAAGGAAATAAAGCTCTCAATTGGAAAACCTTTTCTATCTGGCTGACCAGTACAAGACAGTTTTCAACGTGAAGGTCAACCATTAGGAGGGTCAAAATAAAACTGACCAGATCTTGATATGGTCATCATGAAAAAAGTTATATTATCTTGATGACGAGATATCTTCACTAGTAAAATCTTGATGGTAACTTGGAAATTTTTATTTAACGTCATACTAGAGCAACATCGGGCATTGACGACTGTCTGGGATCAATCCCATAAGGGAAATAATCGAGGATAACACCACTTAATTTTGAACCATGGTCAGATGACGAGACGAAGTCTGAGTTGGAAATACGATACACTCTCCAAACTTCCACACCAAACAAACGTGAGGACTTTCGTCCACGAGATTAAGGTGCACCAGCCGCCTCTACACCATACGCTTACAAACATTCATGTACTCATCCGGAATCGTACCAGGAACTGTCCGATCTACACCTTAACCACCAAAACGGTTGGTTGGTATAGATCTTGATGGAGGAGATACCTAAAAAACATATTATAGGGAGGGGTAGAAAGAAATGGTGGTTTCGGTCTCATATGCTGGATACCAAGAAAGTAGGGGTAGATCAGATCATGCTGTGTGTGTTTTTGATTTCTACAAGGAATGTTTCAAATTTTCTATGATTTTAATTAAATAATAAGGTTTATGTTGCTACGAATGATGCATAATTCTTGTTAAAATTGAATCTTTCATATTTGCTCTCATATACAGTAAAAATGAAATGGTATTGTGCAAAGATTGAAGTTTCTTTTCTATTGAAAAATAAAGTTAGCGAAAACACAAAAGTATATAAAAATAGAAACGGCTCCATTCCCTAACGCAGAAACCGAGACTGTTTTCATATTTCGAAATATATTGTTTTCGTTATTGATATTTCTTTCTGCCGAGATGGCAGACTTTCGTGACAATATGCGTCTGGACGTTTTTCAAATAAAGTTAAGAAACGGAGCCCCCCCCCCCAAAAAAAAAAAAAAAAAAAAACTATTCCCCTGTACACAATACCGTCTGGGAAATTATTATAAGATTTTGATTGCGGATACAATGATATTCCGCTATTTCAGACGTTTTTCTAAATAAAGAATGGTTATATAGTTGAAAAATACATGTAATTAAATTGCGAGAAACAAAATAATTGATATAATACCATATTATTTATATTTCTATGAATAAAAAAATTAAAAACTTAAATGTTTTTTTTTTTTTATATTGTGTGCTGTGTTTTGAGAAACGTTAAGAAATTATTTCTAATGTTGTAAGCATAAACGTGTATTTAGACTCTAAGGGACGTAATTGTATATATAATCTCGAATGGAGTTTTTTCTGTTAACTTTCGTAACGTTAATTGTTCATCTTCACATGCAATCCAGGGAAACTGTAGTCATATATTTTGGCATTTAAATCATATTTAAATTCGTGTCTCATATTTATTTAGAAGCAAGAGAAGATAATTTAAAATAAAGTGAAATCATTCTTACATGCTTCCGTAATACCGCATTTACACATCCGTTATTAGTGACAGTCGTGTCATATAAGCATTTTTAATCAACTCTTTTATAGTTCTTAGCTTAGTTATACTTTTATTTTAATATCGAATGCACGTTACAGCAATTTCATGCTTAAATAAAATCTCCATGGGGTTTAACAACCACAAATTGATATCAAAGAAATTTTATTAACTAGCCAGTAATTCGAGTATTTCTGTTCTAAAATATCCTAACGTAATTTGCATTAAACTAGAACTAGAAACATAACTATCATGAAAAATCCCCTGGAGTTTTGAATTTCATAGCCACTTTCCATAACAGTAAATGTTACAATTTTGAAATATTTTACTGCTTAAAGTTTAGAAAAGAGTTTTTTAAATTAATTGTTTTTAAAAATCTAACTTTTTAAAATAAACTTAGTTATTTTAAAAATTTCTATAGTCAATTTTTAATTTATTATAGAAATTTTTCTCGAGATTATTTTCGATAAGATTTATTATCCTGATCTAAGCTGATTCTAAATATCTCCTTGTACTACGTTCTTATAGCGTAGATTACACTGATGTAAGCGAGTTGTTTACAAACCCATGATCGTCAATGTCTTAACAATTTAAATGACGTCAGAATGTTTATCCTATGCTACAAAAGGAAACCGGAACATCGAATTAAGTTTTTATGACTGCAGAAAAAGATGTAATTTGTGATTCAACTCCGACTTTGGAAGAAAAATACACTTTCATCACGCAATCGAGGTGATACGCAGAACAGACTCAAAATATACACTCTATGATGGACTTGTTTCTACAAGGGTGTCCCAAAAGTCACTAAACCATTTTAAAATACCGGGTGATTCAAAAATCTACGTACAAACTTCTAGCGGAGGTTGAAAACATAAAACCAAATCAGAATCACATAGGAATGTGTGACCGGAAACCAAAACTTGATGGAGGCAGACGAATATGCAGAAATGACACGTCAATAATGGGTGGAAAACTATTTATTTAGCTATACTTTACATAAGGACAGTACGTGAACGCGTTGTTTCACAACAAGAGTTCAAAGTTCTTACAATCCACAGTTATGCAGGCTTGTTCGCTTGCGTTGTAGTGCGGTACTGGTCTCTTTGGGTACCGTTAGGCATAAAACCGTACCGCAGCCCATCTATTGCCATTAACTGCATGGAATGTGCATGTCCGACATTTCAGTGTTCGTAAATACTGTAGCATACTTTTCTTACATACTTTTCTTACGAAACTTTAAATGACTAACGCTACATTCCAACTACAGCGCTGGCGATCAGCGCCCTTAAGCGTGCATAACTATGGATGGTAAGAACTTTGAACACATGTGAAACTTAACGCGTAAGCGTACTGTCCTAGTGTAAAGTATTGCTAAATAAAGAGTTTTTCCACTCATAATTGACTTTTTCTTTCTGAATCTTCGTCTACCTCCAGGTGATGAGGTTTTGGTTTCCGGTCTCACATTCCTATGTGATTCTGTTTTGTTTTTTGTCTCCCCTAGAAGTTTGTACGCGGAGTTTTGAATCACCCCGTATAACATTTTTGCTAGTAGTATTTTCAAATTTGTTTCCATATTATTAATAAGTAATCCTTTGACAATAGTTACGGATAAATTCACAACAGAACAACGAGTAACAATAATTCAATTTTATCTACGAAATAAAAGGTCAATTGGGCTAACCCTAAGAGCTTACACTTGTTATTTTGAAGTCAGACAAACACCATCTAAACAAACGTCAAACATTTGCAATCTACGAAATGAAATTAATTAAAAAATATTCAAGCTTATTTTCATTGTTTATATTATAAATATTAAAACATAAGAGATTTTCAATTTTGAAATGGTCTAGTGACTTCTGGGCCTACCTGCAAGTTATTACGCGGAAATTTCTGTTGTTACAACAAGAGTCCTGGTGCTTCTTAGTGGTATAATGCTTTAATATGTGAGATGAAAAGGAAAAATAATAATTATAAGACTTTTAAATAGGTAGAAGGCATATTGAGAAAAAGTGCATAGGAATTCAATTTGTTTTACCTAACAAATATTGTGCAAGAAGTTTTCTGAAATACGAGTACAGCTCCTCGAGAGTTTAATAAAAAAATGGTAATGATTTTTGAGTAAACTTTCGCACCTGTTGTTCGCAAATAATCCATTCGGTCTATACCGTTCTGCCAAATAAGGTCACGAAATTCAACAACCGATGTGAATACCAAATATTACTTAAATAAAATATTGAAATATGCATTGGAAGTTTTAATGAAATGTTCTGAATATTCCAGCAAATTTTTCAAACAAATGATCGCAAATGAGAAACCTATAATACTGAAGTTTCTATAAACGCATCAAAAATGTCTAGATCCTTAAAAGAAGGTGATAATGTATTTTATCTTAAAAAATCACTTTGTTGTAAAACAATCAGGAGATGCTGAAATTTATGTAATTTTAAATAAGTCTGAAGCTAAACAAACTAAAGCTAATCGTTGTACCCACTACAATATAAACGAAAAAAGCCAAACTGTTAGAATAATACATGATGGTAATGATATCGCGTTTATTTTTCATGATACTAAAATGATTGAGATACTGAAAATTATCTTATAAGATGGAGGTAGAAATACAATAAACATTTTGATTTATTTGAATATTGTCATGGTATAAATTTTCGACAATTAAATGAGCAAATGAGCATCATTGTTGTATCCGAGAACTGTTGAAACGTTTCGATACGTTAGATATCAAGCCTGCATCCTGTCTAATGGACAAAAGCATTAAATTGAAAAATGTTAATAAATGGAATGAAGAGATATTACCATATACATAATTGGTTTGGGGTCTAATGTATCTTCTGAGTCCAACAAGACCTTACATTGAGAATGTAGAGTCAATATTTTAAAGTTTTGACAAAACTTATTATGCAGTGGCTAAACGTGTATGGAGTTACCTAAAAAAACTATTAATTTTGGCCTGTTTTTCAGTTGTACTAATGAGCCCCTGTTTGAGTGTACGTAAACGGATCGAGTAAATTGGCCTTATTTGTAGAAGAGTGTACATCTATTCTATTACAACAAAGAAGTGTATGTCTGTCTGTTTGTTTTCTGCACGCAAAGTCCATACGAATCCATGGCAATTACAGTAATGGAATTTAACACACAAGTAGTCCGAATTTTTTGCAATTTTTGGATTGCGGCGAATTATAAAATTTAATCTAGAACATTTAAAAATGAATTTAATTGTTTTTTCACCGTTCTATCTTCTTTCGGAAATGAAGAAGCATAAAAAAATTTAGACTTTTCTCCCTAATGTCACTATTGACGTCATCCAACTCCAAGCAATTGCAATTTTTTGCAGGCATTTTGTCCTACTTTTGAAAATTGATGTAAAATCAAAGACAGGCGTAAAACATAATTGTCAGCTAAATACAGAGGCTGTTCGCACATTTTTCAGACTATTTTGGTTAGCGGTAATAAAAAATTGTTTGCTGCAAAAGAAATAATTGCATTTGTACTATGTTTATAAAAGTCAAAATTATCGTCTGCGGCTTGAGATGTTAGTTTTTATTCAAAATGGCGTTTTTAACGAAGCAGTGGTTCGAAGGTTATATTTCTGCTCTTTCCGAAGAGAAATATTCACATTCCGTTGCATAAAATTGATGTGAGAGTCATGGTTTTGTGATATCTAAAGCGTCGATAGGTAATATCGTCAACAAGAAAGGAAAAAAAAACGTCAAATTGGAGCCTCAGTAGGACAAAAATTCCAAACAAGTATCCAAGGAAGAAACGGACATATTCGACTATTGCAAAGGTACGTTTTTTAATATTAAAAGAAAATCCCCCTAGTCAAAGGACAGTTGCAAAATCATTAACATGCTCGGTGTCCACCGTAAACAAAGTGATAAACGTTGATTTAAATCTTAAGAAAGCGAAAAAACGCAATGTTCATCGTCTTTCTCCAAAGCATATCGCTGAACGCAGGATACGCTGCCGAATTCTATATGTAAAACACGTATCCAAAGAAAATTGAAAAAAAAATTGTCACAATATATGAATCATGGGTGTATTTAAATGATTGCAGCAAAAAAGCTCCATTTATTATCATAACAGGGGAGAAAAAAAATTAAGTATATTGTTCACAGAATCGAAAGTAAGTTTTTCTAAGGGATTCATGATTGTTGATGGTTTTTCATCAAATAACAAGTTAAAAATAAAGAGAGTGGAAAAAAATGTCAAGATTAACACCAAATACTATTAGGAACATATTTTATCGTCAATTTTTCTGAATGAAATACCATCGCTTTACCCACAGTGCCATCAATCTGTGGAGCTCCATCAAGACAAAGCTAGCAGTCACACATGAAAATCCACTGTAAATTTCCTAAAAGAAATGGTACAAAAAAAACCGGTATCAAGGCCATACCCTTCACTGATATCCCTACTAAATCTCCCGATGTATCACCTGTGGATGTTTGTGCTTTCGGACTTTTAAAATCTGCATTATCCAAACCTCGTCCCACAACCCTTAAAGGACTCTGGAGGAATGGGATATAATGGAATGGTGTTCAGGAGGAATGGGATAGAATACCTCTTTTGACACTTCAAAAGGCATTATTATCCTGAAAATTACTGTGTCGAAAGATAATTCAGAATAAGGGCTATCATATAGAACATTTAAAACACAAGAATTTTATGTAATTTAGTTTTGTGAATACAATATACATTGTCTAAAAAATGTGTGAACAGACTCAGTATGTATCACATATTTATAATAAAACACATCAAAATGAATTAATTTACTTTATTTACAGTATGAGCAGTGTACGGAGGTTGTTTTTTAGCAAAAAAAAAATAATGTGTGGCAAGGAGCACGCTTTGTACTGCAGAACATCGTAACGTATGATTGAAAAAAAAATCTACCAACATTTTGTTAAAATCAAGGACAAATTGTTCTGCAAAGACTTTGCTGGTTCTGCGACGTACGTCGTAGTTTTAAGCACTTTCTGCTCCCAGGCTTTCTATTTTTACTAATATAACATTCAAATAAAAAGTTAAAAAGTATCAAAATGATTTAATATTGTATCTTAAGAAGCTTTTTATGTTTAAGTAATTTCATAATTTCGTAATTGACATTGCTAGAAATTGTTATTGCACATTTCGCAATTAATTTTCAAAGCTTTCTGTGGCTAATGCAATTTCAAATCTTTTAAATTAAAATACTATAAAACTTTCTCGGCGAATGAGAGATTACTTCAAACCTCTTACGATTGTGCAAGTAGCATTGAATTTAAATGGTTATTTAAAAAAAAATATTTAATTTTTAATTTTGTACAAAATTATTGGAATTTAGTTAGTTTGGACGCAACTAACTAAATACTAATTACTAAATAACTAATTACTAAATTACTAATTACTAAATTACTAATTACTAAATTACTAATTACTAAATTACTAATTACTAAATTACTAATTACTAAATTACTAATTACTAAATTACTAATTACTAAATCACTAATTACTAAATTACTAAATTACCAATTACTAAATTACTAAATTACTAATTGCTAAATTAATAATTACTAATTACTAATTACTAAATTACTAAATTACTAATTACTAAATTACTAATTACTAAATACTAATACTAAATACTAAATTAGTTGCAACGCAACTGGCTATAGGTGACGGGGTGTGGGTTCAAACCCAAAGAAACCCTCCACATCTGAGGACAACACAATGTGTAATTCTTAACCACGGTCAGATGGCGAGTGACGAGGTTACACCTATCAGACTCTAAAATTCCACACTACACCAACATGAGGATAGGAAAGGTCATAGTAAATTTACCGTGCCCCAGCCCTATTTGTAAACAAAACTCATATTCATATCAAGAACCCAGAACTATTGTGAGTAAATTTTACTCTGCATTCTTCGTCTATGGCAAGCTTCTTCCAATCCATCGTATAAGATGTTAATATAAGTAATTTCGCATGCTACCTGAACAGTGGGGGTGGTGCACCATCCAATTGGATAATGAAATGTTTCGACTTTATTATCCAAGTGGATGAATAAAGTTTTTAGACTTTATTAGCCAGTTGGATGAATAAAGGTTTTGACGACATCTGCCGATAATCTCACTCTGCCTGGCTTTGAAACCGTGTACAAACAGTCCGTATTTTCAAATTTTTTAAACCAATTGTAAATGAATATTCTGGTTGGGAGGTTATTTTCCAAATTGTGATAGAAAATGACGTTGCACAAGGGTAAGGCTCAATTCAAGAACGCAAATTGCCTTTTCCACTACAGACGCAGCCATTTCCACTGACTAGTCATGTGACACGATCACTATCACGTACGTCACTTCGCTCGGGAGGGGGGACACAAACTTTATGAGTATACCTTGCTAACAGTTCGCATTTGGGGACCGTGTCTTAAAGTGTTCCTGTATTACAGCATCTGGAAACTGTATACGTACTAATGAATCACCCTAAAATTTGTTCATAGTCGAAGCTAGATTAGATGGGAGAGTCGTAAACAACATATTGTATAACAATGCCGAATTCTTATGTGGCTCTGTAATTTTGCTTATATGTGTCGTTTTGTGATGTCTCTCAATAAACTATTTGTGAATTAGCTGTTCTCTGATTACTAAGAATTTAGAAGATGTATCGCATCGATTTATATGTAGAAGAGATTACAACCTGTGCTACAAAGTATTTTTCTAAATGATATAATTGCAATAGTTTTGTTTTAACAGAAAATATATCAACCTATCTTGGCTGGTGAAAATAAATACAACTGATTGATATTAAACACATACTATCAGTGAAAGTGGATTGCGAAAGGAATTGTCGCGAACTGTCAAAAGAGATTACTATTGTTTACCGCAGAAAATTACTTTTGTACAATTCTAGTTCCCAGAAATATTCCCTGCATTCTTGAGAGTTAATATTGTCGCTGATGCCTTGATTACTTTTTTGAAAAGGAAAATTACGATTCGGAAGAAAATTTTGTAGCGATAAACCACTACATTATTTTCCAAAAATAAGACATGAATAACTATGTTTGACGCGTTTCTAGAGAAAACATTGAAAAAGCTTTTAAAGAAAACAACTCTTTCGGAAGCTGTGTTAGAATTAATAGGATTGTATCCGTAAATATTACAGTGATCTGCATAGTATAAATGTAAATAAATGTCTCAAAAAATTAAGTTAAAAGTAATGGAAATGCTTTTCTTTGAATGCCGAATACAGTCGATTGAAATACATTACTAGAATGGTCGCTTCGACATTCCCTTTGAATTAATTTGAAATTGAATGCAAACCAAAGCTTTACAATATTTATTCAGTTATTCAGAAACAATTCCTGTATCGCACTTCACACGATTCAGGAGGTGTTTCTCAGCAGATTTTCTTGACAGTCAATGGATAACTGGCACTTTTGAACTTACGGCATTGTGCGAATATCAAAACAAACAGAAGCTGCTTGAAAAGTTCAAGCAGCAGTTTCTATTTGATTTATGTGAAGATCTTTGACACGTGACACTACTTGTCTGTGTTTTGGGACAGTAACTTCAAGATTTATCAGTTTGACAGTTTTTGTTATTTAAACAAAATTCCTTTGAAGACTGTTTTAAGTGGGAAATATAGAACTAGAAGAAAATGTCTCTTTTATCCAAAATATTTATACCCGTATACACTTAAACAATACAAATCCTTAAAATTCTGAACTCCATGAGCGTTTACTTTAACGATTGTTTTTCAAGATGGAATTGTTACTTAAATATATTTTAAAATTCAAGCTTATGTAAATATTTAAAATCACAAAGCATACATTACAGTTTAATACAGTCATTTCGTAATACTAACTGACATATTATTCAGTATTTTACAAAAAGCGCTCTAACATGCTCATGTCTTAACAAGAGAGGACTGAAAAAAAATGTGAAAATGTGACTTTCAGCAACATAGCAACCTTATTTAGCGTTGCTGAGCCGCACAGGAGACATATAATATCAAGCAATTGATATTCACATACAACAATATTTTTAATGCAAGAGAAGATAGAAATACATCCAGGTTAAGCTACAGGAATCAAACTTGCGCCTTCTAAACTCACAGGTTTTTCAGCAATAGATGTGATCTATAAATCAACCTGTTTGCCTGTTTGTAACACTGTTTGCAATTTTCTCACCATTAGCAAATAAATGCTCAACCTTTAAACAAGGTAGAAAAACAAAGAAATGAGGATATTCTTGATATGATATGGATATGATGAAATTCATGATATTATATGGATATAATGAAATTCATGATATGATAAGGATATGATGAAATTCATGATATGATATGGAAATGAGGAAATTCATGCTATGATATGGATATGATAAAGTTCATGATATGATATGGATATGATGGAATTCATGATATAATTTCGTTATATATCCTATAAGAAAATAATCGACGCACCAAGTAGGAGTTGTCCGATTGCGATAAAAATTGGTGGATGTGAAGAACATACTTATAAAAACAAACGATTACAATTTCATATCAATGGAATGATTTATTTTAGAGTTTGACGGTTACAAGGGGGGGGGGAGTCAATAAGGGGTTGGTGCATCTCTGGCCTGGATGCAAGCTGTAACCCGGCATGGCATGGACTGGAAAAGTTCCCCGATGGTGTCATGCGGAATTTCTTGCCAAATTGTCTCCAACTGTCGGGCTGAATGGACAACATTCCGGGATGAATGCAATGGCCTTCCCATGACGTCCAGACTGCACCCAAACCACCCAATGCTCTATGGGAGAGAGATCAGGAGATCTGGCTGGCTAAGGAAGTGTTGGGAAAGCTTGAAAACTATGCGTGGCAACACATGCCGTGTGCGGCCGTGTATTATCTGTTGAAAAGTAAGTCCGGGGATCGGAAAAGAGGAACGGTAACACAACCGGTCGTATAATGTCGTCCACGTACCGCTGTGCTGTAAGTGTGCCAGAAATAACTAACAAAGGGGTACGGCTATTAAAATTGAGATCAAACACACCAGTAGGAATATATGCCTGCTGAATAGATCAATACTATAGTGCCTTGGTCGCCTGGTATTAAGAGAAACAGGTTTGCAATTGGTAGGTTGCAAGTTCAAAACTCGCTACAACCAAAGACCTCCTGGGTACTCGGGGGCTGGTGTGAGTTCAATTTGTCTTCGCGTTGGCGTGGTGTGGAAGTTTGGAAAGGAGAGTATCAGTTTGGGTGCAGTCTGTCATTTGACCGTGACTCAAAATTTGGAAATTTTGTCATATCTTCCGTTCAGGATCGATCTAGGAAAACGGCAAATAGTCAGCCGTGTTGCTACAGTGCGAAGAAAAATAAACTGCCTACTTTAAAAACGAAGAGACAATGAGATATTTTACTTAAAGATTAAATATAAATTGTTTTTATTATAATCGAGCATGATAGATGACAGCTTACCGTGGCGGGGAAAAACATCCGTCAAAAGTCTTAATTGGAGCAATTTTGACAGTAGAGAAAATCCAAAGATGGCGTTAGAGGAGAACCTAACGTCTTTTATAAAATCAAATGCATAAAATAGTCATAAGGGGCCACCTTCATATTTAATTGAGCACCAACTTCATAATTTTTAAAGGAACCCCCAATTTCAACACACAATTTCGAATCTGTATCAACATTTAAATTCAGATACCCAATTTAATGTCATTAGGTTATATCGTTTCGACGTTACGAGTACAGAAAGCAACACCCACAATGAGGACATTAAATGTCCTCTTGTTGGGTGTCATGTGTCCTCATCTGTCGTGACCTCAAATTTTGAGGTCACTACAGATTTAACTTGCGTCAACCACCGAGTTTACACGGCGGTCTATGGATGTAGAGTATGGGAGTCTTATGCAATCAGCCTTCGTGTATTCAGCATATAGCCTTATCACGGCAAATTGGACTTTAAATTTGATACCATAAATGATTCAAATTATTAATGTTACCCTATTCAAAAATGAGTAAGTAATAGTATAAAATATTTTACCTCTTTCAAATAGAAAAGTCTTCTATAAAAAAGTTTTGCATGAATTTTAGTCATCATCTATATCTATCTCCAAGAAGCTTCTCAGATCCAGAAAAGTCTAATGAATACACGAAACACAGAATAAATAACTTATTTTTTTTCCAATGGCGGGCCACTTGACTTTATCCTTGTCCACTACAAGAACTTGGAACGGCAGCTACTTGAAAAGACTACTTGAAATGGCGCACACTAAGGACCTGGCCTTGGCCACTACAAGACCGGAAGAGATAGTCACCTGTGAAGAGACCCCCAGTGGGATGACCATTATTGCCCCTAACAAAGGAGAGCACAATTTACATCCATGCCCTGATCCCGGATTCGAACCAGGAACCTTCCGAACCATAGGCCAACACCTTAACCACTAGACCGGTTGGTCGGCAAAATAACTACTTTCACTTAATCAGTACTCACAATCCAGCTCTTCCATATTAAAAATTCTAAAACGGGTAAATATATAATATTATATTTTAAGCTTAAGGATCTTAATATACTTACTTGTCTCTAGAATGTATAATAGATTTCTAAACAATGTATTTTCTCATTACATGCATCCATATTTGAAAATCATAACTAAGGTGTTGACGGAAGGAAATGCTGCTTTCAAAAATAATAGGTTCATAATAACGATATAAATAACCACTAGGTCTTATGGATATAACGACTTTGTTCCGTCCCCAGCTATCTGCTGAACAAATGACCACGACATCCCATAAATGCTTAAATATTAGAGGTAATGCCAAGATGCTAGACATGGTCAACCCTATCACATTTTGCTTCTTTTTCATGGAGCTTAATGAGCCCATCTGTATTCGATCCTCGCAGGGAATAGAGGTTGGTCGCCCAGAATCACCAAAGGCAAAGAGGGCTGACGAATCAACTTCTTCTCTCCTTGTTTATTGAGGAAGAATCCGGATTGCAATTGACTATTTTCCTCCAGACAGAAGCGTCAGCACTGGAACTTGTGATCTATCCATTTGTTTCTGGAGATCTGGATTGCTAAAGGGTCATAAAGTAGAGTTTGAGCTGATTGCATTGCAATTGTGAAAGGACTGGGTTTATGAATCATACACGTTGGTTTAGAAAAATTTCAGTTATAGAGTATTTCCTTTATAATGATGATAAAACATTACGCTAGTGAGAATAAAACATAACGCCAACAACATATAAACACAATTACGTAAAACAAAAATTAGAACTTCTAAATATATATTAGAGTGTTAGTTTTAACGAAAATGTTCATGGTTTCTCAGCCATTATCACTAGCATTGTTCTAAATAGTATATCCAATACTAACTTGAAATTTAAAAACAGATTGGAGATGTGTATGTTTAGGCACTTCATCAAACCTAGACCACACACAAAAATGCTCACAATCCCAGATCATATAAGGTTTGGCTTTGGAAGGATTTTATGGCGAAAGGAGGCCATTGTTTGGTGAATATGAGCCCCAAGATCACACTAGACTTAAACGTTAATTACTATACAAAGCATTATTGTGTTATTAACTTTCCACTGAATTTTACGTAATAATTACTAATGCTATGGTGATGTAAACAATTTTATTGATTACACGAAAGAAGCATGTGCTCATTATACTATTAAAAATCATTAGAAACATACTATTCGAGTAGATAAACAAAATTACAGATTATTTGTACAAGTGCTTAACATTCGAAGTAGGTAGGTAGCTTAATTAAAATCGTACTGGAGCATTACAAAATTGTTTCTGGTGAGCATCCGGGAAAAGTCTAAGTCTCGAAGCGAAATGGCACAGGATAACACCCCTTCATTTTTAACCACGATCAAATGACGGAGTCGACACCAGGATGGACATTCTATTCTCAAATTTTACACAAAACACCAATGCAAGGACATGACATACTTAGCGTGCGCCAGACCCAAGTACACTATGGTCTACTGTTGGATCGAGTTGCGAACTTTTAGCCCTCTGGTTGCTAATCCGCTACTCTTGTAACTACGCAACCATGGAAACACCATTCTAAATTTGGAATTTTTTTAGTTGCAAATTGCTGTCCTGAAAAATTTGAAAAATTTTGCTCATCACTTTTCTCGAAGCACTCCAAACCTATTGAGTACTTTACTGGTTTTTATAACTCTTCCTAGTTTTTTTTTTTCCTTTCATGGTTACATACATTATTGAGCAGTCAAATGCTCAATCCAAGAATATTCATGCTTCAAAATTACGCGTTGTCCTCTAATCTTTCTCTTCATCCAGGACCGTTACATCCGGAAGTGTTGTGTCGACTAACACCATCAGTAAGGAAGCATATCTGCTTAGGTTTCATGGTCGTGCTGCCGCCCATAAGCCTTTGATCATAAAGTCCAACCGCGCTGCTCGGTTAATGTGGTGCAAAGCACGTCGATAGTGGACAGTAAATCAATGGAAACGGGTTCTTTGGAGCAACGAATCAAGGTTCACCCTCTACCATTCGGATGGCAGGGTCTGGCGTCTGCCTGGAGAACGATTCCTGCCAGAATGCAGTCTACCCATAGAAAAGTTCGGCGGAGGTGGAATTATGGTCTGGGGGTGTTTCTCCTCGTATGGTATGGTACATTTGGTCCAAATTCATAGTAAGCTCGACGTCAAAGGCTACTGCACTATTGTGGATGACAATGTGCTTCCGACAGTGGCAGTTTTACGGGTTGGGCACGTGTTACTTCCAGGACGACAACGCCAGATGTCATGTTGCGAGGTCCACCATGGATTGGTATGGGGAGAATGGGATTGACCGATTAGACCGGCCTGCCCAGAGTCCAGACCTGAACCCTATCGATAACCTTTGTAGCGAGTTGGATCGCCGAATTAAGGGGTGCAACAACCGTCCAAAATCATCGAAGAAACTTACATGTTTAATCCAAGCCGAGTGGAAACAAAATACCATTAGTCGTCATACAAGGACTTGTGGAAAGCATGTCCCGTAAGGTTGAGGCTGTTGTTGCTTCTCGTGGAGGCTCTACCAACTATTTAATATGAATACATTTTATATTTCTTTGCTATCTGAGGTGTCAAATACGCAAATTGATGAAAGAACAAAATGAAAAGCAAGGAAAAGGAACCAGACAACGAAAGTGAAGACGAAAGTTTAAACTAACCATGCAAGCTTGCTGAAAGCTGCAGACACAGCGTATGCAATATAATTTCTAAAACAAGAGGAAATTCAAAAAATAAAAAGCAGAAGACATTTATTGAAAATGAAAGTGTTGGTGGATCAAGGTGTCATCAGGGAGGAGCCTGACACTTTCTGCATAGATATGAGTCGCAAAACTCCGTGAAATTGCTCATGTACTCTCCCAAATACCATTAAAAGCAAGTATAGAAAACATAACATTGAAATAAGAATAATTAAATAAAAGCAGCAACAGCAGTCGAGAGGCCGATAACACCAAGCCAGAAGATCGCATCAAATCCCACTACTCACTACTTCAACGTAACGCCAACAATAATGACTCGGAAGAAATTACGAAATATAATTAGTCAACGTTTAAATACTTATTGATAATAATAAATCCCATTATTTTCTCTTTATTACTTTTCTTGAAGGATTTATTGCTAAGAGTGAGTTTTACATAAAAAACATATTAAAAAAATAATAATAACACACTGACAAAGGAGTGCGAATAAGCTGTAATTAACTCTGTCAGATAAATATTTATAGTAAACAATTTATTTTAATCTGTTTTTCTATAAAACTCACTTCTCACCAAACATCAGGACAGTCCACACACACAAACACATCATTTTACAATATTATATATGTCCTGACGAATATCTATGCCATTTACAATGATGGGATTCGGCACGCAGGTTGTCCGAATGTATTGCAATTTTTCTGTCACACCGAATATTAAAATTGTATCTACAATATTTTAAAGTTAATTTGATGGCATTTAATATTATTATTGTTTTTTTTAGACTGGCAACACCATAAAGAAATGGCAGATACTAAATTTATTTTTTTTCTTTTCCGTTTGCTTCTGCAATGAACGATTTACCAGCATACTAAAAAAAAAAAAAAAGTTTAAACTGAGTTCTTTTTTCGATCTCATAGATCGTTAAGGATAGAGTAAGCAATTCAAATCTGCGGAAAATTTCTATTTTAAATTTTTATTCTACGCCAATTATATCTCTTCGCACTTAGAATTTGGCAGAAGTGGACAATGACGAGACCATCACGGCGTTGCCAGTACTATTGGTTTGGGAAGCAAACCATAGTTCATAACCTTCATAATTTTGTTTCCAAAGCAAACCAAATTGAAATTCGTAAGGAATTCATTCCAATAGGCTACTAACTTCCATTTGTCTTTTGAAGCAAACCAACACCACGGGCAACGCCATGATAGCTGTTATCCATATGTATGTATATATATATATATATATATATATATATATATGTATGTATATTAGGGTGGGCCGAAAAAACTCGCATCTTTTTTTCAAGTCGTAATACCGCGGAAAAGTTACGAATTTGGGAGACTAAAGAGGGGCAAAAATAGAATTCAAATCGGTTTATATCTTCCGTTCGCGCATTTGCTATAAATATTGTCAAAATTTGGAAAAAAATCATATCTTTACGATAATTTCTAACATTTTTAAATCAGCCTCTTCTCGAATATAATAGCTCAAATTCTTTTGAATTTAGAACCATAGAAAATAATGTTTTAATATTATTTAAATCCATCAACATCTTCTAGTCACGCATAACCTTCTAAATTAATGAAATTTTGAAAAAATTTACAAATATAGATAGATTACAGTTTAAAGGGAAAAAATACTAACAGCTTGCTTGCTTTTTTTGTTTTCTTTATTGAATACATGTTTAAATGTTTAAAAACAAATTATTTTACATCATTAGTAATATTTACAAACAGATGTTTTTATTGAAAATATTTAGTTTTTGTGTGAAGTGTTGTAAGTTCAAGAAAATCATGTTGAACAATTGAACATGTCCGTTTTAATTCATTCTTAACTGAAGATACTTTGAAATCTAATATATGGGCGAAGTTAGGCATGGGTGACCTTGAAAGCAGAGTCGCTCTGATAAAGCCATCCCTGGACTCAGCTCCGAAAACTTTTCCTGAAGCTTATGCCACGAGTTGCACACATCGTCCAACTGCCTATGTGTGAACTGGGAATGTTTTGAATGTTATATCACAATAAAGGGACTCAGTCACTTTAAATATGTGATTTAATCTCATCGTCATTGATATACTTGAATAATGGGGGGAAGATAAATCACATTAAATGTTCTGGATGAGCAAAAAAGCCATTTCGTTCGATCACAGGGTCGACAATATTACGTAAATCATCAGGCTACCTTGAAGATGGTATTGACTGGTACACAAGTTTTGGTCCCTCTGTAAAGTATTTACTTGTTTTAATACTAAACCACATTGGCATGTAGGACTTCAAAATAAATACAACTATTTCTTGAAGTTCAGGTGTGAGACTTTCTTCACTTAAGTACAATCTGAGAGTTTGATTTGCTGTTGTCAACCACCTCAAATGTGAAAAGGGACCAGGACCTCGTACAGCCAAATTCTCCTTACAGTTTCCCGACTTCATTGCCATGGAAATATTAAGTGTATACATTGCTGATCCTAACCTAGTATACATCTGTCTATCCTTACTCAGTATACTTCTGTCTACCCTTACTTAGTATACTTCTGTCTATCCTTACTTTGTATACTTTTTTCTGTCCTTCTTAGTATACTTCTGTCTATCCTTACTTAGTACACTTCTGTCTATAATCACGATAATCAGGATGATATATTCAATAATATTTGGTGTGAGTTTCTTGACAGTCACGTGCCATTACAGAGTGAAGGTGGATTCAGATTTGTGAGAAGCATAATCGGTGCTCCAATTTGTGCGAGAGCACTCCATATGGTTCCAATGTGTTCAAAAACTCTGTCGTGTAGTTTAAGGCCTCATCTGTGTCACGCGTAATGTCGAGAGATTTGTAAATGTGAACATTATCGGGCAATTCTAACAACATTTGCTTTTTGGTGACATTGCCATCTTCATTTCTTGGGGAAATATTTGCCCTTTGGCATAGCCATGCATGATTAGTACTTTGCCACAACAGCAATATAACCTTTGGGCATCGGGCCACAGGTCTTCGGATAACTGTTTGGCTTGTTTGCATAATCGTGAAATGACGGAATAAAAGCCAAAAAAAAATAAGCATCAGTGTTTCATTGCCCTTCTTCAAGGCATCCCACAGGAAGGCAGCAATCACTATCTGCTCTTCGTCATCTGGAAGTCATAGAAACACGTCCATCTTGAAACCTAATCATACGAAAGTTATAAACACTTTTTAAAGCTTTTGCATGCTACTCCTTTACCCCTTCATAATTCTAGTTTCTTATAGGACTGCATTTTTATCATATTTCTCGACCGTGTTGGGCTGTTACATAACTCATTTGTATAGTACCAGGTACCTCTGTAGCAAATTGCAGCCTCTGAAATTTAGATAGGGTTCTGGAAATTTACATTTTGGCAGTGACTCTCGACGATTATAAAATGAAGTTCGTTTGTTGTCTGTTCGGCGTGTCCTGACGAATGTATGGCACTTACAATACTGAAATTTGGCACACAGATAGTCCGAATATTTTGCAGTTTTATAGTCTACCGCGAATTTTAAAATTTAATCTAGAACATTTTAAAATTAATTTAATGATATATTGATTTATTATTGTTTTCCTACGAATGGCAACAGTCTTCAATCGGTATTGACAAAATCCGAATTTACTGTGCGTGTTTAGCCGCGTTATTACTGGATATCCTTTATAAAAAATTTATTGCTTTTTTAAAATATATTAACGTTTAGTTTTGATTATCATAATATATAATATTAGAACATTTTTACTGTGCTTCCTCCATTTTTGAACTAGATCACGGTTGTGCAATTCGTTGTTTGTTATTGTTTCTCTTTTACAGTACGATAGTCTGGATTATCATTTTTAAAACATATTAACTTTTAGTTTGAAATACTTGGATATATTTTTCAAAGGTAAGCGATATTTATTTTTGATCTTTTATGCAATTTTTGGTTTGTTTCATTTATGCAATGTTTTGTTTGTTTCTGTATAGTACTTTGTGTTTTCGTATAGTCAATTTTTATCAATTTGGTTTGAATGTCTTGTCGAAAGTATAGCGCGATATTTAATCCCAATTTTAAAATTAACTTATCATTATACTTTTGTATTATTTAGTTTCCTGAAAATGTCAGCAGCCTTCAAATTTTCTTTACTGCACTCACGCCAATATTGGATTTGGAACATTTATGCAAACTAAGAACATTTCTTCTATGTAGTTCTACGCTCACAGGATGATGATGCGCTCTTCGAATTTCAGCGTTTTACTGAAAAGCAAAGACCTATTCTATCAATTTATTGTCAAAATGTATTCCAATATTGAATCTGAAAGGGTGTTATACATACAACTGAATCAGAGGACTTTGAGAGTGGAACAGTATCCGCATTTGAGAGATGCGTTGATGAACGGTGGAAATGTTGCTATACAATAACTGAAGTACTCAAAAACTTCCAAAAAGATATCCAAACTAAAAGTTAAAATTTGTGTTTCGTAAATTTATACGTTACATAAATTATCAAATTAAATATTACTATTATTTCCAAAAAACACCCAAACACATAAACAAACAAAAAATTGCATAAAAGATCAACAAATTTATGGCATTTCGCTGTAACGGTATTTTATAATTTACAGCCCCCAATATGCAAAAAAGGCAGTCGTATACGAAGCCACCATTGTGAAGGGTTAGAACATTGGAGTCACTAACAAAATGTTTCTTAAATCCAAGACTGTCTTTTTTGCATTTTTCTCAAAAAAAAAAAAAAAAAAAAACGTGATTGGCTATTACATAACACATTTGCATACTTCCATTTTCCTCTGCAGCAAATTGCAGCCTTTCAAATTCAGATTGGCTTCTGGAAATCAACATTTTTTTCTCTTTGCTTAACTTTTAGTAGTGAGTGTATTATAAGACAAATATGAAAAAGTTACTTATGTTTAACTAAACCCATTAGTCTGAACTGCCTGCAGTTCGTATCGTAGCGCGTAAAAGTAGCCTCCCTACAGGTCTTTGAGTTGTGACGTGGGCTTTGTATAAATTGGGTGTTGGTCTAGCTACACTAAAGCGACAACACAGTAAAATTATGACAATGTTGTGCCAAATATTCCTCATATTTTCGTGAGGCAAAATGTAGCAGTGCTGCCTAAAGGGAGAAGCTGAAACTAAACAGAAGCATAAAAACAGCATTTTTTTTTTGCCGTATAACGAAACATTGATGATGATGAAGGATGTTATAGCGAAATGACGCAATTTTGTTGATCTTTTATGCTAGTTTTTTTGTTTGTTTCTGTGTTTGGGGGCCTTTTGCAAACCGTAGCATATTTAATTTTGATAATTTATGCAACGTATAAATTTACAAAAGCATAAACATTAACTTTTGGTTTTGACAGCTTTTTGAAAGTTTGGCGTTTTCTATGTTCTTCAGTTTTAGTATAGCAACATTTCCATCGTTCATCAACGCATCTCTCAAATTTGCATACTATTCATTCTCAAAGTCCTCTGATTCAGTCGTATGTACAACACCCTTTCCGATTCAATCTTGGAATACATGTCGACAATAAATTGATGGAACAGGTCTTTGCATCTCAGTAAAACATTGAAATTAGAAGAACGCATCATCCTGTGAGCATAGAACTACCTATAAGAAATGTTCTTAGTTTGCATAAATGTTCCAAATCCAAGATAGGCGGGAGTGCAGTGAATACCATTTGAAGAGTGTTGACATTTAAGGAAACCAAATAATACAAATATATAATAATAAGTTAATTTTAAAATGTTCTACATTTAATTTAACATTAGGATTAAATATCGATATACTTTCCGTAAGACATCCAAATCAAAATAATAATAATTAACTTTTCGAAAACCGATGTACTATACAGAAACAAACCAAAGATTGCATAAATGAAACAAACCAAAATTTGCATAAAAGATCAAAAGTAAACATTGCTTAACTTTTAAAAATATATCCAAATAATCCATACTAAAAGTTAGTATACTTTAAAAATGATAATCCAAACTATCGTACTCTAAAATAGAACAACAAAGTATTGTGCAACCGTCATCCAGTTCCAACAATAGAGAGTGCACAGTAAATTAGAGATACTTATATTATAGATTACGGCAAACCAAACTAAAAGTAAATATACTTTTAAAATATCAAAATCCAAACTATCGTACTATAAAAAAAGAAACAATAACAAACAACGTATTGCACAACCGTTATCCAGTTCCAAAAACAGAGGAAGCACGATAAAAAGATACTTATATTATAAATTATGATAATCCAAACAAAAAGTTAACGCTAACTAAAAGTTAATATGCTTTTAAAAAAGCAATACATTTGTATAAAGGATATCCATTAATTGGGCGGCTACACACGCACAGTAAATACGGATTTAGTCAATACCGATTGGACCCTCTTCCTATTCGGAGAAAAAAACAATAACAATTAAAACTCTCATTAAAATTATTTTTTTAACTGTTCTAAATTAAATTTTAAAATTCGGGATGAACTAAAAAAAGAGATAGATAGATAGTAGTTAATATAATAGACATATTGCGTTTATTATACTTAGTACTTATTTACGCAACTTTTAGGCATCATAGAACACTTAAAAAAATTAGAGACAGTTAAACAATTTTTTTAAATAGTTTTTTTTTGTTCTAAAGTTTATTTATTAACATATTTCAAAAAATTCTGTCAGTTAATTGAACCGTATTGTTTCAAAATTAAAAAAAAAACTCACATTTTTAAAGTTTTTTTAAACTTTTACAAAATAGTGAATTTTTAATATTTTTTACTATTTGTGGATTTTTGAAATTTGTTGGATAGGAAGAATTAAATGCTAGCTAGTGTTTATAAAATCGTTTTCTTTGTTTGGCTTAAATAAGGATTTTTGTACCAGAACACTGGAAAAACCTTGAAAATTCTAAATGTTATACACGTTGACATTAAAAAAAATAACTATAGTATTAAGACACAAAATAACAGCCAACATTTAAAATTTATATATTTAATTTTTACGAAAAATTTCACTGATCTACCATGAACACAAAAAAAGCCTTAAGGAATAGAAAAGAGTTACTATTACCAAAATAAAAGTCTGAGAAAAATGCATTTTAAGTTTCAAAATACATATAACAAACCTTTTTAACGCTTGTAGAGCTCTAAATTTTTAATATGTTATTTTTCAACTTCTTACGTATAATTAAACAAAATTTTAATTCAATCTGATCACAATAAGGTTTTCATTTTTCCAAAATATTGTCGTACTTCATATAATTGAAAATATGGTTAAAGCGACAAAAACAGGCAATTTAGCTGATTATATTAATCATTCTCAAAAAAAAAATTGAAACACAATGCAATAACTCAAAATAATAATAATTAAATTAGAAATGTCCGACTTTATATACACCTTCAATTTTTTTTTCATATTTGAGTTTACGCAATTTTGCAAGTTTGATTTTTCGCTGTGCATTTTTATATTTTACAGACATTGTTTCTAAAATTGGTTCTCCTACAGTCAGTTAACAAAGCCAAGTGTTTTGATGGCAAACTAAATTGGGAGATGAAAGGTCTAAAGTATTTTCAACGTGCCACAATTATATTCGGACTCTAACCAGTCACGAAAGCTGTCAAATTTGAGCCTGACATCACTCAGAAAACTTCAAATATTCCAAAAACTAAATTGAGTTCAGGTCTAAAATTTTGAGCATAGCTTTCTAACTGTATGGGCCATAGAAAAATATAAAAACATTTTTTCTTCTATATTTTGGTCAATTTTAGGATACTGTGTAGCGTTAAGGTGCAACTAATTCTTGCAAACCTCCATCTCATTATGAATTCAGATTCATCTTTACCCGAAGACAAAAGATTAACGACTCTTAGGAAAGAAATCCGACAACTCATCTCTATATAGGTTTTGCTAAACGTACGTGTAAATTATGCATCTACTAATAAGTAGTGTATTTACAGAACAGCTATTACATACTTTGTTCAAATCCGTTTTAAGAAGTTTCTCATTAAAGCGGAAAATTAATATATCAGCTATGTGAAACAAAGTATGTGTTTTAGGTTTCAATATAACAAATGTCATGACATTAATACCGTTTGAACTATTGTTTTTGAAGTTTTATGGCACAAAGAGGGTCCTATTTGTTCTTGCTGCACCAGACACAAAACAGACAATATCAAGTAATATATATCACACACAAGAAAAGTTTTACGAACACAGAAGAGATAAATTTCCTGGGACGAATGGATCTAATAGAAATCGAACCTGAATGCCTACAATTTGAAGGTTGCTAAAGCAGTGGACATTCTCACTGATTTCCGGCGGGTTCGTTTTCATACATCATTTATGTCCGTTAGCATACACAAAGAACAACAACGAAGTTAAAGTTGAGACACATCAGAGATGAAAGTAAAGGACCTATGGATTTGAAGAACACTAGATCGAGAAAAACAAGTGTAGTCAAGTTCCTCATTCCTGGGTAAATAAAAATTGACAGCTTCGAAATTATGTGTTAAGAAATAAAATAAGAGAGTATGAATATTAAATGGCATTACATGAGATTATCTAAAATACGCGCGGCACGTTAAATAGGTCGTGGCCACAAAGTCCCACATGTTCCCATACCAAATCAATACCTCTGGGGGTACCTGATCAGGGGGTTATCGGCCTCTGATCGGGATCTAAATTACGATATGTGTGAGTGAATGGATGTGTAAAAGGGACCTTCCTGTAAAACGGATGTGTCATGTATGAAGAAGTCCAACCCTCCGGGACAATGGCACACCCAATTGAGCCATATATGGCCCGCACGACAACAACAACAACATCTAAAATACGTCTGTATGGTTTTATGTAATACTAGCAGAAATCCTCGGGTTCAATTAATAATATGTTGATTGAAAAGTCATCATCACTTATTTTCCATAAAGAAATGATATCATGTTATACACGCATGTTGTATCCATCCATATAATCCATTTCATATTCGTCGCACTTCTTCTGAAAGTTTTTTTTCTAATGTGACTACTACAGAAGTTGATTTTGAATTTGTGTTAGAGTGACTACGATATTCCCGTTCATTCATTTTCATTAAAAATAGCGAATTTTTGGCGGATAGTCTTGCACTTAATTTTTTATGTATATGTTTAACTTATGCCTTTATTGTACCTAGTATGCGATATTTTCGAATTTCATCTTCAATATCAGAGGATGAGGATGGTTAATAAATTGTTATGGTATTGGTGGCTAATTTAGTTTGAAGCCGAAGCAATTTTTCTTGAAAATTCCATGCACTAGCAGGTGGATTAACTTAACTTCAGTTGGGTATATAAACCAGCGTTGACGTTTGTCTGTTCTCTATACAAATCCACCCTTTGACCCAATCAACACCACATTTGGTACAATTATATTTTAAAACTCTGTGGGTATTACAAGCTGCATATTAACCCGAGTTCTATTTGTCCAAGGGGGCTAAAAATATACGGTATTGGTGACTAATTAATTTGAAGCAAACGCATATATTCCTAAAAATTCCATAAGGTGGCTTTTGAAATGATTGGTGCTTGTGATAGAAATAAATGTCATCAGTGTAGACAAATTAAACTCAATCGATAATAATTTTTTAATGAACAGAAGGTTGATTTTACAGCGCTTTTACAAAAAAAGCACTGCATTCAACGAATGACTCACATGTATCTAAGTTGTGTAAGAAAAGCTTCAATAAGCAGAGTAAGCAACTTCGACTTTCTGTCACTTAAAAGAAAAAGAAATTTCAATGTTTCAAAATTGCTAACTGTGATATTATTTCAATATCAACAAAGTCTTGCTTAAAATCCCCCACATACAGTTTTAAATTGAACCCTTATGGTAGTTTTATAAATTCAGAAATTCGGTGTCTAACTGAAAATCACGTACCTGTTTAGAAACATAGGTGCAGTTACTTGACTATGAAGTACAGATTTCAATAACACCCATGAAACACGAAAAAGAAATGAAATTTAATAGAATTTAATCGTTTTTCAATGAAAAGCTTTATTAAAATTTTGAAATATATTTGAACTACAATGTATGACTACCCATTTGAATTTTACATAACCCATCCTATTTTAAAAGTTATTTTTTCAAACAATTACTTATTATTTTAAAATAAGAAATTACACACAGTTAATTACAATTATAAATAATTTGTTGTGTATATATATTTTTTATTTTATGATACAGCAATCTACACACTAATACGTTTTAAGCCAGAGATTTAAAGAAAGTTGGTCGAAATATACATATACCACCAATGATTCAACCCATGTCTAGTGATATTTTGCAGGAAATAAATAAATCATTAAAATCTAACTCCTTAGTAATATTTCTGCAATAGAAATAATAATATAATAAACAATATAAATGCAAACAGAAACAAAATTCAAATCCTTGAAAATAATGTAGAATTCTGATAAAAAATTCTGTTCTGACGTGTTAAATTTCGACTTCTTGAATATATTATCAAATAGAACTATATATATATATATATATATATATATATATATATATATATATATATATATATATATATATATATATTTAAAAAATAGCCACGTGTGTATTATTATAATGATTTATGTAAAAGTATTTTTTTACAGATAATTTGTTATGTGAAGAATCAAATCAGTATTTTTTTAGGTAGGTAGAGAGTTTATTAAAGTCGTACATTTCGCAACACAGTGAAGTATTAACAACAGTCGGGTATTAATCTAAGGCTAACGCCTCGTCATCTAGAATCACGGTCAGATGACGAGGTCAACATCTAAACTGGCATCCCACTCTATAAATGTTTATTCCACATCAACTTGAGGACACTTGAGACATGAAAACTTAAACGTGCAGCAGCCTCTATGTACAGGGGGAATATGACTGGATACAGTTTCAAACCTTCAACCCACCATAGAGAACTTGAAACTTGACTACCTCGGACTTAAACCAACTTTTGTGGAGTCTATTGAATAATGCTTGTGGAGAATATGTACAATAAAGAGCCACGAGATATTCCTAGAAAAAGCACATCAATTTATTCTTTCCACTTACACACATGGTAGAAATACATTTTTTTCTGTTATTTATTCAAAAATACATCCTATGATACCATCTTCTTCGGCTTGTGGAGCACTATACAGAACTTGTTGATTTGTAATCAGCACTTGACGCATCATCGTAAATCTCTCATTCATAATACCAACATGAATATGTTTTTATTATTTACACGAAATACTCATTGGTTATAATATTTTTGTACAGAAATGGGGCAAAACATTGACATAAAGCTCAATATCATATATAACAATATTACACTTTTACAGCGCCTGGAGTTCTGTTATATATCTCTTTCACAAAATACACACAAAGAGAGGCAAAGAAATTGGCATGTATGTAGATAGTGCTGGTAATCGGCTGGTACTCCATGTTAACATTCATAACGATTCGGAAAAACAAAACCTATAAAGCTGTATCCGTATGAACATAATCAAATGAGAAAATGATATTACTCCAATAGCTATATGTTTCAGATGTAGGTTAGTTTTAACTTTTTTTAAATGGTAAACGACTTCAAGTATGCTAATTGTTAAAATTATGTATTTCCCTAGGTTCATTTTCTTAGAAGAAGAATGAGATTGGGACTGTTTAGGTTCTGTGTTTCATTGGCCATTACTCTCAGTTTATTTAACGATTTACATGCGCATTTCATGCATAATTTTCACTTATTTACATAATCAATAATTTGTATTTTTTGGAAATGTAAGTTATATCTGTTAGGGAGGCCATTTAAAGTTTTAAATTATCGTCAAACGCATGTTCAAATATAAAAAAAAAACAATGTTTCATGATTAAACATTGATAATATGTTTTTTCACCGATAAATTACTAACAAAAATATTTTTCTGATAATACATACAAATCAGCTAAACGATTCATAATACATTTTTCAACAGATCTGCTTTTAACACTTTTATAGATGTACTTATTCAACTAACCTTAAAAATCACTCTTAAAATAAAATGTATAAAATTAACTACCTTTGTTACATAAACTTGATGTTCAGTACACATAATATTTAAATCAACAGTTATACAGCAAAAAAACCCATTTCATTATATAGTGTACGTGGCAGTGAGCATTGGTGTATTTGTCTGATCAATTTCTCAAATTTATCAAATACTATCCGTAAGATTTTCCTGCGATAAGAGTAAATAATTGGAAGGGTTATCTAAATACCACGTCCAAAGTGTAAGCACAGGGGGAAAATATGAAAACACCACACAACGCTACAATTCTGAAGAAATCCATACATATTACAAGATATATCCTTCACGAATTCATAACATATTGCACTGCTATACTTGTTTATATGTTTATATATTTTTTTCTTACCAACATATTACTTGCACTGCTTGCTGCGGTTATTAATTTATATTTTAATAATTAACAATACAATTCAAAAATAGTTAAAAATCATCAACCATTTACTATAAAATATACAATTATATGACAACAATTTAATCATTAGCAATGTAGTACAGTCAAGTGCCAATACTCTTGGGGAGTAGCTCAATTTAGGACAATTTGAGATTTTTCAGATTTGACGATTGGCTAAGCTGACATCATCTGTTATCATTCTCGAAATAGCAGAATTTGAACACCTGTTGTAAACATTATTGTGGGCCTTTTATCTAGTGTCGGTTAAAAACAACTATATAAAACTGTTTTTGAAGATATTTTCCACCTTAAATGTAACATCAAGAAAATATTTTTTTTTGTCTAAATAACTTTAGTTCTCCATCTTTTTAGTAAAGTATGGATAATGCTGGTGTCTAATTTCTTTAGCCAATCATTAAATGTAATGAAATCAGTCATTTTTTAATTTTTATATTATTAGTTTTCAATTTACATAAACATTTCCGTAATATGATCATGTGTTCCAAACTTGGGATGGTGTCCCAAGTTAGATCAAATGAAATTGTACGATTGTTTTTATGTTAGTTTTTTCTCGGTGTTCATTTAAAAAAAAATGAATCCTTCTAAAAAGATCTATCCTATTTTATACAATGAAATTAATTTTTTTGATGTTTTGTTTTCCCATGACAAAGGGAAGAAGAATGAAATTAATAAAAGTTAATTGGTAAAATCATAGGAAAGATAAACTCTAAATACAAAATTATCTCCATAGAGATTATAACGGATCAAAGTAAGTTCTTGTCTTTCCTATTGTTGAGGATGCAGAAAGGACAGTAGAGTATGAAAGAATAAAACAAGTTTTAAAATAGTTAATGAAGTTAAAGGAATATATACTTTTGATAGATATAATTTGACTTGAACCACAATTAATATCTGACTTATTTTATCGTACATCCTAAAGTTAATATTAATATAGACCTTTTGTATACTATCGAGTTGTTAATGTAATCCTTTTCTTGTAGTATATTATACAAAGTTTGTATTAATAAAAGCTATTTTTTATTAATTTGTCAAAAAACTAAATTCTTGCAGCTTTTGTTTACCGAAAATAATTTTTAAATAACATTCCTGGGTATAAATTAAGTTACATAGGTTCTAATATTCAACAATAGGAAAAAATAATTCTGTCCCATGCTTGGGATTCTCCTAAAATGGGACAAATGACATTTTATTTATTTTATTATTTTTAAATGACAGTGTTTAAAAAGGATTTACTAATCCTAAGAGTACTGATATAGATCACAATAAAAATAAATGTGTTTGCCTTGTAAATAATTATTTTACTTTGGCTATTTGAGCTCGAAACTGAAAACTGTCCCAAGTATGGGCACTTCACTGGATAAAATAATTTAAGAAGGAAATATTACTTATCAACAATTTAATGTAAACTCATTTAACAACTAGCCATTTACTATAAAATAATTTATGAATAACAGTTCAATAATTCAGAATTAATGAAAAATTATCTGGTAATAAGAATTTAATAATTAAAAACTAAATGTAAAAAAACTTAAAGAATAAAAATTAATTAATTAACAATTAATGTAAAAGAATTTGAGCATAACAATTTATTCATTAACAATTTTGTCTGAAATAATTTGTATGATTCATCGTTTAGTATAAAATTAATTATTAACAATTTAATGTTATATTAATGTGAATAAAAGTTTAGTAAAAGATTATATCTCAACCTCTTCTAGAGTCCATTGTATTCAATTAAAATTGCGATTCTGTTTACGAATGGATATGGAAGATTCACGCATGTTTAGCAAGACTCAACAATGCATATAAATGTTGTTAGTATTGCTCTCCGTCACTTTGGATATAAAAAATAATGCTTAAAATTTATATCAATGGAAACAAAATACATTGAATAAACTAATATAGTAATTTATACCCAAAGATATGCTTCGTAAAAAGAATTTGAAACAAACTATGTTAACATGCAATATTTCTTTTGGAAGTTAGGCACACAAATTTATAATTACTCACACATTTACATCCTGTAATGACATTTTATACAATGAATACGGTATTTTTCATAGAAATATCATCTTTAACAACTTTCAACAAATGGGAAACTGCCCACAGGTAGATTTAAAAGAATATTACCTCCAGCATCTTTAAGTCCTACATAGGGTTATTCCACGGTAAGATACAAAATTAAAAACGACCCTTGTTTACAAAAGTGTGCCAGTTTGATCTCCAGAAGTGTAGTCCTTCGCGAAAAATCCACGTTCTTCAGACCGAAGTCCACAACTAGCCTTTGTTAAATTTTCACGTTAAACCAAAAGTAGAATGAAGCACTTTTAATTTAATTGTTCAGTAAGTGAATGATTCCCGTTCTGGGGACAGCGTCCGTTTGAGCGATTCATAGACACCTTTCGACACGTAGGTTTTCATAGAAGGATTAAAACAATTACGGAAAGAAGAATGCCCGTACGGTAGCAGTGCCCGGATGGAGCTCCATTGTGCTTGGTATCTGCAAAAAACCAAATTGTTGACATTGAAAAGGAAGTAATTTCCATATAGGTTGTTTCGTTGAAATGATTATATGTTCCCATGCTAGTAACACTGAAAAAGAGTCAAGTTCGTAACTCAAGAATTCCAGTTCCAAGGCCCATAAGAATTTTACCATTGCTCACACTACTTTTGTACTTCCACTAGTGATATGAGGGATTATTCCAAGTAAAGCTGAATTCTGACGCCAGTGTTTAAAGTTCAAACGTGCTACCTGAACATTTGGTAAAAGGAGTTAAAAATCCTCGTCTTCTAGTTGTGTGTTGACCAGTGGTTTTTCAGACTTAATATCCGTCTCAAATGTACTGTTGATTGGTCTTGTGATTTCGTCTAGCTTCTACTTTAAATGGAACCAAATACACTTGAAATATATATAAACTGAGAATTGCTTTTGAGAGGACCTACAAAACGCGTGTCCAACATGTCGACTGGCAGTCACTTGATTGCTGCTCAAGAACGAAAATTGACTAGTTTGGCGAGATTTGAGTCATTAGCGCCCCGTTAGGCGAAACAATATATTATGATAAGATAAGTGTGTGAATGGCAATTTCAAAAGAGTTGTCTTAGAAATGGTGAATTCGCTGATACCTACTACTATGTTGCGATAACTAATTAGATGATGATTGAATAATATTTAATATTGGGGTTATATGGCGCAAGGAAATCAAATGAATGTTCAGTCTCCACCCATCACATGAAAGTGTCTAAGGCAGGGATTTATACAAACACACCCAACACTCCCTAACATCCCCCCAGATTTTATGATACAACCCCCTTAATAAATTCTGAATGTCTCCCCCTGTTGAATTTATGAAATATGAAAAGGATCATTATGACTGGTGTCTTGCAAGGCACATTTAATTTTTCAGAACAAACCGGGAAATTGTAATGAAATTCAGTCATAAGTTATCCAAAATCACTTGAGTTAGTTAGATATTACTAAATACAGTTGTACATATCGCTATTTGGTATTAAAAAGGCTGAATTGGGGGACAACGACAGTTTGGGTGCTCTTTTTCTCTAAAATAAGAGCGTTTTCAGCTTTTCAAATTTTACCATTTGGAAACCCTGTAAAAGAAGGGCCTTTCCAAGGTAGATAAGTTAATTTTATGTTGTCACCGTAGGCAGTGGGCATCGTAGAAGTATCCTGATCTATGTCAGCTTTACTCTATCGTAGTGTTGAATCTAAATAGCACTAGCGTTTATTGTTAATTGCGTTCTAGAGGAAATGGATAAGTTGTTGAAGAAGTTGAAAAGAGAAGAGGGAAACACAAATATCGTGCATATTAATAAAAATGTAAACTGGACTTTTGTTGCTTATGGGAAGGAAGTTAACGGTATTCATCCTTGAGGTTATTGATGAACTGCTGAAGTCTCTAGCTTGGTTTAGCAAATCACACCAATCATCCAAAGGGAACTTAACCGAGGCTACCTTTTTAATCAATGTAACACGCGAACACATAGTGGAACTGGATTTTGAAAGTGAAATCTAAGGAGTTATGTCAACAAGCATTGTACCAAAATGTAAGAATGGAACCATCCGATTCTACAGAGAAAGCCTTGTTAAAACTAGCCGATTGACTACCGAAGTAAAATTGTCGAAAACATGAAACAGGGGTTTTCGGACCAATTTTTGCAACTACGCACTTTTACAAAATTTTCCACAACAAAATGGAAAACTCAGACTTCTTAAAAATTGCTAAGTGGACTGGAAACAGCAAATACGACCTACAAAGTGAGTATAAAATATACAAAAGATATTCGGGAAACATTGAGATACAGATCAAGTCTCCTGATGCTTGCGTGTGGAGCAGAGAGAAAGGAAGTGTTTCTAACACTTTCGTCTGTAAATACACGTGTACTGTTGCTACATATTGGTACAGCATGTGTCGAAAGAACATTATCAACTATGATTCGAATTTTAACAACAGAGAGGTATCGTCTTATTCCAGCTCATGTGGACGCCCTAATGAAAATATCAATTGATTGACCAAAAATCCCAGATGCAAGGAACGGAACACAAGTGGAAATCAAACAGTTTTCTAAATGCATTGATAAAGCCAATGTACAATGGTTTCAGAAGAGAAGACGAAGTGTCTAAAATAAATATGTTGAATTTCATGAATCAGTAAATGTGGTATTTTTTGCAGTTCAGGTTAAAATTCCCCGCATAAATATTGAACACCAATGTCCAACTAGCCCCCAAGAAGATTCCCCCACTCCAGAATATCATGAAATTAACCGAATTTGGGGCAGCATGACATATAGCAGTCCTTGCGCCATTAAAGAACAAACAACAACATAGTAAAAAGAACAATATAAAAATGAATTATTCGATACACCTGGTAAATATGCGATTATTTCTAATTAACACCCCAACCCCCTAAAAATTTTGTGCATTCCCCAGTTTATGAATCCTGGATAAACCCCTGGTCACGTTACTACCAGATTAGGTTATATGATCTTAGGAACAGAAAGAGGTTACCATGATAACTTTTACGACGCTTTACTTTTACAAATGACGAAATGGGGGACCTCCGGTTACAGTTGTCACTGCTGGTTGCCCGCCAGCTGGTATATATGCGATGTGGTTGGCAATCAATCCGCTTGAACTACCCGTAACTCCTTGAGCAGTTTGTTTCACTTTGGAGCTATACCTAAATGTGGGGAGGTGTCCATTACTCCATCGTTGGGTCGACCATGAAAAAGCACCCTGCTCAGCCAATGTTGACGGCAGAGCCTTCGGATGGCGTGTCCTGAGCTACTATTTACTATTCTATTTTACTAAGTCCTTCTATTTACTATTCGAGGACCTCCCTACCCGTATGGGTAATCCGGTATGCATAACAGAGGGTGGTTCGGAGGGGAGTGCTACCTCCAAGTTAGTAGTAGTAATAGTAGTAGTAGTACTCCACTTTTATATTTCTTACGTGAATGTAGCATTTGGTAAGGGCATCAGTATCAACTAGTTAAATATTGGAAACATAAAATTGTATTAAAATGTCATAAGACAAAATATTATTCCAGCGAGGATTCTTCGCCGTTTTCATCATGTAGATTTATGTGACCCAATGTCTCATCATGCTGTTGTCCCTTACGCAAACAGTTCATCGGAGTCCCAATCCTAACAAGTATCTCACTAGTATTGGAGCTTTTTCTCAATGTAACGGTAACATATTCAAATCGAGTGATCGGAGAAAAAGTATAAAGCAGTGCACACATGCTTCAACTGTTTCAAAAGAAGGTGGATATTTTGAAATACAAGGTATGTGCGCACTTGTCATCTATGATGCGGCATAGAAATCCATCGACTGCTTCTCGGAATATTTCATTCATTCAGCCCTTTTGGCATAGAATGCATCACTCCAATTTCGTATGAAGTGCATTAATTTTAAGATATCATCATCTTTTATCTTGTGGAGTGGAGAACAATGTTAGATACATTCTTAACACCAATGAAAAAATATGCCTTCCTATTAATAAAATATCTTGCGAAAACATTTGCTGGAGTCATGCACATCATTTTCGAATTTCATCCCTTGGCAAGTAATGTATATAATGTATGTAACACAATACACGTAAAGTATACTGAGTCAATTCTGTTTATAAATCTGGTTATCTCTCCAAAAGGAATTTCAGATTGCATTTAGGCAATTTTGGGTTTCGTCATTGTTTTTAAACATGACGTTCATCGAAATAAATAATTTCACATTATTTAAATAAACACAATTTTATATTTTTACTATAAATAAAAAACCTTCTTACACATGCTTTAGTCACAACAGCATTGTTTTATGTTCTGAATACATGCACTTGTCCTATTTTTAAAATTTATGAATTAAACTCGCCAATTACAGAATTATATTTACACTTTAATTACATAAAAATTAAATAAATTAGCCTTATTGATAGCTACATCCTGCAATCTAATTAATTATTAAAATTAACATAAATGCGTTGAGAATTTTATAAAATAATATTTATTAAATATCAATTTCCAAAGTGAATTATTTTTTACAAATGCACCACCAAGCAAGTTTATATTACAAATCGCAGAATGGTATTTTAAAATTTATCTTTCAGTTTCCTATTTCAAAACTAAAAAAAAAATAAGATTCTAATATTATACAAGGTGTTCTGCTTAAGACTATGATAAAGAAACAAATTGTAACATTTAAAAAATAATGGAATTAATGGTGCGCTTGTTGAAGTGTGCTACACTTACAAAAATAATTGTGAGTTTTTGTTCTGGTAATCGAATTATGGTATTTAAGTAAAGAAAATATAATATTTTACTCTTTTCTCGTCCTAAGCATAACAACCTATATTATTTTGGAATCTAACCTAACCCTGTATATAGGAAATAGGGTGCCCTAAGTGGAACACCCTGAATTTGTATTCCTCTAGTGATAATGGTTCAATGTAAATCACAAATTACAAAAAAAAAATCGTATTGCTATGATTAACATGTCACGTGCGCGCATGGGTTTTATTAAAAAAATATATTTTTCAATACATACCTTGTGTACTCGCGGGTTCGTGTGCAGGTGATTGGTTAGGAAAATTTCTTTCCCGACTTAGAGAATCATCGAGCATTTGCAACCGCTCATCTACGTAAAAAAACGTGTAAATAATTAATAAAACAATTTAACATAATGTAATTCTATTTAAGACAAAAGTTAAAAGTATAAATGTTTCATCTTTTGTCCATTTTAATATCATAAGTACTTACAAAATGTTACTCCCCCTTTTAACTGCATTTAACTTTTTGTCTAACAATAATAGTAGCTATAGTTAATAAGCTTTGCACTGCAGCAACATAACGTGCTTTGGCGACGGTCCGGTATCAACACCAAAAGTAAAGAACGACGTGTGGTAAATTTGATGATGATTCTAAAATTATACTGATGATTTGATGATTGATTTGAAAATGACTTTTTCACACCTGAGCTGGCACCCCACTCTCCAGACTTTCATACCAAGTCAATGTTAGGACATTTGAGGCCTCTACAGATAAAACGTCTACCAACCTCCATCTAAGAGACGGTGTTTGGTTGGGCCGAGTTTCAAACTCACGACCCTCTGGTTGTCTAACAAGGAGGCAATATCGTTGAGGTCAACGTATTGAAATTTCTTTTATGAAAGATTTCCACTCGAGAAATACAAGTTCTAAACTCAAATACCAACTCGGTAGATCATAGATGGTAGTAACTCGGTAGACCACATATATAAAATATAAGTAGACTGATAATTGCATTGACTATTGAGAGAGGCTTCACAAAGTGTGACCAACATATCGACTAGTATTTATTTGTGTACTATGTGAAAATGTTACTTGGTTGGCCGATTTGGTATCTTATCGCCTTGTTTAACGATATACCAACTCATGACAATGTAAATGGATAGAAGGGTGACAAAAATGGTAAAATCATCAAATTCAACAACAATGTCGTGCGGAACAAACAGATGATGGATCAATGGATGGTTGTCTTTTCCAGTCCCGTGTACCAATCAGATGATGAATGTCTATTTCTACCCTGCAAAAAAAATTCGTCTAAGGGTCACATTCCTTCAAGTTTTGTTTACATGATCCTGTGCATAGAAACAGCTACCATTGCTCACTTTGCATTTATATTTCCTATATGAGATAGAACGCCACGGCACTATCTTGTAATGAATTCATAGTTTCATTTCTATTTTTTTAACCGTTTGTATGTCGTCAACGTCCCTGAAAATGTCTATTCCACTATTTTCTTCAGAAGTAACAATTTTCTAACTCATTTTTGCATGATTTACTCACGAAAGCGTATGACATTTTAGTTGAAATTGTTAAAAAGTTGATTAAAAAATTTGATGTAGTGTGAACGGCTGAGCGTTCAGACATTCCTCATTTGTACTCGTGACATATCAGATGATTACTGTATGTTCCTACCTTGCAAATAAAATTAGTCTAAGGGTCACGTGCCTTCTAGTTTTGTTTGCATGATCCTGTGCATAGAAACAGCTACCATTGCTCACTTTGCATTTCTATTTCCTAAATTAAGAGTTTCTAATTAAAAAAATAAATGTTTTATACCTACTTTTGCAATTTTTAAAGGCATAGTTATAAATTAACCCAGGTTGGAAATATTGAATACTGTGTAATTAAATAAATCTTATTTACTCGAAAGAACTTAAACTTCTGCTTGAAAAGAAAAATAGTCGAAGTCATCAGTAACGAACACCATTTGATTATTTAATACCTAGACATTTATCTTTAGGCATTTATATGAATCTAAAGAGGTATTTATAAATTAATGCGTGCGCGTTTCATCCTTCTCGAACTAGCTGTCTAGACTTCTTCCCCTATGTGAATCATACTTCTTCATTCTTCTCATAATGAATTAAGTCAATTGAAAGAATAAAAGCCGGATCACTTAGTATAAAGTAAATAAGGAATGCAGGAACTGTCGCTTAAAGTAATTAAGGAAACGAAATGCGTCTGTCAGCCCAAGAGTTGAGCTGTCTGTTGTTTTGCCTTTTTTGTATAGAATTTCTGTTATAAATGAAAATACCAGTTTTTTTTTTAAAGAGAGAAATGTAATTCCACTAGGGATCAGGTGGATTGTTATTTAACATTCCAATCAACCATCGAAATCCCCAATGTAGTTTTGAACTTTTATTTCTGAACTTCTGGATTTAATTTTTTAGTTAGTTTTAAATCTACGTAGTATCTAGAATTTTGCAATAAAAAAAGTTTTCATTACTATATGTATTAACCCATTAACGCCGGTTGGTCAGAAAATTTGCTATTTCACATTTGAATATATGTCAATATATGGCGCAAGTGATTTCACTCAGTGTATTTTCTTTCTAAGAATCAACCAATCAAAATGTTACACTGGTTGTGTATTTCCCAGATAGCTTCGTCGGTGAAAACGTGGTTCAAAGCTAGAATTTCTTACGAGCAAGAATGATGTCTTGTCCATCATAGCCCCCTAAAGAGGAAAAAAATTACTTTTATTACTTTTTTTAATCTATTTTTTGTGCTTTATTGTAATGACACAAATCCATTGTTTATATTAATACGCTAAAAAAAATCCAAAGAAACTTATTTTATAGACGCTTGGTAGACGTATTATTGATTGGCAAGTAAACTTGCCAATCGTCGCATGTGTGAAATTCGGTACTATCGGTAGTTAGTTATTACTTTGAAGGTTCCAATATCGATTTGATTATTTATTTTAATTTAAAAGCTTAAACAGTGTTAAAATTTAACCCTTCTTTTCAGTCTCACCCTAAATGAAGTTTTAGATTTGTTCCTTGCTCTCGACGACAGTGATTCCGAGTCAGATAGTGGCCCTAAAACTGCCAAATATACTAATGTGGTTATACAGCTCCCTATTGAGAAAGACAGGGGGGGAAATGCTGATGCAGAGACAGACAAAAATTCCGACAAAAGTGATAACGAGGTGCAAAGAGATCTTGTGCACTTGCCGCGGAGAATACTCTCCACCACATGTGAAATAAGTCCTCAATTAGATCATGAAGAGAGTGATGCTGATGATACATCGTTACTAAGCACTTCAGTTACCTGAAAGAGGACAAAGAGAATAACATCTGGAAGTAGAAGACCTAAAAAAACCTAAGAAAATAGAACGAAGCTGGAACAAATATCTAGGATTTAACTCCCATGTACAATCCAACTGCCATGGATCTGTGTCACGCAAGTGTAAAATCTTCATTATAACGTCTATAACGTTTCCTTGCCGATGAACGTATTGACCACAATTTGACGCAATCACTACTTTACCCATCTCAAAAAAATATACCGGAAGAAGTACTGGGAAGATTTAGAACATCTCCCATCGGACCTGGAAGATCTTTAGTCCTGCTGAAGAATGCATCCGACCTACAAAGATATGATAGACGGGATCATTGGCTTTACAAGCCAAACCAACAGTTTGGACGATGCAAAAATTGTGGTGGAAGGTCAGTCTATACATGCCTGAAATGTCAGGTTCCTCTACATCTTGAATGTCACAAAACTTATCTCGCAGCATAGTCAAAACCAAGAGTGCAGCAAACATTTGAACTTTAGAGGTGATGCTCGTTATCAGAAAAATGGGATTGCTTTATATAATAGTTATTAAATATGAATATTGAATTGTATTTCAGATTATATACTTAGATATACTGTTCATTCGAATTTCTTCCTTAAATATTAAGAGTAATAATTTGGGAAAAATACAAAGGCACTGAAATTGGTGCCTGAAGAAGGTGGCTCCACCTATGTGGATTCACAACTGGTCAACATTCACTAATATTGTTTGCTATAATGTGTTACATTAGGGTGGTCACAAAAAATCAATTTTCGAATTTCTACGTGGCACCCCCGTAAAAGTTGCCAATATGTTGCTAGAAAATGTGATTGGCAGAGTTTAAGCTCAATCTGATAATATTATCCCGTGCCTCATTGAGGCTAAAATTAAGAAAAACCGCGATTTTTGGCAAAAAAATCGTAGTTTTTGCTCTTTAAAATTGTAGTTTTTGCTCTTTAAAATCGTAGTTTTTGCTCTTTAAAATCGAAACTATTCGTCCTAGAAACCTGGTTCTCATCTTATTTCATAGGAAATTTTATTGATTTGAAGTTTGATCTCATCTACTTTTTTTGCTAAAACTTATAGAATGGTATTTAGCATTTTTCATGTAAGGTCGTAGTGGATATCGACAAAAGTGTATTTTCATGCAAAGCCCTAAAAATATTACAATATTCAATTACATCTGCTTTTCAAATTTGGGATTTTGTATTTTTCATTTTGTACATTAAAAAGGTTTTTGTTAGAGGTATTTTCAGAAGTAAATAGTAAGGTCAGCAAGTTCAAAGTAAGGTCAAATTTAAAATGAAGGAATTAGGGGTAAAGAAGAGGAAACAAGGAGTAAAAATGACAGCAAATAGTGTTCAAATGTATTTTATTAATTATATTGTTTAATTATACATCATTACATTATTATTATTTAAATATACAAATTAGGTGGCAAATACAAATTAAGGTGGTAATGTCTTAGATATTGTAGCTTTTGAAGTGTCTTGAAAAATATGTAGAAGTGTCATACGACTCCGCAGACAGAAATTCCGACGGCAAACAACTGTACTGACAAAAAATAGATTTAGAAATTCCGATTTAGAGGGAGTTGTTGTGCAGTGGGATGGGAAATTGCTTCCAGATTTGTTGAGTTAAGAAAATGTGGAGCGGATAGAGATTTTGATTACTTGTTGCGATGAAGAACAATTGATAGGTGTCCCAATCCTTGAAAATAGAACTGTGATAATTCAGTCAAAAGCTGTATTATCAGCAGTTGAGCACTGGGTGCAGTTGGGAAAATCCAGGCAATGTGTTTTGATACCGCGGTAGTAAATACTGGTCGCCTTAGGGGAACCTGCGTTTTGCTAGAACAGTTATTAGAGAAAAACCTTCTGAATTTAGCATGTTGCCACCATATTTTAGAAGTTGTTTTAAAAGTAGTTTTTAATTTCAAAATGGGCACATCCACTGGTCCTCAGCCCCAGATATACAAAACCTCAAAAGAAATACAAAACAGGTTATGAAAGTTCAAAATATTAAAAATAAAATAAGTAATCCAGACCAAATTTCAAGTTTTCTTTTTGAACAATTAAAAAACCGACAGCCCAGGGATAGCAATAAAAATAATTCATCCAACCTTGCTAAATTCATTTGGGCGTCTTACTCAAAAAGACATTACTTTTAGAGTACCTTGTGCTATTCATCAACCCAGATGAATTGCAAAAGCCATTTATTCTCTCAAAATGTATATTTTCAGGGAACAATTTTCGTTAACTGATTTAGAGAGAAACGGTATTGAAGACATTTGTTTATTTGCAATCAATATTTTTGTAAAAGCATGGTTCAATGCCCACAAACCCACTTTGGCTCCCAACCTAGACCTACAATTATTAAAATCTTCAGTTCAATACAGGAAAATTGATAAAGAGGTTGTAGACAAGGCCCTATCTAAAATAATAAACCATCTGTGGTATCTCAACTCGGAGCAAGTTGCATTTCATTTTTCGATGGTACTTTGGGAAAAAATGTCAAAACAAGCAGTGTTGAAAAATTAAGGTCCGAAGTAGAAAATGATAAAGATGATTGTGATGATAGGGATGTAAAACCAAAACTCCATCTCCAACAAGTTGTTCATTTATTGGACAAATAATTGATTATTTTGTTTCTTCTAGGACTTAATTTTTTTAAGAGATTTGAAAACGATACAGAATTTTTAAATTCTGATCCCGATGTATGGTGTGAAAATAAACATTATTTAAAAGCTAAAAAATAGTGAACGGTTTAAAGGTTGTTAATGACACTGCTGAGAGATGAGTAAAATGAATTAAAGACTTTAATTCCTCTTTGACCAAAGACGAAGAACACCACTTAATTTGTATATTTAAATAATAATAATATAATCATGTATAATTCAACTTCATAATTAATAAAATACATTTGAACACTATTTGTTGTCATTTTTACTCTTTGCTTCCTCTTCTTTACCACTAATTCCTTCATTTTGAATTTGAATGTTGTTGGATTTATTTTCGAAAACGCCTCTAACAAAAGCCTTTTTAATGTAATAAATGAAAAATACAAAAGCAAAATCTGGAAAGCGGATGTAATTGAATATTGAGATGTTTTTAGGGCTTTGCAATGAAAATTCACTTTTGACGATATCCACTACGACCTTACCTGATAAATGCTAAATACCATTCTATCAGTTTCAGTAAAAAAAGTGGATGAGTTCAGACTTCAGGACAATAAAATTTCCTATGAAATAAGACACGAACCAGGTTTCTAGGACGAATAGTATCGATTTTAAGGAGCAAAAACTGCGATTTTTTACCAAAAATTGCTGTTTTTCTTAAATTTAACCTCAATGCGGCACGGGTTAATATTATCAGATTGAGCTGAAATTCTACAACAGTTTCTAGCCTATTGGCAACTTTTAGAGGGGTGCCATGGAAGATTGGGCGAAAAAAATTTTTCCCCATATACCTTGTGTACACCCTAGTGTTACATAAATTATTCATTGTTCTTTTTAAGGTATCCGAACACGTTGAAAATGTCATTTTTGACCAAATATTCATAAAGCAGTTTTTGATCTTATTTGATAGAGTATTTATTTGACTTTTTCTCTAAGTTAATTAGGTGAAGAGATATTACGATTTTAATCAAGGTGGGAAAACAGGAAGTAGGTTTGGAAACCATCGTAAATTGCTATTAAAATACTAAAAACCTTCAAAATTTAAATTTAAAACTTATTTTTTTTTTGCAAATATAATTTTAGAAGGTTTCTCAAATGTTTAAATGGTTTCTCTTTTGGATATCGTCTGAGCATTTTTAAAGAGAAGTGAAGAACAAAATTGTTTACACAAACAGTAAAAGGAAGGGAGAGAGCAAGCGATACACTTCAAATTGATTTTGCTCTAAATTGATATTTTTGCATTATTTCTTCACACTTCAAATGTTATAACATAAAAAGTTATTGATGGATACTCGTAAAGCTTTGAGAACTTGTTCAGTGAATGAATTATAATAATTATGATGAGTTGAAGAGTTTTCAAATAATGGCTATTTATTTAAGAAATCGGACTGTAAAACTTTCAAAAATCTTGCATTCATTTTTGGATCGCTTGTCGAATTTTTTTTTATATCCTATTGATTGTAGTTCATTTACTAGACAAATGCATGTAGTTTTTTTTGGATGCATCATTTTTTAAATTGGTTGATTAAATTTTTCTGTAGCACATTTGAAGTTGACACATTTTCTTAAATTTCATACACATTTATCAGTTTTACAAAATTATTAATATATAATTTAAATATTTATAGCCCAATGCTATTTTTTAATAACACTAAACATAAAAATATCATTAAAATGTTTCTATACCACATTTAAAAAAAAGGGCCTCCAACGTGTCCGGATACCTTAAGAATTATTTGTGACTTTCTATATATGTGTAAAATTTATAATACTTTTACATTTGTGTTCACATTTTTAACGATTGGTCAGAAATCTTGCCAGTTAAAAAAACATAGACCTTTCGAAAAAATCAATCTGAAACAAATCAATGTTTACCTTAACTGATCTAACTAAACAAGTTATTAGATAAAAAGTTGTATTTTTTAAAACTATTTTAAAGTCGTCTTTAATGGGTTAACAAACCCTCTGGTAGCTATTAATAGCAAAACTTACGAGGTCTTAATCGACGAGATATTTCGTCGTTAGAAGAAAACTGACCTTATATTGTTCTTGTCATCAATGAAAAAATCTGTAATATCTTGACGAGGAGATACCTCTTCACTAGGAAAATTCATGGACTAGATATATTCACGGTCACATGGACGATGTATCTCGTCGAAGCCAGTTAGAGAATTAAAGCAGCTACTTTTATAATATGGAAAACCGCATTTCAGTGTTCGTCAAGCGCTGGTACGATGCATACGTTAAACGGCTGTGCGAGGTTCTCCTGAAATCCATCATTTTATATTCTGAAGCATTTTTAACCCTCCAAAGTTGTTTCGGCGAGATACCTCGTACGAACCATATCTGGTCTGCTTTGCTGATGACAAAACTGTCGTCAATGAAATCTTGTCATCAATGAAAAAATCTGCAATATCTGGACGAGGAGATACCTCTTCACGAGGAAAATTCATAGACTAGGAGCATTCACGGTCACATGGACGATATATCTCGTCGAAGCCAGTTAGAGGATTAAAGCAGCGACTTTTATAATATGGAATACCCCAAAGCAGTGTTCCTCAAGAATTGGTACCGTGCATCAGTAAAACGGGCTGTACGAGGTACTCATGAAATCCATCATTTTATATTCTGAAGCATTTTTAATCTTCCAAAGTGGGTTTCGGCGAGATACCTCATACGAACAAGATTTGGTCTGCTTTGCTAATGACAAAACTGTCGTATGACTCCAAGGGGAATGAGGATCCAATAAATACATTCGGGAAATTAAGTAACGCTAAGTTTTTGGACATTAAAGTGCATCTAGGCGATTCTTATAATGGTGTCCGTTTTTCTTAAAATGGAACTATTGGGTTCATGCAAAAGTTCGTCTAGATAACATTGCATCCCAAAAACGAAGCTTTATCTACTTGACACATGTAAAGTTTAATGTTTTTTGAAAGAAGGGAGTTCATTGAGCACATACTTGTGAAAAATTGTGTTAATTTTTCCGTTTTTTAAATTTAGTTAAGCATTAAAAATGGAAGAAAATATGGAGCATTTTGACACATGTTTTTTTTTTTATTTCCTACTGGCCACTGACTACTAGCCCGGGGTTGCCCGTTCCAGTTTCTTTTGTTTTGTTATTAGTTTGTTTCGTACATTGGTAGTGGTGTTGGGGGGGTTTGCTTAGCAAACCAAAAGATATAGATAATTAATTGATAAATTATTTATTAAAAGAAAATCAAACGCATAAGATATCTATCTGGTGCAATCTCTTGCAAATATATAAAAGATAATCAGTTTTAAAATCTTATTTATTTAAAGGAAATGACATGTTTAGGTACCGATCTAATGTAAAGTTTTCCGCAGATTTCAAATACGTTTAAATTTTTATTATATGTTTAACGATCGCTGAGATAGAAAAAACACCGTCGAACGCCAGTAATGACTTTAATAATTTGTTTTGTTTTACTCGAATCCGTTTGTCAGGAAAACAAATTGAATGAATCGCGAATGAAACGAAGGTCGTTCGAATCTGTTCGCTCCCATTAAAGACGGAAGTTGAAATAACTTAGCATGGCTCCAAAGGCTGACGTCAATAGTGACGTGAGGGATAAAAGTCTAAATTTTTTTATGCTACTTTATTTCGCGAAAGAAAGGTGAAAAACTATTAAATTTATTTTAGATTGTTATAGATCGAATTTTAAAATTATCCGTGTCACAAACATTGCAAAAACTTTGGACTACCTGTGTGCCAAATTCCATTACTGTAAGGGCCATAGATTCATCAGGACTTGGCGGCAAGAAACAAACAAAGAAACACTTCCTTTTATAATAGTAGAGAAACGGCTAGAATGCTGCGCATATGCAAAATAAGATGTTAATTAGGTTCAGGGTGCCGTTGATGATGCCACATGCCACTAGTGGTTCCGATAGTGTCTTAACCTCGATTAGTTCTTTGGCCAGAAACCTCAGAACTTCCATGAGCGCGGAATGATGCTGATATCGGAGATATGGAGAAAGGCCATCGAAGAGAACGGCACATACATATTGATTCAATGTAATTTTTAGTAAATAAAACTATTTTCCTTCAATTTTTGTCAAAAAAGAAGGAAGGCATTTTGCTCCAATCCAATACTATATGTAATGTAATTGTCAGTGACCAATCAGTAAGGAAGTTAAGAGAATTATTCCTCCTGAAGTTCAGGGCCAATCTAAGGTAACTGAATACATACCGTTTATTCTCAAGTTAACACTGCTGTGTGCACGTCATGTTTCTAAACGCAGATGCTGTGATTTTTGGAAAGTAACGGGGATTTAGATTTTAGTTTTGAAAAAGTAAGACACAAAAGAGGGTACCCAATTTTATATTAAATAAGAATTTAAATATCGTCTTTGTTTTCCCACCTCAAGTATTTGTGAAATTTCTGCCAATATTATTAAGACCGAAACAGAGCAATTATCAGCATCATTGTCTTTGGTATCACTTCAATTCATCCTAGAATTAATAGGATAATGGTTGTAATACAGCCATTACCTAAAACCTACACAAACTCAATCAACAAAAAGAAGTTTAAACAATATGTTTTATTATATATAATTGATGTGGTGACTTGCAGGGTGTTTGATCAATACTTTAATAAGCGTTGGAACAAGTGTTTAGAAATGAGGGATTCATGCTTTTCCATTTATTAACCTTCATTGCATTGATGAACATTTGATATGTGCATGTGACAAGTCTTTCACTAGCAAGTTGACATAATTATTTTGAATAACCTATTCAGCCGACTTCTATGATGAGTTAAAATGCATAAGAATATTTCTAATTGTCTTTTTTAACCGTCTTTAAAATAAATTGTCTATCATCATTATGTTTTTAGACATTAGAAAGGGTCAATTCAATGGAATCAATACGAATGTTTGGCTGAGGAAATTGAAAAATGCTACAAAATTTCATTAGTACAATGATTGATAAATAACTGGAAGATAATTTTGTATTTGTTAACTTGCCACATCATATAATACATAAGTTTACTAATACTACTTACTATTGCATCATAATTAACCATACAATGTTAAAGTATGCATTTTAGAAAATGGGAAAGATCAGTAAATTTGCTTATAGAGGGCCCTTGTCTTCAAAAAAATGTATTTACGGGGCCGTAAATTACGAACAACTAATCAATTCAATTATTTTCTAGAATTAAATCTATTTAAAAGAATTTAATATTATAATTGGTTACAACTAATTACCTCTATTAATGAGATCAGTAAATTGCAATTGTGTATGAAAATTGAAAATTAATAATAAATTAGCAATTACAAAATTCTTATTTAGAATATTTGTAATTGCTCTATTTTGAGAAAATGAAATCGAAAGAGTACAGATTCTTCTTTTTACGATTACAATGTTACTGTTTACGATAACAAACTTCACTCAAATATGCTCGGTTTCATGAAATTAAGTTTTCAAGATAATTGTGTTGAAAATAATTAGTGTTATTAATGAATTCCAGCGCACATGAATTAATTCAACAATAATTAATGGGAATTTTGTGAATTAATGGGTTTCAGTCCATATGTTATTGTGTTATTTTAAACTTAACTGACAAGTTTTGTGCGAAAATCTAAGAAATTCTTCTCTTTAAACAACCTGAAATAAATTAGAAACACGCGAAAGCTCAAAACAAAAATTAATTCAAATGCAGTTACAAATATGGAATGTGCAATTCTGAATGCTTATGACTTTTAAGTGAAGGATTTTAAAATGATTTTTCTTTGTAGTTAAATAAGATAAAATGATTCAATTTGCCCATGCGCTGAAATTTTACCGATGACGCTAGGCACTGCCTATTCATCATTTGAGCTTTATTATATTTCCGATAACTCAGTTATTGCTTTAACACAACCTCGCTTTTATTGTTTTGACTACATATCTCGTGATTTGCAAAACTGACAAGATTCTGATTGAAAATATATCTAGTCCATCAAGGTCACGTCGTCTGACGGCATTTAAATGAAACTAACCATATCGAGTTATCGTCATCTCTAATATTATAAAAGGAAGTGTTTATCTGTCTGTTTTTTTCTCGGCCGCAAAATCCTGCCGATTCTATTTTACTTGCAGCAATGAGATTTGGCACAGAGGTAGTCCAAATTTTTTGCAATTTTTAGTCGCAGCAAATTTTAAAATTCAATCTAGAATATTTTTAAATGAATTTAATAGTTTTATTCTCCATCGGTTTTCAACGCCTTTCTTCTGCGATAGAAGAAACACTAGGATCTAGACTTTTCTACCCACGTGACCTTGACGTTAGCCTTTGTAACTATGCCAAGTTTTTTTCATTGCGGAGGAACGCGGAGAAAGTTATTGTTTTCGTTTCCGTTTTGATTTTGCGCAGAGGATAGATTTTCCTACAAGACGATAAAAAATAATAATCTTTAACGGGAGTCACATTTCTTTTTTCTATCTCCTATACCGTTATAGATAGAGTAAAAATTTCAACGGATTTGAAATCTGCGGAAAACTTTGCTTTAGATCGTTACCAAATGTAGGATTTCCTTTAAAAATAATTTTTAAATTAAATATATTTTTTATATTTTCGCAAGCGATTGTGACGTCACGTGAAACAGATTACATCTTCTGCCCTTCGCGTTAAAAAAAGAAATATATTACATTTCCTGTCCTATTCCATTTCAGGGAATGAGAGCAAAAAATAAAAAAAACATTTTGACTGAAATTCTTAATTCTTTGTCGAAAAATAGGAATCGCTACAGATAGATTGAAAATTTAAACGGATTTGAAATCTGCTGAAAATTTTACACCACATTAATAACATACATCATGGAGTTGTCCGTAATGTTGGTTTGCTTCAAGGGCAACGCCGGGCTAGCCATGCAGTGGCTAGTCATCAATAAACCAGGAATGCCGTAATGACGACACATCTCGTTATTAGCAAAATCAGTCAGATCTCGATGAACGACATATTTCGTCAAAATAAGTCTTGGAGGGCAAGTGACAAAATAATCGCATTTTTATTGGTGGGAAGAATTGTAGACAAAATTCTGTTGGGGTTAAGGGCAAAATTAGTAAGATGTCTTGCAGGAAAGCTTACATTATACAACGTATTTATGGGTGCGCTGAAAACTTGTGACCTGTGTAGTCTCAAGAAAACTTGAACAATTAAACTCTATTTTTAGCCATTTAAATTTTAAGACTTTAAAAAAATATTTTTTTAACCCTCCTGTTGGTTATCTTTACGTAAAAAGCTGTCCTTACGTTGCCAGCATCTGGTGTACAATATGTTTCAAAGTGTCACAATTTTTAGGCAAAGGTCAATTTAGTCTTGCTGATTGGATCCCCCCTTAGTGTAATACGGAAGTTTTGTCTCGACGAGGTAGATCGTCACTATCAAAACTGACCAGATCTTTATGGACGCGATATATCGTGGAAACACTTAGTTTATAACTAAATCAAATTTTAAATACCTTTTAACATAATATTTTAGATACATTACCTTAGTACAGAAAACAAGTAAAAAATCTGTCCTCTCAAATAATGTATTTTAAATATGTATTTTCAAATATTAAAAATAAACCTAGATTTTCAGCATTATAATCAAGTCAAATTTTTATGAATTGTCGAAAGAAACAAATTGGTTTAGCTTTAAGGAAACTCACCTTCTACGTAATCAGATTTGGCTGTGCTTGTACTGTGTGGATCAATGGTTTCTGTAAAGACATGAGGCATACGTAAGCAAAAGCAAAATACTACATAAACTGAATAAAGAAAAGAAATCAGAGAAATGGCTTTAGAGAGTTATATCGATACATTTTATGTGTTTCTAAATCTAACTTGAAAATTTTCATAATTTCCTGTAATGGCAGCGTTGATTTTGAAAGTTTAAAATACTTACACGTTTCGGTTGTCTTTTTCGACTTAAGTTTCCTTTAAATTCACCCACATTTATAAGTATAAAATGAAAGAAAAGATCTAAGCCATGGGAACCATCTCGAGTAACGCTTATATATGTAGAAAAAAAATCGGCTTCATTAGTAAAAATATTTTAATTTGTAATATGATTGATATTTTTGTTTGAATCTTTTTTCTCTATTTTATATAGAATAGCACAAGTGGTACGGTGTAATAGTATAAAAAGTTTTTGATAAAGAATTTTTGTCCACAAATGTATTGCAGCTGATTTAGGGCGTTTACAATAATTTTTCTTTATTTTAAGTTCGCTATTCCTAACTATGGATTTTACACGAGAAGGAGTATTACACATTCCCGATAGGGTAAATCATGTATTGATCTTCTAATGAATAGCGCCTGTGGTCGTAAGATCTCAGAAAGATAAGTCACGATGATTTCGAATCTTGGACCACTTGCCTTTCGTAGCGCTTTTATCACGTTGGATATTCACTTTAACGAAACAATAACGTGTCCCACATTAAAATTCATGTTTTTTCCCAAATACGTTACAAATCTTCAAACCGAGTGATCGAAAGAAATAACTTGTAGCAGCACTAACATACAATGTTTATTTCATTAGAAGGTCGAAGCAGACATGAATCTAGCGTATTGATTTGACTATAGAAACGTACGAGCTGCTTAAATTAGACGAACATTGAACTAAACTGTACTTTAAACACTTCCTCTGAAGGCTAGAGCATTCCCAATTTTTGATGTGCTTCAACTTCTCAGCCAACCTGCATCGTGACTGCTGATATTAAATATTTCGCTTTTAAAGCGATTGAGGTGCAAGAGCTGAAATTTTTGAAGACTTGCGTGTGTTGAGGAAGCATTTATGGTTTAATTCTTAATCAGGTTTTTCGTTTCTTTGGGATATGTATAATACAATGCGTGTAATGCTCCATAACGTTTCGAATAACGACGTTATTTTAATGCTTTTGAGATGTATCAAACAGCGCCCTCTAGCACCTACGCGCAACAGTTGTGGATATACATTTTTTGTAATGTTTTTATATTTTGATGTGCCCTACGACCCGGGAGCAGAAAGCGCATAAAACCGCGAAATACGTCATGGAACAAAGACTCTACAGAACAACTCTTCCTTAAATTGATCAAAATTTTGGCAAATTGTTTTTCAATCATAAGTTATGATTTTCTCAGGTGCAAAACTCGCTCCTTGTCACACCTTTTTTTTCCTTTTCTAGCTACAGAGCAACCTCCCTACACCGCATAATTACCACAAACACGTTATAAATAAAACATCTTAAAAGTCAATGATAAAATATATAACTTCAGAAGTTATCGACAGAATTACAAATTCTGAAAGTATGCCTTGGTTTTAAACAAAGTAAGTAAACTAATCTTGATGTTTTACTATAAATATATAATAAATATTTAGCCGATAATTAAGTTTTTTGTCTGTCTTTGATTATACTGAACTTTTCAAAATTCAGACTAAATGCCTGCAGAACAATTGCAATTGCTCTGAGTTGTGTTGCGGAACACTGAATATAATTCTGCAACTGGTCCTACGACATTTTGACGTTTGGCCAGTGAATTATGTATCACACTGTATAACATTTTAAAATTTCAAAATGGATGCGACGAGATATCTCGTCCAACATGATCTGACAAATTCTGTAAATGACGAGACATCTCGTAATCAAAATATTGATAATATCTTTATGATTAAATCAAGATATCGTCCATTTTCCATTAATGACAAGATGTCTCGTTCATCCAGATTTGCAAAATTTTCTTAATGAAGAGATCCCTCGTAACAATAACCAAACGGTTAAATGACTTCGTGAGTGCTTTTTAAGAGGTCATAATGAACCCGCTACTGAACATCAAACAATCAACCTTTATTAACTGTAGTACACCGTAAGATTAAACTGTATATTTTTTAACTGTACAGCTAACGTTATATATGCGTGTAAATCTACATATTCTAAGTAGATATTGATAAAGGGATATAGGTAAGGCCTAAACTATCTTCGGAAAAAAATTACCTCTTTAGCATAAACTAAAACAGTTATCATTGATGAAAACCAAACCTCTATCAGATGCTGACTGCATATCAGGTTATTGAAGTTATGAATTGGGAATTCAATTTATCGCGCAGTCAGCAATTCCATGGCCGCTGCGAACTTCAAACTGGAATTGTATTCTCTCCGGCTTCAGGATTACTTTCGTGAAACGAAATTGGGATCCAAGTTCGGAGAATTCCATTTCCTGATCTCCTTTCAGCTTCTCCTGCAGTCATTTATCACCTGTCCTAATTTGAGACTTTTGGGCATCACTGATGGATGGCAATTTAAGGGCAGGATTTCATCCTGAACAGGAGACTAGTGGTGTAGAACCTCGTTGATGAATCAGCTCGCTTTACTTTCACTCAGTAATATTTGTTCCACGCGTCGATCAGTTTTTACATGGTTTTTAATCTTTTAACTGGGGCCAATGTAAAATCTTTAAATCTAAGTGCCTGGAATTTAAAGTAATGTATTAGGCTTTCGATTGCATTTTACGAGTGTACTGTTTCTTAAAGCATTTGAGTACTATTCAATTTCATGTATATGTATAGAGCCTTTCGTAGACTTAGAGAGCAGAAACCTATTAAAAACATTTTGATGAAACAAACAACTGAGTTTTCTGATACTAAATGCTTGTTTCCATTATGATGAATGCATTGACAAACTAATATGTTTGGACAAAATGTAACATTACAAAAATATTTAAAATATTTTTTTAATTTGAAATTGATAGTTAGATTTTAACCCTACAGATGTTACCTCGATGAGGTTGTCTCGTCATTGCCAATACAGACCAGATCTTAAAGGACTAGATTATCTCGCCATTAGGAAAACCTGACCAGATCTTGATCACGTCATCAGAAAAAAATGTGCAATATCTTGATGACGATATCTAGTCATGGTAAAATGTGATCAGATCTTGATGGACGAGATATTTCGTCGAAATCTCTTGACGGATTAAAGGCCTAAACTGAATTTTTTTTTGTCAATTATTGAGTTCCTGCTCTAAGAAAACGATTCGTTCATAGTGAAATGAATTTAAATAGATTCAGCAAAAACTTCGTTCAATTAAATTGCATAAAATGGCGACTCCTTATAGATAATTTCAATAACCCTATCACAGATGGTTCAACATCTGGTATCCAACCTCCTTAAAGTGATGGGCCACCGATTTTTATCACGTACGCATCCAGAGCACTCATAAATTTCGGAGTACCGTATGAGATACTATTTGTATACCTTACACCTACACCCTTCAAATAGTTATATGAAATTAAATTTTCTTATGTACAAAGTGCATTTTAAACGTGTTCGGGAATCAGTTTCCACGTTGCATTTTTTTAAATCGCACTCAATTTTGCTAAGGAAATAGTTGAGCAAATTTAAGTTTGTAGCTCATATTGGGGGGAAAATTTGGAGCAAACAAGTTGTAGTTACCTAGGATTGGATTGTATATTTTGGTTTTATGGCACAAGGCCCAAAATTGGAAAGGTTGCGCCAAGACATTACCAAGGTGCAACAACATAAAAAGGTTTTCTAACTTTCTCATCAATTATATAGTAAATGCATTAATATTCATCTTACTATTATACAATGCAGAGAACAAGTGGATAGAATATTCATTCATTGAATATTATCATAAACTACCTGCATTCGAGTTATGATAATATTTTCCATGAGTATAAATAAAAAAGGAAGATTTTTCATGAACGCGAATAAATACTTTAGAGTTTGCTGTTTATTTTGAAAAGCAATTTAGCCAACTATCAGTATTTTACTGGACGTAAAACATTCTGAAGAATACGCTATTAGTATGTATTTCTGCACCATAAGTCTTAAAATTATCACAAAATATGGTGATTCGGTAGTGGTTAAAAACTATTGTTTTGAGTTACTATCCAAGTTGTGGTGTTGTACTTTGTCCGTAGGGAACTGGTGTAAAAAAGTAGGAATTTCTGTATTTAATGATGTTATTTAAATGCAATAGCAAACTAAACTCCACATGAACTACTGACTGCGATTACGTTTCTTCAGGTAGTTACATTATGTATTAGTTGTCAGCGCAACACTGATGAAGTGACTGTGTGGTTGTACAGCGTTCAATGAAACGTAGTGGAACATACACATGCAAGATGTATTTAACATGATTGTTTAACTTTCCAAGTAATTTCTACGAGATATCTTGACATACAAGTTGCCTATTTTGTACGATAACGAGATCCGAACCTGGTCGGTTTTTTATAATGATGAGGAATCTTGTCCGTCAATATCCTGTAGATTTTCTTATGTTTTAGTGCTACCCAGGTGCAGAATTATATTCAGTGTTCTGCAACACAACTCCATGTAATTGTAATTGTTCTACAGGAATTTTGTCCGAATTTCGAAAACTGCAGTAAATTCAAACACAGACATAAAACACAAATATGTACTACATACGCATAATAAAACATCAAAATTAACTATCTTACTTCATTTGAAACGAAGGCATAATTTCAGAATTTGCAATCATGGTCGGTAACTTCTGAAGTTAAATAGTTTGTCATTGACATAGAATATATGTTATTTATAAAGTATTTGTGGTAATTTGGGTAGTGTGGGGAGGTTGTTTCGTGGCTAGAAAAAAAAACACGTGTGGCAAGTAGCGCGTTTTGCACTGCAGAACATCGTAACTTATGATTGAAAAAAAAATCGCCTAAAGTTTGATAAAATTAAGGAAAAATTGTTCTGCAAAGACTTTGTTGCACGACGTACGTCGCAGTTTTAAGCCCTTCCTGCTCTCGGGTAGTGCTACCTCAACGAGGCGAACACTAGTATGGTTAAAAAAAGATATTTTAAAGAACACCAGTGAACTTTTGGAACCTGCCTTTTTATTGTTACATTATATACCACTTTTTTCCAATTCACTAATTCACCAAAATGTGTTAGGGTTTCATCTTTCACTGTATTATGTTCCATTTCTTGCATAATGCAGTTAATAATGTCTCAGTTCAACCTTTCAAAATACATATTTTAAGTGTTCAAGATTATCTTAACTGTTCAAGATACATATCTTAATTGTTCAAGATACATATCTTAATTGTTCAAGATACATATCTTAATTGTTCAAGATACATATCTTAATTGTTCAAGATACATATCTTAATTGTTCAAGATACATATATTTATTGTTCAAGATACATATCTGAATTGTTCAAGATACATATCTGAATTGTTCAAAACGTTAGGGAAATTACAAATCGAAGAAAAACTTTGTTGTACATTATTAATGTTTTCTGAACATAGAAGCGTATAATGTATGATTTGTTTGGTAAACAAAATATTATGATCTGTCCCCTCACTACTGTAACGTTAAAAAGGATTTAAATCGAGTCAAATGCATTACAGTAGTTGGGAAACAGAATACGAATACTTAATCACAATTTGAGTAAGCATTATTGGACACATTAGCAGCTAAAATATTTAATCAAATCTTGACAATGAGACAGGAACGAAGTGCTCAGAGTGGACTAACCTACATAATCCAATTTAGTGCTGAGATATCGACGATGCCATTTAATGCACACAGTTAATGTAAAATACTTAATTCCGTTTTCTGCCCTGATAATTCTCTGTTAATTTCAAGAGAGCTCATTATACATTTAAAATATTTTAAAGTCTTATCTATACATTCTACTCACTTCAACACATCCATGACTCTTGTTCCCGGAATGATTGTTATTTAATTCAGTCTCATTTATGAATTAGAATAAAGCAGGTTCTTAATAAGATGCTAATATACTTCTGATTTGGTCATTACTTGGTATTATATACTTATGAATATATAATCGATTTTCACTTAGATAGGTAATTGAGTTTAAAATGTTACAACTCAGCTATGAAAACTTTATAACTATGTGTACTTTTAAAGTGAAACATACTTATATTTTCAATCACCATTTAGCAACAACAAAATACTTTACATTTTGTTTGTAACAATATAGCTCAAAATTTTCCTTTTTCCATAGTGTGCTTCTTTATAATTTTAATGTTATAAGTTAATGAATGATTTAATTTGCATAAAATGTAAAATATTACTGTCTGATCTAGGTATAAAATAAATATAACCAAGTTAAAATATATTTGAGTAAAAAATATTTTGAAACCCTTGTTAATGAGTAAGATAACAACAACTTAGTTTAGTTTACAAAATACTTGTTCTGGATTTATTTCTTACCTGCATAATAATTGGGTTCATGCAAAAAATCGTACAATTTTTTCAAAATGTTTAATGTAACCCCTTTTGCTTTGACACAGAATAATTAATGGTTCTTTTATGAGTAGAACTTAACAAGGGTCATTATCTATTCTAACGCATGTGTATCAAAGAAATATAGCTTACGTAAGCCAAGCATCTCGTCAGCATACAACTTTAAATTTAATTTAAATTAATCTGTGTTCAAGTTTAGATCAAAATAAACACAGTAACTATAAGTAATAATAAAAGTAATATACAGAAATTCATAAGATGCACTGTTGCAAATATTACTCTATTGTAATATTGTGCTGATGCAAAAGTTCGTTCCGTTCTTTTGACAAAAATGGAAGAAAAATTATTTTATTTAATAAAAACTACATTTATGCAATATAGTATGTACCGTTCTGTTCTATGACTTTTCTCCATCACTCCAGTAGCTGCATCCTCCCATGCTCATATCAGTTCTCAGGAATCTGGCAAAAGAACTGATCCAGGTGAACAAGATTTAACCACTTACTGCACGTGGAATTGTCAACGACACCCTTACTCTTCACAACACGTATCATCTCTTGCATCTACGAATCAATGTAGCATTTTCGGAAGAAAAAAAAAACCTAACAGGTCGAAAATGATCCTTATTTTCTGCCATCTTTAATGCCTTACCAAAATTTAAAAACATAATTCACTAACACAATTTGTTTTCCAAGTACTAGCTGAAATTCCTTCTCTAACATTCCTTCTAACATCAAAACTTTACACGTGTGAAATCAATAACAATTCGTTTGTACGATGCAATACCATCTAGCGTCCAAAAAACGGAACAAACTTTTGTGTCAGTCTAACATAAAAACGTGTTTGAAACTCCTGTATTGATCTTCTAGGAACAAGACGATGCCTGAGGAGATACCATGGAATGTCCAACATTCCATGGGATGTTACAAAATGTTGGATGCCATGTAAAGTTGGATGTCATGGAATGTCGGATGCCATGGAATGTAGGATGCCATGGCCTATCTGCAACTTACCATATACTCGGATGGTCCCTTCCGTCGAACCCAGTGAGTTCCTGGCCAAGCATGTGTATATCCCGAAGTCAGTCTTAGTGAGTCGCAGGATGGTAAGCTTCATGTGCATCTTGTAGGTGTTTTCTTGGACAGTGACAGCGTGCCTCTCCCCCGAGATCAGGAGCTGTCCGTCGTGTCTTGTCCAGTAGTTTAAGGACTTTGGGAAGGCTTCGACAAGACATTCTAGGATGACGCTGTTCCCCACGGAACCACCGATCAACTGATTGGGAATCCACAGCATTGGAGGAACTGGAAATAATAATTCATATTCGATACTCAGTTATTTCTTTAAACGTGTTTTTTATATATCAGTGGGCAGGTGGTTAAATTGACAGCAAGCTGGGTCAAAGTCCTGGATAAATCACGAAGAGAAAAATCCGTCAGAAAAACAGGGTTGGGTCTTTGGGGTCTTATGGCGCATGGGCCCTATTTGGACATAATGAGCCAGACACAAGACATAAAACATCTAGTAATAGGCACACATATTGAAAGTTTCACTGACATGAAAGAAAGTAACAGCTACACGCAGGGAGGAATAAAACCCACCACCTATGAACGAACTATACATTTATTTTTTGAAATTAATATATAATTATATATAAAACTAACAAAAAAACAGTAATACTAGATAGGAAAAATCGTTTCAGAATAAAAGAATTTTTTTCTTTGTAGTCAAATCAGTGTAAGTTCGCAAAACGCCTACATAGAACTCATAGAGTGTGTTAAAAAAGTTTCAAATCAGGTATTTTTATGGACAATATTTCGGATCGAACGGATGGATATATTTGCAGTTTGAATCACGGCCAGATGACGAGGTCACACCTTAGATCAACCTCCGTTCTGCAAACTTCTACAACACGCCAATTTGCGGACATTTTAAGACACGACGTACATAACATTCATCATCCCCCTCGAACACGACTGTCTGAATCGAGTGTCGAATTACCCCAACACTCCGGTTGCTAAATCTCTACTCTTCCAACCAGGTTACCACGACTCACTTTTATATCAGTAACTTGATGTATTCACTTTAGAGGAGTGTTATCTTTATCAATCACATTAAAATTTGCAATGATTTTAGAAAGGATTGATTCTACTAATTTTACAATGTAAAATTATTAACCTTTCTTTATTTCTTAAGTGTTTTTAATACCAGTTTATTTTCATTTCTGGGTATAATTAATGCTAATTATTTTGTGATTTATTTAATTTCAGGGAACTCTTTATACGAAATATGTTTTACCTATATTAAATTTCTGGGTTCATGTATTCGAATTGTTTTACATATATCCAAGTCCTGGGTTTCATTAATAAAAATTACTTTACACATATTTTACTTCTGGGTATATTTTTTTCCAAATTTTCCTTTGTGGTACACTTTAAAAAAGTTCTTGTTAAAATAAATACAGTAAACTTCGTTAAAATCAAGGCTGTAATCCATGCATAATTTTATGAATAAACGAATGAATGTATAAATTAAAGAAATGCGTGTTTACTTTCTATACACATCGTTATAATCTTATCAAACTTACCCCTCTAGTAACAACTGCAGTTTTAGACAAAACTTTTTCTTAATGCGAAAAACACTTTGCTTCCATTCCCTTCAGCAGTTCTTTAAATTTTAAAATGTAAATGTTAGATGTTTGTACATAATCTGTTCATTCAATGCTGTTTCTCAGAGGCATTTAAAAAGGATTATTTCTAAGAGAACATTGCTGGTTCCAATATCCTTTGTTTAGTTATTTATGACGTGCAAGATGCTCTTAAAATAAAATTAATGTCTCAAACTGTTGCTTTAGAAGGTGCTTTTAGCAACATTCAAAAGACTTTAAAGGTTATACTTGCACAAAGAACTGCATTAGTGTTAGGATGTCATTATACGGCATTGATATTTAAGATATTTCCATTTCAGATGATAAGCTTCGAGATCATTTTCATATTTTCCAAAATGCTTCCATGGGTGTCATTTAAGCACATGAAATTTTCATCTGAGTCGAACACTGATCCTGAAATAATTTACTTCAGTTATGTTCAACCAGAAGAAAATGCAAAATAAAATACACAGAACCGTTTTTTGTATGAAAAACTGACTTGAGGTTAACTCTTCCAGCTTAGTTTGTGGTCCGAAAATGAGTCTTTTAAATCCCCTGTTTCCTAATGTGTTTAAGGGTAGACGTGTTATATTGAGTTACAGGTTATGTGAAGTTCGTGTGTGACCAGTGCAAAAAATTTTGAAACACGTGTCGAACCCTTCAGTGGATCTACAGTCCCACTTGAAGATGAAGACTCGCATCGTACAGCTTGGATATTCGCAATGATTGATGGCAAGGCTCTTTGCACATTTTTGTGCGCACTTCTTATGCCACCAAGGAGAAGTTTTTATAGAAAATTGTCTTTCTTTTAAACGGAAAATAATAAACCTTAGCTTTTCTTAACACTCAGTACAGAAGTTATATAGAAAGAGAAAAATATAACGATTTTTAGAAGCAGCAAACAACAAGACAACATAATTCGACAGCAATTAACCGTGAGTAAAATCAAACGGAGCGCTTTAGTTCTTCCAATTTCAATGAAAAGAGTGAGTGTTATGACTTTCTAATTAGCACGTTTACCTCCTACAATAGACTTGTTTTTGACTATGGTGAAGAGCTTCTTATCACTGCCTCTGACATTGCGTTAACAGAACTGGACTTGGCTCAAAATAAAGCACTAAGATTCATTACTGGTGCCGCCATCTCAACTACTATTACCGCTATGCAATTGCAGAGTGAAATTTATAGTTTATCTGATAGGCGAACCTACGCAGCCCTTTAACTTATTGAAATATTGCTGAGAAAGGAGCATTTCTGGTCTGACTATGTCCCATATCAAATTAGACTTAAAACACAGCATACTTTCTTATCTGAGTTCCAGAAACTCACTAGAGTATTTGATGTTTCCGATCTCAGACAGCCCATCTATTTATATACCATCTGATTTCCCAGGTATTATGAGATATGCAACTGCTAGGCTGGACATGGTGCAGCCTGTACGTAAGCATTTCTCCATACAGGCGGAGTTAAAATCTATATCTCTGGCTACTATCCAGGAGAGATACCCAAATCGGGTCTGGTTGCATGTTTATACTGATGGTTCTACTACAACATTGTCCGGTAGGGGTGGAGCTGGTGCTTACTCCAAGTTTTTCTTAGTTTCCAAGTTTTTCTTTCAAGCAACTTGGAGAACCTCTCAGTGCCTGGTCCGATAATTCCGAATGCTAAATATTTGCAATATATATGGCCCTTACAGGTATTGGTGAAATCCCTCACGAAAACATTGTCCTTCTCATTGACTCTCAGGCTGTAACGCAGGCTATTACATACTATGGTCTATACCTATCAGAAATCGAGTTTGAATGTAAGCTGCGTATAGACTCAATTCTTGGTGCTGGAAGAGAGGTCTACCTTCAATGGATTCCTAGCCATTGCGACATTGATGAAAATGAGCAAGCCGACATGTTGTTTAAGGAGTCTTTGGTTTTACATCCATCTTGTCTCCCGACTCCTCTTCGAAAGGTCAAGTGACTTCTCAGAAGCAATATCTGACACAAAATAATTTCTTCTCTTAGAGAGTTGGCGGATATAAAGTATTGGACTTCTCTATTTGATAACTTTACACCTCTTAAGTTGCCCCTCCCTGCTTGACGTTCTCTCTTGTGATGACTTTGGAGTTCTCTCTGCTATATTGGACTGCAAGACGCCTCATGTCTGAGAAGATGATGACGGGCGTAATTTAAAAATATTAAAAGTAATATAATTATGGAAAACAATTAAAAGAACCAAAGGAAAAAAAAAAAGGTAACTTAAGAAAATAAAAAATAATTCCGGAATATTCTAAATTAAAATTTAAACTTTCTGAGGTTGCCATATTACGGGAATTACACAAAAGAGACGGAGGTATTTCATCTGCAGATTCAAAATTACAAAGAACAATTATCAACTCTCCATTTCAATCTCCAATTCTCATATTGCCATCTGACCGTGGTTCAAAATTAAGGGGTGTTGTCCTCGCATTTTTTCCTTGGGGTATTGATCCCGGAAAAAAGTCAATATCTCGCCGTGTTGCTCCAGTATGACGTTTATTAAGAAATAAGTAATAACAATTCTCATAAATCCCAAATTACTTTTTACTGCATTTAAAAGTATGGTTACATTTGGAGCTTGCATAATTAAAAAAAGACAGTGTCATCATCATCATCGGGAATCTAATAAATATATAAGCATTTGAAAATTCAAAATTCGAAGTTGAATGCGCGCTATAACAATTAAATTACCGGATTGCTACACGCGCTCCTAACAAGGATTCCCTTAGATCAGTGTCAGCAAACCTCGGCTCTTTAGCCACTTGAGTGCGTCTCTGTCACGAATCGATTTCGACTAAATGCTGCTAGTAACTATCCCTCCAGTGATGCGAGGAAGAAAGCAGTTGAGGAACTTCAGAGGAGTCAAGAAAAATCAAGTTCTGTATTTAATTATTGGGTCCAATCTTCCAATAGTGTTAATATTGCAAGCTTTATTGTTATTCAAGATATTGCTAAAAGAGGCAAACAATACACAGGAGGTGAATATATAAAAAGTTGTTTTATAAAAGTATTTTGAAATTTTAAGAACAAGGCAGAAATTCTTTAAAAAATTTAAGAGTTACCATTGTTTGCTAAAACAGTAAAAGATAGAACATTCAAAATGTCTTCGGATATAACCGATCAGCAAATCAAAGATATTAAAATGGTTTCAGCTTTATCAATAGCTGTTGATGTATCTAGTGACATACATGACACAGTGTTAAGTTTCAGCGTAAGTTTTTTAGGAATATTGCCACTGAAAAGTCTAACACGTGGCGAGGATATTGCAAATGCTGTAATTGAATTCGTGAAGAAACATCATATTCCACTCGATAAAATATTTTTAATTTCAACAAATGTGGCAAAATGTATGTCGGAGTGAGAAAAGGTTTTGTTTCTATTTCGAAGGAAAAAATTAATCACGAGAAACTTGTTACACACATTTCCAGAAGAAATTTGCACTGTTATGGATGCGCATATCTTCTACTGCATAATACGGTATGTGGGTTTCAAGGGGAAACGTTTTAAAATGTTTCGCTTCCTTATTATTTGAAATTGCAGCATTTCTCCTTGAGAAGAGTGTTGACTATCTGGAACTATAGGACGATCAAGTCAGTATTACCAGACAATCAGTATTACCAGATACTTGTTTACCATTGCATCATTCATCAAGAAGCGCTTTGTTTCCCAGATATTTCCAGAAGAAATTTGCATTGTTATGGAATTGGTGATTACGACTGACAAAACAATTGTAGCTTAAGCTCTTTATCATCGCATATTTAAAGAATTTTTAATTGAAGGGGCGAATGAATACGCAGGTCTTCTATTGCATAATAAGGTACATAAGGTTTCAAGGGGAAACGTTTTTGCTTTCTTATTATTTGAAATTAAGGCAACACAATATCCTTTTACAAAAAACTTTTCTATAGACAGTAACATTAAAAATGACTTAATGACTTTTTTTCAGCTTATATTATTAAATTGAATCCAATAAAAAAAGTCAATTTAGCAAAGGCCATTATTTTAAAAAAAATTGAAATTTTTGAAGTTTTTTTAAACTCTTATAAAATATTCAATTTTTGAATATTTTTTAGTTAGTTCAAGTGATTTATATTTCTTCAATAATTGGGAAAAAAGTTAGTATGGAATCGACCATCAATCTCATAGTTGAATTTTAATAATTATTTTTGTAGCTAAACCTGGAAAAAACATGAAAATTCTAAAAATATTACCTTTGACATTTTTTAAAAAATTTACTAGAACTCTCAGGCCTAAATCCATATTAATTTTTATAGTACATATATATTAAAGTATCTACAAAAAATTCTAGACTGTATCATGAACAGAAAAAAAAAGCCTTAGGGAATTGAAAACACTTGCATCCACAAAAATAGAAGTCTGAGAAAATGCATTTTAAGTTTTTAAAGTCATAAAACAAAAACTAATAAAGCTTGTAGAGCTCTAATTTTTTAATATGTTATTTACCAACTTATAAAATGCACTAAAACACTAATTTAACTCAATGTATTTGTTTAAATTGAAAATATTATGTTTTCATATGATGAAAAAGATTTGTTACGGCAGCGACAAATTATTTATCTTAATCCTAACTAAATATTTTCATACCAAATATTTAACAAATTTTGATTATAATATATTATATACTAGCAAAATACCCGACCTTACTCGGATTGAATTGGTTTACTCTATATTGAAGAGATGATTAATTTTTTTTAATGACTTACGTTTTTTGTACAATAAAGATTTATTTTAACACCTTTCGCCATCTTTATATTTTCTACAACTTACTTTGGACACAAATCCTACACATGCATATCCATTTATGTAATACATTTCACATACATCGCACAATTGCTGTATGACGAAGTTACAAAATGACGAAAGGTGACACTAAGGTTACTACTACAAAAGACGATTTTGAGGGAGATTTGGAATTCCCTTTCTTAAGTTCTTTTCATGTTCAACTCAATTAATAAAATTTACGATTTACGGCGAGTGCTCTCGCACTCATAGTCATTAAAACAATATTTTTTTACTTGTGGCACTCTTGCATCCGGTATGCGACATTATGAAATTTTGCAATCTTCTCCTGTCATTATTACAACGAATTTTTTAATGTTGGAAAAAGTTATAGTTTGGATTTTTAAACATTATTATTCTTTCAATAACTGCATTATTCTTTCAATAACGGCATTATTCTTTAAATAACGGCAATATTCTTTCAATAATGGCATAAATACACTTAAAATTTACTGAAAATTTATACTGACTCACCTAACATTTTTAAGTCTAATACTTTGTGGTGCTGTTGCGTGTGATGAGAAGGAAAACACATTTATTAAAATAATATATATTTAAAACAGAAAACAGTGAAATAGAACAAAATAAAAGATGTCGGAAAAATTGTTCTAAAGATATTAATTTGTGATTCATTTTTATCTCTTGATCTCGCACAGTTGCCACAATTTACAACTAAAAGTGCACAAAATTTAGAAATGTGAAATTAATTCAGAGCGAAAGAAACAGAAAATATCACTGCTCACGCGATCTTATTCATTCTCGTTTCGTTGAAAAATATCGTTTGTCTCAAATATTCCGAAATCGTTTTCATTGCGCAAAGAACAAAAATAAGACTCGAAATAAATGAAGTATCAGAGCTGAAATTCCATTAAAAAATATAATTTTTTGAAGAATAATTACTTTTTTAGCCGTACTGATAAAGCAATCGAAGTAATCGTAATATTCAATAGACATTCCAATTTTTCCAAAACTACCAAATTATGGTTAATTTAATTATACTTACTCAGGTGTTTTAGCATGAAACTCATCTAAATATACCAATAAAGAAATGTTTAATAATGCATTCACTAAAGTAATAGATAATGTATAAAAGAAATACACTGTAATCAAATATCTGGAATACAATTAATGTGATGTCTACACAAACACACAAACACAAAATCGAGCATAGAACAAACAGAAAGACGGACATACAGACTTTGGCAACCAATTCCACTCACTAAATGAAGATAAGTATGCACTGCATGCAAATTTCCATGAAAATATCTTAAAACGTGTGGACATGTATAGGGCACAACATACATACAGACAGACAGACGGACAGACAGACACCAAACGAGAAAAAGGCGGATTCGGCATCAGAAGGGTCCAAAACGGATAGAAAACTTGAAATGGGTCGAAAATATAGAATGTACAAACAAACACTCGATTCTTATTTATATAGATAACAATCCTAAACAAATATTGGTTTTGAAAAAGACCTTTTTATTAATATTGGTTAGCTAGTAAGGAACCTTAATATTGGTTAGCTAGTAGTTTTTATTAATATTGGTTAGCTAGAATTAAACCACGCCCCCTACTCTATGCTGTAAAATTTTGACACAGACAACACTCAAAAAACTTCAAATATTTTAAAAACTAATTAGATATCAGATCTAGAATTTTTAGGCAAGCTTTCCAAATGTAAAGGCCATCGAAAAATGCAAAAAAAAAAATTGTTTCGATATTTTTGTCATTTTTAGGGTACTGTGTAGCCATAAAGCATTTCTCCTTGAAAAGGGTGTTGACTATCTTAAACTAACAAATGATCAGTGGATCCAAATTATTTGATTTTATGGTAGACGTTACATCTGATCTAAATAATCTTAATCGTAAACTACAGGGGAAACGAAACACAATTATTTCGATGTTGGAAGATGTCATTTCATTCGAAAACAAATTATCCCTTTTATTCAAGATTTTGCTAGATAAACATTAGTTCATTTCCCAAGCCTGCCATATCATCGCCAAGAAAATAAGTACGTAATTGACATTTACTACTTCAAAACAATTTTAAATATAAAGAAAGCTTTTCCATGGAGGTTTCAGGAATTCATAAATAGCATTTTGTTAAAAAAACCTCATTCCTGATGCAACAGAATTGAATTTTTCTCCCACTTTTAAAATGCAATTACTGGAGTTAGTTTTAAAAAAACAATGAGTTATGGATATTTAATGCTGGTATGAAAAATTTAGAGAGAAATTAATATTATCTTAGTTCACAGAAAAAGTGGACTGCTTTGAAAGACCCGGAGAAGGAAGGCATCATAATTTTCAACACCTGGAATGACATTCCTGACTGATATAATCAGTTAAAAAAATAGCATTTGCCGTTCTTTCACTCTTTTTATGTACCTATTCAATATTCATGCTAACACTCCTGTTGAAACATGAACTTAATCAAAAGGAAATTGAAAAAAAGGCCTATTAATGAGAACCTGGAATACTACATGAAATTAAAAACAGCGACATACAAACCTGACCTGTCCAAACTTTCCAATATCATTGTTCACATTAAATGCGTGTTTTGTCATATTTTTATTTTAATGTAAAACATAATTTTTTGTCAATAAATAAGATTAATATTATAACATCTGGTTACTCATTGATGCCTGACATTTTTGTTCTCGAGGATATTTTGTATACTGTAAGTAAATGTAATGAGATCAACTGGAAAAATATTAAAAAAAGTCCAAACTAAAAATTGAGATTTTTACTGACAAAAACTCAAACGTCCCGAATAAGAAATGCTAGTCACCAAAGGGTACATAGTTTTCCGCATGAAAATTTTTTAATAACGATGTTTATTTTTATAAAAATGAAATTTTTTATGTTAAAGCATTTAAAGACATTAAAAATGGCGGTAAATATGACAAGTTTTTGTTTTGTTTTGTATGGTATGAAATTCTACAAAGCATTTGTCATGCAAACTCTCCATGGACTTGCTTCATTTCCGATAAATTTTTTTTCTGCAGTTGGCGCATATCCCATATTACATAATGCTTTTCCCCGTCATATCTAATGACATTTGTTACTCTGGATTTTAAGGTCTTTGGTTTCTCTAAAGGTCTTCTTGGTTGTAACTTCCTTTCTGTAGTACATTTCTTGAAATAGACCTAATATTATATCTTAGGAATTGGTGAATGTGTAAGGGTTTGTGTCTGATGATGCACAAGGACGATAAAACTACCACGCATTTTGCATAGCAGCTTCTAATCCAAATATGAAGAGTCTACCACTATTTCTTACTCCGGATAGAACAATAGTAACTTGCAATGTTCTGATTCATTCTGTCAGTAACCCCCATGCAATAATTATATTTATGATTTTAACTTGGTCGATCAATTTCAATTTATTTCCTTTGTGTTTGACGACCGTTTAGCATTTACCAATGGGTAAACACCATGCACATTTGAAGCTATGGATACAAAGTTTTGTCGTTCCGTATAACTAGAATTACGTTGTCTTTCTGTTCATCGTACTTATACTCAAAGTACGTTTCTCTGGTATGTTTTTTTAAAAGATTAAACGTCGCTTATTAGGCATTTTTCAGTGCGATAGAGACGCACTGTTCCAGTCACATTATATCCTTTATTGGACAAATAATCAATTAGTGCACCTGTGAATAAATTGTCACAGTATATGTCAATGTTTGAATGTTCAGATAGTTAAGAAGTTTGATCCACGACAGTAGAACTTCCCATACTTAACTTTTCAACAATATTTACAGTTTCTGCCCCATGTTTGCAGTTATGACAGACATAGTACCAACATGCTTTCATCAATCGATAGTTGTTGCTCCTGGGGTTGCAGGTATATAGAAGTACTGAATTATTTGTTCAAATCGATCTCTGCACAGTACAGAACATATTGCAGTAATGTGGACATCAATTTCAGCAGACCAGTAAAGACGTCTATGAGGCAAAATAGCATAATCACTGGTTAAAAAAATGCTAAGGAACAAACGCAATTTCAAAATTTCGTTAACTAACGGAATTCTACAACATTTTTTTTTATTAATTTCTTTAAAAAACCAAAGAAAAACAAAAGTTAAGTTTTGCAAAAGCATTCTAATGGTTGTTTACAACAAAATATTTAACCCCGACATGAAAGGCAAGGATATTCGTCATGTTTGCACATGGCAAATATACGTGCCCTTCTGTGCCTAGCGTCCGTTTTTAGGGACGTTCTTAAAATGCTAAAAATATAATCAAAATTTAAAAACTTATAGAATTCCAAAAATTCTTAAACTAAAGAATTGCATTTAGTACCACATCCATCAAATACAGACCAATTGATTTTCAATGATGGGAAAATCTAACCTATTTTGATTCGACATTGCAAACTTTGCGTTTTGCGTGGATGATGAAAATAGAAAGCCCACATCACCAACATTACTACCATCAAATGCTGTCATCTACTGAATATAATTGAAACAAATGCTTAGGAATGCTTCTTAGTTATTTTTTAATTGAAAGCTGCATTTATGTGAAAGTTATACTCTTTTTTTGAAGCGTCCCTAAAAAGGGACGCTAGGCATCAATGGGTGTTAGAAGCTAGTTTAAATCGAGACTCCTAAAAACACACACACACACACACACACACACACACACACACACACACACACACACACACACACACACACACACACACACACACACACACACACATGGGTCTTGAAAAGAAATCTCTAAAAATAAATATTAGTTATGTTGATCTTTGGCTCTTATGAATTATGAGTTTGCCGATAACTGCCCTAGATTAGTACTGCAACATTATAAAAAATGCCATTATGTTTATATTGCATGTTATTATTACGAAAATACATTAACATTTATACGAAACGGAACATTTTACATGGCTTCCGAAATGTTTGGCAAACAAAGTTATTTTATTTTACGGCACTTGTGTGTGTGAACAACACAACATGCTATTGGCGATGTTAAGGGTTCAAACCCAAAGGTAAGTTACGAGGACAACATCACGCCATTTTGATCCGGGGTTAGAAGAGGAGGTTACACCTGAGCTGGCACCCCACTCTTTAACGTTCCACGCCACGTCAACGTGAGTATATTTGAGGCCACAGTAGATTGGACGTGCACCAGCCCTCTTTTTACACGACGGGAATTGGTTGTATTCGAACTCGCAACCCTCTGTTTGGCAATCCGACTCTTCCAACCGTTTTACTGTGGCCCAAATAATCTTTTGAGAGCCAATATATTGAACGCGAAAAATATCTATTCATCAAACATCAAAACATCGTTGTTTTGAAGAATTCAAGAGTTAGGTTCAGTCTCAATCCAACCCATTTCATTCACAGTCAGTTTTCCGTAATTTGGGAAAAGAAAATGCAAAGTAGTAACTGGGTAACTATGGCATTGCATTTAAAATGTTCGTAATCTACATACAATGTACGTAATGTACTTACAATGTACGTAAAGCTGTGTTCTTCTGGCCGTAGAGGGTGGCACTCCGTTTTCTGCAGTGCAGATGTAGGTGCCCATATGGAGACGGCTAACTTTTGTTACCAGCAATTCTTCACCTTCATACGTGCTCTCTGTTCGGAACAAAACCAAAATTAGTGGCCTACTACAAGTTGAATGTCAAGTTGCAATTAATCATGAGACACTAGAATCTGTATTAAACGAGTGAATATCTGTTTTATGAGTATCCTTTTAATAATTACTTTATTTGGACGCTAAATGTTTTCTGAATTTATTTATACATCTCTATACTTTAATATCCGTTCTTTATTATCAAAGCATAAAATTGGAGGTGATAAAAGTCTTCACATACAGACCTTTAATTCAATTCCTCGATGAACAAGCAATCACATTCGAGCAGTTTTTGTGGACACACATGGGGAATACTATTTAAGCCTATAAGTGGCTTCGACGAGTCATCACGATTTTACCAATTTTGCTTATGCTAAGATAACTCGTTCCTCAAGATTTGACCAATTTTTCCTATGACGGAATATCTCGCTGATCAAGTGTTGTCCAATTTTACCAATTTTGCTTATGCCAAGATGACTTGTTCCTCAAGATTTGACCAATTTTGACTATGACGGAATATCTCGCCGATCAAGTGTTCTCCAATTTTCTTATCACGACATATCTCGGTCATCAAGATTTTACTAACTTGCTATGACGAGCTGACTTGCCTATCGCGATTTACCAATTTTGCGTATTACGAGATATCTTGTCCATCAAGAAGTGCCCAAATTTGCTTAAGATTATATAACTCGTTCATCAAGACTTGTCCAATTTTTTTTATAACGACAGATCATTATGAACAAAATTATCGTTTTAAAAAACATCAAGATTTAACCAATTTTGCTCATGACGAGATGACTTGCCTATCAATATTTACCAATTTTGCTTATTACGAGATATCATGTCCATCAAGAAGTGCCCAAATTTGCTAAAGATGAGATATCTCTTCCATCAAGACTTGTTCAATTTTGTGTATAACGTGATATCATTGTAAAAAAAAATAATCTTTCCTAATAAACAACATCAATATTTGATCAATTTTGCTTATGACGACATGATTTGCTTGTACAAATTTACCAATTCTGCATATTACAAGGTATCATGTCCATCAAGAAGTACCTAAATTTGTTTATAGCAAGATATCTTGTCCATCAAGCCTTGTTCAATTTTGTTTATAACGAAATATCATTATAAACAAAATCCTCGTTATAAACAACCTCAAGATTTGACCAAATTTACTCTTATGACGAGATGCCTCGTCATTTAAAAATGAACACATTTTAGCGATGACGATATAACTCGTCTATCAAGACTTGCACAACGTTTTTTATAACAAGATATTCAGGTCATCTATTTGAACAATTTTGCTTAGAACGATATGTCTCGTCCATCACGAACTGACCAATTTTGCTTAAGTCAAGACATCTCGTTCATCAAGACTTGGTCAATGTTTTTTTATAACAAGATTTGACCAATTTTGTTTTTGACGAGATGTTTCGTCTATAAATATTTTATCAATTTTTCGTATGGTGATATGAACTGTCGTTAAGAGATTATGATCTGGTAGCTTTCTTATGACGACATATCTCGTCCATTAAGATCTTATCTGCTGATCTAGTGACGAGATACCGCGTTGAGGCCAACACCGGGGGGTTGATTTTATGTACCCTTCTCAATGCAAATTCGAATTGGATTGCAATGGTATTTAACACGACCAGATGCTAAGTGTCATTTGCTGCCAATTCAACTATTTAACTCGTTGTGATTAGCAAAAGTTTTTATCATGTACAAATGTGTTCTTTTTGAGGTAAAAAGTACATTTTTGTTGGTCTAAGAAATGTTGGGATTATTGATTACGTAATGCAACTAAAATTTGATAAACTTGTTCTTTGATGTCAATATTTTTACATCTAAGGGACATGTAAATTTTCGTTCTTAGAGTCCACTCATCATCTATTTAATAGAGCAGAATTATATCTCCCGAGAAAGAATGAATTAGTTGAGGTCGTAAAGGTTATAGTTGTTATTAAAAGAAACTGCATCAAGATTTAGCATACATCTACTTTCTACAGATAAATAACCGTTTACCTTCGAAAATGGCGGGAATAGCAAATACGAATAAATATTTAGTATGCTTTTCTTTTTCTGAGATCTTTTTTTGACAAAGGAATATATTCATACATCAGTGGCTAGACTAATAGAATTTTATGTAGTTTGATGTTGGAGTCTGTTATGTTAAAATTGATGATGTGGAAATTATTACAGTTAAACTATACATTAGAGAACTACTGTTGTTTATTTGAGTAATTATCTTAGTTGTGCCATTACTATGCTGGCCGATTTAAAATCCTGTTGTGTAAAACGCAATGGCTAAAAATTTCAAATGGTATTTCCTGTGTTCAAAATATGGAAAAATTTAAAATAATACTAAATAATCCAACGTACACTGCTGGCCACCGTAAATGCAACACCCTGAAGGAAGCATGCAAATAATATGAAATTTACAACATGCATTAGCGGAGGTGAGATATGCAAATGATTAGATTTCAGCGCAGACGCACATCACGCGCGCCTGTGGCGCCTCTTCAAAGCGCTATTTAAGGCTTGAATATTTCGACGATTTCAAGTACGGCAATTGTGTTTTTCTTGTGGTTTTTTCAAAAAAACGATCAATTATGCCTCGTAGAAAACAGCGATAATCTTTTGATCAAGTATCCGAGTTCGACAGAGGATGGATAGTGGTCTACCGAGATTGTGGATTATCTTTCAGGGAAATCGGTAGTCGTGTTGGACGAAACCAAACAACTGTAATGCGAATATGTGATCGGCAGAATGGAATGAAATTGTCTTTACTGACGAGTCACGCTTCTGTCTGCAACACCACGATGGTCAGATTCGAGTCTGGAGACACCGTAGAGGCAGGATGCTGAACAGCTGCGTTATGCACCGCCACACTTGTCCTGCACCGGGTATTTTGGTATGGGGCGGTATTGAATATCACTCTCGCACTCCTCTAGTACACATTGCCGGTACTTTAAACAGCCAGCGCTACATCTCCGAGGTGTTGGAGCCAGTTGTCCTTCCTTACCTTCAGGGCTTGCCCGCAGCCATATTTCAACAGGATAATGCGCGATCACACGTGGCACACATTGTCCAAGGGTTCTTCGTCAATCGCCAGATTGAATTCCTTCCCTGGCCAGCTCGCACTCCGGATCTTTCGCCGATAGAAAACATGTAGTCCATGGTTGCTCAACGATTGACCCAGATTACATCCCCAGCTGCCACACCAGATCAACTTTGGCAACGTGTGGAAGCTGCTTGGTATGCTGTACCCCAAGAACACATCCAAAGTCTCTTTGAATCAATGCCAAGGCGTGTGGCAGCGGTGATCTCCAACAATGGCGGCTACTCTGGCTACTGTTTTTGGCAGGAACCACACTTCACAGAAGTCTATAAATTTAATCATTTGATACTTGGTCAACGTGTTATCTAAAAATTAAATTTTGTTGTGATATCTCTTGTCTTTCTTGGTGTTGGAATTTGGGTGGCTAGCAGTGTATTTTGAATAGTATAGATTTTAAGACATTCACATGAAAAATTACTTCCTATTGAAATGAGGTTTTCAAGGACAAACCTACCCAATATAGTGTAAGTCAGAAAGACGTTCGCCGTAGAGTTATAAAGTTTTATAAACACATAATGAGAGATTAAAACTATGTTACATTGTTACATTAAGTTTTCTTGTCCATGCATGTTTATGGGCATGACAACATGTATGTGTTTCATCTTTCAGTATCTTTTTGACTCACCATGAACAGTAGGAAGTAACTTAGTAACTAAGCTTCTTCCAAAGTAAGAAATAAAAGCATCACAGTGAACTTAATGAATCAACTTACGTTGTTCTTTATTGTGCGCTGGTCCAGCGATAAATGACTGACCATCTTCTCTTTGCCATGTGACGGTAGGTTGTGGACGTCCATTCACTGCACAACTCAACGTCACATTGGTCCCTTCTCGTGCTAACACTTCTGAACTGCGATCTGATTGGTTGAATTGCGGAGGCACTGGGAACAAAAAAGTAATTTCAATCACAATTTAGTAAAATGAAGGGCAGTGAATAATAGTTGAATAGGACACTTTCAGTGCAATATATAAATGTAATGTAATGCAATGGAAGATTTGAATTCTTATTTATCAAACTTATAAAAGTTGTTTAGATAATGACATATGCAATTTATGTATAAAAATATTCCGTCCTTGGTTTTATAAAAAACATTTTATTGGAATCAATATAAATCATCTGTAACTCAAGGCTTTTTGTATATGATGTGAACGGAAATTTCACTCCTGCAAGAAGTGTTTTCCTTTTAATATTTTGAAACACCTTACGCTTCATACAAATGAAAGTAAGGAGAACTATTCTATTAAAGTAGCAATTTATAAGCGTTTACAAATTATTAATGTACAAAACCATTTTTCATAATTTAACAGATATACAGTTTAATTTTATTCATTTAACCCTCCAAGTGGTTCTGACGAGATATTTCTTCCATCACGATCTGGTAAGTTTTACTAATGGCGAGATACCTAGTCGAGAAAACCACCAAGAGGGTTAAATATATTTTCGAAATTTTGTTTTTACAAATATATATTTAACCTGTTTTATGATCTGTTTTATGGGAAACAATATATTGTTACCAGACAAAAGTGAAATTGAAAACCATTTGTTTGCTATGAGTAATCGATGGAATCGTATTTTGAGGAACAACAAATTTCAAGCATACGATCGAACTTCCAATCTATACTTAATCTATACCAACTGAATCTAATCTATATTTTCTTTTATAAAATACTGCGATACTTGACTTCACATGGGGTCAAATCAGCCCTCGTGTAAAAAACAGTAACCACTGGAACAATCTAAACAAAGTTGCTATCTTCAATAAGCACATTACTATAATAAGTACGATAGGAATTTACCGAAAGAACACACATAGTAAAAGCACTCACGAACAACCATTTTAGAATAAAAGGCGTTAGTGGAAACACCGTGTTATCCCAAGCACTTAAAAATATTTTACACTACACAGTTACACGAAATATAAAACCCAACAGTACGCACACTATGTGTACCAAATTAAAGAATATAAGAAAAAAAGGCACTAAAACCCCTCCTTGATGGTGGCCCAACTAGGCGAATTTCACACACTTTCGATAAGAAATTCTATTCCTTAAACTACGTCGACTTCCTTACTCTTGAAGAAGAGCATTAAAGTAAATATTATGCCTCCCCGAAGAAGACTCCCCAGACAGTAAAAGTGTAACTTTTGTTTGCGAAAAAATGGCTTAAGTAAAGAAGGAAGTTAAAAAAGAGGGACGAAGTAATCCGGAGGAATAGGAAGAAATACAAGCCCCCTGACTTCCAAGCTCGTGGACAGAGGGACGTTAGTGTCAAATTTTATGTGTTTTCTCCCCTCCACCATAAAATAAAGTTCTGCGTTTATTAGGGAGCACGACCTAGATCATTTCGATCGAATTCCTCGGAAGATCTCTACAAAGTCTTTGATTATAAAAACTGTGGCAATACAATCTTAGAAATCTGTTGAAAAGCGTATTGTATTTGCAGAAGGGATTTAACCTAACTGCCCATGATTTAAAAAGGTGTTTTTTCTCTGATTTCGATAGTCCATTAAAAGATTAAGAGGAGTTAAGAAATATCGTCCCGTCTGTAACGTAGTTACTGACGATTCAAATTAACTGACGATTCAAATTAACTGACAATTCAAATTAACTGACGATTCAAATTTTCTAGTGTTGAAGTCAAAATGGCTTTATTTAACAATTGCATTTTCATAAGACGTGGAATGTTGTACATCGAATATTCCAGGTAAAATATTTCAGAAGGAATGTTGTGCATGGAATGCCTTTGATTAAGTGTCACCCAACTTTTTGACCGTCAACCTGTCCACGAGTTTCTGATATTTTTATCGATCTCCTATTTTTTAATATTACGTTATTATATTAGGACAAGCAAATACAAGGCTTAGTGAAATTTTAGATTGTTTACGATATAAAATTGAGACCTATTAACGTAGTATACAATTTATTGACGGTTGTCAATGTGGAGTGTGTGCTTTGTGACTCTAGATAAGGTTAAAAATGTTGAGTTTAAAATTGGTACGTTATATAGTAAATTATAAATATTACCCATTTAAGGATGCCTTATATTTTTATATCGACCCCAATTGACCCCTAACAATGTTATATAGACCTTTGGGTGGTATCGACCACTTCTGTAGGTGGATCACACAGGGATATGAACAAAATGAGTAACTCAGTAGAAACACATATACAGACGAGTAACGCAGTTAAATAATGAATCAAAATACACAGAGCAGATTATTAGAATCTGGAAGTGTCTTACACGTGCCACAAATAGACAAATTAAATATAAATCTTAACTCACAATGGAATCTTTTCACATGTTCGTCGTATTTGGAATCGACACTAGGCAAATTTTGTGGAGTTTTTAATGCTTATTCAGAATATGTGATCTTTTTTTTGCAAAACTCACTTAACAAGAAATGGTTCCCCTTTAAAATTTGACAACTTGGCCACCTTCGGCGAAAATTGATAATGGTGAGGATTCTTGAAATTGGAACGTTTTGGATGAAAGTTCTCGCAAGGGAAAACATTCTTACTCCTCACAGCTTTATTTATTTAAAACTTTTTCGAAAAATTGTTGCTATAGTTGAAAACGGATTATGTGTTCACATTTATGATTGTGGAAAATTCAAATTTATGAGAGAAATATTTAAAAAAAGTTATTTAAAATATTTGTCATACACAAAACTCAAACACTTTCCAATCGAGAGGTATAAAATTACTGCAGACGAAAATCATAAATGAAAACTTGAACTCAAAAATTAGGGGGGGGGGGGGAACGGTATAGAATTTAACACATGGGGATATGAGTAGATTGATGCTATTTTGGCCGTCAATTTGTGTAATACAAGTATGTATTCGTTTATAGATTTTCAACAAAATTTTTCATGTAAGAAAGATTCTATTCATTCAATTTTTTTTCAAAATCTAGCGATAAGATATGTTTGATTTCTAAGTGTGTCTCTGGACAATCACTATTATTGTCAATGTGACTGTCAATAATGCTCATTAAAACAACCAATTGATCGTGTAGGAGATGCTTAACGCGATTGTCAATCAATTGACGAATATTGACAGAAAGTTTGATTGACGGGTGCCATTCGCGTGGCAGATTGATTGCATAAAATACGCAATATTCAAAAGTTCGAACAGTATGGCTTTTTTGTTCTCTAGTCCAAGTTCCTGTCTTCACAATCGTTAAAGATAGAGTAAAAATTTCAACGGATTTGGCATCTGCGTAAGATTTTACACCAGATCGATACCTTTTCTTAAAATAAATATTTTTTTAAATGAAATTTTTTTTTTCACACTACGAATTTTCAAGTAATACAAATATAAGTAATACAATAACAACTTTTCCATTAAATATATATATATATATATATATATATATATTATATTTATGTATTGAATAGAACATATTAACAAATTCGTCTGACGACACACTGCTTTCTTTTTTTACACATAATATCTTCGTAGCAAGCTAATTTTTTTAATCCATGCTTTGTATCTATAACACGTTCTTAGTTAAAGTGTGTGTTTTCTAAATATTTTAAGCCCCTTTAAATTAAGCTGAGATATTCTGTCACCTTCCGGGTCGCGCTGATGGTCTTCGACAGCCGTCCCGTTGGTTTTGACTAAAGAGGATTTTTATCTGATTCCCTGAAAAATATGTTGATACAAAGGGATCTGGGATTGAAATCTCTCTTGTAATAAAGCGTATATATAGTTTTATTTATAAAATAAACTCAAGTTAATTGTAAATTAGGCTGTTTGGTTGTTTCGACAAGCACACCACTTGGTCCACTAATTAAAATACGTAGTTGTCAATCGTTCGACTGCTTCGCTCAAGATAGCAAACATGACGGATGCATCAAGCCCAACGAGAAGCGATTTGTCTGGGAACATGAGTTTGTGAAGCTTTTAGGCCCGGAGCCCACATCCTGTTTTTCAACTTGCGGCGCCGCTGCCACAACGCAATTCGCGGTCTGAGATACATTAGATTCAATGGAGTAGTGCACATATGCCTCATGTGCCGCTGCGGCAACTTGCGTGCTATTTGTACCGCAGTTCCCCAAGGCATTGCAGCTCGCCGCACACGCTTCTCCGGTCTGAAGTACATTTTTTTCATAAATAAATGGAATATAAATAATGATTAATAAAAGGATGTATTCAGTAACGTCTATTTTGTTTCAAAATATACTTTTTGTACACCAAGTAACCGAAATAAACACGTTTTCTTCGATAGAATATTTATAGCAAATGGGGCACGAAATGAATACTTGCATCATTTCACGGTAAAGTGTTCATAGTTGGGCTTCGGTGCCGCAGCGGCGCCGCATAGTTAAATATCGGATGTGTGAACCGGGTCTTAATTACTTTGTATCGTGATTATCCTGAGTTGTGGAAAGTTAAATCAAGTGAATATTTCAACAAAAGCTAAAGAATTATTGTTTGCAAAAAAAAAAAAATTAACTTGTTAAAAGAATACAGATAAGATTATACTGAGTGTGAGACCACCATCCGTAACTGCAACCGGGAGGCTATAGTGGGGTTTGAGGCGAAAGTGCACGGAAAATAAGTGGACTTCCTGTTGTCACTGAAGAAAGGTGGATGTGTTGTCCACTGCTCAGGCTATGTTAAGCCTTATGTCTATATTGTATATATTTATTTATTTTCAATATCGTTATGTCTGTCCGCATTAAGAATGTTACTGTTACGGTTTTGTCAAGATTAAACGTCATTTTTAAATTTCAGTCTTATATTTCTTAACCAGATGCCATTTTATCAAACGAACCAAATCCTTAGTTTAGTATATGTTAGTGAGTAAAGCCGCTAAGCAGTTTATACCATTCGTAGGATAAGCTACTTTTTTGTCCTCTTCTGTTCTTACTTCCGATTGTAGACAATCAAATGTAAGGCAAGAAAACCCAAATCTTAATTTAAAACCACTTTTAAACACACACAAAAAAATGAAACACGTCACGTCCCTTCGAAAAACATTAAACGAATGATATTGATGGGTTGATTGACGCACCTATCTATCTAAACCGTCAATCATATTGACAATAATATTGATCGTCTAGGGTAGTTGCCTGAAAACCGCGGGTCTTTAGCCACTTGAGTGCGGCTCTGCCACGGATCGATTTCGACTAAATGGTGGCAGTAAAAATCACGGTGAAGTGCGAGAAAGAAAGGAGTTGAGGAACTTTAGAAGAGTCAAGAAAAATCTAGTTCTGTATTTAATTATTGCGTGCTATCTTCTAACAATGTTAATATTATCAGCTCTATTGTTAGTCAAGAGATTGCTAAGAGAGGCAAACCATACACAGACGGTGAATGCACTAAAAGTTGTTTAATAAATGCATAAGAGCTATTCCGGAATTCTAAGAACAAAGCAGAAGTTTTTAAAAAATTAAAGAGTTACCAGTGATTGCTATAAACAGTTAAAGACAGAACAGTCAAAATGTCTTCGAATATAACCAATCAGTATATCGAAGATCTTAAATTGGTTTCAGCTTTATCAATTGCTGTATACGAATCTTGATACATAAACGACACAGCGCATGTTTCGCTTCTTGTTCGATTTATTTCGTCTTCGGGTCATAAATAAGAACTTTCAGGATTATTTCCCTTGAAAGGTCAAACACGTGGCGAGGAAATTGCAAATGCTGCCTCTGAATGCACAGAGAAACATCATATTCCCTCGATAAAATTGTTTGAATTTTAAGAGATGGAGCCAAAACTATGACCGGAGTCAGAAAAGGTTTTGTTTCTAGTTTGAAGGAAAAAAATTAATCAGGAGATACTTGTTTACCATTACAGCATTCATCAAGAAACGCTTTGTGCACAGATATTTCGAGACGAAGTTTGCAATGTTATGGAATGATTGATCAAGATTTTAAAAACAACTGTAGTTACATATCTTTATCATCGCCAATTGAAATAATTTTTAGTTGAAATGGAGAGTGAAGACGCAGATCTTTTGATGCATAATAAGCTCCATAGGCTTTCAAGAGGAAACGTTTTAAAACGTTTCGCTTCTTTATTATTTGAAATTAAAGCATTTGTACTTGAGAAGGGGTGGTGACAATCTTGAACTAACGAATGATCAATGGGTACAAAGATTTTACTTCCTGGTAGACGTACATCTTATCTAAATGGTCTTAATCGTAAACTACAGGGGAAAGGAAATACCATTTTTTCAAGAGGAAACGTTTTAAAACGTTTCGCTTCTTTATTATTTGAAATTAAAGCATTTCTACTTGAGAAGGGTGGTGACAATCTTGAACTAACGAATGATCAATGGGTACAAAGATTTTACTTCCTGGTAGACGTACATCTTATCTAAATGGTCTTAATCGTAAACTACAGGGGAAAGGAAATACCATTTTTTCGAATAGTCATTTCATTCGAAATTAAACTATCCTTTTTGCTCAAGATTTTGAAAGAGAAACATTAGTTCATTTTCCAAGCCTTCTGAAATGTCGTCAAGAAATTGTACTCATTAATTGTACAACAGGCTTCGATCAATATTAATGCCCCCCCGCCCGCAAAATAACTCTAATATCCTTAAAGAGAAAGGTTGAGATGAGCTTGAAACTTCACGCATTCAATGAAATGAACAAATATTTTCAATAAGGAATTTCACGAAAAGTCACGCTTCGTCTACAGGAAATACCTACATTTTCAGGAGCTGTTATCGATTCAATAAAATGGAAAGGCAATTGATATCTAAGATACATTAAGTGCACATGATTAACACAATTGGACGCATAACATCAGTGTCAAAACACGGCCAACTTATATAGTCTCTCAAGACTTATAATTACTAAATAAAGAGGTCACCAAAGGTTTGATAGGTAGGTAGTTGAATTAACGTCGTCTCACTGAAGATGGGCCAGAACAATCCTTTGAATACGACGACAATATTTCGTTATTTTCAACCACGATTAGATGGCGAGGTCAACACTATAACACAATCTTCCACACTGCGTCAGCCTAAGGGAATTTGTAGTCACGCGATAGAGTTTACCCTCTCCAACCCTCACTTACATTACAGTTGGATCCAGTTTCCAACTCAATCCTCCGGTTGCAAATCCGCTACTCTTCTATCCGGTCTACCACGGCTTTTTGAGAAGAGATGGTTTACTTTAGATTCTTTCAATCTGATGTAAATGTACGCATTATTGCTGACAATTATATCAGGCATGAAATGTGAAGACTTGTGTGATTATGGTCTGTTTCTGATGGTAACAACGGTTTCGGAAAGTAGTGGTCTGAAGTCAACACTTGCATGAGCATCCTGTACGATTGTGTATTGTGACGGAAGGAAAATATAAATTCCTCTTTCACAAGAAAACGTCCCCACAACCTAGCGTTAAGAGATGGACAAAATGTTTGAAGCCCAAATATATCAATTCAATGAACTCCGGATACAATACTCCTTTCTGTGAAAGACTTGAGACTTTACTGACAGAGGATTTGACTTGGAATGGAGACATGCTCCAGTAAATGCTAGGTGGAAAATTATAAATATATAAGTCCAGAAGAGTTGAGGCACACTTCTAAGTGAAGGTTTTTATTTATTGATATGTTTGAGTAGTTGCGCAGTTTGTAGTGTAAATGCAATCCACCTTTTAAAATATGCGCACAAATATATTTTCAAGTACATATATTATTGTTTTAGATCTGAACATTTCCTAAAAACGTAACTAATCCCATTCTCATTTTCTTCTGAGTGATTAATTTGAGATTTTCTAGTAAAAGTTTTTAGTTAGAAAATATAGAAGAGGATAATATTTGAGATTTACTAGTAAAAGTTTAGTTAGATAATATAGGTATCATCCCTGCTTAAAAAGTATTCGCGAGAGTTTATTTTTCATCACAACCCAAACATCGACTGCTTGAATTACATTTTCGCTTTTTTATGCATTATATTTGGACATTCTTTATGTACAGAAAAACTATCATTAAAATTCAGAGATTATAAAAATTGAAAGCTAAATTTTTACTTTAAAGGAATCATACATCGGTTTATGTCTGTGTAATTTAAAAATACTTAATTAGTAATAATTGATGCAAATCACAAAAGGAACAAAAAAAGTCGGGAGTCACTTTTACTTTTGAACTTGTAATATTCAAATCAGATTAAGAAAGTGAATTTCCAATATATTTAGTATTTTTTATAAATAATCTATCCGATTAAAAATGGAAAAACATATTTTATTGATTACGTCGATATTTTGAAAGCCACGTTCCAGGAGTTTTTCAACTGAATAGTATTTCTGAAAAATTGAAAATAAAAATTACGCGAATCATGTAATTATATGTTCAGTACTATCATTTCAGATATCTTTAGTTTGTTTTTCATATTTTAGTTTTAGCACTATCGTTTAAAATGATTAATTTTTGAAGATTGAGTTTTATTTTTAAAGTTAAAGTAATGATTGCAAATTTCATATTAATTCGAACATGAATTACGCTTCTGAGTCTAAATTAAACATGTGTACAGAATTAAACAGGTTATAAATGATGAATTCTAGAAATCGTATTTTTCTTAAGGAACATTCAAATTATTTTGAATAGAAATGTGTTACTTTAAAAGAACATATCGCTAAGAATACTGAGTAATTACAATTGCATAGTATTCGATGAATATATATTTTCACCAACTGTCATACTGGAATTTTTTTTTAAATTCTTACTAAAAATTCTTACAAGTTCCATTTTTGAACAGAAAAAAAAAGCTGTACCTTAATAAGCTGCATTGTAAAATTTATTTTCTGTCAGTTAATGAGTTTATCATCTAAGCATATCTGAGCGCAAGCTCACGTTTGATCTTAACTCGAACTAGATTAATTCAGAAGCCTTATTTCAAAACATTTGTTAGGTAAATAACTGTCTGTCGCCTTAAATTGGATTTAGATGTTGGTATGTTTGTGTTGTGCTATAAGTTAATAGACTAGGTGCATGAAGTTTAATTCAATTATAAATGTAGATGCAACCTTTCGTTTATTCGAAACACGTGGTTAATATTTTTGCTTTAAGTGTCAATGGAGTTTCAGGTTATTAGCTACAAACTGGAGTGAATTAGTTGGAAAACTTAACTTGGATCTGAATGGATATACTATAACATATTAATTAGGCTTTAAGGCTCAGTTAGGAAAGATAGAAGCATAAATATTTCGTTACTGATATTTTTTTGTGATATTAAATTCAAATAAAAATTCGGCAGGATGAAGCCACAAAGATTGTCTCTTGATATGAAAGTTATTGGTTCAATTTATATTTCAAATTTAAACGAACTGATGTTTGTTTCTAACAGCTTTTGATAACAAAACGAAGCTTAGAATTTAACTTACATTACTTTTTCAAATCCGGTTTTATTCGGAAAATATGTTTATCATATCTATGCTAAAGAAATGTTGTGTCAACGAGTAATATTTATGATTAAAATATTTTTCAACCAATAAGATAGAAAAAAATATAATGCAAACATAATGCCAGAAAAAACTAACATATTTTGAAATTTAAATGGATTGTATATAATATAATTAATGTAGTAGTAGTATGTAATATAATTGTACTTGCGCATCAAAATACGAAATTCATCAGTAATTTAACACAACTTGAAAACATCATTTTACTGAATTTCTCTTTACCATTGGAAGTCAAACAAAATTCGCTTTTATCTTAAAGAAAATTTTAAATGACTGATAGTTTTCATAAAAACATAATCAAAAGACTTCCGGAAACAAAGGCATATAAACCTCCCCCCCCCCTTTAAAGTGAAAACGGAATAAACAAACAAAAACTATTTTTCAAATGATTCCAATCTGAAAGGGTATAAGATATATGAATTCTCCAAAGAGATTGGAAACATTATTACGTAACACATTGCATTACTCGTTCCTTTTCAGTTATTGAATTCATGAATTCAAACTATATTTAGAAGTTTCCTTGTTAAAAAAAGTACTTGCATACATATTTTATAAGAGTTTTCTCCAAACTTGAAACTTCTAGAATTTTAAACAGAAATTTGCAAGAAAATGTCGTGCCAGTTTTGAATTTGAGCCCTCAATGTATCCTATTCTTCATTTTGTATTGGTTCCAAGTTTTATTAAAAGAAAGTTACAGGAAAATATAAAATAAGTCTGAATAGACTTTGCTTCCCACCAAATTCGTGACTTTTGCTTGAAGTTTGCTTTTCTTTCATATTTTGTGGATTTTTAAGAAGTATGGTTACTTTTCAATTTTAATCTTAGTACTGACTTTTTTTTTACAAAATGATCAAAATAAACCTAAGTATTTAAAATATGTGTATGCACGTCGAAACAAAACGAGTTTGAGTATTCCAAAGCGTAAATCTAGTCTCTATATGCCCATAATTTTACTAAATTCATGAAACATTGCAATATTTATTAAATTCTTTTCAACTAGCATAAGCATGAAGATACTATACATATTACTTTACCCACGTATAGAATTTAAACGAACTAAATTTCTCTATAAAATCAAACACACACACATTTAAACATCATTTTACAATTTCTTATAATCTACTTTATTCATACTAATTACGAGTTCAGGAAGAAATATTTTATACAAAATATATTTTTTTCCAAAACATTCTTCTTCTTTTTAAGTCAAAAATGAGAGAGATACAAAAAACACTTATATTTCTACCATCTAAATAATAAGTGATTAATTTACTTGTAAAGTTTCAAAAACTCAAACATCAACATTCGATGATACAAAATAAGTATAATTTTACAACACGTAAAAATGAAAACAACTTTATAGTAATAATTATGGAAAATTAGAGCAGAGGCAAAATATAATTTCCTGAAACATTTTGATGCATTGTTTGAGAGGTGGATGGAAGCATGTATTCTCCAAAAGATTAAGTTTCAAAAATATCAATCATGGATCAAATATTATATTTGATTCCAAAAGTTGAATAAAAAATATTTCTATATTTGAACAACATCTGCATATCCCATCGTTCTCAATGTTGGTTTATCAACACAAATTTACAAATGTTTAAGTGCTTGACTTATAACATACTCTAATATGCAGTTTATGTATATAATTTATTTTTCATTTATTTCTGGCATGTTTTTTAAGATTTAACTCATTGAATTTGCTTTTGCTTAGGATTACCACAATATCTGCAAATACTTTCAAACCTCATGGTGGTATATCTCGACGTGGTATCGTGTAATGTGCATAACTAACACTATCTATTTGGATATATCTCGTCATTAGATGAAACTTGGTCAGATACCAGAACTGACCTCGTCAATTTTCTTTCATATGATCTTTTTGCATAATCAAAACATTGGTAATAACTTGATCAAGAAATATGGTATCTCGTAATCAGCAAAACTAACACAATATCAATGCAGATATCTCGTCAATAGAAGAAATCTGACCATATCGTGATCTCGTCAGTTCTGTTTCAGATGATCTTTTTACATCATCAACAAATCGTCAAAGACATTATGACGGTATTTTTTTTCATTAGCAAAAATGTCAAATGTTCATGGTCGAGGTATGGCGACTAAATCATTTGGAGGGTTAATGTCTATTTTTTGTCAACAGCGTGTTGTAGGCGGCACAGGATCGATTAACTCCCCGGATGCATTTATCTTGCCTTCGTCATTTAAGCTTTCTCTGTGGGTATATCCATTTACTCGACAACTTTTGGTGAGAAACCAACCTCATAGTAAGTCTCAAAACCGGAAACATATCGCAATAACTATCTAAGTAATAATATTGTAATGTGATTGAGTGAGGGTTACAATAATGCGTTTGGAAACTGCATCAAAAATAACATCATCAGGAAGGAGTAAATTCCATCACTCATTAAGTAATATTGCATTAGTGCCAGGAATGTAGAATGAGGAAGTATTCATACGAATCCCTTGTTTTATCGCTTTCACATGATGTTTTGGCACCGATTTGGCGCCCACTCTCCCTCGAGATTTGCCCCACTCAACGCGATTACGTGTCTCTGTAATTAAACTGCAGGATGGGCAGAGGTGACTTTCCAACTCGAAGAAGATAGAGGACTTTAGAAGCATTGGACTACTTTGAAACTAGAATGCAAGAGGAAAGCCTCTTAATGACATTTTACCGCATAGATTGCGTCATTTTATTTTGTTCGGCGTTAAGATGTTTGTTATAGTCAGTTGCTACCATGTGATACTTGCATGGCTATAACAAGTTTTAAGATGTTTTTAAAAGTGACAAAAGTGACTCTAATAAAACAAAAAAAGTGACAATAAGTGACTAATCTAACACAAAAAAAAGGATAATAAGTTACTAAGTTACTAATAACAAGTAAGCCAAATATATTCAAATATAAAGATAGAAAAGAAAGAAATAATCCCCAGCCTATCCTATCTTTTTCTTTTCTTTCTTTGGAAGGATATTTATTTACTTCATTTAAAAAGTATATTTTTTTTGTAGTGATATCAACAACAAAAATTTTTTTTTTAATGTAATCTTAATTTTTAAGGGGATGCAGAAAAATCACTCAAAATATCGAATATTTTTATTGTTTTTAATTAGAGCTACAACCTTTCCAAACAAGAGTGAAAAATTTTTAACTCGTAACTGCATTAATTAAAAAGTTATAGACCCTTTTCTGATCTAAGCAACAACATAAATTATGCGCTTCGAACTGAGTGTACGACTTTCAGAGACGAAATTTTCGGTTTCTAATTCAAAGTGTGTAGGCAAGAATATAATGAAGATTTCTGGTGCTTTTATCAAGCTGCATTGGCTCATGGTTCCTCCTGGTTCTTATATGAAGCATATTAAAACACCAATCAACGAATCGCATTTGGCAAAAATATTGCCAAATTACCAAAGGTTTGCTTCAACTGAACTGTTACAACGTTCTGTAAGGTGTACTACACATAACTCTAATGTAAGCTTGTGCAATGTTACATGTAGTAAGTGCTCAAAGCAAAGTTGCGCATTACTGCAACGTGTTACGATTGCTATTTGTGATGATATCACATAATTCAATGTGGATACTCTAAAATCTGTAGAAGGTTTTCAAAAAGAAACAATCTTTTATTGAATGTGCATTCTAAACATCTTGCTATCGATAAATACTATCGTAGAATATAGTTTAGAAATAGAAAGAAGACAGCAGTTTATTAACTAGCTCAGAAAGAAATTAAAACTGCACGGCAACGTAGTCAAAAAAAAAAATTGAACAAAAAAAAGAAGAAATTTGAATAAATCTGGGTACTTTAAATGTACACACTGAATTAATGCTTTTTCAACTATAATTTTAATTTGTGTAAAGTTATTATGAACTGGATACTAAAAAAGATAATATTCAAAACTGGTATATTATGTATTGATGAATTTTTGAGTTTGCGTCGAAAATGAGAAATGTTTTTAAACTTCAACTATTTTAACTTATTCCTACGTGTTATATTTTAGTTAAAAGATTTAAATTTCAGTGAAAAATGCTTTTAATTGTTTTAATTGGTATGGAAATCAACATACTAATTCCAAATAGCTCGGAGTTTTGTAAATAATGTATTTTTTATACTATTTTATACTATTTTTATTATTTTATTTTAAAAGCATTTTTCTCAGCTTTAGTTTATTTGGCACTATAAGGTATTAAAAATGTTAAGGCTTTTTATGTATCAAAGAAAAAGCTTCCAAACTCTTTCCACTTTTCCTTATAAGTCTTTAAAATAAAACTGTTTATGGATTTACATCTAAGTAGTATATATATTTTTTAAATAGTTAAATATAAAGATTTTCCTTTTTGTTGGTTTTTGTATCATTTTAGCTTTAAAAAATTGTATAAAATTAACTATGTTCTTGATTTAAATATACATCCACAGTTTTGTTAAGTATATTTGAAAATAGCTGAAACAAAATGTGAAGCAAAATATAGAAAATTGATAAAGAAGTAGCATTTTTAAAAAATTCAAAAACATTTGTAAAAATTGAATTTTTTTTAAAAATTGCTTATTTGACAAGATTTTTTCTTCTAAAATCAACTTATTACATACAAAAAAAATATAAAAACAATATTTTTTAATTATATTACAAAAAATGAAGAAAAATTTTTAAATGGTACTGCGTCCCCTTAAATATGTCGTTTATTTTTGACAAAGCTTGAAGAATTTCTTCCTTTTCTTTAAAAGAGTATGTCTAACTTATTTTGTTGAAAAAGTTAACACATTAAAATTAATTTTTGTCTTTTTCTTCCCAAGAGAAGAAACTGTATTTTTCAAAGTGTGTCTTTGCTGACCAGTACCATCTGAGACTTTTGCCGTCCCTTCAGTCATTGCCTAAGCAAGTGCTGTTTCCTTAAAATCTTTAATTTTGTAACGCCTTCTTGAGTGTATTATTGGCTTCCTTTATAAATTTTGAAGCACTATCCAACGCCTCATCCTCTTTCTCACACATAATTTTAAAATTTCGTTCTTCTTCTTTTGTCTTTGTTTTCTTTTCCAACTGCTTTACATTTTTTCTCTGCTTCCAGTCTTTCCATTTATTTCCTGTTTTTTTTTCTAAATTTTCTTGTGCCGTCCATATTGTATCTTCTAAATAGACATTGTAGGCTTTATATGAAACCCTTCACATATCCATTAGGTTAAATGTGATAGGCACTAAATAAGATTGATTTTCAAATGTTGCCAAGTCACATTTACCATCGTCAATCCATTGAGTGTGCGTTCTGACAACGATGCTCTGTCTCCTGTCAAAGCTCCTTCTAATACTAAGAAGCCACGTTCAATGTCAACACTACCATGAGAAAGTGACAGAGACGCCTTCACTAGCTTTGACACAACTGGGTATTTAGGTTTCACACCACTATAGTCTCACAGTCTGAAGAACTGGTTCCAGTAAACATCAATAGGCTTCATTTTAGATATTTTTTCCTCAAATTATCTTTGAAGTAAATTCCATTCATCCAGTAGTATGACTTTTGGGGTTTCCCATAACATTAATCTTGCAGCTTCAATACTTGTCGTACACTCTCACCACTGAGTCTCTCAAGAGGACCAAGACAGGATAAACTTTAAAAAGAGGTGAACTGAAGGAGGACTTCTTCAAAAGAAGTTTAACACTAGCAATGCAAAGCTTCTGAACCCTTATAAAAAAGAAATTAATGTCCTTCTATTTTGCTTTCGGTATCGCTTTAGAAATTTGATATCCAATCACAATATCAGCCAGAGGCGAGTTTCTAAGGACATATATCTTTCATTTCGTCCATCTTCTCGAATAAATTCCTCTTTGTAGATCCTACCCAAAATTGTTCTTATCAACAATTCAAGTTGAGAATGAAGGTTATGTATTAGAGGTTCCTTTTATAAAGAAATTTTGTCACGTGATTAAACATACTTGCACTTGATACGACAAATATCACCTCAGCCTTCACAGTTTCTCTTCTAAGGAAATGAACAATTTTTTGTAGCTTGATCTTTGTATCATGTTTGGCTTCTTTATTGGAATGTTGTCAAAGAAGTACTTTCGTACTGCAATCCACTGTTCAAGCAATCCTTTCAGCAGCTGGCTTTAGGCTTAGCCACTTGCTTGAACAATGCTTGATGAAATGGTGTGTGGGAAGTTTCAAGTCTCCTTGAATTCGTTTGTATATTGACCAACGCTTAGGTCACTGATTAAAAATTCTGTGAATAGAAAAAACTAGTGCAGATAGACCTTCCCCAAGCTCTTTTAGACCTTTAAGAAAATAATTATGTATTGTGTGAATATTACATATCCCAATGTTAATTAGTGCTTTTATCAGGTAGAAAGTAATGAGTCATTAATCTTTTTAAAGACTGACCTGTTGACACTCGGTCCATCTGAGCCAATCATGAGCAGTTGATATTGTTGAAGGGATAACTCAACTTGCAAAAGGTTGTCACATAAAATATCTGCCGTTCCAGATCCTATAAAAATGTCTTTAAGTGATCGCAAACGATTTTACCTTGTCGATCTGGCCAATATCTCACACCAGTTAATAATTCAATCTTTCACACCAAGTTCCGTAATTATCAACGACTTTCAAGGGCCCCGACTTCGGAAAAAAAGTTCAAGCACAAATGAGAATTCTGCTTCAGGTCATTATCATTGAGAGTAAAAGAAAACACCGAAAAAAATTGCTGCATTTAAAAAAAAATCTAATTGTTTTGCCTTTTTTTTTTCAAGAAGAAAAAATACATGAGCACAAAAAAAATTTAAAATTTTCAAATTTAACTGACATTTGACTTTTTTTAGAGGAATTATTGTGCTGCGCATTCTGCTTGCCTACGCTCGCCAACCCTTTAGGGACCCTAACACTCCTTTCGCAGAGTCAATCTCCTTGTGACGGCAAAATGATCTTAATACTTCGTATAATCCTGATTTGACTTACCGGTCCATACCGTCACAGCAAGGGCTCCATTCCCTGCTCGCGAACCCCCGGCGATTACTACGCAATCCCATTTGGTTTTATTCGCAAACCAACACTGCTGTATCAAGTTATTTTGCGATTTTTTTTACTTTAACACTTAATGCACTCTAAAAAAATAGCCGCATCAGTTATAAAACCTCTCCATCTTGTTTCCTGTACAATTTTAAATAAACCATGTTCATCTCGTAATATTCTGATGTGTACTTAATCGACAAACCGTCTGAGAATGGAGCGAAAAAACGAGCACAACGTCACAGCGAGTTTCAAGGGCATCTGGCAAACTTGTTAGTTAGAAAATGTAACCTTAATTTCAGTGAAGAAAATGAACGCTGTCGCTCCGTGACACAAAAAGTACGAAATTCGTTTGACCAACTTTTGATCGGATCGAATTTATTTACTAACCAATTTCAAAAATAATTATTCCGTAAGAAAGTGTACATTCTAAGGCATATTGCGATGTTTATAATTTATAAACTAATAGTAATAAGATATTGATATGAGAGTTTAAACAAAAAAAATAACGAAAATGTCCCAACTTTTTCGAATTTTTAAAAAAATTCTACCAGGAAAGAAACTTAAATTTCTAAAAGAACTCGACGAGCTACAAAAATTCACGTTTAGAGGTACTCTAAAAAAATTACGACTGAAAATTTGTACGTCTGTTACTCACTCGTGTTAGAAATTTCGCTTTTTCAATTTTGACACTTAATAAAGAGTAAACTAATAGCCGAATCGGAAAAAATCTTCAAATTTCCAGAGAACACTATAAAGAACAAACGATGTTAATTTCGTAATTTTCTTATCCGAACTTTCTCGAGAAACAGTTTAAGAATTGAGCGAAAAAAAAGCAGTTTTTAATCCAACGACAGCGGCGGTGATAACATTTTTAAAAAAAGAGAGAAACATTATTTATTTTTTACTTGAGCACTAATAATTGTTCTTGTCCAAGTCGAATTTAAGAACTTTAACACCTGAAAAAGTGACAAAATGTCAAAAATTAACAAAATGTCAAAAATTAACAAAATGTCAAAAATTAACAAAAAGTGACAAAAGAACAAAAGAGTGACAAGAAACATTGCATTGTACCCATGTACCGTCAATCAAATATTTATAAATTATTTACATCATGGGAAGGAATAAAAAGTGTCAGTTAAAAGTTAAATATTGTAGTTCAATTTCGTATGGACAAAAATATTTTTTGAGCAATACTGGTTAAACAATATTATTGGAAATATTGATTTTCGATCAACACTAGTAAAACAATATTCGATACGTAAATAAATATTTTTTGTACTCAATGTTTTTTCTGTATGTCAAGTTAAAATTCTTTTTGTCAACTTCTGTACACCTAGGACTCATATAATGGGGGTTAATAGGTAGCCTACGACATCCGTAGAGTTCCAAAGTATAAGTGTACGAAATGTGGTGAGGATTGGTCAAATGGGTAAATTTGTATTGAAAACTGACTGGCAGACTCCAACTCTGCTTTATATATGTGTCAAATGTTTTCTAACAAGTTTTTATCTCCATGTAATGTGAAATCTTACAGATACTCTGAGCGCCCGAAAAGTGAGAAGTCTTTATCTCCAGGTAAGTTAGGTACATACTCGGATCTCAGTACATGAACTATCATGATATTCAGCTGTTTGGCGTGATCTTTACGCATACTTAAACATAAGGAGTCGCATCTGCATATAAGTATGCAAAACATATAAGTTAGAATAAACACAGACTATTTGTGAGTCATGAAAAACACACACAAAAAACCAGACTGAGGTTGAAATAATTCCCTATCCACAAAGTAAATGCTACATTTTGTATTGTATACAAGATTCTCAAAAGCCAGTATTCCATAAGCCATCAAAGTCATTTCGATGAGATATCTGAGATATCAAATATAACGAGCATAATAACACGTAATTTTAAGCCAAGGTCAGATGACGAAGAAACATCTGAGCTGGCACCCAACTCTCCAAACTTCGACACAAAATTAACATGATGACATTTGAGGCCACGGTAGATGTAACGTGCACCAGACCCCGTGTACACGAAAGTCTTTGGTTGGACCTAATTTAAAACTCGCTACCATCCGGATGCTGATCTGGTGCTCTTCCAACAGACCTTACGTGGCCCAATATAACGATCAGAAATGAATGTTATGTGTTAAAACCTGATAATATAACATTGCCACACATGGGGGCATAAAGGTTTTCAGGCATAAAGTAGTTAACTCAAAATTTTCAAGTTACTTTATATCAGGCCACGAAATAGATTTTTTAATACAGGTGCACAAGGTGCACCTAAGATTTTAAATTAGGTGCACAGGTTATATTTTAGGTGTACATTAAAAAAAAGTAATGCAAGAGCATTGATATAATGTAAACTAATTTATTAGTTGGTTATGTTTAGATAGGTTAGTAGTAGGTAGTAAATAAAAATATTTAAATATCTAAATTCTCTCTTCTTCGTCCAACGGCCATCGCGACAGTCGCTTCAACAGAGCCATCTGGAAAATGTTTCGATCTTCGGAAAGTTCTGTTGGCAGTGCACAAGTAAACCTTCCTCCTGTATAAACCCGTTACAACCCATCGATTTTGTTTTCGCATAGTGTGTATTAAGGAATTTTAATAACGTTCATTTTGTTCAAGCGTCAAAATAACATAAAAGTTTGCCTCCCCTTTTTTAACGTTAAGTGCACGGCATGCACCTAGCGAGGAAAAATTAGGTGCACAATTTTATTTTTATGTGCACAGTGCACCTGTGCACCCGGGTATTTAGAGCCCTGCTTTATATGATATATTGAATGAACCAGAATCCACTTCCATTCTGTAGTATCCATAATTACTATAATTCTATAATCAATTATAACTTATAGACATTACTCATGAACTCTGAATAACTCTTGGACATCTTATGAGTTTAAGCAGAAAATGCGCTAGCAGCAACTTTCAAAACTAGTCATTTATCACCAACACTTATGACATAATCAATACGCATTTAACTTTTCGGAAAAAAGGATCGCTTTGAAATAATGTTTCCACTCGCATAATGAGCAAAAAACGCCTTTCATTCAAACCGTTAGAGAATTTGGATAAAAGAAATCTCTAGTACTTGGAAATAAATGTTTGTGTCACGATTTACGTTTCAAGATCTTCCGAAGAAAATAAATGGCCTTTTGATTTGGTGTGTCACTGACGGAGATAAATAGGCATTTAGGGAAAGACAGTTGATTGGGATAAGAGGAATTGTGAGAAAATCCCCGAGTAAAAGAAACTGTCAAGAATAGGAATTGTTTTCTTGACATTTTAAGAAAGAGTTTGCCGTGCATCAGCTGGGAATGTCGTTTGCCGAAGGAAATTTATAGATATAACTTTTATTGTTATGTAAGAAAAAATGTAACAAACAATAGACACGTCCTTTTTCATCTTCGCTCAGAATCAGCTGTCAAAAAAGATGAAAGTGGAAAATAACTAAAACACTTAGAAAAGGGAATTTTTGAAACATTCACTTTTTCAGCATATTCATAAATTTCACTAGGTCTCTGAACTGAAAAGTAATTGGAATTTGGCAAACGAGAAGTACATGTTTTTATGTTTCTCGTTATTTTTATGGGTTAATATGACACCAGTTTAAAAGATTTGAAACACTGTTTTCAACATGAATTCGGAAGTTGGAATACATTTTTAAAATGTCAAAGGATTATTTAAAAAATACGCATGACTTCGAAACTCTGTCAAAAAAACTAATTTGAAATCTTATGTAAGGGGAGGAACTTGCACGTTTTTTTTTCTTTTAATAATACATAGTTAACACCATTCCAGCCTAAGCCATTCGGTGTGAATTTGGGTTGCGACAGAAACCCAGATTCTTGAAATAGAATTCGCTATTCATTTGTATTCATTTGGTCAATTCTGAGCTCTAGTATATTTTCCTTATAATTTCTTTCAGTCTTTCACTGGATCTTTTATTTGTCCATAGTAGTTTTTCGTCTACGCTAAGGTATCCCTTAAAAAACTTTCCGTCCCTGATAGTCTGAAAGTTTTTAGAATGGTAAACTACACTTTGCATGTCTTCCTGGCAGTCACATACTTTGCTTTTGTTGAAGAAACGTTTTTGGTATGAGTCAAAAGCCCTATGTCCCGTTATGATCTGATTAGACTGGAAGGATCCCATCAGTTGCTTTGGTGAGACCTTTTTATAATCCTTAGAGACATCTCGTCCTTTGCTTGTCTGCGACCATCCGTCTTGCCAGTCTGTTAGTTGTTCTTTCCTGATTTATTTCTTAATGTATTCTTTAGTTTTATTTTGTTCTTTATCAATTTGCTCTTTAGCAGTGTCTTCTTTGGCTATTGCACCCGCTCTATATTTTTATAATTTAGAAAAAGAATGAATATGATGGGAAATATCTTTCTTTTTTACTTTTATAGCCCGAAAAGGTAAAAAAAAATTCCAAGTTCGCACTGTTTACTTCACTTTAAAAACGCTAGTTTTCCTACGCCGCTTCTGGTGACGTCACATTTAATGAAGGTCTATTTCATTTGACAACGACTTTGAAATAGCAAGAGGTATTTATTTCTTGTTGATACAAAAAAGGATGTGTATAAAATCGAATACCATTTTTCGAAATATCTACGATTAGAAAAGTGTCTTTTAAATAGTGTTTAGTACTTTATTGCACAAAAACAACACTGACAGCACAGGAATAGCTTTTTCATAGCGTACCGAAAGGTAGAAGATCGAGAGATATTGGACAAAACTGAAATTTCTAACTATATTCTTTAATCATGCTTTAACAATGTTTGAAGTTAATTTAAATCGTTTTGATATTTTTAATCTTGAAAAAGAAACAACCATCAAACCATTTTAATAAAATCATAAGATATATTTTTTTGTTACATTTAGTTTTGATTTATTGCTGTATAATTATTCTAGTTTTGGAAATTTTTATCCAATTTCATCTAGTGTCTGGGTACAATCACAAAAACGTGGATGGATATACAACTCCGCAAAAGTGTTTAGGTTTTGGTCGTTTATGAGATAAAAGTAATTTAATACTAAGAATGCATTAGAAAATCTGAAAAAATATATTTTGATAAAAGTTTAATAGTATATAGTAAATTACTACGCAGGCCCATCCGAAAATGTGTCTGCTGAATTAAAAATGCATTTATTTGCATATAAATTTATTATATTTTATTCGTGAAATCTTTAGCATTTATTTGGATGAGCAAGCATTTATCCTTAGAAATATTCATGTACAAAGTAGAGGGCTCTGCCCGCTACACCTTTGGGTACCAATGAATGATATACCAAGTGGTATTAAGAAAAGGATAAAAATAATTATAATTACAGAATGCTGAAAAAGTATGAAATAAAAAACTAAATACTTAAGTAGATTTGTTTTCTAAAAGAAAAAAGAAAAAACTGTAATTTTCCAGACACTGGTAGATGTCTTTGCAAATATTTTTATCAAATTTAACTTCCAAGATAGATGCATCTTTTAAAGTCTAAAAATCATGGGCAGCAACACAAAATAAACCTTATTTAAAAAAAAAACATTTTCAACTGTTTATTTGTGCATTACTACACCTCTCTTCACTTGAACATAGCCTATAGCATTATCTCCATAACTTTCTTGTAAGGATTTAAAGTAAGAGTAGCTTTATCTAAGTACTATATTAAGCATACATATTTCAGTTTGATTTTAAATTATTTATCAACGTAAATAAACATTTTTTCAATTATATGAATGCAAAACACAATTATATATTTAGTTATGTTGTTTATAAATCCGGTCATGTTTCTATACATAGTGTAAAGTACTTAATACAATTAATACTCTATAACATTAATATCTGCAATGTGGCAGTGATAATTAATTCGATAAAATAAACATGCATAAACGAACAAGTACAGAATTGTTTATTAGACTTAAAAATAAATTATGAAACGTATTTGATATTTAAAAAATAATACAACAATACACAAAGATTACAACTTTTAAGTTTGTTTAAGGAACTGTGCATACCACAGTATTTACAAACAAAGCAATAATATATGCAAACAAAGGGAAATATACATACATCCGAGCATTGAGTCCTTGTATTTCAGCTCCCCTAAAATTAGGATTATTTCCCAAAGAAGAAAATATTGATAGTAAATCGATTTTGGGCAAATTATCTAATCCCCTTTCACATATCCAGGCATTGGAGCCATTTTAAACAATATAGAAATAAAAAAGGCAAGGTAAAATTATCAGATAGTTAAAATATAATTAAATAAATAAACAAGAAAACAACGGCATAAACAACAAAAACAAACAGCAGCACAAATTAGCAAGAAGAAAAATGAAAATTTATTGCTTAAAATTAAAAGAACAAGCAATATGAAATTTCAACGCTCTAGACAAGCGTAAACATTACAGCGCGAACCCAATGATGTCAAACTAAATACGTAGCGTTTTGAGGTCACGTGCTTTTGCTGCCACTTTTCCGCAATTTAAATAAATAATTACTTAAAATTTTAATTATTTAATTTCATTATATGTGGGTTTTAATTATCGTTTTCGAACATTTTGATGATCCATATCTACTATTATAAAAGGAAGTGTTTGTTTCTTGTACGCAATATCCTGACGAATCTATGCACACTAATGGGATTTAGCACACAGGTAGTACAATTTTTTTGCAATTTTAGGGTTGCGGCGAATTTAAAAATTCAATCTAGAAATTTAAAGTGAATTCAAAGTTAAAGTGAAATATGATTATTATCGTTTTCTTTGGAATGGCAACACCATAAAAGATCTGATTATAAATTTAAATTTTTCCTTTCCGTTTCATTTGGCGCGGATGAATGATTTTCCAGAAGACGATAAAAAACAAAGTTTTAACTTCGGTAAGGGATTTTTTTTATTTATCTCCTAGACAGTTAAAGATATATTAAAATTTCAACGGATTTGAAATCTGAAGACATTTTTTTATCTATAGTACCTAAAAATATGGTTTTCTTTAAATAAATAAAATTTTAAAATTCAATAGATTTTATATTTCGCTATTGGGTTTTTTCTCTAATTGAATCTTTTACGCTTAATGAGCTTGGATAATTAATCAACTTCTACATTACGGTGTGAACAAAACCCTGTGTAAAAGGCTCTTACCGACTGTAATTGATGATGGAACTATGTAAAGACAGTGAAAATAGGTTTCACTAAAAGAGGGGAAAAGAAAACAAATCTTTAAAGATGAAAAAGACATTTATTTAAGCTAAACATTGGTATAATACACTTCTGGATTTACGTAAACTCCCCTTTCGAATTTTGGTCCAAAAATAGTAAAACTATAGTAACATACACAATCCTCAGAATAGGTCCAAAACATAGTAAAACAGTAGTAACATACACATTCCTCAGAATAGGTCTAAAACGACCAAGCATTCAATTGGGCCACTCCAATCTACTTAAAATATTGGGATAACCCCATTGAGGGCTTATAACTCGAGACGTTTCACGGGACAAAAAAAGGAAAATAACTCTAAATCAAAAAATCAATTCAGGAGCAAAGAGTTAATTAAAGGAAAGTAAGAAAGACGATAAACTATAATTGCCCATTGTAGATAAACGGAGGATGCTACTGGATTTCGGAGAGGGACGCTGGATCGGAATGATCGTACACATTCCAGAGTCACAGGGAGGCTGGTTATTCGTTTCTTATCTCTGGGCGGTGGATGTGGGAACTCATCACCATGATGGGAACCTCTGGAATCCGGAGAAGGACGCTGGAGCAGGACGTTGGGTCTCACTTCTACTCGATCATCTCGAAGAGGAAATCCTCGAATCTGGAGAAGGACGCTAGAGCAGGACGCTGGGTCTCACTTCTACTCGATCATCTCGAAGAGGAAAATGCTGGAATCCGGAGAAGGTCGCTGGAGCAGGACGCTGTTCTTCCTTTTTGGTCACTGGGAGGCCATTCATGCAACCAGCTCCTCACAATCATCGGTCTCCAGCCCGTCTTTTCAAAAAGAAAGCTCCACCGCGACTGGGATCACCGCACGGTGACCCCAGCCACTGAAACATCGGAGAGCGAATAGGACGAGTCCGATTGACCCGCCTCTCTTATAGCTTCGGAACCTGGATGTTGAGTGGTTAAAGTTCTTCTCCCGTGAACTCGTGGGAAAACTATTTTTCGCCTAAATCGGCACGAGAAAACGAAGGGTGAACTATTTCCCAGCCTTTTCAAAAACGCCTCGTCATCTCGCTGGCGTGCCGTGATTGGTTGGGCATTCAAATTTAAAAAAACTCGGGGGTTGAGTACAAATGTACCGTTGAAAAGAGAGGGACCTAGCACACATTGATAGGGGAAGAATTTAGGTAGAATTTCCAGTGAAACGTCCCGGAGCAAAAGCGTACATGTTTATCAAGTATCCATGCTTATAAACTAACGACAAAAGGTTGAACGGATGGTTTCGAAAACTTTATACCCAACATCGCAAGAGAATGTGACGTCACCCCAATATTCTTGTTCCAAACATAAACATATTACATTTCTTGCCCTCTTACAATTTAAGCGAAAGAAAGCAAAGAAAAAAAAACTGGCTTGCAATATTTAGTATTTTTTTTGTAAAATCGGGATCGCTAAAAATAAATTAAAAATTTCAATGGATTTAAAATCTGCGGAAAATTTAGAAACCAGATAGAAACATTATACGTTGGATTTTATTGAAAAAAGTAAATTTTTAATGAAATATTTATATTTTCGCAAGAAATTGTGACGTCATGCCGAATTCCTATTTAGTTTGTGAAACAAACCAACACCACGGGGAACTCCGTTATAGCTGTTATAGAATTTGCGAAGCAAGCCATAGTTCATTATATTCATAATTTCGTTTGCGAAGCGAACCAAATTGGAATTAGCAGGGCTATACAATTGGAATTAGCAAGCTATACAATAGGCTACGAATTTCAATTTAGTTTGCGAAGCAAACCAACACAACGGGTAACGCCATGATGGCTGTTATCGAATTTGGCCGCATTTGACAATGACGAGTTCATTACGGTTTTGCCCGTGATGTTGGTTTGCAAAGCAAACCATTGTTCATAATATTCATAATTTGGTTTGGGAAGCAAACCAAATTGGAATTAGCAGGGAATTCACTATAATAGGCTACGAATTTCCATTTGGTTTGCTTTGCAAACCAAATGGAAAAACACCACGGGCAACGCCTTTATGGCTGTTATCCAATAGGCTCCGAATTCGTATGGGAATTTTTAGCAATCAGAGGGTGTTAGCAGTGGTCACACCTGACCCCACGAAAAGAACTGTCAAGGAGGTGCTGGACACGTTGTGGCTAGTCTAATAATAAAACACAGAAATGAGCATTTTCCTCACTTGTGCAAGTTCCTGATTATAAATACATGAATGAAAAAAATTTATGTTTTTGTGGTGAGCTTTCTTAATGTATTGTTGTTTCAACCTTACTTACTAAGATTTCTTAATATAATTTGTAATTTTGGAATTTATTAACATGAATCTAAATATGATTCGATCTTGTTAAAAATAGAATAATTTTCTTTCGCGGATCTTTGAAAGGAATGTACACATATTGTACCTTGAACTTGGTATTTCATAACAATTTGCGTAGGTAAAAATGTTTAACATTTACAAAGGAGTTATTTAAATAGCATTTGTAGTTAGTTAGTAAGCCACCTTTTAAAAAGCTTCTGTTTTGCTGCTTTTAGAAGGGAATATGTATAAATTGTTGCTTAAACGTGGCATTTAATGACAATTTAAAAAGGTAAAATGTATAACATTACACAAAGCGTTATTTTAGTTGCAGGTTGAGTTAGTAAGCCACCTCGTTAGTACGATTCTCATTAGCAGCTTTTTGAAAGGAATATACATTTTATGTAACTTAAATAATAAATAATATAGTATTTCATAAAATGTTTATGAAAACCACTTTATACAAAAGCGTATTTTAGTTGCTGACTGTAAATTTCATTTTTTTTACCTTGTAGATAGTATTTTTGGAATAACAATACATTTTCATGAAATCAAGTAAAATAATACGCATTAAAGATTGCATCATTTAATATACGTGTATTTAAGGTGTTTATCTAGCTAAATCCACATTAAAGACACTCACACATTATATGTAAAATCATTTAATATATTTCTATGGGTACATGGTGTCCCGGAACTTCTTGTACAAATTTGAGGGGGGGAGGTAGAGAACATTGTTAGGATCGATAATTGCACAGGTAAACATAGGCGGAAACGTCACCCTCAAGTGATAGAGACACAATAAGGCCACAACACAGAATGTAGTGTAAAACGCTTTATTAGAAAACAAAAGGTTACAATGTATGTCTTACAAGTATCACAGGAGGTGTTCGAAATTGCGTCCATTGGCATGGATACACGCACGACACCTACGCGACATGGATTGGCGAACATTTTCGAAGATACCTGGCGTTTCGCTTATCGTAGCAGCAACGATGGAGACTCGTGCCACCAGGTCCATTTCAGAATTTACTTGCGTGTCGTACACAATGCTCTTCAATGCATCCCAGATAAAATAATCAAGATGAGATAAATCAGGTGATCTGGGAAGCCACGTGACTGCCACGCTCAATCCAATTGTTTCAAATGTCCTGTACAAATGGTCACTTACACACCTTACGTAATGAGATAGCGCCCCATCATGTTAAAATCACATTCTGCGCCGAACATATGCGGGGACATCGTTACACATTTCCGGAAGTACATCTAGAGGAAAGAAGATATATTTGCGAGCGTCCGGTCGAGGTGGTAAGATGCATATGGCCCGACTAAACTGTCCCTCACGATACATTAACAGTGAAGCGTTGTTGTGAGGCTCGTGGTCGGTTTCCGTATGTGTTGCCTAAGGACCACATGTGCGCGTTTTGCGTATTGAACATCCCTTCCTATGAAAAGGTTGCTTCATCACTGAACATAACAGAACTGGAAAATTGCGTTTTGGCCGCACTTTGGTGGAGAAACCACTGTGAAAACACGACACGCCATGGGGGATCATCCGGCTGCAATAACTGAACTCTCTGAAGATGAAAGGGATGTAAGGCTTCGCCCAGCAGTATGCGATGGACAGGTGATCGAGACGTTGCGGTGACAACGGCAAGCGCCCGTAAACTGGTACCGGGATTTCGGTCCACAGCATGCAACAGACCCTCAAATATGGGTGTTCGTTCGTGCTGTTCGCGACCGCCTAGTATCCTTCATCGTGGCTGTCAATGATCTACGTTCCACAAGGTTCTAATGTACCCGACCGAACATTTGATGATTTGGTTGGCGCCTCGTGGGATATCTTTCCCGATACAACCGAACAGCATCGCGTTCATTTCCGTCGGTCAGGTCGTAGATGAAGTGGATGTCCGTCAAATCGGCGTTTGTGAAACGATTCATTTTGATCGCACGCAGACGGCGTCTACAATGAAGAAGCCACACGTGGCGACCTTGAAAGCTCGCGTACAGCGCTACCTATCAATTTCCGTCCATGCCTTCCCTTGTAATTATGGTTTCTAACGGCGTTCTCTAACTCCCCTTCAAGTTTGTTCACGATGTTCCGGGACACCCTGTATATCTACTGTTTGCAGTAGAAGAGTGCCAAATATATTTCCATTATAGCAACATTACCATTTTAGTAGACTAAATAATCTGTGTATATAATTGGAGTAAATCTACAATAATTGCAATTAATTACAGTTGTAAAAAAATATCGTAAGAAAGGTCTTTAGTTTCTGTTTTATAAAAGCCTAAATTTACATAAACCTTCACATTTCGCGGAAATTCAATGCAATAAAAATGCAAATCACAATTATTTTTTTTATTATTTATGATATACTACAAGTATTGGCACTCAGAAACATTGAAAATAGCGCAAAAAGAAGGAAGAAAGGTACAATCGTGAAACTTTGCAAATAAGTACAGTGAGATCCGATATGCAAATGATCCAAGTATGGTGCCAATGCCCATGACCAAACACCTTGTAGTGGCGCTGCAGTCAAGAAGTGGGACCGGTCCATAGTAGAAGATAAATTAACGTGGCGATCATATTCCGATTCTAGGAGGACTTCAGTCTGCTAAGAATGCCAGGTAGACGTGTGAGAAGACATTTCTCACAGTTATGCGAGTTTGAAAGGGGCCTCATCATCGGCATAATAACCGCAAGCTGGTTGACGCTTTGTGTTGCTCGCCAGTTCGATCGTTCGGAGTGTGCCATTAGACCATGTTGTTAGCAGTGGACACGAGATGGTACCCACGTGCGGCGTACCGGGTCTGGAGGGACCAGGAAGACGACAATGCGAGAGGATCGTGCAACAAGCTTTTGTGGATCCCACAGTGACTAGTTCTACGATACAATCAGATGTAAATGTGCCAGATATACCACAAACCATTTCCAGACGCCTTGCGTAAGCGAATCTGTAATCTAAGCGGTTTTTTTTGTGTATATTGCCTTTAACATCGAAAGATAGGCCATTCGGTCTACAGTGGTGCCATGCCAGAGCGACGAGGAATGCCATGGATTCGCAAAACGTGGTGTTTAGTGATAAATTCCGGATCGTTTTGGGGGCAGATGATAACCGCGTACGGGTGTGAAGGTGCCATAGTGAACGGTACACTTCCACCCACGCAGTCACGAGACATACAGCAGGCGTAATTGTCTGGGGAGCTATAGCCCATGATAGCCGGTCCACTCTAACTGTGGTACCTGGAACCTTAACGGGCCAGCGTTATGTTGATGACATTCGTTGATCCCACGTGGGACCTTTCCTAAATGGTCTTGCAGGGACAATTTTCCAGAAAGATAATGCTCATCCGCATACAGCTCTAGTTGCTCAAGACATCCTACGTCATGCCCAGACTTTTCCATGGCCGACCCGCTCTCCTAACTTGTCCCCTATAAAGCATGTGTGCGACCAGCTGAAACGCAAGATGCCGCGGTGTCACTCTGAACATAATTTGGAGGTGGCTGTTCAAGATTTGTGGGGTCATCATCAGACGTGTAATCAACTCATTGCCAGACCGTGCTGTGACACGTATTGCAGCAAGAGGCGGTCTGACGCGCTATTGAAGTTCCACTGTATTTGTCTAACTGTACCCACTGTATTTGTTTGATTCTCTTGATTTTGGGATACAGTGCATCTCTCATCTGTATCATTATGTGTATTGAATTTCATTTCAATCCGATGCTCCCTTCTTGGTGGGCTATTTTCAATGTTCCTGAGTGTATTAAGAACTTCCTACACCATATCAGTATATCGTCGGTACAGAGGGTACTGATTAAGTGACATTTTTTCGGTGACCCAATGCGTTTTTTCATGATGATGAAAAATATATAGTCATATTCTAATGTGTTTAAAAGAAAAATACAGCACAACCAAAATGCTTACAATTTTTATTTTAAGACTTAAATCCTAATAGTCACTCTATAAACAGCCGTGCAATACAAGAACTATGATTGTATGTTAATGTGTCTCTCCTCGTACTCGACGACACGTTTAATAATTTTGAATTACCAGTAAAAACGTGATGTTTCGTTTCTAATTATTAATTCAGTTTTATGATTTCTAGATAGTGTATATTAAATTATCGCAAAGTAATAATTTTAGTATATGTAAATCTAAGGATGACTTTAATTTGCATTGTAAATTGAAATATCTGTAAATTATTTTATTTCAATCTCCCCTCATGTGGATGAATAAACTTTTCTTTAAATCATACTATATACAGCTACTAGTTATTATTAAAAATTATGAAATCAATAGCAAGGACGAAATTGCACAAATGAACAAACACATGAAACTATATGATTCGCAATCCGTTTTCTTACCTACGACTTCAAGATATCCTATTTGCTTCTTCATGGGAACCGTATTGATTTGGCACATATAGGTACCACGATCTTGTTCTTGAACATTTTTTATGTGTAGATTGTAGTGCCTATGGTCTTTATGGTTCAGCATGATGCGGTAGTTTCTTGAAATGATATTTTTGTGAATTGTCAGTATTGTTTGTGTCTCCACACGGATCCAGGCAACCTGTAACGATAAAAGAGAATCCTATATTAAACTTCCTAACAATAACTCTCAATTGCATACTCAAAATGTGTACAAAAAAGAATTATCCTGTATAATTACATGCATATTCAATATTCCCTTGTGATCTAAAATTTCAACCCCTCTATACATACCGGCAAATATAGTTTTTCAATCAAGAACTCAAAGAAAAGGCAAAAAAGGAAATTAAATATAAAAAAAATTATCTTGCGTGAAATTTTTTTTAAATCTTTTTTTTAAATTGAAGTATTATTAAAATGGTCACGATTGCATCTAACTAAATGTGATTGAATTTATTTTTCTATTGGAATAAATGCCAAAGAATGTGTGATATTGCTGAGAATACAGTTACTTGGAAATTATGGATATATCATTCATATCACGAGGAATAAGAAGCAATATTATAAAATTGACGAATCCATGTCAGATTTTGAACATTCGTCGGACAAGTCAGGCTTCTTTCTCCTCGTTATTGGTAGTAACCCGTACCAAACCTCTAATCCTCCTCTACGATACACAGAAGGATGCATGTGTGTGGTCGTAGTTCAACTAGTTATACTAGTTATTAAGCGGTATTTAACCTTTAGTGGAGGTCCCTTCGGCGCCGTCGCCGTTCGGTGGATGTGCACTAGCAACCTACTAGATGTAGACAGCGTAGGATCGTTTCTTCCCTAAATGTATTTTTCTATTCTTTATCAATAAAATTTTCCTTGTGCAAATTAAACCAACGCCAAGTAATGCATATAAATTAATTGATGTCCCTGTAACACTATGTAGAAGCTTATCGGCCTTTGCATCGAACGAAAATAAAATTATATAATCGTGCTCACCTAGAAATGGGGTTTGCCATCGATGTTTTTAAAGTACTTCTTTGGAATAAATAAGAACGCATAAATGGTAGTTACAGGATTCAATTAAAATTAATTGCCTCATAAATCACCGTATTTGAACCTTTTTTTTTATCTATTTCACCTTATGCCCATTTTTAATAAATTGTAACAGAAAAATGTTATTTAGAAGACCATAAAGCGAAACTATAATGCAACCCATTTACAAAAAAGAATTGCTCCATTTAACGCTAATTATTACCGACAGATTAAGTTTATGTGCACAAATATTAGACCGTATACGTATGTACCCCGATTCATTTCCTTCAGATTTATCACTTTGAACGTCTGAGATTTATAGCCCTAATAACCTAGAGTGTGCGTTATAGACAGTGGTAACGTTCTAGACCGGTCAGTTTCACGATCCTTCATTTTCACTGAACAAATAAGCAATACATCATGTGCGTTGAGTGTTACATTTTCAATGACACTACTAATATAGGATTGAAATGTTATATTCCAAACTGAATTGTTTTGACATACGTGACGCTAGTTAAATTGGATTAATGACATTATATGTCATTATTTGCATGTTTCACCTAATTAATAGTTATAAATAATTGGGTGAGTACTTCGTGAAACTATGTTGCGTCCATTGTTCAATTCATGTCATATTTAATAGTTGCTTGATGATGATTTATTCGAAATATGTTTGGGTGCTATGAGCTGGTAATAAACTTTCCTGTTATAGTATAAGTACTTTTAATTCAGTGAAATTATTTACGACTTATCCAGGGTTGCAACAAAATCATTGAAAAGAATTTCCTTGATATTTCCCTGATATTCTCATAAAAAGTTCACTGTTTTTTCAATTTTCCTTAAGTAATGTTGTGATCCGTGATATATATCGATATACAGTATCCCCACAGCATTATTTTTAAATGTTTAGGGTCAAATGGGATAAAAGGATTAAAAAAAATATCCACAAATATTTTGTATTTTTATTCTAATGTAGTAAAAGCACACTCTGTGAGAGTTTTTGATCTTGGTGGGCGAGAAATCTTATCGAGACCACAAAAGCAAAACATTTTAAAGTAGAGGTTTCTTCAGCAAATCCCCCGTGTTGAGGTGATTCCTGAACGGGACATTAATTAATTTCATACCTACTCTCACTGAGAATAGATAGGTAATAAATTAACGTCGTATTGAAGCAACACTGTGGCATTGGTGACGCCCGGGATCACGAATGGAAAGAACCACGGAGAAAGACTCGTAATTTTGAACCAACATGACAAGGGCAACCAAGATGGCACCCCAGCCACAACAAGCTGACGTGAGGAGGCAACGACATATTTAACTTGGTACAGCTACACTCTATGTTTATGAGTGATGGCAACGGCTTGGCGATTTTTTTGGCACACTTCTAGTAGCGAGTTACGATAAATTAAGGCAACCCATCTTTCGTTACTATTGTTGTGGGTTTCATGGCAACCTCGGCAAACGGAAACTTTCAATTTTCATTTTGAATATTGTAGAAAGTTCTTCCAAAATCCGTTAAAGTCGTTTGATTTCATTGATTCGTTTGAAATTTTTTCTTTCCTCCCATTGGTTATTTTGTTTTTAAAATATCCTTTGATTGCATTGGTACTTTTAAATCGTTTTCTGTGATACCATTGGTCCATTTATTTGTATTTTGACAGGTGTGGAATTTTTATTTTACAATTGTAGTTTTCACGATAGGATTAAGAGTTTTGTTTTTTTGACCACTTTGGTTTTCATTATTTTTTACGAAAGAATTCTGACGTTATCAGGTTGTATTATTACTTGCTTTTTTTTCTTTTGTAAATCTTTTTCTTTTTCAACATGCCCACTGTATTCAGTGTAATTCATAAGTTTCAGGGTATTCTTACCCAACATTCGTAGCTTAGTTTCTCTGCTTTCACAAATGTGTTTTGATATGTGCTTAAGCTTACTACTTTTTGTGAAAGTTTTTAAAAATATATACTTTTTAAAACGTTCTGAAATGTGTTTAAAAAGTGTGTTGTAAAAAGAAAAAAAATTGTGACAGAAAAAGAGTTAGGAAATAATTCTTTCCTTGGCGACTTTAGAAGTTCGCCAAAACAATCGCCAAGGCCGTTGCCATCGCTCATAAACGTAGAGTGTAGCTGTTCCTTTAACTTTCACCAGCCTTCGTGTACACAACAGTCTTTGATTTCACGGAGTTTTGAAACGGTGAATCACCGGTCCAAACCGTTGTTCTTCCAACTTACCTTCTAGCAGGGGGAGTTAATCCACATAAACTATTTCCCAAAGTATAATTTCCAAGTTTATAATTTTTTTAGTGATTAATACCTGCTACATGTTATAGCAGCTCTTAAGATGTCCCTATTTTTATCTCCTTATTACAATATCCCAACAGTCACACAACAACAACAACACAACAGTCTTTGATTTCACGGAGTTTTGAAACGGTGAATCACCGGTCCAAACCGTTGTTCTTCCAACTTACCTTCTAGCAGGGGGAGTTAATCCACATAAACTATTTCCCAAAGTATAATTTCCAAGTTTATAATTTTTTTTAGTGATTATAATACCTGCTACATGTTATAGCAGCTCTTAAGATGTCCCTGTTTTTATCTCCTTATTACAATATCCCACCAAGTGTTATAACATCTATAAAGATAATTCTGCAAGCGTATTTCCCATACTTCCCCAATATCTCCTTGAACCCAAAAGACACATCTGATTGACTCTCCATATAAATGACTATTTTTATAGTACGCGTCTACTAAACTATTTGTTATTCTTCCCTTTTTCCAAAGATACAGCGAGGCTATTCCAAAAGCTTCTTCCTTGTAGTTTTTCTTTGGGACTCATGAAAACACAATGAGTAAGCCATGTGGCTTATCGACCATAATCTATTGGATTTCTTTCACCCGAGATCGCGTATAGAAAGAGGGGTGTAAAAAAAAGGAAAACATGCGACGTTTGAACGTGCAGGGAAAAAGGCGAAATGACTGAAGTAAGAAAATATGTGTTAAAATAGATTAACCAAATAATAAGAAAAAAATGTCTGATATAGTAGGACTGGTCTTGATGCAGTCTCCGATAATTTCTTCTGTCGACACTTAATTAAGGTAATTAAGTCGAAAAAGTTCTCTTGATAAGAGGTCGTTATGAACTATTCAGGTGCTACCGATGGTTGGCAGCTCAAAAAAAATGACCAAAAAAGTGAAAAATAATATTTCCGATAAAGTTTCTTTCGTTCCCCATCACTAATTTTTCTGAGGAATTAAGCTTCCTGATTCATGAATGTGAGATTAAATAGTTCTTAGGCACTCTGCTCAATTTGAATATGTTTTAAGGCTGAGCCGGTAACTTTGGAGAAGCTAGTAATAAATTATAAATGTCTTCTTTAAAAATGAATGCAAAAATTCACAGTTTATAGCAGAACTAATTTGTAGCTTTTCATATTTTTAAAACATTTTATTCCTTTTATCATTTTTGGTATCAGTTTTCTTATATCTATATCCACTAAATATTCACACCTTTCATTAATCTTCGCAATTTGGGCTACTATGTTAGTAAGAATATTAGTTACTATGTTAGAGGTTGTTACTATGTTCGTGAATATTAGTTAAATAATTAAAAACCTCTGGCATAATTAGTTGTAATTATGTTGAGGGTTGTTACTCTGTTAGAAGTGGATTATAACTATGTTAGTGAATATTAGTTACTACGTTAGTGATTATTGCTACGTTAATGAATATTAGTTATTATGTAGGGATTGTTACTCTGTTAATTAATATTAGTTACGTTGGGGTTTATTACTATGTTAATGAATATTAGTTCCTATGTTAGTAATTGTAAATATATTAGTGAATATTAATTATTATGGTAGTAAATATTTAAATACATTGGAGAAATAATACGTGATACTATGTTAGCGTAGACTATGTTACTGAATATTAGTTACTATGTTAGAGATTATAACGATATTAGAGAATATTAGTTATGTTATGGATTGTTATTATACATATATATATATATATATATATATATAAGTGAATATTAGTAACTATGTTAGGGATTGTTATTATATTAATGATTATAAGTTGCTATGTTTAGGACTGTTACTGTACTAGTAAATATGATTTACTATGTTAGGATTTTAGTTATTATACTTGAAAATATTTGCGAATGTTACTATGTTACTTAATATTAGTTACTCTGTTACAGATTTTAGCGATATTAGTGAATAAAAGTTATCATGTTATGAATTGTTATTACATAAGTGAATATTAATAACTATGTTAGGGACTGTTACTATATTAGTGAATATTAGTTATCATGTTATGGATTGTTATTATATAAGTGAATATTAGTAACTATGTTAGGGACTGTTACTATATTAGTGAATATTAGTTGCTATGTATTGAATTGTTACTGTACTAGTAAATATGAGTTACTATGTTGGTGATGTTTATTATATTAGAGATTGTTACTATATTAGTAAATACCAATTATTATATCATGGATTGTTACTACGTTACTCAATATTAGTTCATATGTATGAATATACAGGGTGATTCTACGGTCACGGAACAAACTTGGAGGGGTGGTACAGCTTACTAAAACATACATTTTTCTTATAGGAATGTATGGTCGGAAGGGACGTGGTTGTCCGCGATTACCTGGATATCAGTTTTGCGGGGCGATGGATTGGGCGTGGTTAACCAGTCCGATGGGCCACCCAGATCGCCAAATTTATCGAGCATCGATCACTTCTTTTCTGAAGACCAACGTTTACGGGAGTCCAGTTGACTCAATTGAGGACCTCGTTGCTGGACTATCCATTGCGGCTGCAAGCGTTCGCGAAATGCATGGCACCTTTGGAACTGTTCGCCAATCACTCTACCAAGCATGTGTTACTGTTGGTGGTCGCAATTTTGAGCATTTATTGCAAACATTGCTGCAAAGAAGCACTTTGTATGGATGTTTAAATAAACAATGTTTTTCTGTTCATGTCTCATTTTTCTTTGGTTCTTGCCAATCGCGGGCAACTACGTCACTTTCGACCATACATTCCTATACAAAAAATGTATGTTTTAGTAAGCTGTACCAACCCTCCAAGTTTGAATCACCCTCTATTAATCATGAAATATCTCTGATTATTATACACGCATTATTTTTCATACAGTCTTAACCTTTAAACTATGGCCGTTAGAGCAGTTGTACCTTGAAACTTATACGATTCGCGCCAAGAAAGAATCACGCTTGTAATATCTATAGCTGTAAGTCAAAAGGTTAAATAAAGTATTTCTTAAATCTTTGTTCAATTGTTTGTTAAACATTTTCAAAAAATAATTCAACGCTAGTAGATCAAGAGTTTTTGTCAGTAAATATGTTGTAAGGTAAAAGTAAAAAAAAAACTGATGAAAATTTCATGACTCTGAAGTAGGTAGGTATTGTAATTTTTTATTTCGAGTAGTATAGTAATGCTTGGCCACCATAGCACACATAGGGATGATGTAGCGATATCAATTGCTTGAAAGAATACTAGAAAATATTATATTTATCAAGGCCACAACTGTTTGGTAGTCATGTAGGGAAGAGTACAAGTTGAAAATCGGATAGAATTTCTCCGAAGGTCAAAACACCAAGCCACGTATTGCAATGTTGAATGGCAACAACGGATATTAACAGTATAAAATCGACCGTAACAGGAATTATTCTTCAATTTTGCCGCTTAACGTCAGTATTCTTGATTTGAGATATGGAGCTGCGCAATATTGGTGAAACTGCTCTAACGAAATTCAACATTTTGACCATAGAAATCACAATAGGTAAAGAAAATATGAACCAAGAGGCTTAGCTTAAAAAATAATAGAGCCTTTCAACAAGGGATGAAATTGACATCGACGTTCTAAATTTTCTTGTAATAACATGATTGATGTGTGCTTTTGGCATGTATTTCCATGAAAACAAGCAGAATACCCGACCTTACTTGAGTTCAATTGGTTAACTATATACTGTAAAGTACTCAGAATATATAATATAACCACTTTGGTATCGCAGAAAAATGCTGAGTCATTTAAAGAGACCGGGAAAGCAAAATTCGACTAAAAAATCAATTTCTATTTTATAGCTTACTTATGTAGTTCAAAATTTCCTCTTTCCAATGATATATCACACTAGGTAATAAAATAAGAGGAAGTTTGAAAATTATGCACGTTTCCAATAAGCACTTCACAGCTGACACGGCCTTTCAAATGTAAAGAAACCGTTTGGGACCATTTCTATTCGTTGTTGCTCAACAATGTATATTCTATTTTTTACTTTACTTTACTCAAATTATTTTCCGTAATCTGGTAACAGTAGAGTTAACTGTAACCATTTAGTTTGTTTCTAACTATTTTGATTAATTTTCCCATGCGATATAAGTTTTTAGCACTTTCTGAGACGTGGCATTTGATCTATTATGGACAAGCAATAAAGATAAATGTTGGTTTTCTGCACAATATGCAACAATCTGTCTGGGCAGAATATTATTATTTACTGTCAAGTAACTTATATCCAAATCACGGTCTTTGTCCAGTTGGGAATGAAAGCTGGTGGAAATTTTAACGTGCTGTAGCTAAAAGTGATGTGTATTACCACGATAAACACACACATATTGCCTTGCTTTATATTGCCTATATTATGGAGGCAATTCAATCAAATTTCAGAGACTTGTAAAATCTAGAGTTGATGAAAAAATGTGTTCACGGAAAGACTTAAAACCCAAATGAAACGGTGAACAATGTGATTTGGACTCGTGTTCCAAAAAATGTGTTTGTAACCATCCAAACTTTAAAACTGGGAGTGTTTGGTGCTGTTTCCTGCTGCAACAGTATTAATATTATAAAGTGCTATACATTTTCTAGAGTTGAAATCAATCCAGGCTACCATTCTATACAAATTTTGAGGAAACTGGACTAAGACCGTGTTATAGATAGAGAGCGAAAACTCTCCGAAAACAGTAAAAAGGCCCACCAGAGAAAAGAAAAACATAACAAAAATTGAAGATATATGTATTAAAAATGAAAGAGATCACCCTTTATATAAATCAGGATTTCATTAAGGTTAGACTTAAAATTATTTAGAAAAATTCATTTGAAATGTTTAAATCCATTTTTTTCAAAACTTAGATTTTTAAGGTTCATGCCCCATTTTCTCAGAATCTACTGAACATAATGACTTAATATTTTTATGACATATTTGTGTTGTATCTCTAAAGATTTTAACACGGGCATTTTTTGATTTTTTGAAATTGGATTTTTTAGAAATTTAAATGTGCTAAAAAATGCTATCTAAAAAGTGATATTCAGTTAAAAATTTCTATAAAATTAAAATTTTTAAATAAATAAAAAGTGAGCTGTTAAAGTGTGTATAACATATCAGTCTAACCACCATCAAAATTTTTAGTTGATTACTATAATAGTTATTGAGAAAAAGGTATTTGAATTTCGTGAATTTAACATGGAGAAGATAGGGCTTTCCCAGTCCCCTTCCCGGTGAAAGGAAAATAACCTTCTTAACACCTTTTCGACATTTTTCAGTTTTTACATCTTACATTCGACACAAGTCTTATATCCTGTTCATCCATGGGATACATTTACATACATCGCACCCCTACCATGCAACAAAACTACAAAATGGCGAAAGGTGATTATGCTAGGGTAAGTACTACAAAAGACGATTTATTTTGAGTTTTTTTTTTTTGGATAGGATTAGAAATGCTATTTTTTTAAGTTTCGTCTCCTGTAAAATTACCATAATTTGGTTTATAAAAATAACGAATCTACCTCGAATACTTTTACACTCGAAGTTTATCTACCAATATTGCTTGACTTGTGGCTTGTGACTAGCATCAATATTACCACATTTTAGAATATATCCATCCTTAAGGGAATGATGACAAATTAATATCTATAAAATATTCATTACTAAGTTTTTTAAAAGGCGAAAATAGTTTGTCTTGAATTTACATTTTGAACTTATCTATTTTAAAGCACGTTCAATAATAAAAGAACTTGTTTCAAAATCTGAATGTCTTACAGTCAACAGTACAGACAAAGAAGAGGTAACCTAATAATATTTTTTTTAAATGGCATATAAATTTGACAGCGTTTATTTGTAGAAAATAACTGTTTCCAACAAATGTTTAACATGTCTAATAAGTTGCTTAAATATAGCTTCAACTCGTAAAATAAATTAATACTTGTAAAATTTTAATACTTCAAATCTTTAACATTAACATCCTTCCCTTCATTCAATACAACGACAAACTTCTCTTGAAGTTTGCTTTATTCTAACGTACAAATACTTTGTGATGGGGTTGCGTGTGATAAAAATGAATTACAATTTGTTAAAATAAAAGGAATTTAATCAATTTACAACAAAAAACATCGAAATATAAACTAAACAAAGTAGGCTTGAAAAAGTGGTTCTTAAGATATTAATTCATGATTCATTTTTTACCTACTGAACTCGCAGTATTGCCAAAACTTACAACTAAAAATTGGAAAAAAAGTTTTAAAATACAAAATTAATACTGAACGAAACAAACAGAAAATACCATTGCACATAGTCAAAAACACAAGTTCCCGTTTCTTTTCCATTCGTTACAAAATATCGTCTGTCTCAAAAATATTCAGAAATCGCTTACATTTTGCGAAAAAAAAATATGGCTACTATTTAAGTAAGGTGCTACAGTTGATTTTGGTAAAATATATTTTTTCTTTCCTCATTACTGTTAAAATAATCAAAGCAATCAGAATTCTTAACGTGCATATCAGGTTCTCAAAAACTACCAAATTATGATTGATTTAAATATAGTTACACAGAATTTTTACATGCAACGTATCTAAATATGTAACCAAAAACATTTATTTGGGAAACCATGGGAATTCATTAACATAAGTGACCAGAACTAGATTGACGATATATCTCGTCAGTAGGAAAGTTTGTCAGACTTTGATGAACGAGATACCTTACAAATACAAATACAAATACAAATATTGACGACCAGCTACAGGCTCAAGCCCAACAAGGCTGGTCCTTTGTTTATGAATTATCCAATTACCACTGACTATCCAATTGTGTTTTAAATTCAATTACGAAACCTCTTGTATGGTTAATCCTCCTGATCGTTGTCTTGACGAAATAGCTCGTCAGAGATTTACATTAAATTTTATAGTGAAAATGGATGTCTGATTGCAATGTGAGTCACTTGGAATCGCCCCTATAGATAAGAAAAAGTAACCAGTAAAAAACAAAAGAACACCAGTAAACATAAACGAAACCTCTTGGAGGGTTAATCCTCCTGATGGATGTCTTGACGAAACAGCTCGTCAGACATTTACATTAAATTTTATATTGAAAATGGAAGTCTGATTGCAATGTGAGTCACTTGTAATTGCCCCTATATATAAGACTTGATATTAGGAATCATAAAATAAACCCTATTGCAAAACCTCTTGGAAGGTTAATCCTCCTCGATGGTTATCTTAATGAAATAGCTCGTCAGTACTTGCAATCAGACCAGATATTGATGAACGAGATATCTCTTCATCAGGACTAGATCGTGACTTTTTAATCATTTAGAAATCGTCAACGTTTAAAGAATATATATATTATTAGCACAAATGATCAGATCTCGATGGACGAAATATCTCATCAAAACTACTTGGATGGCTTACATTGTTTAGCGCAGTTGTGCGCTGGTCTGCTAGTACAAAATATTTTGGTCTTACCATTGACAAAGCTGACTTCTTTTCCCCGCTGTGTTGCATTTGTAAACCATTCAGATAACTACACAAATGTTTCTGGGGGTTTTGATATTCTTGTTGGCTTGCCACTACTTCCCTTTGATTGATATGCGGTTGGCTTCGACTATTTCCGTTCAACTGCCTGATTTATTCAATAGGTCTCAAAGGATCAGGGAATGATTGATACTGAGATTCCCGAATAACAAACAAGAAAGAGGTACTTGCTAGGAAATCCAATGGGATTTATTATGTAAAATATCCGCCCATATTCCGTCAAGGGTGCAAAAGGAAGAGGAATAGTGCTGAATCGATATAGTTGCTGCTCAGAAATAAATTGTGTGGAGAAATTCGATTTGAATGAGGGATTGCAACGTCTTTCTGAGTCGAATGTTGCGGGGTATAATCGAAAGTAAATATTAATTTATTCCGTTTTTCCTCAAAAGTACACCGAATTCTCTATTTCATAGATTGGGTTTTCTGAGCCATTAAACAAAAAGAATCAAGAAAACGTGAAATGGTCGTGTGTTATACTGTTTCATCTGATATGTACAGGTGTGTACAGGTGACAAAAATATGGAAACACCTAAAAAAACATGTAACAATGCATAATATGGTGTAGAAAAACAGTCGGCATTCAAAACAGCTTGCAGTCTTTTTGGAATTAATGAATATAGTTCCCGCATGCTTACCAAGAGAATATTGTACCATTTTTCCTGCAAAATAGTGGCAAGTTCAGCTAACGATGACGGCGATGGATAGCGATCACACATTTTCCTCTCCAATGTAGACCACAACGATTCAATAATATTGAGGTCTGGTGACTGAGGTGACCAAGGGAGATGTGACATATGATCCTCGTGTTCAGAAAATCAGTCCCGGACGATGTGAGCTGTGTGAACCAGAGCTTTGTCGTCTTGGAAGTAGGGATGCGACATCGATGTCGATGTTTTCAGAACATCGATGTTTTTTTTAAAAACATCGATATTTTTAACATTGATGTATTGGAGTCGATGTTTTTGTAACACCGATGTTTATACTTGTCGATGTTTTTACGTTGTCGAAGTTTTATTTTTAAATGAAAAAAGTATCGTTATAAAAATTTTAAAATTAACAAAGTAGCATAATATTCATAATCAGCAAATTGAACATACTTATAGACCAAAGTGGTCAAGAGTGAAGGACCTGAAAATTAGGGATGCGACATCGATGTCGATGTTTTCAAAACATCCGATGCATTGGAGCCGATGTCGCATCACTAGTTGCTAAACCAATTTTAAGAACTGGGGAAAAAAGTTAAAATACACTGAATTTTAAAAACCTCGATGGTTTGGGGCAATGTATTATTAACATCGATGTTTTAATTTTGAATATTGATGTTTCAAAAGATCGATATTTTGCTAGCGATGTCGCATCAATAGTTGCTAAACCAGTTTTAAGAAATGGGAAAAAAGTTTAAATACACTGAATTTTAAAAACATCGATGTTTTGCTGTCGATGTTGCATGACTAGATGCTAAACCAATTTTAAGAAATAGAGTAAAAAGTTTAAATTCACTAAATTATAAAAATATCGATGTTTTTGGGTCGATGTATTATCAACATGGATGTTTTAATTTTGAACATCGATGTTTCAAAACATCGATGTTTTGCTGTCGATGTCGCATCCCTACTTGGAAGACACCATCACCATTGGGGAACAAATTATGTACCATGGGATGGACTTGATCGACCAAAATGGTCACATTATCCTTGGTCGTAATGTACCCTTGCAGAGTAATCATGGGACCCACAGAAAACCACTATATGGCTGCCCAAACCATCACAGAACCCACGCCATGCATCACTCTTGGCAACAAGGAGTCTGTATTATAGGCTTGAGATGGTGTTCGCCAGACGTAAACTTGTCCAGAAGTGGGAAACAATGTGAAACAAGAGTCATCTGACCAAATTATTGCCTTCTATTTCTCCATAGTACATGCTTTATGACTTAACACCAATTTTTCCTGTTACAGTCATTAGCATCACTGATGAATGGTTATTGAATTGCAGATCGGTCCGAAATACCCTGCTTATGGAGCCCCCTTTTTGTGTTTTTGGTGCTCACACAGTTTGTGAGCACGACATTCATTTCAGCATTAACTTTTGCAGCTATGGTCTTCTTATTTTTACTCACAATCCACCTTAATGATCGTCTGTCACAATCACTCAACACACACTTTCGTCTGCTCTGTGATTTAGCGGATGATGTTGTCCGCTTTTCAAATATGCGGAATAAATCTTAGTTACGGTTCCTCTTGAAACACTAAGCACTTCGTCTATCTTGCTTACTGAAGCACCCACCAGACGAGCTCCAACAATTTGCCTACTTTCGAAGTATTTTAGCTCTGACATGATGCAATTACAACTTCACAGAACAGTGCCCCGAAAACGACTGACCTGCACGGCATCTTTACAACATTGTACAGGTGACGTCTGTAGGCGAAAACACCAGCGAAACCTACGCATTTCACTTGAATATACATTTCTTTTCAAGCATGCATTTAACCAGGTGGTTCCATATTTTTGCCCAACACCTGTAGTTCATCTGTACGTCTGATATATGTGTTCATATGTTCGCCTGTTTAAATGCGTGCATCTGTTTTTTTAATTTGTGTTCATCTATTCGTCTAACCTAGGCGCTCATGTTTCTTGATAAGTGTTTATACGATCTCTGTGTTTATCTGTATGTCTGATCTTTGCTGATCTATAAATTTTATCTATGTGTGTTTCTCTGTATGTCTGATCTTTGTTGATCCGTAAATATGATATATGTGTTCATCTGTGCTATATGCTAATATGCATGTCTGATCTATTATCTGTGTACGTCTGTTCAAAATATTCATCTATTTTTCGGATTTGTGTTAATCTGTACGTCTAATCTATGTGCTCATATGTACTTCAGATACACGTGTTCATCTGTATGTCTGATCTAGGTGTTCATTTGTACGTTTGATCCAAGTTTTCATATGTACTTTCCATTTGTATTCCTCTCATCACACATTCTGATTTGTGTAACGCAAGTATTTTCTTACTTATGTGTTCACATAAACTGATCTGTGTTCATATGTACTGATATGTGTTGATATGTACTGATTTGTGTTGATATGTACTGATCTGTGTTCATATGTACTGATTTGTGTTCATATGTACTGATCTGTGTTCATATGTAGGTCTCATCGGCGTTCATACGTAGGTCTGATCTGTATTTATCTATACATCTGATCTATGTATTCATAAGTACGTCTGATATCAGTGCTCATGGATTATGTTCACTTTTGTTCATCTTATCTATATCTCGTCTTGTGTTCTACTATTGTAAAATATGACATTTTCTACAACTGATTAATAAATATGTATTATTTTCAAGACACGAAGAGATGATAAACATAAATACAAGTAAATGTTTCATAACATGTTATACCATTCATCAACCGTAAAACTGCTCTTAAATATCAGATATACCTGCACTTTCTTTTTGTAGATTTCTCTTTAAAATTGAAAAAAATTTGAAGGTGTTAAAATTACTAATTTACACATATTTGCTATGCAACAAACATTGCAATTGGAACATATAAGTTCCAAATTCATTTGAAATTGAGTGGTATCATAAGAGTTACGACTATGAAATAAAAATTGACTCACCGTATCAGAATTTCGAAGGTATTTGTATTTAAAAGTGATTTTATAACACTATTAATTATTCGTGTGTGTTGTCCTATAATATAGCATCAAAATTCAGTAAAAGGAAATTATACTATTTAATACACATATATTAGCTAGTAGGTCAAGAATAATGTATGCATGATATTACAATTAAATATTTTTCTTTATGCATTGATTTGTCTTAGCTAGGTCACACATGGACTGACTTGAGAGGTGCGTACTAGAACGTACTTTCTTGGCTCGCGACCTGAGTGACGCGTTTCAAGTGGTTCATTCGGGTTTGCAATGTCAAGTAGAAATAACGAACCCATGTTAATCTTCAGACCACAGCCGGTGCAGCAGTTGTACCTAGATCACACCAAACAGGAATTTAGACTACGGCTAGTACAGCAGTTTTACCTTGAAGGTTATAAGAAGCGCGCAAAGAAAAAACTTATACTATGGCCGGTACAGCAGTTGTCCTTTGAAAGGTATAAGAACCGCGTTAAGAAAGAATTCACACTACGGCCGGTACAGCAGTTGTATCTTGAAAGTTATAAGAATCGCGCAAAGAAAGAATTTACATACGGCCGGTACAGCAGATGTACATTGAAAACTATAAGAATCGAGCAAAGAAATAATTTATCCTACGGCTGGTACATCAGTTGTACCTTGAAAGTTATAAGAATCGCGCCAGTTATATCTATAGCTGTAGTCAAAAGGTTAAACTGCTTAGAGCATCCCGACAGGCATCCACATAAGAAATAATAGTTCGGTGAGGCTCGACTTGTAGCAGAGATGTGGATGGTTGACGATCCCCACGATTTGGTGAGCATTGTTACCCCGTGTGACAGGAGCAATAGAAATAGTAAATTCTTCCTCTGCGTAGCACTCCTCAAGTTGTCTTGTGAACTACCCCCCTAACTTTCTGACTGCTGCGCATGCATCTGTTCATTTAGCATCCTAGTCTTTGCTACATAACTTCAAACCAATTTTTGACTTTCTTAATCAATAGTGTTTCCTAGGGTTCATTCTACCAATTATATATGTAGTTATTTCACCATTTTGTGTGATGTAAGCTAAGAGTAGTAATAAGAAGCTGTTCATGACGCTCAGAGAGTAAAGTGATTTATATTAGTTCGAACAGAGAGTATTAAACTGAAAAAAAAAGTCGATTATAAAAATTAAAATAGATCAAATATGTGTTTTTTATTCAGAGTACAAATCTTTGATATAACTCGATTTTCCTAAAATTTTTATAATTATATTCATGAAATACATATTATAGGATTTTAAAAATAAACTGAAATGTAAGTTTTACGATTCTTCAAACGCTTTCTTTAAAGCATGCAAAAAGGCATACTAAAACTAAATTAAAATAAATGAACACTGTCGCTTCGTAAGGGGTCTCTCTGCTACAGCTTCATGGAAATCCTTTTCGTGATTTCTTTTGTTACTTGAATTCGCCGTCGAAGGGAATCAGCTGGCGAATTTATGACCGGATGGGGGTGTCCCTTGTCTTTCAAATGTCGCGCTTTCGAAAGATGATGTGCGGTCTCCTCTCGAGAAAAAGAGAGAATCGCTGAACGCAAAAACGTGAACGGACGCAGGACTTGTCTGGTCCTATGAAGCCACGGGACTGAAACCATATTTGTATATACCATCTATTAGCCTCGAAATAGCCTTAACTTATGTATATCTTCAGTAACTAAATAAATGTGCTGTATTTTTAAAAGTCGTATCAATTGTATTCAAGTCACTCCCCACGTGAATTCTACTCACGGCGTTACAGCACTTTATTGCAAACGCATTCAGATATAATGTATTTTTAGAATATGCTATATTGGAATATACGATATAAATTTAATGTAATTGAAAATATAATGCTTTTGCTATTCCCAAGCTCAGTGGTTGGCAAACTGCGGCTCTTTAGCCACATGAGTGCGGTTATGCCACATATCGATTTCGACTGAATGCTGGAAGTAAATATCCCGCTGGTGATGCGAGGAAGAAAGCAGTTGAGGTGCTTCAGATGAGTCAAGAAAAATCAAGTTCTGTATTTAATTATTGGATGCAATCATCAAACAATGTTAATATTGCAAGCTTGATTCTTAGTCAAAAGATTGCTAAGAGAGGCAAACCATACACATACGGTGAATACATTAAAAGTAGTTTTAAATATGCATCTGAAGAGGTATTCGGTAATATTTTAAGACGAAAGCAGAAATTCTTTAAAAAAAATAGAGTTACCACTGTTTGCTTAAACAGAAAAAGATAGAACAGTAGATAGCAGTTGAGGTGCTTCAGATGAGTCAAGAAAAATCAAGTTCTGTATTTAATTATTGGATGCAATCATCAAACAATGTTAATATTGCAAGCTTGATTCTTAGTCAAAAGATTGCTAAGAGAGGCAAACCATACACATACGGTGAATACATTAAAAGTAGTTTTAAATATGCATCTGGAAGAGGTATTCCGTAATTTTAAGACGAAAGCAGAAATTCTTTAAAAAAATAGAGTTACCACTGTTTGCTTAAACAGAAAAAGATAGAACAGTAAAAAGGTCTTCGATTACAACCAATCAGCAAATAAAAGATCTAAAATTAGTTTCAACTTTATCTATAGCTGTTGATGAATCTTGTGATAGAAATGACATAGCTCAAATTTCACTTTTCGTTCGATTTATTTCGTCTTCGGGTCCTAAAGAAGGACTTTTAGGATTATTGCCATTGAAAGGTTAAACACGTAGCGAGGATATTGCAAATGCTGTAACTGAATGCATAGCGAAACATCATATTCCACTAGATAAAATTGTTTCAATTCCAACAGAAAGAGCAAAAAGTATGACCGGAGTAAGAAAGGGTTTTGTTTCTATTATCTTTTCTATTCTATTTCTATATTAATCACAAGATACTTTTTATTTTAAAGTAAAACATATTTTTTGTCAATAAATAAGATTATTATTATTATTTTGCCCCTGTTTTTATTTAATGTTAGTACCTAGTTTAAACCTACTCTAAAAACATGGTTCTTCAAAACAAATTAGGCTCTCAAAAGAAATCTTAACCGTTGTAGTGCTGATCTTTGACTATTTTGAGTATTGAGATCTGCCGACCAGTACCCTAGCTACTGCCCCTTTTTCTTTGAAACTTTTAGCGACGCGCCAAAATGTGGTGTCCTTTGGAGAATTTTCTCACGAAAGAAAAATCCTATAAACGTTATTTCCCGTCTATTAGTCGTTCTAATGTACTAAATTTTCGTTGATATTGGTGAATTCAAATAAAAAACGTCCCACAATTTTGAAATTAGTAGTTTTTGAGACAATTTGGCTTTAAGGGGGTCCGGGACATATTGAAATTTTTTTTTAATTAATTAATTTAGAATTTTGAATTTTTTTGTACTTATTACCCATTTAACTAATAAGAGAAATCACAGCACAAAATTTTTCCAACAGTTTTTTTTTAATTTTAAATTAGCATTTTTTGAAAAAAAGAGGGGTCATTTTAAATTGCTAAAACTCAAAATATTCTTGATCAATTTTCAAAATTCTTACAGTAAATTATTCACAAATTTATAAACTTTAATTCTGATTCAGAATAAAAAAATATTAATTTAATAAAAAATAAAAAATAAATATTTGAATGAAAAATTTTGAAAATTTTAAGGTACTTTTTTAAAAAAAGTCATATTTTTAAAAGTAAATATTTGTTTCAAATTTGCTGAATCAAAATTAAAGTTTGAAAAAGAAATATTCCAAATTTCAACCCTTAAACTTCATCGGTTTTCGACTTATAGCAATTTTAATACAGGAAATTTTGAAAAAATGTATCATGGAGAAAAACGCATTTAAAGTTTTAAAGACAGATGTTGTTGCCATGACAACAACTGTCAAGAGTGTTAGGTTTTTAAAACAATGCACCACAAAAATTATTGTATCTCTAGTTCTAATTAGGATAGAAACATGATTTAGACGTCATTTTAAGCAGAAGAACACAGAGAATTTCTTAAAATAATAAAAAAAATTCGAAAATGTGACGATTTTTGTGTTCCGGACTACCTTAATATATAACCCTAGTCACCAAGGTTGGAAATTGTTAACCACAACTCTTCTAGTCGCCTATGTCGGAACCGACTCTACTTGATATTCCCTTGTAATGTTATTTATAAGTAAATTTAAGCTATTGTAGGATATTATCCTCTCGACCCTTGACACCAGCGCCCTCTGCTGTGCGTGGCGACTGGTTTTTCAGTAGTGAAACGCACTCCCTGATGTGGCAACGTTATGTTCCGATGTCTTGTTCCGATGTGATTATTAATACTAATAAATGTATTTAGTCCTTCGATCTCTCTCAGTATAGATGTATAGAACCCCTAGACTCCCATCTATATGGAGTTGAAAATGCAATGCTAGAGTTATGCATTTTTTAAATAGCCATTTAAATTGAAAGCATACCTTTTATCCCCCCCCCCAGTGTTTAATTTGAGAAGCCCCAATCGTGTAACTCATCTTCACTTTCCCCAAAAAATATTATTTTCGTGCCAATATTAAGCACCAAAATTAATTTTGATAGTAATTGCTTACAAAATAGGATTCTGAAGACTATTATCACATATTGTACAACGGATACCTGTAAGTCCGTTCAGAAAGATTAGTGACGAATGATTAAATTAAATATAGCACAAAAATAACGCAAGAGACCTAGAAAAATACTACTTCGAATATTTTTGGTTTAAATGCAAGAAAACTGCTTTTGACACATCATAGAACAACTAGTTTCGTGCTTGTAAGATTCAAATAGCAGAACATTTGACAGTTGGTTTTGAAACAGTACTTTTTGGAAAAGAACACATTTGCAATTCATATCCTTGATGGAATAAAGGGAATAGTTTCCTCATTCCTACTGTATTCATTGATACCGTCGTTATTTTTATTTTTGAGTGTACGGTTATTTTTGACGTATCAAAAAGATATTACCTTTTAAGATTTTTACTAGATTTCAAGTATTTCTAATTCAAGAACAGAACACTTGCAAGGTTAAGATATTTTGTCTCAAACACATGCGCACACAATTATAAGTTTTGTCAATAGGTCCATGTGTATTTAGTATAAAATTGTATATAAAAGTATACATAACTTATAATTTGTTATAAGAGTAATATTTATTTTATTTAGTTTTAAAATGATTCGTTTTAACCAAATTCAAAGGAATTAAATTTTACGTATTTATATTTTTTTAATTTTCAAAACTAATGAATTTGTATATCTACAAAGTTTTTTTGCAGTAAGAATCATAAGTAAAAGAGTGTTATTTAAAAAAATATATATAAAGTTTTTTTTTAATTATTTTTTTATTGTGCTTTCTTCTCAGTTATTGAGTTAAGCTAGTGAAGGTAGGAAGTTACTTAACACCGCACTGCAGCAGCACAACTGGCTATTGCCAACGGTCCGGTGTCAATCCTCAAGGGAAAGATGGACAACAACAGGTAATTTTTAGCCACGGTTAGCACTACATTTTAGTTTAAAAAATGTATTGAATTTCAGCTCAAATAACGAAGGTTTCGGTAATATATATTTTTTTGTTTTTATTTTACTTTAAAAATTTACGTTTTTATTGATTAAAATTTGTTTCATTAAAAATGTTTATTAAATCAAATATTATCAATTTTATTCACCATGAGCCACTAAAACAGGTGCTTAATGAATAGTTATTAGTGAAAATACAAAAAAAAGAGTAACCAACATAATCTTTGTAATCAAACAAAAACTAAAAATATCGCTCTTCTGTGGTCGTGACTTCGTAATCCCATTAAAATCTCATTTTCATGGCATTGAAATTAACCCCATTAAATAGGTTCAAAAAACGCTCTTATTGTTTAAGTAACAACGTCAAGGTTAGAAAATAATTTGCAAGCTTTTTTAGCAGTATAAGATCTTTAAGCTCTTTTTATTTAGCATGGGAATTAATTCAGCACGGCAAAAAATTAAAAATTACGTTTATTCAATTAGCTGTCATTGTCGTTGCACATTTTCGTTAATGATATTAAAAAATGAATAAAAGAAAACTGACCAAAGAAATGGAATGTAACTTTTTCGTAACTAACATGGATGGTGCTATTTTTTTTAACAAAACAAACTTACTATAAAAAGATGGAAAAAACGTTTTTACAATGACACAGAGTATTCATGAAAGTAAAGAAGCTTAAATAAAGGAGTTAAATACGACCTAAAAGGTTATAGCATTCGAAACTTCAGTGAAACATTTTTTGAGTGAAACAACGAATAATCTTGGGAAAATAGAGGAAATATTTTCTAATCCCGTATATTTCCTTCTCTAAAGAATGCGAAGTGTCCTTTTAAGTACACATTATATTTCAACTAGCATTCGATTTTTTGTTGTTCGATATTTTAGGATATTAGTCCCTCGACCAATCAAACTGGCACACGTAAGCGTCCTATGTTGTGCGTAGGTACTAACTAGGCAATTATAAGACACTCCCAGATGATAAGTTGTTTTGTTCAGATGTTCTATTTTTAAATAAAAATATTTATTCTTTCAGGTACAATGCCTCTCTTCCAGGTATTATAATACACAAACTCTCTAGACTCCCAGAATATAATAGTCGATTCAGTAGACCATTATAAAGCTTAAATTTATAGATATGCATAAAGGTGAAATTATTTCTATCAAGCAGCGAAATCATTTTACTTCTAGAAATTCTATTTCTCTGAATTTAAAAGTTTGAGTCATAGTTTCAGGTACATTTTTAGGTACAGCTGCATTCTACTTTTATAGTGATGGCAACGGCCTTAATTTTAATAGAATTATTACAATTATTTAAAAAATATTTTTATTTTAAAACGGAAAATAATAAGCTTCAGCAACACATTTGTAAACGTTTTAAAAAATATATTTTCAAACGACAATTAACCTTATTTTGAAAGAACTTTCTATAATATTCAAAATGAAAATTCAAACATTTAACCCTTTTACAACATTTAACACACGCCGAGGTTGACATAAAATCCTCAATAACCGTAATTCAGATGGGTTGCCTTAACCTGCCATAACCCGTAACTAGAAGTGTGCCAAAAGAAGCTTCAAGGCCGTTGCCACTGCTAAAAACGTTGACTGCAGCTGTACCCATTTTTATCTATCTAAGTGGCTTCAATGATGCACCTCGTTCATCAAAATGCAATCTTTACTATTGACGAGATATCTTGTCAAGAAGATGTGACGATGTTTAGACGATGACGAAATGAAAATTTTGTAATTTCTGTTTTAATCACAAGGTATCTTGTCCATGAAAATGGTGGTCAGTTTTGCTGATAACGCGACACCTTTACACACAACCACAAGGAGGGTTAGGGTTACAAAATAAGCAAACTTACCCAATCTATGTCGATCAGTGGGGTGCCTCAGGGATCAGTTTTGGGACCAATTTTATTTATAATTTTCATAGATGATATAGGTCAGGGGATCAAGAATAGAATCAGTATATTTGCAGATGACTTAAAAATATGGGGGACAGTGGATACCAAGTTACGGATAGAAAATTTACAAGGGGATTTTGATAAGATATCCGAATGGGCTGTAAAATGGGGTATGTCATTTAATGTAGGGAAATGTCAAGTTCTGCATATGGGTTACAGGAACAGTGGAGCCGAGTACAGGCTGCAGGGAGTAAAGGTAAAGGAGGGAGAAACAGTCAAGGATCTTGGGGTGATAATTCACAGGGATTTTAAAATGGGTCATCAATGTTCAGCTGCGGGTAAAAAGGCTAATAGGTCACTGGGGTATATTAAAAAGACTGTAACTTCAAGGGATAAGAATATAATATTGCCGTTATATAAGGGTTTGGTAAGACCACATCTAGAATATGCTGCACAATTATGGGCTCCATATATGAGAAAGGACATAGAATCAATTGAAAGGGTTCAGCACAGAGCTACAAAAATAATAAAGGGGCTAGCAAATTTCGACTATAATGAACGTTTAAGTAAGCTAAACATGTATACACTGGAAAGAAGAAGAATGAGGGGGGATTTGATTCAGCTTTTCAAGTTTGTAAAACAAGGGGACACAGATGGCTTAAATTTCAATAGGGATAACAGAACAAGGGGTCATGGGTATAAATTGAATAAGACACATTTTAATCGGGATTTAAGGAAAAACTACTACTTTAATAGGGTAATAGACAGTTGGAACGCGTTGCCAGAAAATATAGTTAATTCAAAGGGAGTGTACGAATTTAAGACACAATTGGATAGTTAGTGGGAATTGGAGAATTCATAAACAAAGGACCAGCCTTGTTGGGCTTGAGCGTGTAGCTGGTCGTCAATATTTGTATTTGTATTTGTATTTGAAAAAAATGCACGAATCCAAGACAGACAATATCATGAATAAACTGAAATCTATTTACAACTAATCAATGTTTCTCTAGTGTTTTGCATACATATGCCAGTGCGGTTTACTGTTTCAAATAGGTAGGTATTTAATTACCTTCGCACCTGAGCAACGCAACGGGGTATTTGTGACGGTCCGGTATCAACCACTGAAGGAAAGGCTCGGAAGACAACACCACGTAATTTTGAGCCACGATCAGATGACGAGGTCTGACCTGAACTTGCACCCCATTCTTCAAACTTCCACACCAAGCCATCTAGAGGACATTTGAGGCCACAGATTTAACGTGCAACAACCCCTTTTTACACGACGGCCTTTGATTGGATTTGAACTTGCAACTTTACCAAATCGGCTCCTGAGTACTGCACATTTCACTCTTAGAAATCGTTCTGAAATTATCAATTAGGTCTCAGTAGGCTTAAAAAACTTAGTAAAGAAAATATGTTTGTGGCATTTTCAGCATAGTTGGGTTAGTACCGTGCTTCTGAAAAAGTCTACACATACACCATTATGTGTTGTCGTACGTTGTAAATTATCTCCTATATGATATATACTGCTATAATGAACCCATACTTGCTAATTTGTAATCGTATATGATGTTTACAACCTTCTTAAACTCAGAATTGAGGGAAAGCCGGTACTATAAATTCTAAAAAGGCTCGTTATTTCCAATATGTTGGAAACTGTGGTTACCTATAATTTTGAAACCGATGATAGTATTCTATAAAAAATCAGATTTCGTCGTTTTGTTAATAAGGATCACAAATCCAAATTTCTGTAAAAAATGACGTTACGTCATTATTTAATACACGTTTCATAAGTTGAATTTAATGTTGTTTCTATCTTGTAAACCATATTATTAACATAATTATTTAATATTTCCAAATATGTTTCAAAAATCTGTTGTATGACTAATATCTATAAACGTATAGATAAATAATTTGCTTAATTTTATTAGAATGTTATTTCAAAATAAGAATGTATAAATAGTTCATATCTATCAAGATTCAATTTGATAAAACATGTGTATTTACTATTTAGTTTCCACAGTTTATACTTGTGACTGGGTATACGTAAGGGTCAATGAATACTTCAAATGTTTTCTTTAAGTTTTTGTAAAGGAGAGTTTCATTAACTGCAGAATACTGCTTATTAGTGATTATTTTAAATAATTTATAGCATATACTACTTCAATATTAACTTGATTCACTAACAAGGTTTAAATTTAGTGCAACAGAAAAACTGACATTATTGTTGTGGTGTCATAGGCCGGTTTCTTATACATTTAAAAGATTAAATAAAACACGGTATAATTACCCTGTAGGAGCCCAGATTCTCCACCTGGCACAGAAGGTCAGCGTCCCCGCCTAGAACGACAGTAACGTTTGGGATGCTTTGTACAAATTCAGGCTCTAGATCTGCTGCTGGAACGAAACAATAACACAAATCAAGACTGTGCTCGGCAACTACCAATCATCGAAATGTAAAAAGAAGTACATCTAAAAATAAAATATTAATCATATTTTAAAGCAATACTATGTTTTAAAACGACAGTACTTTAATAAGCTTTGAAGAATATTCAAAATATTATATTCTGAATCTATTGTTCATGGGTGACAACAGAGACACAAATAAAACAAAATCACATTTTGAGATATATCGGGTAGAAAGCATTGTTCGCTATGAAAGTATACGTCATTCTGTAAAACAATCGTACCATTGAGCCGGTCCAGTGTTGAATTAACACTCCAATTGGTTTCGATGTGATATAGCAGATCTTTTGAATTAAGATCGTATGAATTTGCTAACGTCGAAATACCTCGTAATCAGGATATTGCCTTTTTTTCTTATGACTAGAGACGAAGATGTATCTTATTGGTTTTTTATAATAACGAGATATCTCGTCCATCAAGTACTAGTAAGAGACACCTCGTCGAGGCAACCACCAAAGGGTTAATAACAACAGATATTTGAAATTTATTTGACCATTTTTATATTTCCAAATCAGCCAAGAAACATGATTTTTACTACCATTCTTTTAAATAATACGTTAACTTGGCATACTTTTTAGTTATCACTCTAACAGGGTGTAATGCTTTCAAGCGCAACCAACGTACTATGCATGATATAATATTACTGCAGTGATAAGGGCTATTAAGATTTATGCAAGATACCAAAGTGAAAGCAGCTATTTTTATGTTTTATGGACTTCAAAAAAATACAGGCTCTTTCTTGCCATATTTCAAAAAGTATTTATTGTTAAGCATTCGCTTCCCGTATTTAAAAATTACTTTGACTTTAAAATAATATATGATTAAAAAAGATAAAAGTCAAAAGTGAGCCATCAGAGAGAAGCAATACCTCTGAAAACAACCCTATGTTTATGTGGGACAGTAATCTAGCCAGAAGGTATAAACGGGTTCAAAAATCAATCAGCACACTTTCTGATTCGGAGATGCAGTATACTAAAAAGTAAAATAAAGCTTCGCTTAAGTTACGCCTTGTTGATGTCTCTCGTTATACAAAACCGATTCTTTGCTCCTCTAAAACTACATTAATCAATGCAAAATTACAAGTTCAGATTCCTTTGTCTTTCAAAGCTATGATTTGGATTGATTTGCTGCTTTGTGGTGAGTTGTTTTCTGTTGTAGAGCTCATTAAACTCAGTTACTAGTTCTCTCCTAGTTCTCTCTGAAACCAAACATTCACAGACGCTTGTTTATAATAGCATAATACCGTGTGTATGTTGTTTATAAGTGAGTTTATACTTGTACGTGCGTATGTGCAGCTATATAATCCCAAAAAAGATATCCTTTTAAGGTAAATTCAAAAATTAATGCATCCTTCTAGAATGCAATTGTTAATCCTTTTTAAGTTACAAAAATTATTATTTCAATCTCATATTAATGAAACAATCCAGACACATTAGATTTAAGAATCATAAACAAAGATTAATACATCCTTTAACCAAATGTTACTGAAATTAAATCAAAACCTATTATTAATTGTTAAATGCTTTAGCAAGTACATTTGAATATTACTTCCCAAATGTTCTTTGTTGTGGTGATTTCTTTCTAATAGCGAGATATCTAGTCTATCAAGAGCTGGTAAATCTTTGTTCAAATGGCGATATATCTAATCCTATTGATCTAGTTAATTTGTATTATTTTGGCGAGATATCTAGATCATCATTATCGGGTTAATTTGTGTTTTAACCACGAGATATCTCGTCCAACAAGGTATGGTCAGCTTTTGTCTAATGGTGAGATATTTAGTCCATCTAGATCAATCCATGTTTCTTCGAATGACGAGATATCTCGTTCATAAAGATCTGGTTAGGTTTCTTATAATGACGAGATATTTACTCCATCAAGATCTGGTCAGTTATCTTCTAAAGACGAATCATCAACAAAACGAAATAGACGACGACAGGATATATCTAGTTCATCGATATCTGGTTTAGTTTTGTTCTAGTGGCGTGATATCTTCCATAAATTAAGGTCAGTTTTCTTGGTTTGACGCGATACAAAGTCCGTCAAAATCTGGTCAGTCTTTTTCATATTACACCTTGACAAGACAACCACCAGAAGGGTTAAATTATTTGAAAACAAAATATCAAACCTATTTCCCTTCTCACAATGCATCGTCCAAGCCCAATACAAATCAAAGCGACACATCCTATCCAGTCAACCCGAAATCTCTCATCATCTTCTGCCACTCCTCAAACCAGATCTGCTTCTTCTAGCACCAAAAAATAAAAACACCGCAACAATCGACATCCCGTTAAAGCTGTTCACATCACGAGAATCCATCAAAATTGTTTCGGCAAAATGCGCGTCGAAGGCGGAAACTCTCTTCTAATCCTCGGACAACCGTTAATGAGGAGAGATGTCACTACTGAGAAGAATAAATAAACACCAATTACTGTAATTAACGTGTGTGGTGATTTATTGCTTATTGTTCGAGATGTTTGCCAGGTCCACTAATAAGAGCCTGGAGGAAGAAGCGGGGGCAGGGCAAGCTTTGAAGCACTAATTAACATCGTGTTCGACGACTTCGGGTAGGCGGGAATTTTTATTCTGGGGATCATTTGCATTTTCCAGGAAACAGATAAGTGGCCAGCCAAATAAATCAGAATTTGTCGAAAGAATAGAATATTAGAGTGCATATAATTATCGCTAGAATTGAATTAAGGATCGCATGTCAAGGGTTTTTTTCGGTTCGGTGTTCGTCTGTTCCTGACGCGTGATGGGCCCCGGTTCGGTTCGGTGGGTTTTGTGGGAATGTTCGTCGTTTGTGGGAAGGAAGGGGGTGAAATACGATGTAAATTCAATCAAAGAATAGGTCCTCGTTTTCCCTGAAGAGTAATTCCAGTTTGGATTTAATTACACACGTGTTTACATCCTGATACATTTGAGGTTTTTTAAATTGTAAACATCACGTTTCACTAAATCTGAATTAAAATTTTTTTTAAATAAAGAGACAAATGAGTTTGTATATAAAATAACTGCGTTTTTTTTTCTGTTTACACAAATCATTCACTTCAGTAACTACAAATTAGTCATTAATAATTATAAAGCAAAAACGTCATTTAGACAGCAAAAATCGAAATGTTAAAAAACATGTACGAGTCCTTGAATTATTTGTGCTTTTATAACATGCATACTTCTTAGAACTACAGGGACACAGTCAACCGGTTGGAAAAGTAACGGATTAAAAAACGACGTGTTGGAAGTTCAAATTTAACAGAAGTTCGAGGCGTTAAAAGAGGGTTGGTGCACGTTTAATATGTCGTGGCCTCAAATGTTCTTACGTATGCGTGGTGTGGAAGATTGGATAATGGGGTGCCAGCACAGATGTTATTTCGTCATCTGACCGTGTTTCAAAATTACGTGGTGTTGTCCTGGGGTTTTTCCCTTGGGGATTGATCCCGGTCATTAGCCAAAATGCCGTTGTATTGTTCCAGTGTAACGTTAATTAAATACATACTAACCCGGAATGACTTCTGACCTATTTTGACTTTTGTTGATTCCTGGGATTCATACTTAAAATAAAAAATATATTATTCTTCTATGTATGCGTTCGACCTATTTATTTGACCGTCTTTTTGTGATTGAATTTTATGAAGGTGTGTTTTTTCTGCGTATTTTAAAAAAATGAATCACTGTATAATTTCTCCTCAAAATTAATATATTTTATGGATATGAATTTACAATGAATGACAAAAATATATTGATACACACATTAATAACGTGAATTTCTGAACCTAAAGTTACGCTACAATTTGAAAAGCCAAAACGTTTGTGCTGAAGACTGAGATCGTAGTTTTGAGGTGGATACTCGACCGGGATGTTATACTGTGGAATTATGAAGCATACGTTGGAAGTTTGTACGATTGTTTATGGTGCGAATATTCAATAAATAATTAACAGTGCTTCACGCTTTTTGTTTGAACGATTAAAGGAAATTTAATATTAATATTGTAGGCTAATTTTACTGGTTACAATCTTTCGAATGACACGATTTACACAGTCCTCAGTCCATGGAATCAAAGTTACACTGGCCCAGAACTCGCCCAGCACCGTAGAATTTCGACAGATTGCAGTCCTCTTCCCTCTATCAGCGTGTCTTCGCATTCAGTCTGAAGGTCGTTTCAGGTTCGAACATTCTTTGTTTACACGTCTACTTTTATCCGGTTTCTTATTTAACAATTTGTCTATTTTTTATCTGGGTGTTCCGTCTAGTTCTAACCACTGGGCCATAAAAACCAATAATTAATCAATCAATCTAATTCTGATATCATAAGACAAATTAATATATCTTAACGTTTTTTTTTGCAATGCTCATTTTTCCATGCATGCTTTGTTCATGTTATCTGTTCCGATTTTAAATAAAAAGACTTTAAATTATTACTAGGGCTTCAGAAAGTGTATCCATTTACAAAGTTATAACACTTTTTGTAATGCTCAATTTTTCATGCATGCCCCTAGTAAGGTTCCGATTTTAAATTTAAAAAAATAACTAAATAATCATTGGGTCTCTAGAAAAAGACAATGTTATAAAACTTTGTAATGCTTGATGGTCCATGCATGCCTCTAGTATTGTTTTGATTTTAAAGTAAAAAAAACAACTAAATAATGCCTAGGGCTCCAGAAAAAAGAGCCAAAGACACAGCGTTTTAACACTTTTTTTTTGTAATGGTCGACTTTTCATGCATGTCCTTACTACTGTTCCGATTTTAAAGAAAATAAATTAAATAATCACGTGCTAAGAAAGTTGAGCAGTAGACTTTAGTGGAGCAGAACGCTTGACTTTAACGAAAAAAAATTAAATAATCACTCGTACACCAAGAAGTGGAGCAGAAGAGACAAGGACATCCACGCTTCTGTATCTCAATTTACAATCCAGAGACCTAAAAAGCGTCTTCCTAATTACAGCACCCGGGTTTCTGGATCGGTACAGATTTCAATTTGGCGCCTGGTAAATCTCCACTCATTCTACGTTCTCAGACTCGTAAATCGTGGGCCGCATTAACTGACAGCCAGTTCTGTGAGTGAGGACAGTGCACTAATTCTCACGCTGCGTCCCAAGTGCGAAAGATTACGCTGATTAGGCCGATATTAAATTTCAAGGAGCAAACGGGAATGGTGGGGAGGGGGTCGTCAGTTACTCCAAACGTCGCGATTGCCTGAAAATCCCAACGGAATTAAATTACATTCCGACAAGCTCCGAGTACCTGTCGTCGGATTACTCGGCGACGAACAATCCCAGTAATCCCACCTTTGTTGCCGGACCAATGGCATGTGTCGATGTCGGGTGTTAAAGGTCCATTTGTTTGCTTGAAAAATCTATGTAAATAAAAATTGAGCGTTTGTACATTGGGTACTTTCGAACCATTTTTGGTTTTTAATCCCTGTTAGTCTCTTGAATTCAAAATAAGTGATTTCCGCGTTTGGTATCGGAGACCAACCGTTATGGTGGATAAGGTGTTAGCCTCAAGATAGGAAGGTTCCAAATTCGAATCCGGATTGGTGCATGGAGGTTTGTAAGAGTTTGGTGGAGAGCGACTGGTGCACCTTAAGTTTGTCGTGGCCGAAATACCTTAAATTGGGTTGGTGTGAAAGTTTGGAGGGTGGGGGACGGGGGCTGGCTCAAGTGTTGCCTCATCATCTGACTGTGTTTCAGAATTACGTGGTGTTGTCGTCGGATCTTTCCCTTAGTGGATTGATCCCGATCCGTCATCGACAGCCCGTTGTGTTGCTCTAGTAAAAATTACCAATTATCAATTACCTTAAAAAATTACCAATTACCTTAAAAAAATACCAATTACGAATTACCGCGTTTTGAATCAGGCCGAGGTTGCCCAGTCGGAAGAGTAACGGATTAATAACCGGAGGTTTGCGTGTTCGAATCCAATCAAAGACTGTCGTGTACAAGGGGGTGGGAGAAGATCAAATCCTTTGTGACCTAAAATGTCCTCACGTCGGCGTGGAGTGGACGTTTGGATAGTGGAGCACCAGCTCAGGTGTGACCTTGTCATCTGACCGTGGTTCAAAACTTCGAGGTATCCTCAGAACTTTCACTTTGGGTGTGATACCAAAACGTCGCCCAATAGCACGGTATGTTGCACCAGTGCGGCGTTAATTAAATACATATCTACCACGTTTTTAATCTTTTCCAACCGACAATCATCCATACGACCGTTTGGAGGTATAGATTGACTCACTCACTACGTACAAACGGTGGAATATATTTAGCTGGTCCAGAAAGTAAGTACCGTTTACGCATATCTTCCGCGCATCAGGCAGCACGAAGGTCGCACACGCGTAGTAACATCCTTCAACTCCAGAACGAATTATCCTAGCCATTTTGTTTGGTTACGTTAATATTTGAAGTCATTGTTTGTCTGTATTCATGTTTAAAACAATCGACCGGCCCGCCATCTGTGAAAAAAACTAACAAAATTCCTTTACAGTCCCAAAACACGGTGCGCATGATTTTTCTTGAAGAAAGAGGTGGTTTCGCAATCTTGGGTTTCGTAACAAGTCCATGTTTCATCACTTGTGACAATCCTTTTCAAAAAATGATTTCTTTCTGTCGCATAACGCTGGAAAAACTCCAAGGCTACTCCCATGCGTTTCCGTTTTTGAACGTCCGTTAGTGTTTTCAGTACCCATAGTGAATATAATTTTTTTATAATGCAAATGTTCAGTCACAATTTTATGTAATAAAGATCGTGAAATGTTTTGAAAATTCATTGACCAATCAAAAATTGTGAATCGCCTATTGGAACGAACTTTTTCGTCGATGAAGCGTACCAATTCTTCAGTGATCAACGATGGGCGTCCACTGCACTACTCGTCGTGGACATTCTCCCTTCCATCGTCAAACATTCGACCCACTTTCGCACCATAATTTCACTCATCTCGTTCTCTCAGTAAGTCTCACCTAGCTCACAATTAATTTCACAAGGTCGAACATTTCTTGCATTCAAAAACTTGATAACGGCTCTTATTTCACAGCTGGTGGACCGATGGATTGTTTTAAACATGATTACCGACAAACAATGACTTCAAATATTAACATAACCTAACAAAATGGCTAGACTAATTCGTTTTAGAGTTGAAGGATGTAACTACACATGCGCGACCTTCGTGCTGTCAGATGCGCGGGAGATATGCGCAAACGGTACTTACTTTCTGGACCAGCTAATGATATTCATGAAATTCTCTTACTTTGAGTACTTGCCGTAAAATTCAGCAAGTACTCAAAGAATAGACTCAATATATAATGTCAATATGTGTATTTGTCTCTCCGTTTTGTCTGTTTTGCGTTTGCATATTTCTGCAAGTATCGCATCAAATTTATTTAAAATATTTTCATATTGATAATACCATTTCCATAGAAACCATTTTTAACTTAAGAAAATACTAAGAATATAGATTTTCTTTTCAAAAATTTTTAAACAAGTTTTATCTACAACCATACTTATTTAACATTAACTAAACAATGTTGGAGAAAGTAGAGCGTTGTAAATCTTCGCTCATCAAAACCCTCAAAATTTTCCTCTTTCTTTTAACGATAGGGAAGATAGAATCCCTCAAATAGTCCTTGCCCTTGGTAGAGTTAAAATCGCTAGAAAAAAAGTTATGCTAATCAACAACGTAAATCAAAATATGCTAGAATAGGTAATCCGTTATGAAGAAAAAAACAAAAACTTTTTATCTCTCTCAAAATATGCCATCATAACTTGGCACAGTAACAAAGGACGAAAAACGTTGAAAAAGTTATTTGCTTTCTTCAATTGAGTAGTTATGATGTCAGCTCAGCGAGCAAAATGAACTGAAGGGATAAAACCAATAAATTAATTTTAAAACTTTCTAGACTAAATTTAAAATTCGGACTGGGCATAAAATTCGCAAAACATTAGGAGTAACTGTGTGCCCAACTTCATAATTGTAAGTACCATAGCTTCGCCAGGACACTGCACACAAATATGCAGACACACAGAGACACTTAATTTTATAATAGTAGAGATGAAATATACAAGACTAGAATCCATCCCGATTCCCAAAAACGCTTAAAAGAATTATCAATATGTACTTTAGAATGAATATTAATAATGCTAAACTTTGATTGCACAATGTTATTTTCTGAATATTACCTGACTAAACCCATCCGAATAAAGAATTATGTACAATATTTGTATTATTTGAGCGAAGAATTCGTCGAGTGAATAATTAAAAAAAAGTAATCAGCTCCAATTACTACAACAATATTTCTAGGCTTATTAAAAGCTACTAGGGGGCCAGCCCACTGCTCACTAAGGATCGCCATCCCCCGGAGGATAGCTTTGCAATCCTCATTGGTTCCTGCGCGAACGAATGCTCGCTTCGCTCGCATCAATGAAGACATGTGTCTTAGCAGAAAGAATTGTTTACAAAATATGATATTTCAAAAAAATATTTTTCAAGTCTAAATTTGCTGTATTACAGAAAATATATATGCAGTACCCTGGAATCAGAATTCAAATGAAAACTTGAGCAAATTTTGAGCCGGAATGTGAGCGCTGCTTTGGATATTGAATACCCAGCATGTTGTTTGTATGTACATTTCCAGCACTCTGGAGTCACCTACACTTTTTCATTCAGTTTGTTATCGAAAGTTATAGTGCAAGCGTCTTGTTGAACTATAATTGTTGGCCCTGAAAAGTACCGTTTCTTAAATGGCCCTAAAATGATCCTCCGCCTTCTTTGATTTCTAATTTAACTGCAACAGATCGACTAAAATTCATTTTCTTTTTCAATAAAATTTCATAACGCTATGAATTCAATTGAGGTGCGAGGCTTCGTGGTAAACAAACGTACAATGTTGCCAAAACGCGATAACAAATAGCGTCTTTTTTCCGTGCCACGTAAGAGTATTATATATATAGATAAAAAATGGTGTATCTGAATAATTTTGATTGGAGCCACTCGGGCTCTTGCTGGGGTGAAAGTATGTTAACCCTATGACTGGCTTAGACAAGATATCGTCCATCGAGCACTGATAAAGTTAGCAGATGACAAGATATCTCGTCCATCGAGTACTGATAAAGTTAGCAGATGACGAGATATATCGTCCATCGAGTAGTGATAAAGTTTGCAGATGACGAGATACCTCGTCATAAAGATTATGCCAATGGTTTTGATGACGATATCAAGATCTGGTCAGTTTTTTCAAATGCTGAAAGTTATTGTTCATCAAGATTTGATCCTGGACCGTCGTCAATTAAGTGTTGTTTTAGTACAAAGTTAATGAAAATACCTATCTACCTACCGGTAGCGTCGCTAATAGTCCATGTTCATTTGCTCCAGTGCGATGTTAATTACAGAAACCTACATGCCTTACTATTTGTGTCATAATACTTTCTAAGAAAATACTAAATTTGTAATTTAAACGAACTATTTTCAATGAAAAATCACGTACTAAACATATAATTCACTTTATGCGTCCGCAAAATGCTAGTATAGATTTATGTTACGAGGGTTTTGAGTCGGAACTAGGTCCAACCAAAGACCGTCATGTATGTGGGCAAGGTGTGGATAATGACAAGGTGTGGAAATTTTATCATGGGTGATATCTCAGGTGTTCATCTCGTCATTTGACCGTGGTTCAAAATTACGAGATGTTGTATTTAAATGTCGAGGATTTTTCTTTCCAGAATTAATTCCGGACCGTCACCAATAGCCCTTTTTTTTTTTTTTTTTTTTTTTTTGGGGGGGGGGGCTCCAGTGCGACATTAATTCAACTACCCCACCTTATATAAGTGAAAATTGAATGCTTTTTTGAAAATAAAACACAATTTGTCTATGCCTCATATATATTAACGCAATAACAATTAACACACATAAATATTATCGAAATACATTCAATTTCTTTGCCCAGTGAAGTGGAAGTGAATTATACTTTTAAATAGACAGAAAGGAAATCGATTACTCTCTCACAATCTCCGAAATCTTGGAACTGCAAGATAAACCTGCATTTGAAGTAATTAAAAGATACGATGACCCAAACCGATCTCCCACAATGCATTTAAATTCAGCACAAAACATTACAAGTACCGAGTTTAATAACACGGAAGCCTCATGAAATCAAAAGTTTATTATGACAAATGTTCAACAAATGTATGAGTTGGGCGTAAACCCTGGCTTATGCAGAAATCTGGCAAACTTAATTTGAGATGCACGAGCATCGCCTAAGCCTTGCTCTAGCTGCAAAGGGGATTATGACTGTTCAACAGAAGCTACATGTTAATGAAGGTATTAACGGCAGGAGGAGCTTGTTCAACCATTTATCTCGGACGGGGACGTCTTCAGAGGGGTTTAACCACGTACTGCGGTTGCAGAAGCGATTGATTTCTGGAGTCTTAACTTTGATTAATATGTCTGTGTGGACATTTATGTCTGTAGGAGTAGTGGACTTTAATTAAATAATGAACACAATAAAATACCTAGATATCTTGATTCATATATATAAATTTAAGATTCTAGTATTGGTATTCATGAGCTGTTTTCAGTTCGAGTTTCATTTTTTTATTGTTTTAAAGGTGATGTTTCTTATTTCGACCGTTAAGATACTGACTTTTAGGGAAGCTTAATTTTACACTTTAAGAATTTAAATAAGTATTGCTATCTAGTTTTAATTTTTCAGAATTATAAGAAGCTACATTCTCATGTGAACATTTATGTAGGTCTGTACACAGGAACTATTAACAGGTCTGTAGGAATATTGGATTTTATTTAAATAATAAATGTAATAAAATACCTAGTTAATTTGATCCATATTTAGATTTAAAATTTGAGTATCGGTAATGATGACCTGTGTCCAGTTATTATTTCATTTTAAACTGTTTCAAAGGTAATTGGTTTGACATGCTAGTTTTGGTACACCTTTCTTAATACGACCACTAAGTTGCTGACTAAGAGGAAAGCTTAGTTTTAAACTTTACGAATTTAAAAAAGAAGCTATATAGTTTTAATCTTTTAGAATTCTAAGAAGTGATAAATATGTGTGGATATTTATGTCTGTAGGAGTAATGGACTTAAATTAAATAATAAAAGCAATAATATAACTAGTTAATTTAATCCATATATAGATTTAAGATTGGAGTATCGGTATTGATGAGCTGTGTTCAGTACTACTTTCATTTTTATATTGTTTCAAAGATAATTGGTTGACCGTTGTATTTTAGGTACACGTTTCTTATTCGGTCGTTAGAATACTGACTAAAAAGAAAGCTTGGTTTTAATCTTTAAGAATTTAAATACGTGGCTATCTAGTTTTAATATTTAAGCATTATAAGAATCTATTTCATCCATTTACAGTAACTTCACTTAATTACCAACGTATAAAACGCATATTTAATAGGATCTCATCTATCAATAGCAGCGAACGTTTTCTTTGCGACACTGAAGAAACAAAATATTTTAAAATTATGTCAAGTATAGGTTTTAAATACGTAAAAATGAATGGATAATAACGGTCGAAACTTAGATCTTCTATTATAAATAAAATAAGTTTATATTATATATCTTCTACAAGGTATTTAAAAAATATTATTTTTCATTCCTATACATCAGGGAATATTAGTGAACTACACTTTAAAGAGAAAATCCAATAGACACATTAAAGTAAATTTTGGACAAATAAATGAGTTCGCTTTCGTGGCAACTAGGTATTTTAATTAACGCCACACTGGGGCAACACAACAGGTTATAGGCGATGATTCGGGATCAATTCACATGGGATAAATCCGAGGACAACTGCACTTAGTTTCGAACCATGGTCAAATGACGAGGTCACACTTGATCCGGGACACTCCTCTCCAAACTTCCACACCACGCCAACGTTAGAACATTTGAGGCCACAACAGATTTAATGTTCACCATCCCTCTTTGTACAATAATTAAGGTAAATATAAACTCGCAACCCCTCAGATGTTAACCCGTTACTCTTCCAACCGGTCTACCTTTTCAAGGCAGCATTCAAATGGATATTCATCTGTATTTGTTTTCTTGAAATATGATTCTAAGTTTAAAATATATAATTATTTTTCATACTACGGTCGCATTTCATTACATTCTTTAAAACAATATGACGCTTGAATAATCGTAATATGCTTGATTTATAAAGCATATTTTAACATTTAATAAAATGCAAAATTTCCCTACTAGAAATCAAAATGAAAATGTAATTTGCATTACTTCCATTTTGGTAATTTATTTTTGTACTTTTTGTACTTTGCGTTCGTAATTCGTTCCATACTACAAAACAGTATAATAATTGAATAACTGTAATAAGCTTGAAAATCATGAAGCATCAGCGAAATTTTGCAACTAAGAAAAACGAAATTAAAATAAAATGTGCACACATTACTTCCATTTGTATTTTAGCTTTGTATTGAAGTTGTATTAAAGAGCTTGCTATTCTTTATCACAATGCCCTTTTATGTTCTCGAGAAATTCGCACAAAAATATAAAAGAACTTTTAACAAAGTAAAGATCACGAAACTTGAATTGATTGATGAAACACTGAGTTTTCAGTATAACAAGTATTTCATTTTAAGAGGATTGGATCGAAGCTTCGCTACAAAGTAAGGAAAGTATAAAAATCAACAAAATAAAGAATGTGATGGTTGTTTCTAGGGCTATACAAATTTTGAAGGTACGAGTCGCGTTCGGAAAGTAAGTTGCGTTTTATAAAAAGAAAGACAATTTTTCAAGTCAATTTTATGTTTACATGAAAAGTCATTTCTTGGACTGTTTTTCTACATGGTTTCCACCAATGTTGAGACAGTTGTCGTAGCGGGTGATCAACTTACCTATACCTCCTTCAAGACTGGCCACAGTACATTGAATAGACACCTCAACGTTATGGGTGTTAAAGATGACCCATTATGAAGAGGTTGTCAGATAGTAGAAGAGAGTCCTAAACATGTATTGTGTCACTGTTATTTTTACTCTGCACAATGATTTTAATATTTGGGATACCATTGTATCGAACCCTAGGCACTGGGAAGAATTCCAATCAGGTACATGCTGAAATTTTTTTCGGCAATTTGTGGATCAACAGGTGGTATAGTATGATAGACTATTTGTCGCGGTGCTGGCAATCATCGGAGTCATCCCCAAAACACGTTATAAGGCATACCTTCCTTAAAGAAAGTTCGCGACCGTGATGTGATGATAGCCATATCTTTACAGCACTTTTTATGTCGTCGTCGATTTCAAAGCGCTGACCTTTCCAAGGTCATGCTTCATTCCGACAGTGCCAGCTCTGGGCTGTAAGGGGATGATTGAACTGCTGTCAACCGAATTCCTCAATTTGTCTTTGAGTGACACCAGCAGTATGGGACCGAGCATTGTGTGTCGTGAAGCAATTCCTTGACTAAACATTCCTCTCCTTTTGTTTTCAATTGCGGGCCTCTGTTTTTACAACTCATTTTCTCACCTTATTATCACTCGTTGCACTTTTACCATAAATCTCAGTAATTTGACTATAGATTTCAGCAGGTATCACGTTCCTTATATATATATATATATATATATATATATATATATATATATATATATATATATATATATATATATATATATATACATTCAAGAAACGAATTACAGACCGAATTTTACAGTCGGCGGTTTCTTCAATTGTCTTAAATATTTCCTGTGATCACAACAAACTGAAAACACAGCATAGATTGACCGTAATGGTGTCAGTGGAAAGGTAATTGACTAGGAAGACTATTGCGCATGCGCGGAGCACTGTTAGTTGTGCTGCGGTGGCGGAAGAACGAAATGGAATTTACTTTCCGGACGAAACTCATACCTCGAGTTTTGTAAGCTTTATTATACACCATTAATTCAAAATTCAAAGAGTATATTATTATGTAATTTTCTGCATATGGTATAAGAACTGTTTACATCAAGAAACTTGATTTAAAATTAATTTAATAAATAAAGGTTATCTCCCATTTTGTTTTGAGTAGGGCCATGTTATCCCAGTTCGAAGAGTAACGGATTACCAACCAAAGCGTTGCGAGTTCGAATGCAACCAAAGAAGCGTGCAAAACGGCTGGTGCACATAAATCTGCCGTAGTCTCAAATCTCCTCACATTGGCTTGGAGTGGAAGTTTGGAGTGTGTGGTACCATTTCAAGTATTGTCTGGTCATCGGATCGTGGTTGATAATGACGTATTGTTCTCCTAAATCCCTTCGGTATTGATTACTGACCGTCACCTAAATCCCGTTGTGTTTCTCCAGTGTGTCGTTCAATTCAACTACCTAACTATTTACCACTTTATCCCCGCTTGCATGCATTATTAAACGAGAAAAAAAGCAGATATATTTTGGATCGTCATATTGGTATTTCATTATGGTAGGTATTTTATTTAAAGTCGAACTAGAGCAACAGATCGGGCTATTGCATTTCGTATAGGATAGAACACACGTAAGAAAGGCAGCTTAATTCCTAACCCTTTTTCTTTGTGCTGTTGTAGGAATGGTGATGGTATTTAGATACATATCATAGATTAATTTTAAATAACTGTGACAGAAAATGGTCTAATTTAACGGCCTGCTAATGAATATATATAAATAAATAGAAACACAAAATTTAGAGTCGTTAAAATTGGGTTATAGCAAAATTTGGTTAGATAGAACTCCTTGTTTGAGTGTCAGATTTCTATGCTTACTAATAAAACCTAATCTATAAATATACGTAATTACAACAATTTAGAATTTAATTGTAATTCTGATGCAACATACCGGTTAGTATTTAATAATAAATAAAGAATCTGTGACAGAAAGACATCTCCAGATAGTTTAAATTGAAGCCCACTTCATTATAGCGCTTTACTAGTGTTCTATATCTTAGAATTATGAGTTCGAATTCCACGTGACACAGTAAAGTGTATACAAAATATCAAAAATTAACATTTTGTTCATTAATTTGATACTTCTCTTACAAGGTAAGCATTTCTGTATACATATGCACCTTTAGCGAAAGCATGTTACACTCGCAAAACAAGAAGCTTAATATTCCACGAAGCATTAAAACTGTAAAACGCGAAGAATGCTACGTGGAAAATAAAAAGCTTTCACTTGATTAGACAAAATTTTAATAATGATTTTTATAAATTACTTTCTTAACTTATTTCCTGTACCGTTTGCTTCAGTTGACTTTTATCTTGAATTAAAGCAAGAGCAGAATTTAAAAGAAATGAAAAGAAAATTACGAGGAAAGAAGTTTTCTCCGTTTGGCTGGAAATGCAGTTTCAAAATAAGTTCAACTTCTTTACTTAATAAAAGATTCTTCTTTCGTGATATATTAAATATTTAATCTATCTGCCTTTTGAATGCTGCTCGTTTTCCAATATTTTTTGCACTGAGAAAATGCATTAAAACGAATCGAAAAGAAAAGGAAACTGTCCAATTCCTAAATTAAATAATTTGATATTTTGCGAAAAAAAGCTACATATTTTTCCTTTCAGCGCACAGAGCGAGCGTTCCAGATATTATGGCAATGCGTTCAATCTGGCAAAGGAAATGGATTTTTGATTTGACTCGTATTGTATTGGCAGCTCCTATTAATTTGAATTTCACTTATTTCAAGAGGTTTATCATTTCATATGCTGATCAAATAAATAGCTTAAAGTAAAACACACGGAATGAATACTGATTTATTTAAGTTTGCTATTTAAATATTAAATAGTCAAAACTGGCTTATAATTTTCTTTCGTTGAACGACATGAATATTTTTGTACTATTTTTTATATATGGCCGCAGTTAATGGGTTGAGGAAATTTTGCAGAAAATTGTAAATCCTACTCTCAGATTCGAGGAGAAACCTCGTCCATCAAAATATGATCAGTTTTTGCTACTGACGAGGTATCTCGTCAGTAGCAAAACATATTGCCAATTTTAGTGATGATGATATCAAGATCCATTCAGTTGTCTTTCACTGACAAGATATCATGCCCATCACCATCCATTAGCAAAACATATCGCCAATTTTAATGATGACAAGATCAAGATCTAGTCAGTTGTCTTTTACTGACAAGATATCGTGTCCATCACCAACCGGTCAGTTGTCTTCTACTAACGAGAAATCTCGTCCATCGACATCTGGTCAGTTTTCTAGTGACGAGATACCTCTTACAGACGTACACTAGGAAGGTCAAAATGTCACAGGTAAAGGAAAGTGGTAAAGGTAGATGTAGTGTCGGTCAAGCAGTAATTTTTACAACCAAAAGCTCTAAATAAAAGTACAAGGAAATAATTTATTGCGTACTGTTAACTGAAATTAAAAAATAACTGTAACGCAACTTTGATAAGTGTAGTTATTAATTGTTAAATATATTAAAGCACATTTTTTCCGATTTTTTCAAACAAAAGCCTTCATTACTTGATTGATATGGCGTTACCCCCATAAACGTTCAACGTAATTTGGAACAGAAGAACAATGTTACACGTTACTATTTAACCACGCATATATATATATATATATATATATATATATATATATATATATATATATATATATATATTATTATTATTATTTTTTTTAATAAATCATAAGCATTTGAAAAGTTAACATTTGTTTCAATATTTTAAAGTTCAAAATTGTAGGAATAATCACAGTTGATAAAAGACTCTGTGGTGGATTTATATATGCATTAAAATAAGCTATAAATTTAAATAATTATTTGTACTTCTTACAATTACACGAAGATCATTTAAATTTGATATTTATGAATTTGGAACTATAAAAACTTTAAGGCGTTTTGTGGTTCGAACTTTATTTAATGCTTACAGTCACTTTTATGATTAATTTTTAAAACTATGTACTGTCATAACCTCATCTAATAAAGCTATTAGATCTGGCGGGTATACATACATAGGTATGCTGCAAAAAGCTGCTCGTTCCTTTTTTTTTTTTTTAAATTTTAGAAAAAAAATATTTTTTACTAAAATTACACTTACAGTACGTGCCGTTCGATGACCTTTCTTGCTCTCTCGAGTAGCTGTATCATCATTTACTCATAGTTCTGAGGTTTTCAGCCAAAGAACTAATTCAGCTGACGAAACTTTCTGAACCACTTACGGCACGTGGAATCATCAACGGCACCCTCACTTTACACAACACATATATTTAGCTTTTGTGAAACATTCTTGTCACTTCGGAAATCAAAAAACATAATAGGTTAAAATGCGTCTTTAAATTTTAAGCATTAAAAATGGCCGAAAAAAAGGAGCAACACATTAACACAAATTAGTTTCCTAGTTCTCACTTAAATTCCTTTTTTTAAACAACATCAAAACTTTAAATGTGTGAAGTAGTTAACACTTCAGTTTTGCGATGCAATGTCATCTTGCGACGAAATTTTATGGGCGAACATTTACAATAACACCAACATATAGAAAATTTCCTATCTTCGATTCATATGCGAATACAAAAACCCATACAAAATAATTTACCTCACACCAAGCATGCGAATTTAACTTTCATGAAAATTATTGCATTAGGGTTAAAAATTTTATTGCGAAAATAAACTTCAGATCAATTAGAATCTCACATATATAATTTGCCTCAAGATAGCCTTATGTTAATTGCAGCTGTTCTATGCTTTCGCCACACTAGACGCTGCAGAATACATAATAAAGATGATAGATTTCATTTATGCGCTCCATCTGTCACTTTTAATTTATAGTTACAATTTTAAATGAATTGAACTGTACCTTAAAGACATTTCTTGAGGAGGGTGGAATTGTCAAAGAAGTTTTCCTCTACCAATGATAGCTTCATAATTTTATTGCGGGAATACAATCAGAGAACTACTTTAGTCAGGTACTGGCGATTTGGAATATGATTCGCATGATTTTGAATGATTCCATTTGTGAATTGAGAAATAAGCTTCTAAGAATACAAATTAAAATTTGTCGACGCGATTTGTGTTTTTTGCGTGAATTTTGAATTTTGCCTGAATTTTTCTGTGTCGAATACAACGTGTCTTAAAACTCTTTTTATTTTAGTTAGATAATTTTAATATTTAATCTATTTTCTTTAGTTCATATTCAGTCTTTGGTGTAGCTTGCACCTTTTATCATCGAACCCAAATCAAGCAACCCCTGGTGTGTACCACCTTTGTGAAAATGAACTTCCCAATTGCCAATTTGCCCTTCAAAGTACACCGTAACATCCCACAGCCACAGCTAGATTTGAGAGGTCAACAACAATGACCTACAGACAAAAATTCGCGAAAGATCTATCGGGTTGGTCTTTGATGGCCGTCCAGATGGATTTTAGGTGTGCATGATGCCCTCCTGTGATCAAATTGTTTTATCAAGGCAATCTGGTTACATAGAAAAATAACTGTAGGAAAACTCGAGCAGAGCAGAGTTTTTTTTTTGAAGTACTCGTTAGTCATGGCCTATGAGTAAATCTCACTTTCGGCTTTTTTGCAGTAACCACCACCTGGGGATGCAAATCCATGATTATAAGATATTATACACATAGTCTTGCAAAATAAACGTTCGTTTGTTTATAATTTAGTTTTTGTCGTCATGTTCATTTGGCACACCACTCAGCACACTTCGTTACAACACTGTGCTACCGTTGTATACATGGACTTTCCCAAGGTCTAAGGACCAGAGCCACACTATAACTGCCTTGAAAAAAGACTCTTACAAGAGAAAAAAGCATAAACCATCCATTATTGTGAGCCGAAAAGAGTAATAGTCACTACATCCCTGCGTAATCTGTACCTATTTACAATAGTGAGTTTAGACCCCAGTGGTTCCGCGATGAAACGAAATGTTCTACTTGTTGTTGACGTTTGTATAAACTCAAATCTCAACCGGATTGGTAGCTAGTTGAATTTACACAGCATTGGAGGAAGACAGCGGACTACTGGTGAAGGTCTGGACCCTATCCTGGGATGAGTGACATCCGAGGACAATACTACGTCATTTTGAAACAGTCGTATGATCTGAGCTGGCAAACCACTTTAAAAACGTCCACGCCAAAGTGAGGACATAGTTTCAAACTCGCATACCACCAGTGGTTTTTTCACGATCCTACCAACTGGGCTACCACACCACTTAAACAGCTCGATAATATCGTTCAACATCATGGCTTTATTCACTCTAGCGCATTGTAGAGTCCATATGTTCTAGATTAGTGATTCCCAAACTTAGTATGTCCATGGACACCTTCTTATAGCAAAAACCTGACCATGAACCTCCAATAAAATAACTCTACGTAACTGCATAATAGAAAAAATACAAATTTAATTTTCATGTCTTGAAAGGTGTTTATTTATTGAAATGTAAATTTTGTAAAAATATATTTTTGTAGTATTTATTAAAATGAGTATTTGTTGAAATTAATAGTATTTACTAAAATATTACTACTACTGTAATATATATTAGTAGTAGTAAATAAATAGTAGCAATAGTAGTATTTTTATAAAGCAAATACTACTACTACTATATATTTACTAAAGTACTAGTATTTATTTAAATTATAACTTTTGTTTTAAAATACAAAAACACATATTTTAATGAGATGGGTGAACATGATGGGATGATATGAGATTATTTGTATGAGGCTCTTTGTGAGTAGCATTCGTAAGTCTCCACGAGCACTAATTTCCTGTCGCTAAGAGTTGTAGCAATGACGGTGTTTTCAAATATTTTTACTTGACTGTTTTAAAAAAGTTAAATCTTATCTTTTTTTTTGTTGCTATGGACTTTTGTAAAATGTTCCTTAAACTTAGAAAGTTTCATTGATTTGTATGACAAAGTTTTATTGTATACAAGGCACAAAAGTAAAGTACTATTTCCTGATAACGGAATAAAGCCACATTTTGAATATTCAACACTTTATATATTATCTGCATTTTTTCTTCGTCTCAGATCATACTGTTATTAGTAAAAAAAGACACAAATTTAAGATATAAGAAAATAAACAAATTATTTCTTTTCTCTGGACGTAAAAATAGCTATCAATTTATTTATTGTTATTTATTTTAACTTTGATAATAATGAAAATGGGTTCCAATTATTTTACTTTATATTAAATTTTTTCGCGGAACCCCCGACGTTGTCCATGCAACCCCAAATTGATTTTAATTTGCCACAGATCCCCTCAGTGGTCTTACGGACCCCTGGGGGTCGGTAGGGACCACTTTGGGAACCACTGTTCTAGATGAAGAGACAGGTGTTTATGTTGGTATTGTAGTGTGTAAAGTGAAATATGATCTTTATTGCGAAGTTGAATATATGTTTACAGTTTTTAAAGTAAATGTATCACCATCGAAGAATTGAAAAATAATCTCATTTTGTGCATTTCCAGATGACCTAGATTTTCTTTTATGAAATGATAATTCTAGTGAGCATAAGCCATACCAAGAGTAGGACTACTAGTGTTAAATGAGAAACTTTCTAGTTGGAGATGTTATCGTAGAGCATAAATTGACTCCCCATTCCAGTGCTAAAATCCGTCTTCCCTAGTAGCAGTTTAAAGGGTAAACATTTTCCAAATTCGGTGTGTTTTTTGCCAAGAAAGTTTGAAAACAATCCAAACTATTGCTTTGGTATTTTAAGTGTATTTATGCTTTAGGCTGCATTTTAGTAGGAAGCGTATGCATTACACAAAAGCGTTACTGTTTTTAATTTGAATGTCAGATAACGTATGTTTGTTTCCTAACTTATGTATTGCGCTCAAGTAGGAAATTAATTTGTGTTGAACTGGAACAAAACAACGTTTATTAATATAATGTATAGTACGCAGAACATGGTTTAAAAATGTTTTTTTTTTAATTCAATACATAAAATATAAAATAAAAGATACGGACATTCTAATTATTCTGGAAAGTGGTAATTTAATTAACTTCTAACTGCAGCATACACATCATTCTATTGGGGCAACATAAATCAATCCCTAAGTGAAAGGTCTGAAGAAAAGATCACGTTATTTTGAACTACAGTCCAATGGCGAGCAGGTGAACAACTGAGCTTGTATCCCACTCTAATATTTCTTTTGAAAACGAACCCAGAGTTGAAACTACTTACGTATTTGATCTTTGTGAATAGTGTAACTTGTCGGAAGTAATTCTCTGTATAATGCTAACTCTTATCCCAAACAAGGATAATATTATAGATTTGAAAATATTTAATATAAATAGTAGATATTCGATTTGTATGTAATTCAATACAGTGATAAATTGCCCTTACGCAATTTCACATGCAGTTCAATGCAAGATTTGACCCCAATGTGCCTTAAAACTTAATCTATCGAACCTTATCACACGTCCGTTACATTTCTTTCTGCTCAAACATTACTTGTGTGTGTGGCTGCTCTCTTATATCGTAATGTGATTGGAAACATATTTTCCTCGAATGTTTCGGTTAGAGTTCTTAACCATTTTACAAGATATATAGTCCATCAAGGTCTGACCAATTTTTTAAATTCTCGAAGAAATATCTCGTCAACAAAAAATCGCCCATTCTTTGATGACGACGGTTTCAGAATTTATGTAAATTTTCATCTAAAAGACCAGATATCGTGTGCACCATGATCAGGTCATCTTTACTACTGACAACGCACATCGTAAATACAACCACCACGAGTATTAGATCATCCGTGTTAGCTGCAGTAAATATCCAAAGTAGTTTATATACACGCCATAAAACATTTCAGGGCTTGATAGAATCATCTGGGTTGAAAGAATCCTTGGGGAAAGAAATAATCCCATTGATAAGGAGGGCTAAAATTGGTTAACAACCACACAAGAAAAGATACTGGTTGTCGAATTGAATAAAAGAGTATATAACGCTCAGGGGGTTGAACTCAGTTACAAAATAAATGACAAATAGAAGCATTACCTGCTGAAACTGTTCGCAACAGAACGGAAGACAATTTTTTATATGCAAGATAGAAAGAATTAAATTAGTTTCGGTACAAAGGATAAAATAGAGATTTTTTCCTCCACGAAATTTGGCAACGTATCTATTTATCACTTCAACACTCAAAACTTTTTTTCTCCTAAAGACGCAGGCGTCAATTATGTCGCACACAATGCATCTGTCCCGGATGCGGTGAAAAAATGCTTTCAATATCGACATATATTTTTCTTTACAGTATACATCGCTGTAGGTTTTCCCTAAAAACTATCGGAAGGGTGCGTAAAAGAAACCAAACGGGTGTGGGGAAAAATAAGACGAAAATAAATCACGGGGTCCGGCGCGGTTGAGCGAAGCTGCTGCCAAGCCAAATGACACGGGAATGTAATACAGATAACGTGAGCTCATAGTACAAGACATTTTCTTGATGGTGAAAAAGTCTTTGTTTGCGTGTCAAATCGATGAAAGATTCTTTGCACGGATCGTTCCCTCTCACCATCGATCATTGTTTTATTTATCGATTTATCTTTTTGTGCCGTCTTTTATCACAGGTTCTTTTTTGGGGTTGGCGAATCTTTTTTATAGTAAAATGAGAAATTGTTTCACGGTAGGTTGTAGCGCTTACAATAGTTTGCATTATATAGTTATCAGAGAGGAAAAGTTAAGAGAGGATGTTGTGTTTTTTTTGCCTACCGCTTTAATAATTTGAAAGAAAAGTAAGATGCTCTCAAGTAATAACTACATCTTAAAAATCTTAAAATTTTCCTTTATATATATATATATATATATATATATATATATATATATACTCTTTGAAAAGATACATTTGAATTAATACAAGACACATTACCAGCAATTCTGTTTAATTTCTGCTTACTTTAAAGTTAATCAACGAAATGTTGTATAAAAACTATATTGTTTGTATCTTAAATTTAAAAGTTTATATTAACTTAAATAATTGTTTTATTGCTCTTCCAAGTGGTATCGACGATATATATCGTACATCCAAATCTGCCTACATTTGGATATGGTATATGTGTTATCAACATAATGCCAATTTTTCTTATGATGGCTAGATCACGTCCAGGTAAGTTTTCTTTTAATGACACGGTATCTCGTCCATCAAGTTCTGGTCTGTTTTGCTAATGACCAGATACTGCATACGTCCACCAGGCCGGTTAAAATTTAAGTTCTTAAAACTGCCCAGTAATAAGTTTATATTTTAAACAATGTACTTTCAATGTACAACAATGTACAAAACGAAACTGGATTGGATGTGAATTTATCTATTCATTATGATTGCAATTAAATAAACCCTTAAGAACGATGTTTTTTTAACTATACCATTCTAAAACGCATTGAATACAGAAAACTACAAATTACTCATTCGAACTTCTTGCAGCGCTAACAATTGCAGTGAAAATTGAATTAGATCGAATTTTATTTGTGCTCTTGATTTTGTTCTGTCTTTTGTACTGTTAAATTTCTCTTTCAATGCGTAAGCTTTGTCCAAATTTGAAAGTCCCTAGCAGATGTCTTGTAAAATAAGGTTAAACGCAGTTAAGTGCATACTGATTAGAATTATATTATGTTATTATTTCAACTTCAAATCATCATGCGTTTTAAGTTTTGTATTTCCGTTTATTCACGACGAGGCCACTGTACTAAGTGTAATTTTTCGGGAATATAACAGGGTTCCTACTCTATTTCAGAAATAAAATTCCCTCACATTTCAAGATTTTCCAGATAAATTTGTACAAAATTCCATGTCATACTTAAGAAATTCACGACATTTTTTAGGGATAAACAAAGAAATAACTTAGCACTTAATGACCAATAATAAAAACCAATTTAAGAAACATGCACTTTTAAAATTAATACACAAAGCACAAGTAACTTTGCATTGAAATAACTTATTCAAATAATCCAACATATTTGATAAATTGGAGATTTAATGTATCATAAGTATGGAAACAAAACTATTTGCCAGTTAAATATTAGTTCCTTCTTTTAAAATAAGATGCAAAATTCAATTTATAAAATAAAGTGATCAGCCCCTAAATCTTCTGAGAAGCCATAATCAATCATTTTCCAGGTCATTGAGGCACTTTTCCATGATTTTTTTTAAACAAAATTAAATTCCAGGTTTTTCCTGATCCGCGGGAACACTGTATTAAGCTACCTATTTTATAGGTAAAATGCATGTTGAAAGTGACACAAGAATTAATGTTAACGAAATAAAAAAGCTGATAATTTTCATTTCGATGGCTGGTTGTTGATTTAACTTTGTGCAACACGGCAGTCAAAATTTTGGGCTTTGAATTACGTATGACTATATTGGTCATATCATAATTAAAATTAGTAACGCCTTTTATATATGAACTAATAAATGAATATGCCAACTAGTAAATGAATAAAACCCAAATAAAATAATTTCAAATTCTTCTGTCAGGTTAGAAATTTTGTTTATCGATATTCTTAAAGCCTGGGATAATAAATTCGAGAAAACCTTATTTGCTTATGATAAATTGAAACAAATATATAACCCCAGAGTAAGTAGTTTCCCTACCGATTTCATTCATCAATGACACCAATTTCACGAACTTTATATAGACATTAGACATAGATTGGTTTCATTTTTAATAATATCAATTTTGATTTGCGTCTGGCATAACTTGGCCGAATTAGGTCCTTACGCTTAAAGCCCATCAGCTTCGTATATTAAATTATCCCATAGCAATTATTCTAAACTGTACTGATGTAATCTAATACGTACTGATGCATTAATCCCCCAAGTGGTAACGATGAGATATCTCGCAAATCAAGATATGATCATGTTTGCTAATCACGAGATATCTCGGCATCAATGTATTCCTTATTTTTTATGACGACGAGATCAATATCTAGACATTTTTGTCTTATTGACGGTATATAACGTCCATAAAGATCCAAGCAGTTTGGCTAATGACAAGCCCAGGGGCAGAATTATATTCGGTGTACTGGAACACAATTCCAAACAATTGCAATTGTTCTACATGTATGTTGTCCGAATTTTAAAAACTGCATTAAAATAAAAATAAAACAGACGTAAAATACAATTTTCGGCTAAATATGTATTACATATTTGTAATGAAACACATAAAAATTAATTAACTTACTTTATATAAAACCAAGGCATACTTTCAGAATTTGCAAATCGATCGAAGTTAAATATTTTGTCTTTGACATATAAGATGTGTTATTTATACAGTGTGTGTGGTAATTTGGACGGTGTAGGGAAGGTTATCCCGTAGCTAGAAAAGAAAAAAAAGAGTGTCAAGGAGCGCGCTTTGCACTGCAGAGCATCGTAACTTATGATTAAAAAAAAAATCGGTTAAAATTTTGTTAAAATTAAGGAAAAGTTGTTCTGGAAAATCTTTGTTTGTTCTGCGATGTAAGTCGCAGTTTTAAGCATTTTCTGCTGCCAGGTTAACGAGATACCTCGTCGAGACAATGTTAAAATGAAATCCTCGTAGATAAAACCCCAGTTAGAAAAATATTTTCTAGTAAGATAAAACACAGCACAGTTTTCATATTTGTATAGTAATAAAAAAAAGACGACTCACATTTTACATAAATATATTAATTATCTGTAAATATTTCCAAGCGGAAGTATTAATATCGTTATACTTTTCGACACAAATCTCTATACAAGTTTTCAAAACAAAAAACAACTCGAGAAAAAGAGAATTTCGGTATTGTATATTTATAACTATATCAGAAAGTTAAATTATTACACACATATATCATATCTAATATAAATTCTGATATCTTAGAATATTTATTTCATTTGAAAATAAATATAAAAAATAAAATTAAATAAATATTTTTTATGTTCCATTCAAATAACACTAAAAAGTAGCTATTATCATTTAAATACGTGCATGATGGAAAATGTATACAAAACCATTTGCAAGGGAGATCTTATATATCACTTCTTTAACTGAAATGCGAACTTTTTCAAGCTAAAGCGGTAAAATACAAAAAGAATGCTCACTTAAGCAAAAGACATTAAAAAGTCATTAGCTAAACAAGCATCTGCCGTTGCAAAGAATCCGAATAATGTCTTCCGTTTTCTGTAGGAACGATTAAATTCGAATGTTCTACGAGTGGTATCAATACCGATTACAGAATAATCATTTAACAAAGGCGTAGCATGGAATTTCCGGTTTAATTTTTATTAAAGATACAAATGTAAAGAAACTTGTCGCGGTCACATTAAAACTTATTTGACAAAGGATTTTATGAATGATAGAGAAATTTTTAAGAACTTAGATTGAAATAAAATGCTTGTAGATTTTACTTTTGTGTATGATTATTATGTATTCAACAAATAATTGTTTTATATGAATACATAACTTTTACAAATATTATCTGTTATTTGAAAAAAAAAATTAAAATACAAGAGGTTATTTGTTTAAGATCCTTAATGAAAGCATACAATTTTCTCAAATAATATTTGAGATGCAAAAATGTTTTTAAATAATCAGTTTTTTATTCAGGATTTTCTTAGATGAGCTGTTTGAAAATTAATGTGATGTTTAATGAACACGTGGAGGAATTTCGTTTAAAATTTTTGAAGCATTCGTAAATAATAATTTTCAATACATAATTAAATAACATTTTAATTGCAAATTTTATCCTTTTAATGATTTATATATAACACTTCCAAATAAGGGCTACCTATTACAAACAAAAATAAATATATTTTAAACAAATGTTTTTGATCACAATTTATATCAGAGAAATATTGAGATGTTTCAAATATGTATCTATTTTATAAATCATGGAATTAAACTAAACATATTTTCGAGAGTTTACTTTTTCTCATATTTTAGCTTGTAGTTATTTTATGTTTGAATGTGATATATTTTAAAATTATAAATTTGAATGTATGCAGCTGTGTGAATTTAAATTACTTAAATATTTTTATTATATAATTTATTTGATTACATAACATTTAATTGGTTTTGATTAGAAAGCTAATACCCTTTTTTTTTCGTACAAATAGTGTAATGTTTTCATGTATATGAAAATATTTTGTACAATACATAAGTTGACTGGGTTTGATGGCGGCGAAAGTTTCATATTTACCCATGCTGGGTCAAATATAAGGCAGACAACATCTTGCATTGGACATAAATACACAAACAGGAGTATTACTGCCCCAGAAGAGAGAAATACACGTACGGAGGAACCTACCGCTTTGAAAGAACCTCCTACAATTCGCAGTTTGCTAGCGTGGTGGGCGTTTCCACTGTTCCACGATAATCCCTGTTATGTATAGTCTATTTGCTTTGGGAACCCTTAGAGCATATGAAAAAAAACGTAGACGTCTTTGAAGTTCTTTTGGAAATATTATTCCGGACATCCATTTGACTTTTTGAGAGTTTTAAATATGTATATAAACAAACGCAACTTTACTTTCCCCTATAACCATACATACCTATACATCTGATATTTAGGGCTCTGATTTAAAACACTTTATTTATACTCAAAGAATAATGTTCTAAAAAGTTTATATTTATAAAATATTTTATAAATGGAACGTAGCATAAAAAAAAACTAGTGCCTCTAACTAAAAGATATTATCCAGTGCAGTAAAACCGTATCCAAATAAGAACATTTAAATTTTATACCTAGGTTTTCAACACAAAAAAATGTTTTTAATCTGCTAAAATATAATTTGCACGTGATAAAAACAGGGGCTCATGTACGATGTTCAAAAACTAAAAGAATAATTTCAAAGTTCTATATATACATACATTACTTAATAACTAATTTTTGATCTGGACAAAATATACCTTCCTACTTTAAATGTCAAAGAAAACCAATATGCGATTCCTTTTTAATTATTTGAAGAATTATCTTTCAATTTGATACAATTTCTTTGTCTGCAAAATCATCTCAAATAAGGTATATACAAAATCACGATGCACAATGGGAGTTTTACTAAAGGTAATTCAAACATATTAAATGTATATTTCATCTAATTTGTTCTCAATATTAAGAATTAGTTATCTTTACGAACCATAACGGCATATTTTTAGTATATTATAAATATTAAATCACAATCTCTATACTCACATAATTCTTATATGAGACACATATAATATGTATAACTCATATAATTATGTAATATATATATTTTATATTACTTGCGTAGAAAAGTTAGAGTAAAACAAAGATAGTAAACACTATCTAAGTATTTACATAATTGATAAGTTACTCTTTTTTCTAAAACTTTCAATTCATTTTTGTACTTTTTACTACTGCAAAATTATTTTTGAATGAATTTCACAGATTTTCTAAAGCAAATACATGAAACTTACCCTTAAGCTGTGCCGAAACTCTCACAATGAAGAGAACAAAATACACGACTGATGATTGCATTGTAGAAACTATTTTTAATCACATTTGACGTGGGGCGTCGTATAACTTCTTTATTGGTACAAAGCCGACATAGAAGAAATCCGACCAAATTCTAGGAGACAGAATCAATATATAACAAATCCAAAGCCGCTTTGAATGATGTTTACTCAGGTCTCGGTAGGCTTAGAAACGGTGAATTTAATTCCGTACCTGTGAAATATTATTCGAACATATAATAAAGTCTTAAGAGTACATTCAAATTAATTTTTTCCAATCGGGATACTTGAAGTAATATCTCCGTCGATTTTTAATGTCTTCGAAATTGATAGTGTTTCGGTCTATTAAAGGAGTAAGAAATGCTTAGTTTAGTTTCCCTAAATGGAACAAATAATTCGCTCGAAATCAGTTGACACACATCACAAGTAGCTTCTTTCCTGAAATCGGTTAACTGCGGCTTTAACTGACAGGTCAAAAGTTCCCGCTCATTTCCATAGCCGGGGAAAGTTATCTCTGTGTTGGTTTCTCAGCACTGCGTTGAAGCTGAACGGAAAAGCGACTCAATTTAGTAGGGGATAAGATCCCAACTGCTGACAAGGCCCCGTTCCGTGCCAGGAAAACGAAATCCTTTTCCGCGAACTCAAATCCGAACGACTAAAAACGCTTTAGCGGCCGATCGCAGTTAGCGGGTATTCTGGCTCGTCGAAACGGATACTACATAAAGTGATGGGTTAGCGGCACTGCGCATGCGCCAGATATCTGATTACTCGCCGGCCCTTGAAAAGGGGTGGAGGGGAACGCAGGGGGGGGGTCCCGATTGGCCGGAGTAGGCGAGACGTCACCAATAGTTTCGTTGAAAGATTTATGTGAAAAATAATTTCGCGGCCCTGTTGTGGAATGAGAAGAAATATTGCTGAGTTGTAACGCCTTTTTTCTCCTGAAATTCCAGCAAATGGAAATTGCTGACCAACTTCTTTCAAGAGAGAAAAAAGTCTTATTCGCAGTTTTGTACGCGATAACCTGAATAGTTTATAAAGAGTTTTAATGGCGGGATCCGGAGGCCGTGTTTCGGGAAAAGGGGATTTCTGTATTATTTATTTACTTTGTTGTTTGTTTGCACTTTTTTCCGGATTTTTTAATGAATTCTTAATGACGGGCATCCATCACTTATGACGTTGCGGACTCGCACGGGGAAAAGGGAGATACGGAAACTAAATTTTAAATTGAAAGGTTTTGATAGATGGGGTGGTGTAATTTTCAAAACAAAGCGACTCAGAAGTAAATAAGGTTAGAGAGGAGAGCGTTGAGTGAAGTCCGGCTATTATAGCAACGTCCTATCAAAAGTGTCGAGTAAATAAAGCGGTGATTAATTACATCGATCGCGTTTTGGTCAGTGTAACACATTGTAATGAAAACTAAATAATTATGGTGAGAAATGGAAGTATGAGTTTTGCACATTTGTTAACCATAGATTATTGATATATCGTTACCACCATGCAAAGGTTTTCTCGTGAAACTTGACAGTTCCATAAAGAATCAAGATGATTTGTGGCTTTGTCATCTCTACTATGTACTGACGAATTTATGGCACTTACAATATTGATATTTGTCACACAGGTAGTCCGAATTTTTTGAAATTTTTGTACGAAACCCAAATTTTAAAAATTATTCTAGAATATTTTGAAATTAATTTAATGGCATTTAATATTATTATTGTTTCCTTTACATTGCTAACACCATAAAAGAAAAGACAGATTAAAATTTTTTTTTTCCCGTGTATTCGAACAAAATAAGTTTTGACTGGAGTTCTAGAACAATACTGACACAGATTTAACTTATAATTTTCGACGACATTTATTATGCACAAACATTGTTCTTATCGTTCATTTAAAACTTAGTAAATTTCAAGGTTATGGTTAAAAAAGTTGTTGCCAAGTTGGTTTTTTATTTCAATTTAGTCAAATATAAGACAGTATTTTTTCCCAGCTTTCTATACAATTAGATGTATCTCTTTAATGCATTTAAATATTAATATATCAAAGGTTTTAAATGTTTCATTTTCGTTAAAATAATGCAATGTAGCATTTAATTATTTATTAATTTCCTTCATGTTAAAAGGTAGTTCGTTGTATCGATTTTGTTATGTTTTCCTTCAATATTGTATATTTATAGCAATTACAGTATTTTTGGAGAAATGTCTGTAAATATTAATGAATTTGTAGTTTCATTCAGTAAAATATAAAGAATGTTTTATTTCTGATAAAAAAAATTTTAATATCTGTATAACGTAATAGATACCACCTATGTGATCTTCGAGCAGTCAACAAACGTGCTTCAAAACATATGATGAAATGATAATCACCATTATATGTTTCATCATTTCATTCGGTTCGTTAAAATCCTTACTAAATCACATCTAGCAGCGTGTTCTAGTGTCGGTTTAGGTCACTAGTTATAGTTGTTACTAGTTTATATGTATCTCCTGAAGAATAAAGCTGATTTTACATTGAAGTCCAGCATTTACTCTAGACCCAATAAGTAACCCACTGTGTTGCACTAATACAACGTTAATTTTAAAAAAATACCAAATACCTCTAATCAACCTTACTCTTAACCCTCCAAGTTTCGAAGAGATTATCCTCACGTACATCCAGAACTGACCAATTTTGCTAATGAAGGGATTTTCATGTCATCACTCACCATCAATAAATTGTCATATTTTTTATGAGGTCGATATCATGATCTGGTAACTTTTGCTAGCGACGATATACCGGGTCGAGACAACCACCAGAGTAAACATCTGAGGGGTTAACTCGCGTGTATCTGTTCTGAAACCTGCCGTCTAACCTCCATGATTTTCAACCAGTTTTAATCAACTTGACCAATAAAATATTTCCCATTATTTTTTCAACCAACATATGTGATTCTGTGTGTTGTTGGGGAAAAGCAATTCAATACATTTTACAGATCTCGTGACGATCGGAGATTTAACGAAATTTAATAAGGAGACACAGTACACCTTGAACTATTTTGTTGTTTTAATATTGACAACAAGCTTTAGTGTAACGTATTCCAAAAAACATTAAATACACATTACAAAAGAACAAATATTTTTTTTCATTCCCAGTTTTTAAATGATTAAATTTTTATAAAAATATTTCAAGATTGTCAAATTCCTACTCCATCCGCAAATTGTTCCTTATATTCCTTTATATAACCTTCTATGAAGTATTCATCAAAATTTTTTGCATGAGATTACATGTACCACAGTTATTTTTTTACAAATAGTTTTGTAACAAATACTGTGAAAAACAGCCAAAAAAAAAAAAAAAACTGTCATAATTTATTTCAACAATTTTTGCATTTAGAACTATCTTTCCAAATCCTTATTCCATGCAAAATGTTACCAATCATAACATAATAAAGAACAATAAAAAAAATTTGGAATCTCTACATCAATTACAATAAAATGCTTAGTACTAAAGTCATGAAAAATAAAAATAAACTTTTGCTTTCAGTTTTGGACCTTATATGCGATAGAAAAACTTGCATACCTCTATAAATAATGTAGCCACAGCTATAAAATTTTGCGCACGTATTATTTAAAGCTGTATCATTAGTACATAAAATAAAAAATATGTTCAACATTTTGATAAATTTTAGTGTACCTTGTCCCCTTAATCAAATTATTGATTGATTATGCTACATAAATAGAATGTTTACACATAATGCAGTAGCTGTGTCGATTGAATATTTAATTTTAAGGTGTGTATACATTATAAATCACGAAAATTTACCGGAATATCAATAATGTTTTACCAATTCAAAATATTTTCCAACTCCTTAGCTTTCAAGATCTTGATACCAGTATTACGATGGATCTTCATAAAAGATCTTATATACCAATATCCGGAAAATATTCGAAATAGCTTTCTCGTTACTAGAGATTTTCGTAAGGTACTGTCACCATATAGAGGCATGTTTCCAAAACTTTGAACTCAATTTCTGAAGAACTGTGTTTTTGCAATAGTATGATTGTTCCAACACGGACAGCTCCCCAATTAATTGATGTATTATAATTATGTTGTATCATAAAATCTTTGTAATACATCGAATCTTGGGACCCACAGTCAAAGGTATTAGTTAAGAGATGCATTTTTAGTAAATTTTAAATGTTGAAGTTAGGGAAAAATAACGATGTCTTAGACTTTCTTGGAGGTAAAAAAATTAAAAATAAATAAATTTATTCTTTCTATCGACTTCACGAAGGGGCAAAACATGAGCAATGATATTATGAATAATTTACAACAGGAATCATTGTTCTGAAGAAATTAAAATTTGAAAAAACATGATAATTATGTATAAATTAGATAATTAATAATTCCCTTAATCTAAATTTTGCACACTTAAATTAATTTTAGCACAAACCAATGACCTATTGTAAAAAATTGGATTAAAAAAAATTTCTAGTGTATGCATACACCTTAAAGCAACATATACTTTTATTCTATGAGCTATAATTTCATGAATTAGATAATTAATAATTCCCTTAATCTAAATTTTGCACACTTAAATTAATTTTAGCACAAACCAATGACCTATTGTAAAAAATTGGATTAAAAAAATTTTTCTAGTGTATGCATACACCTTAAAGCAACATATACTTTTATTCTATGAGCTATAATTTCATGAATTAAATCTGTTTGTAAACATTGAAATGCATAAAATTATAATTTATTTTTTAAAGATTATGCAACAAAACAGCTTGCAAATAATAGTGAAAATTTGGCACAAAAGGATCTCTAAGAATTAATGATAGTCAACTTGATTATATAGAGCTGTCCACATACTCATTACGGTGCCAATATAAATATAGGATCTCTCTAATGATAAAAATATTGATGCGTAAAAACTCAAGAGAACCCATCATATATTACCAGTAATAGTTTTTGCTGCCGTAAAAGTCAATTTTACTTTCATATCACCGTTAAGATAAGATTCTGCGTCGGAGATGATACCAAAAGAAAAAGGAAGAAAATCCTGCAAATCTCCTTTTAAGCCAAACTCGGGAGAAAATCTTCTAACCATCATCCACCGGCGTTCCATAATTCCGGCTGCCATTACGGAACGCTCCTGCGTGATAGTAGTTAAAGCTTTGGGGATTCTACCTCAATCTAACTTTGTTAAAAGAATGTCTGAGAAAGGTCGAGATTAAAAGTAGTTTCGTTCTGAGAGTGTTCGGAAAGAAAAAGTTAAAAAAATTATCGCTTGCGACAGAGATGGCTATTCTGACGTCTTAAAGCGTGTTGTGATGGAACGTGAAAAATGCTAACAGGTCAAACGATTACTTTTGTTTTATTTAAAACCGACCAATGTTTGTTGGTTGGGTATGAACTATCGGAGGGTTTCACACGAATATATACGTTTTTTCAATTTGCAGTCTTTCTTGCCATGATTTCTAACCAGTTGTTATCTTCTTAGCCAATAAAAATCTTTCCTAGATTTGTTTGAACCAATAGATGCGGGTATTTAGTAATTATGTGTGTTGTGGGGAAAATAATACTACAATATTCGGATATCGCGTGGCGCTCGAAAGGTAAGGCCATATTGCCAAGCTGTGCCAAAAACATGATATGCAACATTTAAAAATGGGCATACACGCAAGGCTGTTTCACGTTCAAGACCCTTTTTTTAATAGGAATGTAATAATTTAAATGGTATTTTTGTGCTTAGTGCTATTAAACAATAGCATCGGGCTATAAATATTATATATATATATATATATATATTTAACGGCCATTCCATTTCCGGTGTTTTCTATACCTATTTCTGATTTTCACTCCTTTATTACAATCTTAATATCTCTGCAACCTATTAACTAAAAATAAAATCTATGAGAATTAATAGGTAATTTTTTGTGCTATAACATTTTAAGTGAGTAAGTAATGCAAAAAATTTAATTTTGAGTAGAAAGTTGTTTGAAGTGTATCGTTTGCTCTCTCCCTTGATTTTACTGTTTGCGTAAACAATTTTGTTCTTCACTTCTCTTTAAAAATGTTTACAATATTTCCAAAAGAGTAACCATTTAAACATTTGAATAAAAAAATTTTATTTTAAAGTAAAATTTTGACAGGTTTTTGGCTTTTTAACGGCCATTTCCGGTGTTTTCTATACCTATTTCTGATTTTCACTCCTTTATTACAATCTTAATATCTCTGCAACCTATTAACTAAAAATAAAATCTATTTTGGAAAGTCAAATAAGTATTCTAACAAATAAAATCAAAAATTTATTTATGAATTTTTAGTAAAAAATTACATTTTTAACGTTTTTGGATACTTTTAGTAATATAACTCGTATCTCTAACTCCTGCAATTCGGAGATTACTAATTTAATACAAACCTAATGAATAACTTATGATGGAGGAGTCATCTTTGTCGTTTTATGTACCAATTTCAAACTTTAAAACAAATTTCCATTTTTCATCATCTTTCCAAAATCTGCCTTGAATAACTAAAGAGAGAGAGAGAGAGGTATATATCTTGAATAATGTCAGGGAGGTATTCGTACCTGTAAATTTATTTTGACTATTAAACGACATAATCTATTAATTATGACTTCCTGAGTAAAGTTCGAGGATCAAGTTATATTATCTATATAGTCAAAACTAGGATGCATTAGAAGGCAAATATTACTTTTTAGGAGTGTATTTTGAATTTATTTGAGTCGCCTCCAGCGTTGCGTATTTGTCTTTAAAACGTTTGAATGCGAAAAAATGTTTCTAAATTTTAAGAAAATATGTTATTACCATTTTGTTAATCATCCAATACAAAAATTTGAAATTTTGTTTTAGCTGTGTAAAATAAAATCGTTCTTTATCTCTATTGCTACCTTTTCTGCTTTCCAATCTGCTTTACACACGCACACACATTTTTCATTTCTGAGCAATGGAAAAAAACATTGTTTCAATGTTTATCAGAAAATAGTACCATAACGTTTGAATGGTATACATAATTTAGTTTATGTTGAATTTAAAATTTATTACGAACACATGTAACATTTTTTGAAGTAACAAAATAATTTTATTTACCATTTTATCGTTAGAGTTGAGTAATCTCGAGTTGGAAAACACTGAAATACATAAATACAAGGAATGGAAGAAATATTACATTTACCTATCTAATAAAGTATTGATTGCTTAGAGCTTGATATGCTTAAGAAGCATATTGATGTAGAGTGTTTCAAACTTTCCTGTACAAACTTTACGAAATGGTAGGGGACACAAAATGAAAGCGTATTCACGTTCCAAAGTATGTCTTCCAACGCCTTCTAGATGGCACTGCTAGGGTACTAATGGTACTTTTTACTCCCTACAAAAATATTCACATAATATTGTTTCCACGACAAAAAAAATTATGGATCTCAGTAGGATTCACGGATCAGCAATCGAAGGGTTACTAGTTCAAATCTCAATCCAACCAATGACGGGGTACAGATAGAGGCTGATGCACATGGAATCTGTTGTGGCCTCAAATGTCCTTACGAACGCGTGATGTGGAAGTTTAGAGAGCGGAATGTTAACTTAGCCATTTGACCTTGGCTCAAAAACACAAGTTGTTGTTCCCGGTTCTTTTCATTTGGGATTTTCCCGTCGTCAATAGCTGCGATGTAAATTCAGCTAACATGTCATGAATAGTGAATTATATTAACGTTATTTCCAAGTAATACACTGAATTCTGCACGTCTTTCTAATATATTTCAATTGCAGTAGAAAAGGATTGACAAATACAAACAAATTAAAAGTAACCAAATCATTCGAAAAGTATTATTTGCATAACATCACAATTAGCGTTAACATTAAATTTACGACGTGAAAGTTGTATATAAATTTTTGGTAATAACAAGACGTGAGAAACGAATAGTAAATATATAAAGGTGTTTTTATTTAAAGGGATCAACATCCAAAATTGTTAATGTTTTTTTATTCAAATCGTACATTACACACTGAAGAATATTTCTGCAGGTTTTAATTTCATGATACCATTTTTTCATTTTACTGTTTCAAAAATCTGTGACATTGTACATTTACATATTTTGTTAATTCCTAAAATTCTGCTTGATTCTAAATTTTACAAACTAAACATTTAAGAGGAGTTTTTTCACATAGGTCTTATAGTACGTGAAAAATCAATAAATGATGTTATTTTCCAATATATCCTGGATGTACAAATATTGGCTGAAGAAAATATTACGAAGATTATTTCAATGTTAGATGCACATAGGGAAGTAGTCTGTGTAGGAATTGAAGTAAGTTTCCAAGAGCAAATTTATGTTTCAAAGTATATTTGCTTTTTTAAGATCGTTTGGGCTTAGTTTGATAGAACACAAAACATTCACAACAGCAAAGCATTATTGGAAAAATGAAAATTGCATACTTTTTTGCAGAAAATTGCAGAGCCCTTTTACAAATTAAACACATATTTTAATTTCCGAATGTTAAAAAGCTAATTAAATTTGTTATTCAGAAACAAATACTGACCGACAGAAGGAAAACCTAATTTACAACGAGTAATGAGAGGTTGTTCGGACAATTTCTGGACGATTTTATGGACGTAGATAAATTTTTTACACGAAATGTTTGTGTTTTAAATGTTCAATTTCATAGCCCTTATTGATGACTATTTTTCTAAACCTTAATTACCATGTAAAAATGACTTTTGTAGTATCGACAAATGTATTTTGTCCCATCCATGCTCCAAAATTTACCAAATTCCTTGAATGGTTTTCTGTTGACGTTTCGATAATGCTTTTTTTCAATAGTCCAAAAGCGCAAAAGTTCATGGTTGATATATCTAGAAATTTAGAAGAAATATCAGTAAAGGGTATTAACTTGAAACCAGTTTTCTTTTGCTCTATTTTATCGAATAATATAACAGTGGATTTATATGTGTGTTTGCTTGCTTTATCCTGATGCAGGTCTTCTGAATATTGTCACTGTGGCTAAAGACATAGTATTCGTTTTCTGAATATTCGGGATAAAATATGGTCTTAATAGCATGTGGGGAGTTGATTTTTACATTTTTCTTCTCTCCTTAATTTTAATTTTCCTTTTAACGTAAAATCGGCACCAATCAAAAAATTCTTAGAGTAAGTTTATTTATATGCTTTGGCCGCACCAGCGCGTAATTTTTCTGTCTTCTTTTCTGGTTATAAATTGTTTTATTTTTATTGCAATAATTTATATGCACTTACGCCTCATTAACTGTCACAGCCTTTTTCCATCTTTCTCCAGAGCTGATTTCTTCTCTTACAGAATTCTACAGCAATTTCTGTGGTCTGCAATATGTAGTAAAGATAAACAAGATAGATTATATTTTTTGGCCTTTTAAAATTCAAATCACTGTTAATTATTTTATTTACATTTGAAACTTAACATTTTTATGAATTTGCATTTCTTCCTTTGACTTGGAGGATTCTCTTTTAAAATTAAAGATCGTACTTTACCTATATTCTCAGAAATTATTTTATTTTTTTAGATACGTATATTTGGTGTTATTTTTTACTCTTACGTTTTTTACCCTTTTCATTAATAATATCACTTATCGTACCTCTAGGTATCGAAAAACCAATACTTTCACAGCGTCTTTGAAGATTTGAATAAGCATAATTATATTTGGAAAGAGCGGAGAAACATAGTTTTCCATTCCAACTTAAAAGCATCATTTTGAAAGTAAACAAAAATCTGTGTTAGCAGGCGTTAAGTTGTACTTTAACAATTTATTTGCTCTGAAAATAAAGTTATTTAGTTGCAAACAATTTTTTAAAGCTCATCAAAATCGTTCTAAAAATGTTCATAATGGCTATGTATTCTAGTAAATTTATTTTTGGTCTTTATAACCATTAAACATTTTAAATTTAAGTCAGGATAGAAATCGATATTTTGTCTGAATAATTTATTACCTTTTACATTCTAAATAATTTTTTAAGATATCTAATTATTATTTTAATGGATGAATAATATTTCGTTCCATAAAATATATTTAAAATGGCACATTTCTTGTGATTACCAAATAGTTTGGGCCGAATTTGCATCCGGTGTTTCAACTGAAATTGTGTTTGTCGACAGCAAAATCAATTACAAATTCACAGTTACATTAGGACATGTTGCCAGATAGTTTGTCGCCGGTTGCTTCTCCGATTACATCAGGCGATTGTACATTTCAACAAGACATTACATCTGTACATACTTCGTAATTCACAAAACACTGGATGAAGGCGAATGAGATAAAAACTTTTTAATGACCATCTTAGAGACCACACCTCGATCCAATGGCGACAGGACAGCAATAAAGTTTTGTCTAAAAACGTCAAATAAAAATTTGTGGAACATTGCTGCTGACACCTTCCAAGGTCTGTCTGGTTCTATGAACGGACGATTGATACAATAGACAAAGGAGGCTCCTACATCACTTACTAAAGAATAAATCCTGGTAAATCTATTATTTTTTAAAATTTCAATTATATGGTAATTTCTCTAATTTCTTATAAAATTTTACGAACTCCAGCGAACTACAGAACGACTGCACTTTTGCTTTTTAACACAACAGACGCTTGCATTTACAAACGGGGCACATATGCAGAAGAGAGAACGAACATGTGTCTTTGGAAACAGCTGATAAACAGTTGAACGTTCCGATTAAGGAGGATAGAAAATAAACCACAGGCGTTCAACAAAATTTTAAAGGAACAGCATTTTAGAAACTGTTATACATTAACAAAATATTTATAATTGTGTAGGTATGTATTTTAATTTATGTCGCACTGAGAAGCAACACAACGGTTTTTTTAATAGGTTGTAATTTAATTTCTTCTTCTGTAAAACTTTTATTTTTAGACTTAAGAAGATACATTACAACTCTCAATAATATCAAATAACTTATATGTGAAAAAACAAATTTTCGGGAGCAAAGTCCCCTTAATAAAACGCATTTTTATACATAATGTTATTAATAATGTTATTTGTAAAAAATTATTACAGTTCTGAAAAACTAAATTAAGAAATTCAGATGGAGTATGAAATTTCAAAGATTACTTATTTACCCTAGATTATATTCCACCACTTTACTTAAGGAGTTTATTTTCTTATAATATAATTTCCAAGAGGTTGGACTTAAAGGGAATGCATGTTTCTACTTAAGAAACTTTTAAAGACTTGTTTTTATAGAATATTGGGGATATTAAATAAGGGTAATATGGTTGAGAATATTAAATCATAAATATGGCTTTGCATTAAGAAATCAGTTATAAAAAACGAAGAAAATTAAACCAATTGACAGTTTAGAGGCTTGGCTGTTAGCTTTGAACACTAATTAAATTATGAACAGAAAAACCATTATATTTCTTCATACTTAGACGTTTTAGTCTATAAGTGTTGCACATAATTATAGGAGTTCGGGTATTGTGTTATTCAAGTGAACATAAACAGAAAATTTTAAATTCTATTTCGGGATGACTTGAGAACTCAAAATATCTTCAACTCATCTCTAAGATCAAAATATGTTCATAGAAATAGATTTGGGAAAAATGATATAGATTTCGGATTCAAATAGAATATTCTTTCTGACTTAGAAAAAGCTAGAGTAAAACTCAATTCAGTAAAAATTACTATATGTAATGATATAGAACTTTTCTAAAAATAATGTTTTTGTTGTAATACTCTTATTTGAAATCAATCTTTTTTAAATAATTGCAAAAAAGTATCAGAAATAAAATTCGGGCAAGGTAGTTTGTATACTTTATTTTTAAAGATAAAATTTTAAATGATAGCACCCTTAAAGTGATTGTCTTTTTAAATATAGGGGTAACATTAGCCTGACTAAAAGTGTAGCGCATGAAAAAACTGAGTCTTGCGAATTAGAAACTCGATCCAACCAAATACCGTTGAGTAGGTGGAGGCTCATACACGTTAAATCTGTTGTGGGCTGGAATATCCTCACATTGGAGTGGTATGGAAGTTTGGACAGTTGGGAATCAACTTAGGTGCTCGCCTCCTCTGGTCGTGGTTCGAAATGAAGAGGTGTTGCACCCGGATTTTCCTTCGGGAGATATACCGGAATATACCGTTGAGTAGGTGGAGGCTCATACACGTTAAATATGTTGTGGGCTGGAATGTCCTCACATTGGAGTGGTATGGAAGTTTGGACAGTTGGGAATCAACTTAGGTGCTCGCCTCCTCTGGTCGTGGTTCGAAATGAAGAGGTGTTGCACCCGGATTTTCTTTCGGGAGATATACCGGAATATATCCGCTAGCCCGTCGTGTTGCTCCAGTGATACGTTAATTAAACTACCTACCTTTTTAAGTATAGTATTCATAAATATTATACCTCTCTGTTCAAAAAGTGTTGCCGCCGCAGCCGCTGTCGCAGGATTGAAAACTCGCTTTTTTCGCTCGATTATTCGACGGTTTCCCGAAAAGTACATGTCAGAAAATTACGAAATTAACATGTTTCGTTCACAATTGTACAGGGTTGTACATTTTTAAGATTTAGAACGTAGAAGATTTTTTCCATGTAGCTATTAGTTTAGGATGCATTCATAGTACATCTAAACGTGAATTTTGCAGCTCGTCGAGATTTTTTTTTCGAAATTTCAAGTTGGTTCCTCGTAGTATTTTTTGAAATTCGGGAAAATTCGTGAAACCTTCGTTAGTTTTTTGTCAACAATGTCATGTCTACAGCTTATTACTATTAATTTTTCAATTTAAAATCTTTCGAATGTACTCTTTCTTACGGTACAATTATTTTTGGATTTGTATGATAAATAAATTTAATGCATTTAAAAGTTGAACATACAAATTTCGTATTTTTTTAGATCGTAATTTCCGATACAAAATTAAAACTATCATATAAATAGCTTAATACAATTAGTTTCAAAATTTGAAAGTACCACGGGAAAGCTTAGAATGCACTATTTCTTATGATATAGTTATTTTTAAAATTGGTTTATAAATAAATTCGACATGGAAAGTATAATTTTGTGACATTGTACAAATTGCTCGTCGCGGAGATGCGCGGTGATCAAACCTGAAACACCCTTGACGAAACTCGCTAAGACGTCATGACACGGAGAGTCAAATCAGGAACATACGAATTATTAAGCTAGTTTCGCCTTTGCAGAGGGTTGAAAACTCTGCGAAGGAAGTGTTGGTTTGCGAAGCAAACCAAATGGGATTGTGTAGCAATCACCACGAGTTGGCGATTGTAGACGATTAGGGGGCGGAACTACCTAGTACATCAAAATTGTAATTCCGAAAAGGAGTTACTAAAAAAATACACTTTTCACAGAACTTGGCAACTTGCACCTGTTTTTACTAAAATTAGAGTATTAAAATGTCCCTTCCTCCGTTACTCTAGGAGTAAACTTGAGATATATGTACCAACATTGCGATACTTTTAAAATCAGCTACACAGGTACAAATGCAATAATATAACTTTAAATATAAAGAAATTTACTGTTCTGAGCATTTGTTCATACAAAATTCCCATCATATTTTATGTTATACGATAATGCTGTATAAAAGGAAAGGTATGCATTTTTATAAATTCAATTCCCTCCTCCCTTAATGAAAATTATAAATCACAATTTCATGTTACTCTATCGTTAAAGTTCTAAATAAGTTTGAAAGATTTTTACAAGCGTTCTCACATAAATTAAATCGTAAAACGTAGATATAGATAAGAAAGCGAATGATTTTGTAGCTAAGTTGAAGTGAAACCATTTTCTTTCTAAAGGCTTTCGTTCATAAAAATCCTGACTGGACCCCATCTCGTATAAAATATAGATGTCGTTTTCTTTCCAAGACGAAAGTGATCTCCGCAGATAATAGTCTATTAAATCTTGGTGAAAGTGTCTCTTACGGCGTGGATAAGATGAAGACACTTAAGGGCCATTACACCAGACATTCTTCCGTTGAGATCAGAGGCCAGATATTGGGCAGGGACCAGAAGAAATACCCTCATGAATGCTGCAAAGAAGAAACTCCTTGGCCATCAAACTCCTTTTTTCTGGGTGGGATATTACTTAATTTTTTATCCTTCCTTCATGTGATTGGAATTTGTGTGCGATAAAATATGGAAGTCTTATTAACCAGTTTTCAGAGTTTGTGAAATATATAATTTTTTGAAGGTACTTTCATTTCTAAATCTGTAATGTGATCTAATTCAATTATAAATACATAATATATATATGATTACACTTATAATTTATACATCCGTCAAAATGAAATTCAGCAATATCTTCACAACGAAACTATGTTTTTGTATATGTGTTACAAACATTATCTGTATGTGAATATAAATGATTAGTTTCATTCAAATAGAAAAAGAGAACTATGTTAAATTAAGTTCGCTTGTAAAATTTCCATCTGTAGGAAATCTGCGTAAAATTTTATACACCAGATTAATACCTTACATCACGGGCAACACCGGGCTAGATATATGTTTGTGTGTGTAGTAGATATTTGAAAGTATTGAGTTGATGCAAAATTTCGTTCTGTTTTTGGCGCTAGATGGCACTGCATCGCAAAACTGAAGTGTTATATACTTCACACGTGTAACGTTTTGATGCTAGTTAATAACAATTTCAGTCAATACTTGGGGGAAATTGTGTTTTTGAGTATTTTTTTTATTTGCTTAGACATTAAAAATGGCAGAAAATAAGAAGCACTATTTACATGGCATGTTTTATTTCCAAAAGTCAAGAATGTTTCGCCATAATAAAAGATCTACTACCATATAATAATGGACCGGGATGCTAGCAGATTTGCATAAAATCCGACTGCTTGTTTAGGGGTGTTTTTCGTAGTATGGCCTGGAACCTTTGCATGTTGCTCCTGGTAAATTGAACACCGACGCCTACATGAAAATTTTGGACAATCAGGTTCTTCCTACGCTCTGGCAATTTTATGTAATGAATGAATGTTACATCCAGGTCGACAACGCTCTGTGTCATGTTGCAGCCGATGTTAAGCAGTGGTATCAAGATAGGGATGTAAAACGTCTTCCCCGGCTTACTCAGAGTCCCGACCTAAATCCCATAGAACATTTGTGGAACGAGTTAGAGCGACGCTAAGGGACCAGGAAACCATGTCCGAAATCTACAGCTGAGCTGGAGACATTCTTGCAGCAAAGATGAACACAAATACACATAACTGTGTATAAAAACCCTGTTGAAAGTGGTAACAGAAGGGTTGGTAGTGTAATTGCAACACGAGAGGGACCATCCCCTATTAAAGCATGTATTATTTCCCTTATACCATCACATCTTGCTGTCCGGTCCATTATTGTAGGGTAGTGTATTTGTTGTGTAGGGTTAGGTGACGATTCCACGTGCTTTAAGTGGTTCAGAAAGTTTCATCAGCTGGAATAGTTATTCAGCCATAAACCGAAGAATTTCTATGATCGTAGGAGGATGCAGCTACTGGAGAGATGGGGAATGTCATCGAAAAGAACGGTACGCACTAATGTTAATTTTGAATGTAGTTTTTAGTAAATAAAATAATTTTTCTATAATTTGTGCTCCAAATTCGTGGTTTAAAATTACGTGATATTGTCCTCGCATTTTCCCCATAAGGTATTGATACCAAATCATTATATTACTAGCCCGGTATGTTGCTCCAGTGCAACATTAATTAGAAAAACTACTTACTTTCCCGGACTGTCGTCAATAGCAACGTTACCTACTATACCTATTAATTCAACCGACTGATGTGTTTATTTATTGAATGCATCATTCAAGTGAAACCAATACTGTTCGTTGTTTGGAAACCATTTGACATTGAGGGCGTAATTACGGGCATACATTGATACGAGAAACCCAGATGGAAAATATGATTTTATTTAAGTTTAAATGCTCTGGCAGGATGCAAATTACTACAAAAAGCAATTGATTGTCATTTTGGCAACATCTGGTGTTTTTTATTCTAATAGGTGTTGACCAATTATCTGAATTATAACATATATGAATAAGGAATTTTGTCCTATCTATATATATTATTCTATTACGTGGCACACAAAAATGACGTTATTTGTTATATCATTTTGGCAACATTGTACGAGTGTTTGCTTACCACGAAGCCTATCGCCTCCAATTGAATTCATAGCGTTATCGGATGAAATGTTACTGACAAAATATAGAATTTTAGTCGAGCTGTTGCAGTTTTTAATAGAAATAAAAGAAGGCGGAAACTCTTTTTAGAGTCATTTAAAAAACGACACTTTTCAGTGCCAACACTTATAGTTCAACAAGACGCTTGTGAACTAAACTTTCGACATAAACAACATTTGCGTATTCAATTTCCAAAGCAGCACTCACATGTCGAATTAAAATTTGCTCAAAGTTTTGATTTGAAATATAATTTCAGTGGTACTGTTTATCTTTTCTGTATACGCGACAAATTTATGTTTGAAAATATTTTTTGTAACATCATATTTTGTAAACAAACCTCCTACTAAGATTAATGTCTCCATTTATGCGAAGCGAGCATAGGTTCGCGCATCGAACAAATGAGGATTCCAAAGCAACTATCCCGGGGTTGGCGAGCGTCAGCGAGCACAGTGCGGACCCCCTAGTGAATTTTTATTGGCGAAATTCTTAAACCACATTAGAAAAACAAGTAAACAGACGCCACGTTCAAAATACATACAGTCACGGAGGTAGGCCACACTAAAGCAACACAACGGATTTTTGGCAACGTTCAGGGATCAATCGAGAAGGAAAAGATCAAAGGAAGACAACACCTCGTCGTTTTGAAACAATGTTAGATGTCGAGGTTACACATGAGATGTCCATCGCATTTTCCAATAGTCACGCCATGCCAACGTGAGAATACTTTATGCCTCAATATAAGCATCAATCGCATTTACACGAAGGTATTTGTTTGGATCGAGTTTCAAACCCATAACCCTACGTTTGCTAGTCCGCTGCTCTTTCAACAGGATATAAGGTGCTAGCCTCCAGATCGGAAGGTTCCTGGCTCGAATCCAGGTTAGTGCAGGGATGTTTGTGTGTGGTGTTGAGGCGGCTGGTGATCTTAAATCTATCATTGCCGAAAGTCCTCACGTTGGGTTGGTATGGAAGTTTAGCGTTGTCTCGTCATCTGACCGTGGTTCAAAAATACGTGGTGTTGTCCTCGGATCTTTCCATGAGGGGATTTATTCCGAACCGTCGTTAATAGCCCGTTGTGTTGCTCTAGTACGACGTTAATCAAAATTTTCCAAATTACTTTTAACCGGGCACAGGAATGACCATATCACAGCAGAAAGACTAAAATACCACTTATATTAAACATCACGAAAATGCCCGATTCAGAAAACTTCAATTCATGTTTTAGCAGTTACTAATTACCATGTCGTACTTTACACACAGCCGTCGTCGAATTAATCCTAAGCAAGAAATTCTCTTTGCGCAGATATTGATTGCATTCCCCTTCCTCGCAAGATAAGTAAAATAAGTAAATCGGCTGATCCATCTTCAACAGAAATGATAAGCTCGCCACCGCGGAGTATTCCTCACTGAATAACCGAGCCCTGCGTCTCCTTTCAGCGGGGAAATAAATTCCATCCATTCGTATTATCTGTCCTTGAAAACGGTTCAGCAAGTGAATCAGTGAATGAGGACTGAGCGGATCAGTCTCTGGGAATCGGATCGCTGAGAGCCTTTGCCGTTTCCACTCAGATGCGCTTTCACCCCCTCCCCTGCCTCCTGATTGGCTGATGCAGCCAGTGTATATAAAATTATGGTGTGAATGGGGCTTCACTTCGTCCAGAGGGGAGAGTCACTTCGGCGAGGATTTCGAGATTGGAATCATTTGGTGCTTGAGCGGTTTAATCATGTTTCATCGCTGCCGAAACCGAAATACGAATATCATAAATAATGAATCATTAGTTGGGTCGTGGGGTAGCGAATGCTGAGATTGATTTCGATCTGGATGGGTGCATATGTTTTTGAGGCTCTTATCATTAATAGTGGTTACAGTGTTGGAGCGTTGTTTATTCGAAACATATTAATGGTAAACGTATTGTTTAACGTTAACCATTTTCTGATATTTTTATGTAGGTAACAATCAGGGGATAGTTTACTTTCACAAACCATATATGCGATATATATTGAATCTCTCTTATATAAACATGAAACGCATGTAAAATATATCTTATATGCGTTTTATTTTATAATAAAGAACTGTGTTTTGTCTTACACTGGGATTGATTTTTATCCCGTTGAATACATATGTTTTTATGCTCTTTTCATAAATAATGGTACCGACCCTACGATTAGGTTTACGTTAAACAAAATTTCCCATAACGAAAAAATGACCAAATGAGAAGAGGAAAACAAAAAATAATTTGTGTAATGCAAATCAATAATTCTGAGTTAAGAAATGCACACGGGCAGGTGCTGATCTAATAAAAGTTTGCTATGAGGTTATAGAGGCAAATAAATTGTTGTAGTCAAAAGGTTTTCTTAAACCGCTTACTTGAGTTCAAACTCCCTGGAGGCCACAAATCCCCCCACACGATTTATATTATTTTCCTTTGAAGAAAGGGATGAACAGCCAGGCATTTAAGCCAGGCGTAGTACTGAGTTGCTGGTTCCTCTATGTGTAGATGAGATGTGATTGGTCCAGGTAGTAAGGTATTGGTCCAGGTCTGCTTCCATGCCACAGATGCAGAGGTCATTACAATGGATATTAATCCTAAATAGATACTGTAGGAACGAGCCCGAGTCATATAAAGGAGTGTGAGCTCTGGTGTGGTGATGAGAGGCTTTGTACAGACCTTAGGAAAAAAACCCGAATGTTCTCCGACCTTAGATGGATATTATCTATTTGTCTTGACAGCTGATAGTTGATGCAAACTTGAGGGACCTCATCAAGAAATGGACATTCTCACACAAAGAAATTTTTACTGACACATAAGGAGAAATACACAAAGAGAGAAATCGATATATATATATCTACTACTATCGCTACTACTTTTAAGATTAACAAAAAATTGCTTCGTGAATTGACTGAATTTGCTTATTAGAGAGTAAAATTCGTCCATATTGATACATATCATTGGCACGGGAACTCATCTATGACAAATCAATTCCAAATCTCAGCAACGCTTCTTTGAAACCAGTTTGTACATCAAGAGAATAAAACAAACGCTGATTATTGATAATTTTTGTAAAAAGATAGAAATACTTTGATTCTTGAATTTTTTTTTACAAAGATGCAAATACTTTAATTTTTATATTTTTATACAAATATATAAATACTTTAATTTTTCAATTTTGTTTTAACCTTCATTAACATCTATTGAAAATATCTACAGTTTACTTCTTACTCAAGTATATTATTTTCCTATCCATTTGCGTTAAACATATTTTCGTATTTCAAACTGTACAGGTATAAGTTAACATTAATCCACAATTAGTTTTCAATAAGACTGGAAATAACCTAATCGGTTATTCATCCTGCAGCCAGTCTGTTTAGCCAACATTTTTATTCCCTATTAAGGAAAATATTAGCGAAGCAAATACTTTCATTCTGTTTAACACGTTAACATTCTGTTTATAATTATTTCAACAATAGTATTACCTTTCCAGAATCATTAGTTTAGAATAAAATTTGGTAAATGAAAATGGAGATACTTAAAACGGAAGGTAAACAGAAAAACATTAACAAAATAACATTTTTTCCAAACACTTATGAACATTTTTTTAAAAGTATATACTAATTGCTTTTTTGCAAGAATTTCGAGGCTTCATATTTTGTATATTCGTAAGTCACTTAACACATTTTAATCTCATACCTAGACCAGCAATTCTAGAATCGTGAACCATAGGAATGGCAATATGTGTCAAAGATGATTTTGTTTAAATAAATTAAATAATTATCCATTGATTAATAGTTCGTAAAAATATTAAAGCATTCAGCATTAGATAATAAATATAACTTCTCACCACCCATAAACTTTAACTTACCAAGGAGGATGGACATTATTGCTTTAAAGTGACGTAGAAGCACACAAACCTATTGAAAATTCAACATAGTTACTTCTAACTATTTCGAAGTAAACATTATAACTATAACAACAAAATTGAAACCTAGAACAATCTTTTTCAATTTTGCTGTTATAGTTCACTCAATCACACATCTATCCTGGCATAATACGTTTTCAGACAAACAAGGAAATGGTAAAGCGATGTATTTTGATTTCATCTCCCCTACTGTTTTCGAATCATTTTTTTACTTAACGCTGTCTTATGTTTGACAAAGATCTGTCAAATATTCCCTCGTACCATAAAAAGACATAACGAACATATAGTTCTTTGAAAATCTTAATAACAAGAATATAGGGTGAGACAAACATATTTCTTATTTTGGGGTTTGGTATGATTAATTACTTAAAGTTTAATTACTAATATGTTAATTATTACATACTACTTAATCATTAATATGTTATTAGTTATCAATTTTTAATCACTAATCGTTAATTTCCACTTAATGTGTAATTACTGAGTTGATAATAATTATTTATTGTTTAATTACTAAGATGATAATTAATATTTAATGTATAATTCCCAATATTCAAATAAATAGTTTATGTTTAATTACTAATATGTTGAATTTTATTTTAATGTTTTATTATTATTTAATAAATCATGTTATTTTAACACTAAATGCAAATTAAACTAATGCAATTTTTCAGCCTGAGCTCCTTGGTTATCGATACATCTATTCAACAGGTTTCCCAGAGTCCATAGCTTGATGAGACGTTTCTGCAGGTATAGAGTGGGTAGCTGTAGGTGTAGAACTTCCCAACCACGCCATGCTGATATAATTATACTGAAACCGAATGCAATTCATATGATACTGTCTAGCCCATGTAATTGGTAACACGGGTTTGATTTATTCATACATAGCCTTAAGCATCTGAGCGTCCCGAACTTTTCGAATAGTGTAATATTGTCTTTGTCCCACAACATAAATAATTACTCAATAACCACATCTATTGGTTGAAAGAAACCTGGGAAATATTCTATTGGACAAAAAAGTCTAAAACTAGTTAGACATCATGCACGAAAAACTGCTGCTATCAAGGTATAGTCATAAGAGTGATCCCCTCCGAGTTAAACAAGTTGTCGCGAGATGACCCATAGTATCTTAGAGATGTTATTGTTCTCAGTTTTGGGAATAACTCACAAATCGCAATAGAAAAATAATTTGCAAATTAGATTATGTGCCGTGCAGCAGTTTTAAATATACATGAAAGATAAATCTTTGGACAAAAATTTTTAAATGATTATCGAATTACATCCGAATACAAATTTAGAATCAGTATCGTAACTACCATTCTACTAGTGTTACTTTTCAGGCGTAGACTCGCTTTGATCTCCAAAAGTGAAGTGTTTTCACCAGTTTTAAATTACCTCAAAGTGTGCATGTGCTAATTACTTTTACCTCTTCGGACTTCATAAATAGATAAGGACCTCAAGGTAGCTAATACCACCTCCACATCTCGACTCTTATCAGTTAATATCCACAAACATTATCTACTCGACGGTTCACACCGAACACAATTCACCTTAATAGCCATTTCCTTAACTTTTACAGAGCGGGAGATAGAAGAGTAAACCAATCACATTTTAATGGCGTTGAGTTGTAAATGATGGAGGGGAATTTATGTATATTAATTAACAAGCTTTGTCCATTTGGACACGAGCCAATGCTATCGACTGGCGCAAATGAGTTTCAAATCCACTGGAGGATCGGCCCGATGTCTTCGACGAATCCGAAAACCTACACTACGGCGAACAAACTTTCGGATGGGGAGAAAATTGATTTTATGATTACATTCCCCCGCTCTGGTCGTAACGCTCAAAGTCTTTGCTAAGACGGGGGGAAAGTTGGTACTAGGCAACTAAGGATGATACTTGGCCCGCAATGTGATCTCGCCAGGAGCTCAACTTATGGAGATGGAATGAAACGCTCCGGCCGCATAATTTTCAACGGACCGGTGGTCACGAGTCATTTTTCCCCCCGGGGGCATTACACGTTACCCCTTCCTTCGATGCATTATGTATAAATAGCCGTACCCCCGAAGAAACGGCCTACATGAATCCCATTGATACTTCCCTTGGACTATCAGGAGGATAATGAATAATGAATCCTCTGTAGATTCATTTAAACGGCGATGAGTTAGTGTTAGGTGGAACATGTCGCATATATAATCCCCCTCAGGAGCACTGTTATTAATTCATGAGTGTCTGTGAATAACTGCACACACCAACGTGCGAAGCGTTTTAGAAGAGGCTGAATGAAATATGGGAATTTTGCTGGGATTTGTAAAATTTAATGTTATACCCGTCTATTTGTAAATAAAGCACTATGTAGCTTTAAATAAGGTTTGTTTGGGATTTAGGCAATTACAATATGCGTAGCTATTAAATCTAGTTGGTTGTGTTGTTTTTTTAATGGCGCAAGAGCTACATGTGCAGAATTATATTGAGTGTTCTACAATACAACTCCAAGCAATTGCAATTGTTCTGCAGGCATTTTGTCCGAATTTTGAAAACTGCAGTCAAATCAAAAACAGACATAAAACACAATTATCGGCTAAATATGTAACACATATTGATACTAAAACATCAAAATTAATAAACTTACTAAATTTAAAACCAATGCATTCTTTCAGAATTTGCAATTCTGTCGATAACTTTTGAAGTTAAATATTTTTGTCAATGACATAGAAGATGTGATATTTATAAAGTGTTTGTGGTTATTTGTGCGGTATAGGAAGGTTGTTCCTTAGCTAGAAAACAAAAAAAGTGTAGCAAGACGCTCGCTTTGCACTACAGAGCATAGTAACTTATGATTTAAAACAAATCGGCCAAAAGTTTCATAAATGAAGGAAAAATTGTTCTGCAAAGACTGTTTGTTCCGCGACGTACTTCGCAGTTTTAAGCAACTTCTGCTTTCAGGGCAAGGGCCAGATCTGGACAAAAAATGTTAGTGCCGTCAGGTAAATGGATGTACACACACGCAAGGAGAGTTTTTACTGTCTCGTTTGCTTTTAGCAGGCTGCGGTGGTCAAACCTCAGACATTTTTACACTGGAATGCACTCGGAATAAATATTAAAATGTATTTTCAGGAAAATTTTAACATGTATATAAAGTGCTCAGCGGTTGTTTTTTCTAAGTTATTTTCGACCATGCGTCACATATATTAAAGCTTTTTAGAAGTTTAAAAGCTTTTATTCGCTCTAATCCACCTGTTATTGTCTCAAGGAGGTTTCTCACCATTAACGTTTGATTAGGTGAATTAGGTTCGTTAGATTAGGTGAAAATTGATTAGAAAAAATATATCCTTCCCCAGTTTTTAGTAAAACAGCAGATCAATTTCCCATACATGCTACTAAAATCATAACCATCGTCGAATTTTATTTAAAAAAAACTCATTTGAATTTCTTTGTGTTCACATGGATTAGAGGGTATCAGGTAGTGCAGGTTTGATTCCACCTGAGTTTATTTCTCTACTTCTGTAGTAAAGCTATTAATATTTGTGTCCAATTATTTGACGGTTTGGGGAACAGATTGCCCAAATGACTATTACGTCATAAAATATCTAATCCAACAATTCAGGCTCATTTCAAACTCGTTTTAAACTACCTTAATCGAACTCTTCTTTTTGATGATCAGTATGTGGTCGCTGAGCGACATTTATAACATCGTATGAACTTTCTCTTGGTTGTGGATAGACACTGAACATAAAACGACTGTGGTACGCAACTCAATTTTTTTTACCAGCATTGATTGAAAATCAAATTTTCCAATAAAAAAATGTTCCCAGTATTGCTCGAAAAACATTCTTTTACAAAGCGAATTAGAATATAACGTTTGTTTGAACTGATTTTTTATTTCTTCCCATGACATAAATGAGGTGGTGAAATACGAAGGGACAATTTAACATTGAACATTGGGTGGAAAAAAGTTTTCCCCATATCGATTTGTCAGACCTTAGAGAATAAAGGTATAAACTTTTTTGGGGAATTCGCCCTTTCTAACCATTTAAAAAATAACGCTGACAGTAGCTTTCCTATTTTCTTCGAGCTGTAGACCTACGTATACGAAGGGCGTACTCAACACTCTAGCTCCCTTCTACCACGGATCCCACCCACACCACACAACCGTTTTTCACGTGGCTTAAATGATGTAATTCGTTTAGTTTGACCGTAACTTACCGCAACTTTATGAACCCCCAGAGCCATGTGCCCCCTGCAAAATTGAAGGATATTTGAGATCTACTGCTGTACGTTTCATTACCATGGTCAATATACTACCTCGCAGCCATTCTTGAAAATCTACCCGGAACTAGCTACCTGACAAACGAGGGTGACGCTGAAGAAATATAAGACGACGAAGTGGATTACGAAAAATAAATTAAATAATGTTCAGTTTAAAATAAAGTTATTATAATATTTTTTAAAAGTTGAATGAGAAAATTATTAGTTACATTTGTTCGTATTTTATGCGATAAAGTAAATATATTGGTGTTCATTAGTAGATTTGTGAGATAAAGTATATTGGTATTCATTAGTAGTTTTGTGCAATAAAATTCTTTACATTACAAGTCTGCTTTTCCATAGTCTTTTCTTTGACATTTATTTTCATTGTTCACTTTAGAATGTGTGTTACAGATAATATTTAATACAAAACTTTAGACACCCCATAGCAAAAATACTTAAAATGCCTTCATTTTAGTTATAAAATAATTAAATGCATTTTTCTGAATACCTGCATTTGTTGAATTTGCCCTTTGTATCCGCAACGCCTCAAATCCTTTATGAATATTTTATTGATTGAAAAGTTATATCTAGAATATTCACTTTAACATAACTTACGTTTTGTAACGGAACAAGAAAAGGCCAAACTAAAAACGCATTGAATATGGAAGCGTACATTTGCCACTCGATACCTGGCAACACAAGTATTAATGTTTAATTTCATAAATTTGATTTGGAACTCTGTGCTTGAGCCTTTGAGTTCCGACAGCGGAATTTAAGCAATTATTAGTTTTCTTTATTTCCCTTATCAATACACCTAGTTCTGTTTTTTCACGAACCTTTAATACTATATGTATTTGAATTAACACGAATTCAAAATAAATATTTTATTCTTTTTTTATGCGAGTAATTTCAATTTTCCGGGCTAAACCAAGTTCTAAAATTTTTTCTTAAATTGCGGTTTAGTAGTAACATTTTAACACTCACTAATGAGAAACGCGCTGGGAAATTTCAATGAAAACTGAAGTTGTTGACATCATTTTTCAATATATTCAGATAATTACATAACGACTTAACCAAACAACGAACACAACGATTAATAACTAAATTATTTCATAAAACCGGTGACACATAAGCACCAGAGGACATTCGTGCTGAATTTACAGAAGAGATCACAGAAAGAAATTCATTAATAGAGGAAAAAAGACGATGCAATTATTTCTGGTGATAGCCGTGATATTCTAGACGTACGCAAACCTAAGCGCCGTTTATTGTCTCACAAAGTGAAAATTAATAAAACCTTTTTATGTGTAAAACAGATTTAATGTTCATGAAGACTTTTCATTAATTTCAAATGCAATTTTCCTTAATATATTTTCATTACATACTATCGGAGTTTTCATTACTTTTTATTTTAATTACATAGACCGGAAAACCATTTCTGTTTGTATTTATGTGTTCCATTGTTTTACAGTATTCGTGTTTTAGAATTCTGCAATTTTTCAATGACCGGATTTTCATTTCTTTTGTATGTATGTGTTCCAGTGTTAACGTATTGTAGATATGTTATTTAAAAGATAAATTTTAATGAACTATTTATATTTTCTGCAAAATATCACTAGCCATTAGTGATGCGACATCGACAGCAAAAAAAAAGATGTTCAAAATTAAAACATCGATATTGATAATACATCGTTCCAGAAACATCGATGTTTTTAAACATCGACGTTTTTTTAAATTCACTTTATTTAAATTTTTCCCCCCCATTTCTTAAAACTGGTTTAGCAACAAGTGATGCTACATGGGCAGCAAAACATCGATGTTTTTAAAATTCAGTGTATTTAAACTTTTTTTCCCATTTCTTAAAACTGGTTTAGCACCTAGTGATCCGTCATCGATAGCAAAACATCGATGTTTTGAAACTACTTGATGCTACTTGGTTATTTTTAAAATTTTTATAATGGTACTTTTTTTATTTGAAAATAAAACATCGACAGCGTAAAAATTTCGACAAGTATAAACATCGATGTTGCAAAAACATCGACTCCAATACATCAATGTTAAAAACATCGATCTTTTTTTCAAAAACATCGATGTTTTAAAAACATTGACATCCATGTCGCATCCCTACTAGCCATATCTAATTTCTTGGCAATATATGCAATATTTTGACCAACTTTCCTTTAAGTCTGGTTGAATATATAGTGATGCGACAACGACAGCAAAAGATCGATGTTCAAAATTAAAACATCGGTGTTGATAATAAATCGCCCCCAAAACATCGATATTTTCATACATCAATAATTATTGTTACAATAATTATTGTTAGTTGTAAATAAAAAATATTCTGGTCTACAATTATTATATGCCCCAATGTTTAGTACAGTTTGTAAAAAAAAAAGAAGTTTGTTGGCTTTCTCCACCTTAAGCCGACTTCCCTTTTCACTAAAAATTGCTCCAATTAGGGGAAAAAACTTGGTATGGGACAGATTTCGCAATCACTGGCAAATTCTTAGTTGCGCGGCTATTTTTCTTAATTTTTACTATGGTGCTTTTTTTATTAAAAAATAAAACATCGCACTGTTAAAACATCGATGTTCAATTTATTTATTCTAAAAATTATACTACTTGGTAATTGTTTTACAATTTTTATAATGGTACTTTTTTTTTATCTAAAAATAAAACATCGACAAGTATAAACACTGATGTTCAAAATACATCGGATCCTATACATCGATGGTAAATATATCAATGTTTTTTATAAAACATCGACATCGGTGTCGTTATTCCTAGTGGCCCCTTGTATGAGTGAATCTAGAAGCTTAAAATAGGCCGGACGAGGGTGATGCACGAAAAATGAGCAGGACGACCTTCAATCTCCATCACTGACAAGAAGATTCAGCAAGCTCGAGAAATGTTTCTGGCAAACCAACGAATTACCATTGAAAATACAGCGTGTTCTCTGCATACTAAACGCACAAATGCGTGGGTAAAGCGGTGCCTAAATGGTTGAATAACCAACCAAAAACCTTCTTAGAGGTTATAAAGCAAGCTTTCGGACCCCTGGACCAACTGCATCGAAAAGTAAGAACACTAAGTATAAAATTGACGAACTTATTCTAGACCCCTACGTTTGTGTAAATAAATACAAAAAATAAAAAGATCGAATTAATTTTGCTTTCAATTATTTTTAATTACATTAACAAAGTAAAACAATTAATATCATCACTAATTTATAAAATATGGTCAGAGATATACACAACCCTATAATAATGGACCGGACGCCAGGGGATATGTATAAAATCCGACTGCTTTTTTGGATATGGATATAAAACGTCTTCCCTGGCCTGCTCAGAGTCCCGACCTAAACCCCATAGAACATTTGTGGGACGAGTTAGAGTGACGCTTTCGGACCAGGAAACCACGTTCGAAATCTACAGCTGAGCTGGCGACATTCTTGCAGCAGGAATGGACACAAATACCCATAGCTGTGTATCAAAACCTTGTTGAAAGTATGCCCAGAAGGGTTGCTAGTGTAGTTTGCAGCACGTTTGGGACCATCAACCTATTAAAGCAAGTATTCTTTTACTTATAACATCACATTTTGCTGTCCGGTCCATTATTGTAGGGTAGTGTATATCAGGTCAATTTGATATTATAATCATGATGTTATAATCATGATATTATAATCATGATATTATAATCATGATGTTATAGTCATGATATTATACCTGATGTTACAACCTGATTATGACCTGATATTATAGTCAGGTATCCTAAATTATAATTTCAAGTCAATTCGTAGAGAAAAAAAAATATTTATTTAAAATTCTTACAAATCCTTAAATCCGTTTCACTAAGCTGCTGTTGCATGCATTGAATTAATAGAAACCGTAGTGGCAAATTGCCAGCCTTTGATGACACTAGTAGGGAAGGCTTAAGACGCGTAGTGTTAACTACTTATGATGCAATTCGTCGAGGGAGTCCATCCTCCGAGATTGTAAATCACGGTGGACAGTGCGAGTTGTTTGACTGTAGCATATGCCTCATTGAGTAACTGAGTTGCCTCTGGACATGTAATCAGGGCCTAAACAGAAGGGATGTATCGATTTATGCGGTAGATATAATGTTCGAATATGTTTAGGGAGTGCCCCTGTTCCTCATAAGCGACATCACTGTGTATCCTCGGCGATAACAAACAGAACAGATTTCGATTACCGAAGCAATTACATTGCGTCAAACTTCAAGGTCAAAGGGGCCATAGGAGAAGGTATAGCCATTGCATTGCTAGTTGCATCTGAATCAAGAACTAGATATCATATTAAATTTGAAAGCAGCGGTAGCGCGTGGATTAGCAACTAGATGATTGCGAGTTCGAAACTGGATCTATGCGAAGCCCCACGTGCAAACGGGGCTGATGCATATTAAAACTGTCGTGGCCTCCAACGTCACCACGGTTGTGTATTGTGGAATATTAGAGAGTGGATTGCCTATTCAAATGTGACCTCGTCATCTAAACCAGGATGTACTTGGATGTTTTCCTGGGGGATTGCTTCCTGACCATCGTCAACAGATTTTGTTATTCCGGTGGGTCGGTAATTAACTACCTACAAAGGACAACACCTCACCATTTTGAGCCACAGTCAGATGACGAGGCCATCACCTGAGCTGGCACCTCAATTTCCAAACTTCCACACCATGCCAACGTGACATTTCGGGTCACGACGGATTTAACTTGTATCAGTCTCCATTTTACGCGACTGTCTTTATATGGATTCGAACTCGCAACCCTCCGGTTGATAATTCGGTGAACTTCCTACTGGGATACAGCGGTCATGTCAAGTAAGGGATATACACACACGTGGAAAGTTTTTACTGATACAGATGGATAGATTCAGAGTGTAAGAAACAAAAATCTATTTTCGTCACAATCCACAACGCTCGGTTTAGTGCTAAAGACGTTAAGTACAGAATAGTTTTTTTAAATACAAACATTTTTTGATAGGTAAGAGGCAATTTTCTATATTTTCTACTGCAAAATAGGTTTTTTGTACCACACTACTGCCCATGGTACCACAAATTTTGGTACCACACTACTGCCCATGGTACCACAAATTTTGGTACCACACTACTGCCCATGGTACCACAAATTTTGGTATCACACTACTGCCCATGTTACATGCTAAAAGAAGTTTATTTTCTCCAACTTTTATTATTTCATATAAATAATTTATGAAAACAGTTTTGAATTTAAATCAATCTTAAAACACTCAAATTGATCACATTAATTGTTATCATTTGGCGAAACATAGGTATTATTATTCAGTTTACAACATTTTTATCATTAACCACATATGACCGCAATTATTGTTTTACAAAACTATTATTTTTAATTTGGCTGCCCCCTATTTTTACCTCTCTACGTGCAAGTGCATGCCTAGCCCACCACTCGCTGAAGATCAACCCTGTTTAGGAATACTAGGGCAACCCCGAGAGTACGCCATGGAGGAAATATAAAAGTAGGGTAAGCAATGGTAACGTTTTTATGTGTACATGATTATGCGACAGAAATTTCTAGTAATGTGACTTTTAGACTACTTTCGTCTACTGTCTGGAACATAACATTCATCATATGAGTGGTACACAGAACGAGAGAAGATAACCATCAACTTGGTTGGTTTATTGGCTGATCATATAATAGTAGTAGACTGTCGATTTCACCACTTTTGTCGTTAATATAGAAATTGATATTCACACTCCTACCCTATCATAAAAATAGTATACCGCCAAGCGAGGTCATAAGATGCCATATCGGTCAAATCTATTTTTTTCACACAGCGGTCACGTGACTAGTCAACATGTTGGTCACACTTTTTGTAGCTCTTTTCTACACCAAAGCTCAGTCAACTTTCTTCACGTCTATGGTGTACGCCTGGAAAGAGGAAATTTCACTATTCCCCAGGGATGCATAAACCGTGGCACGTAAACTGTATGCGGTCCTTCCTTGATTTACTGGTGACCAGCTTATCCATGTCTTATTTTAAGAATCGTATTTCTGATTTATAAAAAGAACAAACTGCTTCTAGATTTATTTAGGATCCTTTTCGCCATTTTACCTGCAAATGAACCTGAATCAGTACAGCTTGAACTCATTCACATGCAAAACGATGAGAACTTAAGAAATAAATTTTTATGAAAGCAATTTAACCCTTTATCGTAATGTAGATAAAAATAATTCTAAATCGTTGCTAAATAATGTATTAAATGAGTAAGCTGCTTTGAGACCATATGTATGTAGTCACTCAAAGTGCAAAAGGTCTAAGGTCCAAAATTACATTTGTTCTTGTATTGTTGTTATATGTGGCATTTTGTGGTATCCACCTGGTGGCGAAATATCTGATGTACTCAGCTGATTCGATAAAAGTTACAACCAAATGTACATCAAAATGCCTATTTTGTTGCTCCAGTGCGACATTAATTCTAGTACCTACCCACCCTCATTCTGGAATGTACATACATCTGAATGGTGAAAACCGAAGTGACGTTGGTGATTTATCTTTGGTAACTTTCTCAATTGTTAATTAAACGCCTAATCAAGTAAGTTAAGACCATGTGCTTATGTTATGATGGTTAGAGTCTATTGATGCATATTTCAAAAACAGATATTTTAGCCAACAAAAATGCAGAACTAACCACTGAAGTTCGATCGTAATGTGTTTCATGAAGGTAGTTTGATCCAGAGTTTAGTCCATTCAATAGTCAGACAAGATTTGTATAGTATCATAACGAATATCCAGAATAAGCTACAGATTATTCGTAACCCGAAATAACTTATCGTAAATTTCAGAAATTGTATTGATAAATGGCGACTTTTACACTCACGCACAATCAACATTGATTTAATTTAAAATATTCTTTGATACATGACATTTAGTTATGTAAATTCTTCTTTTGCTTGCTTTACTGTATGTCGAAATAAACTTCGTTTGTGTCTTTTAATTTGTTCACGACAGCATGTATTAACTGATCTAAACTCTTTCTGATACAATTTAGCTGCAGACTGTTCCAAATTTAAATGCATTATTTGCTTTACCCCATTCAGCAGAACTTTCAAAGCCTTTTTGAATTTAAGTGATTTATTGCGCTTTATATCTCATGGGTACTTAACTCAATATATCATTTTTGTAACTCAGGATAATCCCTCAGTAAATCTAGGCAAGTACGGCGGACGTATCAAACATAAGGGCAGTTTTCTGTTACATTTTATTTCTTCTCCCGAAATTTTAAACAATGATAGGTTTTAGAAATATAAACGTACGGATTTATTACACACTATTTTTTGTGAAAATTACAACACTGTAGCACACTCATCAGAAAGAACTGAAATTTATTCCACGTATTAATTAGAGTGGTTTAAATAAACGATCAAATTTACAGAGCAATAACAGAAAAATAATGCCAAAATATCAATATCTTATGCAGCCGCCACACGCAGCGCTGATAGCATGTACACGTCGTGGCATTGAATCATACAGATTCTTAATATCATGCTAAGGAATATATTCGAGATGGCTTCTATCTTATGCCCAAAGTTCACACGTATTACACTCTATACAAAAAAAATCGACGCATCAAGCAGGAAATGTCCGATCAAAACAAAAAATGGTGGATAGGAAAATTGTTTACAAAATACAAAATTATTAAAATTTCAGAACAATTGAATGATTTATTCCAGAGTAACAGTAACGAGCTCAATAAGGTGTTGACCCGCCTCTAGTCTGGATGCAAGTTTCCACACTGAGTGGCATAGACCGATAAACCCCGGATATTCTCCTGCGGTATTTCTTGGCAAATATACTCCAATTGTCGGACTACGTGATCAACATTCCCTACCGGATGCAGTCGCCTTCCCATCACATCCCAGACATGCTCGATTAGAGAGAGATCTGGTGATCTGGCTAGCCAAAGAAGTGTTTCACAAGCTTGAAGATAGTTCATAGCAATACGTGCCGTATGTGGTCTGGCATTGTCTTGCTGAAAAATAAGCCCAGGGTACTGCTAAAGGAACGGTAGCAAAACAGGTCTCAGAATGTCGTCAACGTACCTCTGTGCAGTAAGCGTACCTCTAATGACGACCAAAGGGGTTCAGCTATCAAGGGAAATGGCACCCCAGACCATAACTCCTTGTTGAGGGCCCGTGTGGCATGCAATAGTGAAAGCAAGATCGGCACGCTGTCCTGGGCGTCTCCAGACACGTCTTCGATGATCGTCAGGACACAATTGGATGCGGGATTCGTCGCTAAAGTCTATACGTCTCCAGTCAGCATCATTCCAGCCTGATCAAGCCAAGCACCACTGTAACCTGGCTCGACAATGTGCGAGCGTAGATTTCGCACTCTCAACCGTCTGTCAATGGTCATGGTGGGCACTCGTGTGTGGGTCGCACAACTGATGGTTGCTAGCGATGAATCAGGCGCTGTGACAGCTGATCAGACAATCACTCCGTCCTCGCAATCTGTTGTGGCCCTACGTCGACCGCAATCATCATGACGCTGAAATCTGCCACTGTCCACCCACTGTTGCCAGCATCTTCTAATCGCCACATCTCTTCGACTCACATGACGAGCGATTCTCCGATTTGCCCAACCTGCCTCTTTCAATCCAATGATACGACCTCTTTCAAACTCTGAAAGTTGCTCGTAATGAGCTCGAATTCTGCTGTGAGGCATTTTTTCAGTCGTTGAAAGGTATCATAAATCGCAATGCAGCAGAAAGTTTTAACAACAGTTCAAGAACAACTCCTTATATACATCTGCTGGATGCGCAGTTCCGATGCGCTGGAGATCGCACTATTCATTCATCGGACACCAAATTTTAATAATTTGCATATTTGGTCAAAACATTTTTGCATACGAAATTTCAAAGCAATCGGATAATTTCATCTTGGTGTGTCGATTTTTTTGTTATAGAGTGTAACAAAATTGAAGCAAATCATATGGAAAACAATTATTTTTCTGCTCTCCTGAAAAATGCTGCTTTTAGACATAAGACCTTTTGCACTTTGAGTGGAGATGCGTGTCTTTTTACTGGCGTGAATATTAACAAATTAAAAAACAAGATCCGCTTGCCGAAAGAAAATTTACAATACATATTTCGCTTGGATACTTAAAAAATTCAACTAAATGGTAAAAGTTATTAAATTAATAAAATTGAATTATTTATTTACTTTTAATATCCTTCTTTGTTTCAATATATGATAAAATAAATAATATATGAAAGAAAATTTTCATGTGTTTGGTGTCTCTCCCAGTAGTCACAATGAATCCATATGGCCCTTGATCTTAAGTCGTTGACATTCCTGCTGTCAACAAATCACGGGAAGGCAACGGTTGTTACTTCCGTTTACCCAATACATAATAAGTACAGTAAGCACTTTGTAGTGTAACATAAACGCCATATACAATTGACTTCACTGAAAAAGCTTTCCATATCATGCAACTGTTTCGTTTTGGAAAGGCTGGAAAGTGTACTGATTATAAACGCATTTGTTGAGCAATCAATGCTCATATCACCACGATGCTTATCAGGATTAAATTGAGATATATCCTTTTAATTTGTTAAAATGAATGCATGAGGGCATTTGAGGCATTTAAGATTTAACAGGCACATGATGGCACATGACGGCCTTTGGTTGGATCTAGTTTCGATTCCTTCAGTTGCTGATTCGTTACTTTTCTCACAGGGCTTCCTCAGCCCCTTCCTGTGTTTTTTTTCTCAATAAGGAATACCGTCATTAGAAGAAAACTCGTCACATCTTTATCTCGTCCTCATAAAAAATTGGCAATATCTTGCTGACGAGAAAAATCGGTTAAATCTTGATTTACTAGATATATCGTTGAAACCATTTGAAGGTTCATAAAACAGTTACACAAAATAATTTTGAATTAAACTAAAACAGTACGATTAACCAAATGGAAAGCCTCAAGCAGTTTGAAATTTAAGACTAACAAAACTTACATTTTCTTTCAATTTAAAAAAAAAATTAAATAATATGTGGTACTTTTTTGTGATACTGGTTTCTCCTTATTGCTTCATGGAAGTTAAACACGAAACCAGGGTGTACACGTACACTCTTTATATGTGAAATTTACGTGAAACACCATAATTGCTTCTATCTTGGAAATAACCTTCTTTATTCCGCATATAAATATAGGCACTCCAGATTCGCAATTTTGAGATTTAATCTTGACTTCCCATCAGAAGGGACGTTGGAATTGGATAGCAAGAAGCAATCGATGGAAGGAAATGGTGTCTCGAATTGAGATCTGCCAAATACAAGAAACTGACGGGCGTTTGAGCTCGGGGCGATATTCCCAAAGTGTTAAAGTATGCGCAACCTGCTTCTTATTTCGCAAGACGTGATAGGCGAAGACCAAAAATATCCTGGATTTGTAATCAAGAAAATGATTTCTGGTAACGAAATTCGAAATAATTTAGAACAAGAATGGTATACCAGTAGTTACTTTGTTCGGAAACCCTTTAAATTTGTTCCAGCTCCCTTCTCTTGTAGACGTCTCGATAAGGCGTCTCATCATAAACAAAACGGATCAGACATTGATGGACGAGTTAGTTTCGTCACCTGGATCAGTTCTTTAGCCAGACACTTCAGAACTTCTATTAGGGCGGGTTTATGAAGCTACGGAGTGATTGAAAAATGCAATCGCGCAGAACGGCACATACTATATTGATTAAATGTAATTGTTAGTAAAATAATAATTTTTCTTCAATTTTTGTCCAAAAAAAAAAAAAAACCGGGATGAACTTTTACATAAAAGCAATTTTACTATCGAGTACTATTTACAACAGTGCATCTTCTGCATTTTTGTACATTCCTTTTCAAATAACTTATATTTACTGTACTTATTTTGCTCTAACTTGGGTACAGGTTAATTTAAATTATATTTTAATTTTTATACTGACGAGATGCTTGTATGACGTACGCTATATTTCTTTGATACACATGCTATAGAATAGATGATGACCCTTGCTATGCTCTACTTTAAAAATACCGTTAATTCTGCCTCACAAGTATTCAGGAAGAAAAAGTATGCAATGATACAAATAATTGTTATTTAGATTCTTTTTTTTCACACATTTAGTTTGGTTTTTAAGCATATTATATTAATCTTAATTTATAATAATGTACTTGACTTCTTTGCACTTACCAAAAGTTTGACTTTAACCTTTTTGACCAGATAAGGACGAAATTGCAACAAATGTGTTTCACATGTTTCTTTGAAACTTTTGTATTGCGCATAAGAATATCGGATTGGAGTTTAGTTTTAGATTATTTATTTATTATTAAGTATTTATTCTTTGTTATTATTACAATTAGAAAGTATATTTAACTAACAGAAAAAATAATGCATTATTGCTAATGCTATAGCATGTTGTAATTTATATTACTGCAAATGAATGTAAATGATTATAATGAATTATAATGTTTCGAATAAATTGTATTCAGTAAAAATGTTCCTATATTAATTATTATAAATTGTGACTTATCTTATTTTTCTGTACCTAAAAGGAAAACACATTTAGGTTAGTTAAATTATAAAATCTTATTCATTTATATTTCTCTGTTCGTGCCACACAAAATCATAATATCGTTATTTTCTCTCTCGCACATTATAAACACATTAATTATCAAGTTCAAAAACACCAACTGATCCATACTCACTGTTTAAATTTGGAGTACATACCTATATAATCTGAACTGATTCTTAATCATATTATCTCAATACATTTTCCTTTTTCGCTTAAACTTTCTTTTTAGTTTATTTGTTAATTAAAAAAATGTTTTTAATCATCGATTTAAAAGTGCAGATTTATCTATTAATGTAAATATATATATATATATATATATATATATATATATATATATATATATATATATATATATATATATATCGTAACGCTTCCTGTAATTGCAAATTACGAAATTATCGGCTGAATGTTACTGGATACTGTTAAAACCGGTGCACACATCCGATTTTTAAACTTACGGCACCGCTGCGTTGCCGCTATATCCCCGTTAGCCAACTATATACACCCAACTGTGAAATGACGCCAGTACTCATTTGGCCGCCATTTACGATGGATATCTATCGGATAAAACATATCTTTTTCTCTTGGTGTGCAATAAATATATTTTGAAACAAAATAGACGTTAATGAATAGATCCATTTACTGATTTAAGACTTACAATTGGTAGATTTTATTCCTCTTTTGCGGATTTACAAGAAAATTCAGAAAACTTTTAAATTACTTCTGAATGAGGTTTCGATTATTTGACGAGCTTGCAGGCAAAATTACTGTCAAGATTGTGTAACAAAATACCTGGATCAGACTCCATAACTCACATACAATTTTACATCCAAATCATCAAAATTTACCACCTTTACTACAAACATATGTGCACCGCTCAATAGAGAGCAAGGCATTCAGAGATAGGAGGAGCTCACTCGACTACCGTTTGGCGACATGGGGAAGTGCTGCAAAAATTGCAGGCAATGTGGACGTACATCGCGTAATATCGGCGGAGGTATGTGTGCAGTTCGCTATCTGATCTCATGTACCTCAGATCGCACTTGCGGTGTCGTAGCGGTACCGTACTTTTAAAAATATAATATTTTTGATAGTAGAATATGATTAATAGAATTTTGATATTTTGGACTTTACAGTGCTCAAGAGGCTATTAGAGGGTGTACTAGCAACATAATTACTTCCAGATGGCCACGTAACAAATTTATTTCCAGTTGCTCATCAACGGGCAACAGTTTTGTAATGTGGTCGGTCATTCGCTACTTGTTACTACATTTATATTTTGGAAAGTTTCTCACAACGCTGTGGGCCTGCATACAAGTAGCCGAATTACTAAGACGAGGGAATGTAACAAACTCTTTTCTGTATTTGAGCAACGTGAAACAGCAATTTTGTAGTTCTGTGGCCGCATGCAGTAATTTATATTTTGGAAATTTCTTACAACGCTGTGGGCGTGCGAATTATTAGCAGAATCACTAGCGCATGGCCAAAACTGTTTCCCGTTGCTAAAGGAACTTTGTGCTAGGGTTCTTTCTTTTTGAATTTATATTCAGGAAGCTAAGTAAATCTTCTATGAAATCGTTTTATCACGCGCGTTCTTGTAAAAGGACAAATATATAAATGAATACAGTTGAATATATTGCAATATTTTTTAAACTAATTAAACTTTTGAAAAAATGTACCGCGCTTATATTAGATGCGGCAACCATTATTATCCTATACCAACAAACATTTATATGTTATTTTATATTTTGCTAAAAAAAGAGTAAAATATATTAATGTCTTTATGGCATCGAATATTAACACTATAACAAAAATCCTGTTGATGCAAAAAAATATAAAAGTATATTAAATTAACCTCAATTATACTAAAGAGGAACATTAAAGTGATGTGCTATTGAATGAGATCTTATTATATTAGCTGATAGACAACTCATTTTCGAAATAACAAAATGATTTACTGATTCAAATTCTGATCATTCAATTGAACAAAAAACATGGAAAGAGAAATGCTTCACATTTAATCAGCAAATAACTATAACTAAATTGTAAACTAATTTAAACATGAGTGGAAGCTTAAATAGAGAGAGGCTTACATAATAAAGTAATGACTGAGAGTAAAATTCTTGCAAGCACAAAAGTTTGGATGAATTCTAAAATTTTCAGGATTTTTTTCTCTTTTGGAAAAATGCATTACTGGTATTTAATCATCAGCTTTCACTGAAAAATTTCTGCTGTGACTACGAAATGCGCATTTTCTTCTTCGAGTGATGTATCCCCACTGAATAGTTATTTAAAAAAGACTAGGCACGAAATGTCATTACGCCGAGTGCATTTAATCCCAATCTGCATTAGGTATTTCAGAAAAGGGCTTTTCCCGAGCCCTTTGGGGGCATTAATGCAGGGGCTCTATTTTTGAGCCGAGTATTCTTTTCTCGATAAAAGAATTTGCTTAGAGAATGCACATATTTCATTTACATTGCAAAACGTTCGCTTTTTTTATCCATTCAAAGTTATGGATATTAACACAGACGATACAAAAATGAAGTAGATAGTTAAACTTTATGTAGATTTCTAAGAAGTCATTAAAGAGTGATTCTGTCGATACATAAAAATGTGACAAAAAGTTAGGTCATACTTTTAGCATATTACCTAAATTTTCTTCATAATTTAAATTATTTTGTTTCCTTTGAAAATAGGGTTAACATAATTTGATATTAATTCATGGGTTATAATTTTTTAGTGAAACTATAACATAAGTTTATTTTTTGCAGGAGGACAATCTTTGCCTTTTACGATCTAACTCTACCAACAAATGGTTTAACCCTCATGGTTATTGCGAAGTATCTCATCATTATATCATCGAAGTATCTCATATTGCGAGGTATCTCATCATTAGCATAACTGGCCAGGTATTTTTTTTACAAGCCTCACCACTGACCACTCGGCCTTCAGTAATTCAAGAGGTGAACTGACGGGTACTTATGAAGGAGCATACAATGGGTGAGCCGCCAATACTCCTAACAAGGACAATCACTGACATGCATGCTTTTACAAAACCAGATTCGTACCTGCGACCTACAGGGTGACAGACACGCGCTACGCAACTGACCATTAATAGACGAGAATCTTGATCAACAAGAAAACTCGCTATTATACGAAAACTAACCAGAAGCATGAAACAAAGTGATAATTCAAACATTTCAGGCCTGATATGATTTGGAATTAGGTATAACACGATGCACAAACTTCTTCCAGCAGACCTAAAGTATCGGCACAAATGCGAGTTGAATTTTTTTTTAAAGAAATAATACTTACATGGAAAGTATTAACCATTCTAGTGGTTTTGGCGAGATGCCTCGTCCAAGTCCTCATCAATTTCCTTAGTGACAAGATACAAGGTCTATCAAGATTTGGTCGTTTTTTCAACTGACAAGATATCTTGTCGAAACAAAATTTCCCGGTTGTGGCGTTTTGGGGCACCACAGATATACAATGTAGTTGGACTAATCTGGATACCTTTATAAGCTATTTAATTCACTTGAAAGGTTTTCAATTGCAATTGGAAAACTATTTACAGAATTAATCACACTCTACAATGGATGAACAAATGTTCATGAAGAAACAATGAGTTTCACTTTAGAGTTAGTTTTTTCCCGGTGTTTAACCTCACCGTATAGCTGTCTCAACGATAGCTTTTTTTTCCAGCACCTTTCGAAGTGGCTTCGAACCCTCGTCTCCCCTTTTTGTTTTTCACCGGGGAGCCAACTCCCTCTTGGAATGTTTATCGGGTGTTTTCAAACGATACCTTCAACACTGAAGGAGTGTCAACTCTACACGTGTGAGTCCCCTCGTGGATCTTGGAACCGTTAGAATGTGATACGTGTGACAGACAAGTGCAAAAAAAGTCGGATGGCGACTCAACGACACTTAATGCCTTTCTGGCCTAACAAATGTGTTCCTTTTGAGGGCCCGACCACTCTTCCTCGTGAAGGGTCAAACGCCATACTGTTAGCGTACACCAAAGTACGATACGTTTTATGAGAGGCTCAATGAAATATGGGAATTTTGCTTGGACAAGCAAATTTTAATGGTATGTATCCATCTATTTGTAAGTAAAGCTTTGTCAGTTTTAAATAAGGTAAGTTTTGGATTTAGGCTATCACAATATGTGTATTTTATCCAGTCTAGCTGGTTGCATAGTGTATTTAACCCTCCAAATGGTTTCGACGAGATACCTCATACAAGATCTGATCAAATTTTTTAAGGGTGTGATAACTCGTCAAGACAATAAGGTATGTTAAGGACTTAGTCTGTCACAAATGCCGTATTTTATTTAGTCTTGCAGGTTGGATTGTGTATTTACCCCTCCAAAAAAGTTTCGAGGAAATCCCAAGATATGATCAATTTTGCTAAGGATGAAGAATCTCGTCCTGACAAAACTGTCCTACTACTTCAAAATGAATAAAGATCCAAGATGGCAGAACCAATTGCTCCATGCGTAGATCCGGTGACAATTTGGAAAATGCTTTTGTCTCAGACGTTGGCCACTAGAGGGCACTACTGTGACACGAAAAGAAACCATAGTAAGGGTAAAACGGAGAAACACATTATAAAAAATCATTTAGCTCATGTACCTAATTGAATGTGAGAAGGAAGACCCAGCAACAAATTAAACGCGATTGCACTTCGTCCGCCATGGCTATCCAGACGGGGACCAATGACAAAACCCGAAGAACATATAGACTCATCCTCGGCAAAAAGGTCTCAGGAAAATACGGCGAGGTTTCGACATACCAGGAGTGTCAGGCTTGAAATCGAATCTATCAGGCGAGGAAGGCGTTTCCATCCTTTCGAACGTTTTGCGTCCGGCAGCACGAACATTCCATGGAAGATCGTGGTTCGCGGGTTTAGCAAGTAAAACTACTCCCAAGTAGTCCTCAAGGTCGCCTGGAAATTCTTTAAGGCCAAATCTTCCGTTTCGTTCTGTGTCCACAGTTGTTTTCTATCAAGGCAACCAAGAGCCCCGGTCGCGTTGTCGGAATGAAAAACAAACGATCCACGCACCATAGACAATTTATCCGCACCCATTCACTCCGTTCCAGATCAAATATTTTGACCCCACAATTCACTTTTGTCTCTCTGCAGCTCAGAATATTTTCAAAGGCTACATGTACAAATATTGTCACATTCCTATTCTTAACGGAACAGGAACACGATCTCATTCTTAACAGAACAGGAACACGAACATATTGTTCAAGCAAGTAAGAACGAAAAGTAAAAACAAATTATTCTTAAAAATTAACCCAGCACGGACTAAGCCCGGCGCGTATTCGCCAAAGTAGAAATTTTGTTTTTGATTTGCCGTTGAGTTGCTTTATTCTGATGTTGTGTGTGAGTCGGAATGAAACATATTTTGAAACACGGTAGATTCAATTAGCTATCAATACATATGGTTAAAATCGAGTTTGCATGGAATTTAGTACAGTCTAATACATTTTATTCTCCAAAGCATTGGGTATGTATCAATGAAATGTTTATAAAGAAAGGCAGTTTTTTTAACACATTAAAGTATGTTTAATCACCCGTTGGGAATAGTGACGGAACAGCAACCTGAAGGTTACGAGTTTGAATCCAACCGAAGACCATCGTGTGTGCAAAGGGGATGAGCACGTTAAATTTGGTCGCGGCTTCATATGTCCTCACGTTGCCACAATGTGGTAGTTTGTAGATTGGGGTGCCAACTCAGGTGTGGCCTTGTCATTTGGCCATGATTCTAAATTACGTGGTATTCTTCTTAGTCCGTTACCAATAGCCAGTTTTGTTCCTCCAGTGCGACGGCGTTAATTAAAATATTAAAAATACAATGGCTGATCTTAGATATTTGACATTGTTTTAAATAACAAGATTCTATGACCTTGGAGTATAAATACTCATATTGTTGTTTAAAGTCTTCATACCTGTAACAGGAATTTGTATTACAATTTTCTCCAATTAATCTATAACCGGTATAGTGGTTAAGGTGTTAGCCTCTAGATTTGAACGTTCCTGATTTGAATCCAGGTCCGGGCATGGATGTTTGAAAGCGTATGGTGTAGAGGCGGCGGATGCACCTTAAATCTGTTGTGGCCGAAATTCCTCATGTTGGGTTGGTGTGGAAGTTTGGAGAATAGGGTGTCAGCTCAGGTGTTGACTCGTCATCTGAACGTGGTTCAAAATTACGAGGTGTTGTTCTCGGATCTTTCCCTTAAGGGACTGATCCCGGACCGTCGTCAATAGCCCATTGTGTTGCTCTAGTAAGACGTTAATTAAAATTACCATCACCATTACCAATTAACCTATACAAATATTAAATTATCAGTAGGGCAACTTTTTGGTTGTAGTAAAAATGGGAAAAGTTGCATTTATTTTTGACACACTAAATTCTAAATTAAATTATTCGTAAAAAATGAAAAAATTCAAAATATATTGACAATTTTAGTCGTGTACAACAGTATTATAATACATTCTTAAATACAGAAGAACGTTGAATGGTCGATCCTTGGCCAGTAATTTCTTTATCATTGAAAAACTGCGCCAGCCACAGTCATATAATGTGCTGTATCGGATAGCAGAAGCGAAGAATCCTTTCGCTCAACATTCAGAGATTTTAAAACGTCATCTACAAGGCGAACAACTTATTGATGATCAACACTCACCTGGCAAACTCTACAGTCGATTACGCAAATTTCCTCTGGATTATCAAGAGTGCCAACCAATGTGTTAAAAGTTACTCCTTGACATTTATTTCACTTTCGTCTGTTAGGACGAACACCTTTTTTCCATGAATTTCTTGTTTGAACCGCAATTCTTCGTCGATCGCAAGATCAGACACACGCGATCGAAGGTTCAAAGGGCAAAAAATGAAATAGTAATTCCATATTCATTCATTTTAAGCTACATTTTAAAAAGTTGCAGGTGGTTGCATTTATGCAGAAAGTTGCATGTATGTTGCGGTTATAAACTCACTTACAATACACCCCATGTTGGAGGAATTTTGGTTTTAGTACTTTACATGCTGCGTAGAATGTGTGAAAAAAGTTGTATTTGTTGCAAAAAGTTGCCCTAATTACCAGTTAAAAGATAATATGCTTTATGATAAGAACGAATATCGTATGAAAATAAGTGTCAAATAATTTTAAGCACTGACAACATATTTGGAATATCTATTAAGTCCTTTGTTGAGATAACAAGGAAAACATCAATTTGCAAACAGAAGAAAAGAGTTAAATAATTAATGGTTTATTTTTTAATAAATAAATTGTTAAATGTCTTAATAGGATTTTTGTAATTCATCTTCGAAACATCAGTTCTGTATGTGAGACAAAATTCAGTGGTCCTGAACATAACTCCTGGCATTTCAACTAAAGTATAATATACTAGTGTAATAAATGGGAAAATATTGATTCAACCAATAAAACATCAAAACACCGTACCAAAATATTAATCGATTCTTTTTAAATATTAGTTTTATGCATTATTCATGTGGTGGTAGTTCACTATTGCAAATATTGCAAAAGTAATTTATGACGTGAGAACGTATAAATTGGATAACTGAAAAAGGGCCCGAATAATAACCTGTTGTATTAAAACTTTGAAATAAAGAGGATTTATTTCAGAAACGGCACCTATTGTGTAAGAAATTAAATCAGAAGGCAATGTTACAAGAACGTTACAGAAATAGCAAAACTATTATACCTCCTCTATACAATAGCATGTTGCATTTTACGTTTTGCTCATATTCCTGTGGTTCCTTATTGCAACTATTGCAAAAGTAATTTAGGAATCGAGAACGTATAAATTCTATAACTGAAAAAGAGCTCAAAGAATAACCTTTTGTTATAAAACATTGAAATATATAAAGAGGTTTCATGGGAAAGTGCACCTATCATTTAAGAAATTAAATAAAAAAGGCAATGTTACAAGAACGTTACAGAAATGGCGAAACAAAATCCTCCAAACAATAACCTGTTGCATTAAAACATTGAAATAAAGAGGAGTTATACAGAAAATGCACCTGTTGTTTAAGAAACGAAATAAAAAGCAATGTTGAAAGAACCTTTAGTATTGGCGAATAGGTATACCTCACCCAAACAATGACCTGTTGTTTTAAAAAATTGAAATAAACAGCAGTTATTACAGAAAGTAGACCTTTTATTTAAGAAAGAAAATAAAAAAAACAATGTTAGAAGAACGTTTCACAGAATTGTTGAAGCAGAAAAACTCGGAACATGTATATCGCCATCTCCAGAAAATCCAAATTAGTTACGAAAGAAGTCCCGTGTAAAACTGCACTTAGCTTTTATGTCTTCAGATACGACATTAGTTTCCACAAAAATAAAAGTAACAAGCATTTAAGCAGTATAATTTTATCTCCTACCTCCAGCGCAGTTATGTAATCAAGACATCCAACTTTCAAGAAGAGAGTGATTCATATAAACTTTAACCGTCCCACCGGGACCCAAAAAGTGGGAAATCCGAATAATAAAATTCCACCAAGTGACGTGGAATGAGGGGAGATATTTCAAATTGGGCGATTACCCTGTCATATAAAAAAATAAAATAAAGAATGGACTGAGGAACCATTTTGGGCAGGAAGGAAGAGATCTTTTTCCTTCCCCTTTCACAGCGGCCGTAAAAGAAATGGCCCGCGAAATCCACACCAGTGCTCTCTCGAACAGTTGCTGCAACCCGAATAAAAATGAAACCGGTTGTTATAGTCCACAGGACTAGGAAGAAGTTACCGAGAAAAAAGGAATGAAATACTCCCTAAACAAAAGAATAAAAAAATGTAACAGATTTGGGGGATTTTTTCTCTGTATTCCAAGGCACACGTCATTTTATTCGATCCTTTCGTTTTCTTCAAATCTTTGGATTGACTTTCTATGGATGTGTCAGAAATCCCTCTTCGATCGAGGGGCTTTGGCGAAGAGAACGATTCATAAATTAGTTTCAGAGCTCCTTTTTTTCCGTTGAAAGAAATCGATTGCCTATAAAATTTCCGGTATCCGTCCGTCCCTACAGCACCGACTGATGTTCCTGACCTTAAATAACTCATTTTTCTTTCAGGAAACAGAGATTATCTATCGACATCTGCTGCGGTCTGCAAATCTATCAGCCACTTTCTTTTTTCTTTTCGAGATGACACACATCACTTCAACATCTTCTCCTTTTTGTTTTTATACTTTTTGGAACGAAGACATTTCAACTTTCGGATGTCAAAGGAATTTATTTTGGCCTCTAAATCACTTATGTCGTATGAATTGCGGTGTTTATGAGTGGCTTGATATACTAGAAACTGCGGTACTATATTCTGAATGGACTTCAGAAATAAAAACATTTTAAAGATTAGCCTTTCGAGTACTTTGACAAGATATGGCAGTGTGGAACAGGTTTCTGCCCCAGACTTTGCAGGTATTGGCCAGTTTTTGACTCGAAAATAAACCACCAGGAGTGTTAACTTTGTATGTCTTGGCTTCTGCGTGGAGCTTTTTAAACACGGGTAACCAAAATTCAGTCTACACTTTATAACAATAGAATCGACGCAACAAGAAGGAATTGACCGTTGCGATAAAAATTAGTGGATGTATAGAACATACATTGGAAAAACCTACTAAACGAAACTACACTTTAATCGTTCGAACTGCAATTAATAGTTGAATATTCACGATAGATAATAGTTAAAACTTCCTTCGTGCACTCCACAATTCAACAGTAGTGCCAAGTATTCATGTCAAAACAACAGTTTGTGTCCTGGACACAACCTGTAGGACTTGGTAACTACAACCTTGAAACCCACTAAAAAAATTAGATTACTTTCTGGATCGTTCAGATCTTCTGTTAGGAAGCTGTTGTACCTGCTGTGAAATTTCATATTCGGCGAATTAGTATTCCTAATTAAAATTCCTTCAGTAAGATATGCTGGAAAGGGAGATTGAGAAATGACATGGGGGTGTCTGTGGCCAGAAAAGACGCAGCAATCACAAAGAAACCTGTTCCTGTGAACAGGGTTTTCGATCATCTGGACGCAGTTTATCACGAGTACGCTCCTTGGGGGAAAAAACCTGCAACAAGAAATATTGCCTAGTTGTTTTCTATCGCCCATCTCTCTCTTAGAAGAGAGGCCCCACAATTCACAGAGAGTGGCCGACTGGATGATCTCTCACCACAATTCTTCGACGCGCGATTGAGATGTCATACAGAATTTTTTTTTCAGCTATTCAGAGGATAGAAGATCCTACCCTTCCACCATTCTACCGTTATACATTTCGATACTTTCCAAGTGGAAATACATTCAAAAGGTCAATAAACAGAAGAAACACAAACACAGAAGAAATGAAGCACTTAAGGATAATTTCAAAAGCGACACCGAGTCCTTCTACCAGCTGTTGACAAACCAGTGGGTCGATTGCGCTTAACAACGTCAAGTAAATGGACATAGACAGCTGAACAGGTAAGTTAAATTGATATTCGGACACTAAACATGCGGTGGCTTGAACAGCTCCACCACTTTCAATAAGCTTGTTGATGAGAAATCACGTGTTACGCTTAAACAAGCTGAAGCGAACTACAGTTTCACTTTTTAATTTCCGTTTCCATTGGATAGTTTCAGTCCGCATTTGCGCGGGTATATAACGTTCACTTCTTTGACAGATAGTAGTGAGCTTTGTATTTCGCGTTATTGTAATGGGCATGTGCTGGGATATTCGTTAAATAAAATCATTCTGATTCAGTTATCTTCAAACATTTTCACACATTTACATGAGATTTGATTTGTTACTTACAGAGAGATGTATGACTAATTCAACCCGAGAAACGTGAAATAATTATGTTTGTAAAAAATAAATAAATAAAAAGTCAATAAATAAGGCTGCTATTAAAAGATGATAGTATACTTTTAATTCATATATGTCCTATGCACAGAATGAATGCATCTAATCGATGATAATTTCAGCGTTTATTCCACAAATTCTGATTTTTCTACACAAATTAGATAAAGAAAATCTGTCTTCCCTAGAAAATTCATGAATAGCGTTAATTCATCAACTTCAGATCCATGATATTTTGTAACATAGCACAAAATTCGCGCTTGAAGTAACACATCCTCACATGACATGAGAGAAACGTGATATTTGATTCTGCATTTATAAAGCTGTGAAAGGACTGGTTGCTGGCCTATTCAGTCAAATAAATAGTTTAATGGATATTTTCTCTCTTATATTGTTCTCAAAAGCACATAGATAAAAGAGCTTCCTTCGCCAATGACAGATATAATTATTCAACAAAGACACCTACAAAACTATACAATTTTTATGGACATTCAAAATTTTTAAAATTTTACTTATTGCATAGACAGATTGATATTAAATTTATTACCTTATTGATCAGGTTTTTACTCGACAGGTCGACAATAATGATTAATCGAAAAAGTATCATTAATTGCTTATGTAAACTATGCCAAATATTAAACTCTGTCCGGTCTCTTAAAGTTACACTAAACTATGTGATTCTTTCAATTGTATTTGAGAAACACCTTTATGTGTGTTACAAAAAAAACGTGAACCGAAGTTACTAATATAAATCAAACCAATTTTATTTTGTGATTGTATCAGTGCAATACAGAAGTGGTATTGATTTCTACATATATAAAATACTAATTAAATTTTTTATTACGGCTAGATATATATAACACGCGCGATTCTCATAACTTTCAAGGTACAACTGTTGAAACGACCGTAGTCTTAATTCTTTTTTAGCATGGTTCTTTTAACTTTCAAGGTAGAACTCATGTACTGGCCACTGTCCAAATTCTCTCTTGGCATGATCATGGTACAACTGCTGTACCGGCCGTAGTCTAAAAGTTAATTACCAATTCGGTACTTTTCCGTTGTAGCCATACCAATACACTTCGGCGCCAATAGGGCGTAACTTTGCCATTTCTTGTCGCAATTTGTTTCCATACCAATTGTTTTTTTGGTGCCATTATATCGTATTCCTTTGTTAGTGGATACGATTTGCCAAGATATGAACAAGCAGCAGTACTATTTCTTCAAGAAAGAAATATTCTTTACAAAGAAAGATTGAATTCGAAAAATCACTTAATGAAACCAAAATGAGACTTGAAACAGAAGTGGTTATGTAGCCTTCGTTTATATTCCGGGAAGAAAAATGTCATTTCCAACCAGTTGAGCGTTTGTGGGGGAAATACAACAGGGTACAATAAACTCCAAATAAGCATTGCCACCAACAATTAGACACTTATCTAATTGAATTTAATGTGACGTCGGCTATACGCTATAGCGGAAATGTTCTGCTATGCTTCATGCCAGAACCAACAAATACGCATAAATGGCTGTAACGGAAAAGTGTCACCAATTGGGTAGGAATACAAGGGCAAACTTCGTCAAAAATATTTTTTTAGAAGAAACAAATTTCATTTTGAACGGGCTTAAGATGCTCAAAAACCAATTAACTAGTGTATTACTGCGCTTATTATCAACACGTTTTAAACATATGTATCATTTCTCTGTATTTTACACTCTTACGTCACCAAACAACTCTCTTTGGAACAAATAAAACAGACATGCAGTTTTAAATGCGAGCTCTGATAAAGTTTGAAACAGGAATTACAACTTAAAATTTGAAACCCATCAATTTTATATGAGGATCAAAGCAAAGTTGTAATTCTTTTGATTCGTGTAAAATTCTCATCTTCTTTCGATTACTTGATCCCCAGCAGGAAATAGGAATTCTTTTTCAAAGTACTTTTTTTCTCCGCTGATCCTCTCTCCAGATTCATTTCGGCCCTTCCGAAGTGTTTGCTGAATGTAATATTATTTCTGTTTGTGTTGAGGCTTTTGAAAAGCTCTAAATCCGCTGTTTCTTTATTGATACCACAAAAATGACCGACACGACTGAAACAATGCGAAAAGAGATAAGAAATAGTATGAATCTATGCCTGGTTTGTTTTTCCTTTTAAAATGCAGTATTTCCAACTCAGCAATAATACATTGACGATAGTGTTATTTAAGATTTTATGAACATTTCCTGTAAACATTATTTCTATTTTTTTAACCTCAAGAATTTCTTTGCATGTCCTTAGTTATTAGAAGCGTAATCATAAACTATTGTAATGATTTAAATAAAGGATATGTATTTAAAAATCTGATCAGATTTTCTTTCAGTCAATTTTTGGTGTTCCAAAGGTTTGGATGCCTCCACACTCCCCTATCCTAACGGAAATCTGTGATGCATTTCATCTTTCATTCTCTTGTTTTTCCTGATATGGTGAAGATAAACTCCTTATTAGCCCACTTTTATGCTCACATATTTAAGCCATATTAATATGTAATATAATCCTGTAAATATATATAGCATCTGAAAACTTTATAAAACTTGCAACAATATTAGGAATTATTAATGATTCTGAGTATTTCTATAATGAAAAATATTAGGAATTGCTGACAAAGATTCGCAACCGAGAAATGCATCATTAATTTATAGTAAAAATTAGAGTAAAAATAAGTGTTAATTTCAAACAGACATTATATATTAAGCATGATCAATGAAAGTGCTTGGACAAATCTTGTGATTATTTTGTATTTACATATCTTAACCAATATTAGTGTGGAAAATAGTTTTCTTTCGTTGATCTACACAGAAATGACATGTTCTTTCTTTTCGAAATATAAAGAAACATGTTCTGGAGGTAAGTCAGTACAACAGTTTGCCTTTCATATAATTTCAATGTAACTTGTTATTTAGGAATTCACCCTAACCTAAGGTATCAACTAAAAATAATAGTACAATACCTTTGAAGCTGGCCTGGGGGTTGAGATATTCCCAATCATTGAACATCAATGAAATATTGTTTTGAAAGTGTAGATACGTAATACGATATAAATGGTCATTGTAATTTCATAGAAATACAACCATCTTGCAATGTCAATTTTTTTGGGGAGTGGGAGAATTTTAGCGTATTGAAGACTTTTCTGAAAACTACCCATATACCTTTCAGAGTGAGATCCAACGTGCAAATTGAAAACAGAAGCATATGAGCATGTTTACAGATGATATTTAACCCCTTGTTTACATTTGACGACTAAGACTTGTCATGCACTTGTTTTGAATGAGATACGGATGATGAGTCTAATTCGACAATAAAACTAGGACAAAATTAAACATGTACATTCTTGTTCATAGCAAGAGTGATTGGTGTTACGAGATTCTCCTGTAATCGAATTATTCAATCGTTCTCTACAAAACTACACACTTTATTCAATCTGACTCCATACATAGAAATATTTACACGGCTGATTTATCAGGCATTCGTTTTTGGAATGAACGCGGAGATCAGAGAAACTGTGCGATCTCTCTCATACTGTTGCCCTTCTTATCATACTAAATTGTACCGAAAATATAACGAAATATACAAAAATATAAAAGTAACTAGTGTGCAAACGATAATGCGAAAATATAACTATAATTAGTGTACAGACGATGATACGAAAATATAACAGTAACTAACGTGCAAACGTTATAATACGAACTATTTTTTTTTCAAATAAATCTGTACCCAAGAGGTTAATATTTGGGTTCCTTTTAACGTGTAGTGATAATATTAGATTGTTAGGATTTTGCAATTTGGTTTAAAAACGCATACATAACAGCCTCTCTTAGCAGACAAGATACAAAGTTTCTATTACGTGGCACTATTTTCACATGGTAAAGGGCCAGGAAAAATAATTTGAGGTAGTGTTAAACATGCTTTCTACGAAATAAAAAAAAAGTACGTTTTTAGTATATAGTACTTGCAAATTCGTACAAGCTGCTATTTAATGTAGTGAAGACAGATGTTCTTGATAGAAAGAAATAAATAGCAAAATTCAAATCTATACGCCATTTTGAATCAAAATGGTTGTTTCCTTCGTCTTTGACTGCAAAATAGATATATTTATAGAATTATTTAATATTTTTTTAAAATCAATTTCTCTCATTAATAAGTAATTATTCTCAAGTATTAAAAAAAGTTTGTTTTGATAAATTAAAATTTTAAAAACGTTATTAATGAGCTTTCAGTTCTCATAATTCACATATGTAACGTGAGTCCCAAAAGAATATGAAACGTGGGGGACATAAAAATGCCAATTTATTTTATTAAGTAATGCAATACTTTAACTGTTCATAACTCTAGCATAACCTACTGGTGAAGTAAGTGAAGTAATCAAATACTTTGTTTCCGATTAACTCTCCTTAGGAAAATAAAAAACCTGCCATTTTTGAAATTATAAGAAAAACAGGTATGTTATTTTTTTAGTAACTTGAATAACAGTCTAAAATGCTGCCATTTGGGAAACTAAATAATCATTAAACTTTTAAATTATAACGTAGATTCTTTAAGAATATTTCAATTAATTTAGAAATCAATTTTTGCTTAGTTATCCCAATCATACATTCATTGTTTTCACTAAAATAAAATTTTTAAATTTAAGCCTGATTGTAACGAGAATATATATATATACTGACGAGACACAACATTATGACCTTTCCCACATCCTTCAATGAACTCGTCTTGATGACGTGGAGGGCACGTTGTTAAGTTAGAATGGTATTTAAAAGCTGCTGGAGAAGGTAAGTAATCATTATTTCACTTACTTTTGCAAGTGATGGGAAAGGCACCTGATATAAGCGAATTTGATAGAGGGCAGATCGTAATGACCCGAAGACTCGGTACGAGTATCACCGAAACTGCCCGACTGGTAGGTTCTTCACAATCTGCCGTTGTTAGTATTCATGCAAAGTGGATAAATGACGTTGACACCAGTAGTAGACGCCAAAGTGTTGGTCGTCCAAGCGTCATCAAAAAAAAAAGGACGTTGGAGACTGTCCTGCTTGGTAAAGCAAAATTGTCGCGAGACAGTGGCTCAGATGACAGCCGAAGACAATGCAAGTCCAAGCGGTCCGCAAGTGTTTCGGAACACACAGTTCAGCAGACACTTTTAGATATGGGACTGTGCAGCAGACGTCCCACTCGTGTGCCTCTGTCGACCAAACGTCAACGTCAACTACGCCTAGAGTGGGCCCGGGAACATCGATACTGGACCATGGATGAGTGGAAGAAAGTTGCTTTATCAGATGAATCCCGATTTTTCATTCATCACGTCGATGGTCGTGACAGGGTACGCCGTTTGCCAGACGAACAGTTATTCCTCTCTTGTACAGAAGGTCATACACTGGCGGTATTATACTTTAGGAGACGTTCTCATGGCGACTCTGGAACCACTAGTTATCGTAGAACAGACCATGAACGCTGCGAACTATCTGAATATCATTGCGGATTAGTTGATTAGTTGCACCCTTTCACGGCGTCTGTCTTATCAACTGGAAATGGAATCTTCCAGGAGGACAACGCCTCATGCCACAAGGCTCGGATTGTGTTGAAGTGGTTCGAAGAGCATACTGATGAATTCCACTTAATTTCCTAGCTACTTAACTCGCCGGATCTTAGTTCGATAGAGCCAATTTGGGATGTCATGGAGCGACAGCTTAGAGCTCAAACACCACCATGTCCGAATATATCGACTTTGCTCGACCTCTGCTTAGACATTTGGTGCAACCTGTATCCAGTCATGTACCAAGAACTTGTGGCATCTTTGTCCAGGCGAGTTACAGCTGTTTTGCAGGTCAAAAAATGGGGCGCAACGCGTTATTGAGTAGGTGATCATAATGTTTTGGTTCTTCAGTATATATATATATATATATATACTTTTCTTCAAAAGAGAAAAAGGATGATTCTGGTCACGCTTTTAATCTACAGTCAACCAATTCTATCTGAGTAAGGTATGTAGTAGAAATTCTTCTTGTTAAACATAAGGTTAACCATATCAATAAATTCCCGTACTTCGTAGTCCCATGATGCAACATATCTCAACAACTTAAACACGTGAAGTTCTATCACTAGTCGTAGTTCCGTTTAGGACAATACTTAAGAAACAGCAACAAAATATTAGTCGAAACACTATATTAGACATTTCTGAATGACAGTTTAGTGATCCAACCATGACACCAAATGACAGAAAGCAAAGCTAAATAAACTTAAACTGATATCTTGTTATAAAAGCCTGAAAATTTTGCAAGACGGTTTAAATTTATTGTTACATTTTTGTTTTCTGGGAGGCTTTATCTGTGAAGCTAAATACCCACAGATGTAGTTAGCGTATTTGTAGTAGTTCGTCTTGCCTGTACTCATTCGCTTTCTGTTGTTTCTTTTACACAAAATCTCTCCCACATTCAGTTGACGAACACTTGAATGGTTAAGCTCTACTTTACAATCTTCATTTTTTTAAACCTTGCAAAAATAATAATTTTCTTAAACCTTGCAAAACTTGTAAAGTTCTCAAGTTTTAAGACCTACGAGGTGTGATTTTAACTAAAATATTATTTAGTATAGAATTACTACATAGATCATTATGAATTAAACAGCTCATAAATTAAATTACTAGCTGAATGAATTACCACCCCATCCCTTGCAGCAAGCCTAATCCACTTAAAAGTTTACATTACCACACAGTGTACTTCTTCTTCAATTATTACCGTCCTTATACACCAATTTCCCATGGCTATCAAAGCAACTTCTTCCAGAATGGGCTAAATTCAATATACATTGTTACCAACAATCTAGCGGAAACAAATTAAAAAATAGGACATTCTCGTAAACTAGTGATAGGATAAAAGCATCCGCCGCGTCTCTCGAGTTCTACTTAAAAAGTAATTAGTGAACAAAGCTAATTTAATGCAGGCTTAAGGAGAGAGGATCCTCTTTTTTCTTATAATTACGGACGGGACAGTGATATCAGTGTCGTTTAAGGAATACGGCCCATTTCGTGGTTTTATGTCCCCTACGACGTCTTTATGCGGTGTCTGAAGCCGATTCCCTCGGGTCTCTTTATGAGATCTCTTCCTTTATTGCGTTTTCGCCTTGATATTTATTCCGGCAGGCAACATTTATCTGCTCCCTCGATTTCCTCGCGTTTGACTCATTTTTATGGGGCACGCTCTGGTACTCCTGACACACAGAACAAAAAAGGGGGTTGTGGAGCGAATTTCGACAAAGCGTTATCACCCTGACAAAGGACAGTCGGGAGCTTTACGTGTGGAATCTGTCTTAAGTAGTTTATGAGGGGCTTCTGGTAATGCTGATAAAATCCTGTGATCAGTCGACTTGGAAAGACGGAATAATTTTCCCGGAGATTTAATACGAATTTATAATAATATATATTGTAGAAACGTCTTAACTCTCCATGTTGTTTCGACGACATATCTCGTACATTAAGATCTAACCAATTTTTATAATGTCGATATATTTAACTATTAAGGTATTCCAGAGTTTCTTACTCAGCCGGTTATATAGGAAGTAATAGTATATTTTAGATAGCCATGAAAAAGCATAAATAAATATCCATTGTGGTAAAGGCACACGCCATTCGAAGTATTTGCCTTCAAGGTAGGTATTTAGTTCTAATACCTAAAGCAATTGATAACCAACTTAATAAAGTATAATTATACCCCCAAGTGGGTTCCACGAGATACCTTCTCCGTCACAATATAAACAATTTTGCTAATGACAAGATATCTCACCATTAAGGTATTACAAAGTTTCTTACTCTGCTGGGTTTAGGAAGTAATAGTTTATGTTAGATGTCTATGAAAAAGTTGAAATTAATATATATAGTGATAAAGGTGCAAGATATTCGAAGTATTTGCCTTGAATGGAAGAAACTAGTCATGATACCTGAAGCAGTTGTTAACCAACTTAATAAAGTGTGAGTACACCCCCAAGTGGTTTCGACGAGATATCTTGTCCATCAGGATCCAACCAATTTTTCTAATTATGATATATCTCATCATTAAGGTATTGCAGTTTCTTACTCTGGTAGGTTTAGGAAGTAATAGTATCCTTTGGGTGTCCAGGAAAAAGTTGAAATAAATAGCCATTGTGATAAAGGTAGAGGCCATTCGAAGTATTTGCCTTCAAGGTAGGAGACAAGTCTTGGTTCATAAAGCAGTTTATAACCAACTTAATCAAGTTTGAGTAAACCCCCAAGAGATTTGATCAGATATATTGTCCATCCAGATCCAACCAATTTTGCTAATGGCGAGATATCGCGTCATAAAGATATCGCCAAATTCTTTACTATGACGGGTTTAGAGAGTATCCTTTAGTTGTCCAAGAGAAAGTTTAAACTAATTTGTTGTGTTTATCGCGTGCCCGTATAGGCATTTACATTATACATCGCTATGTGACAATTTTGAGTCAAATTCAGAGTACGTAGTGAGGAAAACATGGGCATGGTCATTGTCATAAAGGATGAAGCCATTCGAAGAGAACGGAGCAAAATAATTCCGATAGCTAAAGCTGTTGATAACCAATTTAATCCAGTAAGTAAACATCCAAGTGGTTTCAACGAGATATCTCGTCTATAAAGTTCTGACCAATTTTGCTAAAGACGAAATATCTCGTCATTAATATATGACCAATTTTTTTACAAAACTTCGTCAGTTTTTTCTTATGATGAGATTGATCGCGTTCATCAAGATCTGTAATGGTTTTGCTAATGATGAGATACGTCTTCACAACTGTCAGGAAACTCCATTGTAGACAAGGACGAATATTTGAAATCATGTTATCCAATGCGAAAATCGACAGTCACCTCAATCCATCGTAATGTTTGATTGTTGAAATGTCTCTCTGGAACTACCAACAGCTGTGGCAAATGGAAGGGTACTTTTTTTATCGAAGAGTGATGATAATCGATTTGGGAATCTTGTGACGAATTGCAGACTTTTATAGAGCGCAACACACGTTGCCCACCCAGATATAACGGAATCATGTTCGTGTGTTATCAGAAACAGCAGTTTATTATCTGATGCACACTCGGGGCTCTTGAGTATTGTTGCGGAGTTGTTATAAAATATAGAAAACAAATAAATATGGTTATAGTCCTCTAAATGGTTTCTACTTGATATCTCGTCGATCAAGACCTGACTAATTTTGCAACGACTATGTATCTCGTCGCCGGGATATTGCGGATATTTTTAAGATCAAGTTCAAGATCCGGTCAGTTTTTTCCAGGGACCAAATGCCTCGTCCATCAAGATCTGATGAACTTTCTTCCAACGACAAGATATCTCATTTATTAAGATCTGATAAGTTTGATTTATTTCAGAGTTACAGTAACAAGCTCAATAAAGTATTGACACGCCTCTAGCCTGGATGCAAGCTGCCCCACGGCGTGGCATAGACCGATAAAGCTCCCGGATGGTCTACTGCAGTATTTCTTGCCAAATTTGCTCCAATTGTCGGACTACGTCATCAACATTCCCTACCGGATGCAGTCGCCTTCCCATCATATCCCAGACATGCTCGATGGGAGAGGGATCTGGTGATCTGGCTGGCCAAGGAAGTGTTTGACAAGCTTGAAGACAGTTCATAGCAACACGTGCCGTATGTGGCCTGGCATTGTATTGCTGAAAAATAAGCCCAGGGTACTGCGAAAGGAACGGTAGCAAAACAGGTCTCAGAATGTCGTCAACATACCGCTGTGCAGTAAGTGTACCTCTAATGACGACCAAAGGGGTCCGGCTATCAAGAGAAATGGCACCCCAGACTATAACTCCTTGTTGAGGTATCGTGTGGCGTGCAATAGTGAAAGCAGGATCGGCACGCTGCCCTGGGCGTCTCCAGACACGTCTTCCATGATTGTCAGGACACAGTTGGAAGCGGGATTCGTCGCTAAAGACTATACGTCCTCAGTCAGCATCATTCCATCCTTATCGAGCCAAGCCCCACTGTAATCTGGCTTGAAAGTGTGCAGGCGTGAGTGGCAGGTGGTGTAATTTTCTAGTGCGTGCTCTCAAATTATATGAATGAATTAATCAAAAAATATAAGTGTTTATCGTCTGCGGGTGCTCCAATTTCATAAGCCCGTTGAACCACAAGACTCTGGTATGTGGCATATATATATAATGAAAAAATATATTATACTGTGTTTCAAACCTGCATCTTAATGCGAAACAAATTTTAATTTTTTTCAGTACTCAAATTTAAATTAACCGACGAGATCAGATCAAATCAATGCATTTTTGATAGATTGCATTTAGATAATTACGAGATATGATACAATTTAAAAACGTAATGGTCAAGGGATTCTCTTTTTCTTCCAAATAGTTAATTGTTTCCAAGTTAATCAATTATCTATCCCTCGTTCATTTATAGCTCTCAATTTCCATCCTTCAATGCAAGATAGATGTATAAAATCCTCTGTTCATTCTTCAAGTAAAGAACATCAATTAATATCGTCTCATATCGTATACTAGTTAAAACTTATATAATAATATATCATGTTTCTAACCTGATCCATGCCTGAAGCAAAACAAATTTTGATTTTTTACGGTACTCAATTTGGGTTTAACTACCGAAATCAGATCAATGCATCTTTTATTTCCCAAGTAAATTACGTTTTCAAGTTCGTGTCACGTGATCCAAATAAATCAAGCGATACACAAAAAATATTTAGCGACAAAATCAGGGTAAGTAAAAGCACCAACCCACGTTTCTACGCTGGGGAGAAATCAGCATGGATAGCAGGAAAAGAAGTCTCCTTCTCTCGTGATGAAGATAAGGGAGAAAAATTCAAGGACGTGAGAAAATTCCCCAATTTTGTTAATGAGCCATCGCTGTTGAATACAGCCCTAGCAAGCACTCTGGTCATTTTTTCCCAATCCTCTAAACCCCAGATCACGTTTGAAGCATTGCCGATCAGCTAGTGATAACAACCGCCACAATGAGATCACTAGGGTAATTGCCCGAGGGATACATCTTGCTTATCAGAAAAGGTTCCACGCATTATTTACCACATGAAGAAGGGTATTACCTCTTCTCGCATCTTTCATTAGGGACTGAGTCTCGGCACTATTTTTTCCTCCCGTGTCTTTTCCTATAATTGTGTTAGATGTCTCTGATAACGTGGATGTAATTATCATTCATTCGAAAGATGTGGACCAAGTTTGGAGCAACTTTGGAAGGGAAGTATCGATAGCTTGAGATCCGTGCTGCTTGGGATCTGATTAAGTGCACTAATTAGTCATTGGGCTTAGTTATAATTAAGTGTAATAAGACACCTCGTGTCTTCATCCTAGGGATAGTGCGGGTTGAGAGATGCAATGTTTGTTATGCAATGTTATGCGAATAAAACTCCGCTTTCCTCATGAAAAATTTTGGATTCTCCGCTTTTCTCATGAAATATTTTCGAAATTTTTGACTCAGTGAAAGAAGGAGGGCGACAGTTAATTAACTTTAGAACGTTCAACACTCCCGATACCCTAAAACATCTACTGGCGTCGAAAAGACACCAGTAAATAAATCGCGTAAAAAAGTTAAAATGTCTATATGGTATCATCACTACATTTAATTTGAGTTAACTTTAAACTTATTTTATACAAGCATCCGTGAAATAACTTTGTATGGGGTTACATCATGTAAATCTGAACCATTTTTACTACAGTTTTGTTAGAATAGACCCACCAGAAAATACATTTTTGTATCGAAATTACACTAGAAAAATAAACTTAAATCTAGATTAATTGAATATTTATTAAATACCTGTGTTCAACAAACCTAAGCATATCTAAGAACAGTAAGTAGTTAGTAGCTAATTAATATCGCACTGAAGCAACACAATGAGCAAAGTGTAATGTAAATAAAACTCCGCTTTTCTCATGAAGGTTTTGCGATGCTCTAAACTTTTGACTCAGTGAAACCTATTCAGCATTCGACACTCCCGATATACGACTCAGTTACTAGAACACACTCCAGTTACTTAACACTAGAACATTCGACACTCCTGATACCCTAAAGCATCTACTGGTGTCGAAACGACACCAGTAAATAATTTGCGCAAAATAGTTAAAATGTCTATATGGCATCATTACTACCTTTCATTTGAGTTATTTTTAAGCTTTTTTTGCAGATGCCTCAGAGAAATAATTTTGTATATGGGGTACATTATTATAATTTTAACCATATTTACTAGAGTTTTGTTAGACTAGATCCACCAGAAAATAGTTTTGTATCGGAATTACATTCAAAAAAGAAACTTAAATCTAGATTAATTGAATCTTTATTAATTATCATGTATAACTTTGTAGCATATCTCAAAGCATCCCATAGGTAGTTAGTGGCTAATTAACATTGTACTGAAGCAACACAATGGGCATCGGTGGTGATGCAGAATCCATCCGGAAGATCCAAAGACTTTCGTAGTTTTGGACCACGGCCGGATCATGAGACCAACACCTGATCTGGTCCCCGCTCTCGAAATTTCAACACTATGTCAACGTAAGTACATTTTATTCCACGACAGTCTTAATGTATCTCCCGTGTACTTGACGGTCTTTGAAAGGAAATACTTTACCCGTAACACTCTTGTCCCTAATCCGCTGTTCTGCCAAACGGGCTACAGAGGCCCTTAAAAGTATCCAAAAATAACAAGAAGTGGAAAACTGTGCGATTGAAGAAACCCTGGAATTATTTCCTCAATGTGTATATGTGTAGCGTCAACTACGCTATTTGGTCCTCTTTACTTACTGTGTTTTATCCAAGCAATCGACATACATCTGTTCGTGATCTCGGTATTGTCCTTGAGTTTCAAATACGATAATTTTAAAACTAGCAAGAAAGTATTTCTAAATAATTTATTTTACCATTCCCTATTAACACAAACCCATCTGCACATAACTTTCCCGAAATCTTTATTGCTATCAGTGAAGTAAAATATTAAAATGTGGGGAAGTAATTTCCGAAGTTTGGTTACAATTCCCGTTCTGAAACTGACTAATTACAGTCTAATTATCAACTTAAGAATATCGTTAACGACCCTTTCCGAAAATTTCCTTTCGACGCACGCAAACGGTCATAATTTGAAAGACCTTTTCCAAAGGAATTGTTCTCTGGAATTCTTAATCGTACATTAATTGCTTGATGAAAACAGTTTCTTTTCCGTCGGAAAATAAACGTTCCAATACGAAGTGAAAAAAACTATCTCACCCCCCATTGTGCTGGAGCGTAGCTGACTGTAAAAATAGTTTATCATTCATCATAGTGTACGTATGACAAGCCACTTAAAACGTCGGGAAAAAAGATATAGCAGCAAAAATATTAATTTCCCCAATGGGGCATTAGAAAATGATCACAGAGACATACACAAAGTGTAACCAGCAATGAATGCAGCATAGGAACTATACATTTGAGTAAATTCCTGTCATCTCTTACACTATCAAGATCAATGTCTTAAGATATTCTTAATCATATAATTCAAAAGAAATCATTACATGAGCTTCAAGATGATAATATCAGTTGCTCCTTTGAAATTATTATGCCAGAGCTTGCAATTATGCTTTTTCAGTTGGTAAAAGTAATTCAAATTCCAACTTTAATTTCTAAATTTAACTAAATTTTCCATAAACTGCAATGAACTTTTCAAATTTGGATACATTTAATCACTTATTCAGACAATCTGATTACAAATCAGGTTTCATAGATTTATTACATTTTTTGCAATTATCTATCAGATTAAGAATGAGATTATTTCTAATAAATTATAAAATTACATCGAAAGATTTATACCATCACAAAAATAAAGGCAAACACGTTTTAAACAAACTTTACAATACGCAAATTGTTCCAAAAGGAGGATTCATACAACCGAAAGAAGTTTAAATTAAAAAAAAAGACATGCTGTTTTTTTCCCTCGCATTTATTTTTTTAAACGCCGATTAGCATTGCGACACAATTTTGGACTCCAGTGTGGAAGTTGTAAACTCATTTCAGTGGACATATTTTTTTAAAGACTATTATAAAAAAAAACGAATATCCTTTCAACTATAATTTTACGTGCTTAAAAAAGTCAGAATTCAAGTCTCGGTAGTTGATTAAGAAATGAAGTACATGCTGCCATTAGGCATGGTAGGTGGTGATGGGATTACAAAAAGTAAAACTTTCAAAGAGACGCAAAAAAGACGCTTTTTTGTCTTCCAAGTTAGCTCTTGGAAAACATTCTCCTTGACTTTTTGTCGTTAAAGATCATAAAAATGCTATATTCCCTAAGACAAAAAGAATTTCAAAGCTCAACTTACCTCAAAAAGTAATTTTAAGTCACTTTTCTGACGTCCCTCCTTCATCGAAATAGGTAAATTTACAAAATGCTTATTTTCATAACCTTTTTTATGCATTTGAACTGTGCTTAAGATTCGAATGATAAATAAGTATCCGTGTGATTAGAAAATAATTTTTTATCAAAACATTTTTAATACGTTTGATGTTAACAAAGTAAAATTTCTCTTATACGCCAAAGGTATTTATAAAAGGTACGTTAATTGTAATTACTTTTTTTCAAAGCTTGGAACATAAAACCACCGAGACAAAATTTTTCTGAAAGCTAATCGATATTTTCAAAAGCTTTTCACTCGAAAAATAAATGAAATCAGTTTTTATTGAAAATGGTACTTTAATGAATCCATTATACAGAGTACTTCAATTGTTTTGAGTGGAATTTTATTTCTACATTAAACTTATACTCAAAAGTGATTCCCAAAATGTAGAGTTGATATATTTTTTAAATACTTTGACCATACCGTGTAAAATACAGCTGTATAGTACTTATGAGTCAAATTATTCATATTTTACATAAATATTGGTGCGATCGCAGTGTATTCCATTTATAATAATTATTAAACAATCGTAAAATAGATAACTGTAACTTTCAAAGTAAAATATAAGTTAAAGTACGTTATAATTTTACTAACTGCAAGAAAAGAAAAATATTACAACGGGATCAAAAATCTCTTTAATTGCTATTCAACATCTTTTTATCTTTCGCCGAGTAATTGTAAACAATGAGTGAGTTTTATCATATCCGTGCTGTGTGTTTCATTGTTCATGAATAATTACAATATAGTGAGGGAATAGTAAGTCAATTAATAAAACTCACAGCTCAAAAATGCATGTAAGTAATAATCTCACAGTAACACATTGATACATCACTCATTAAACTCACTACTGCACCTCAATTAATTATTCCAAATGGAATAAAAATCAAACATATAATCGTTGCCAGACATGGAAAAGTGTGTACTTATCAATAATTTTGTTATGCTATCTCATGTGGGATTTTACTAACTTCCTGCACCAACGTTGCTGTGCTTTCTACTATTTTGTTTTAAGTTTTATCACTGAAGTCAGCGTTTCTCAACCCTTCATTATTCGCGGCCCAGATTTCAATCATAAATTTCATCGCCCCCCCCCCCTCCGCGTACAAAAAAAAATGTATACAACAATACTATATATTGAGTATTTTGATTTCTGTTTTAAAATTATTTTAACTAACTGCCAAAACAAGATTAAAAGCGAGCCAACGTTGGCGAGAAACCACATCTGGCATTTTACCAAGCGGGCTGTGAACAGATGAAGCGAATGGAAGCGGGGAAACTTTAATATTATATTTGAAATGAAGGCCAAACAGGGAGATAACTTTAAAAGAATATGAAAGTACAAAAATTCGTTAATGAAAGTTAACCTAGACAGGGTGAGCTAAATTTAGAAACTGATAATACTTTTTTTTGGAATAATAAAAGAAATAAAACAGAAGCATGACTAAGCAACAGCGCTCGCATTATTTGTTATTTTAAATGATTTTATGAACGAGGCAAACATAGAATGGAAAAATTTCGTCGGAATATACACCGATGGTGCTCGTTCAATGTCCGGAAGATTTCAAAGTATATAAGCACTTGTAAAAAAAAAATCGCCTCAGTGCGTCTGGACACATTGCATTATCCACATAGAAGCTTTGGCTTCCAAATAAATGAGTCCTGGTCCGAATATTGTCTTAACTACAGTTGTAACCGTAGTAAATTATATCAAAATGAGACCCCTGAAATCAAGAATCTTTTCCGCACTTTGTAAAGACATGGGTGCAATGCATTCAGCTTTATTATTTTATTGCGAGGCAAGATTGTTATCACGTGGGAAATTCTTACAACGTGTTTATGAATTAAGAGAAAAAATCGCCATTTTCCTGGAAGAAGAAAACAGACCGGAAGCCAAAAAATTTTCGCGATGGTTTATTTGTGATGAAAGTGAGCTACTTGGTCGACATATTCAAGAAATTAAATAAATTGAATCTTCAACTCCAAGGAGCAAATATACATGTGTTGGATACGAGTGATAAAGTTAATGCTTTTTGTAGAATATTGGAATTTTAGAGCAGAAATTTAAAACAAAAAAACCTATCAATGTTTGCAAATGTGAATGATTGTACTAAAATTTACAAGGCTGAAGAAGAACATGTAAAAGTTGTTTTTGTAACCATTGAAAATTATTTAGCCATGCTGGCAAAGAATTTAAAAAAGTATTTTCTTGCTGACGATAAACTGATAGCAAGTTACGAGTGGGTTAGGGATCCATTTCATAAAACTCCCGAAGGACTCTCAATTGATGAGGAAGAAAAATTCATAGACTTCACAACATGTGGCGAAACCAAAAGACAATTTAGTTATAAATCACTATTTGAATTTTGGTCTGGAGTAGAGGATTATTTTTCTGCGCTAAAAACAAGGGAATTTCGTATTATATTACCATTTTCAACATCCTACCTTTGTGAAACTAGATTTTTTGCTGTGGCTTCTTTGAAGACAAAATATAAATCTTGGCTAAATATAGAAACAGAACTGAGAGTGGCTATTTCTAATATTAAGCATTCCTTCGAAAAACTTTGCTCGGCAAGACAGGCGCAAGGAAGTCACTAATAATTATTAAATTTGTTTTTAATTTGGTATGTTTTGATTAAGTAAGTTTTTATTTAGAAGTTGTTTTACTTTAATAAGTTAATTATTAAATATGTCGAAATGTATTTTGTTTTCTATGTGTATGTGTGTTTTCCCTTAATTCAGTTAATCAATTTTTTTAAATAATATTTTCTCTTGGATATTCTCGCGCCTCCCCCCCCCTCTGGTGTGCTCGCGACACCCTAGGGGGCGCGCCCCACAGGTTGAGAATCACTGACTTAAAACGTTTCTATACGATCTAATTCATTATTTAATTTGTATTTACTGTGCGGGGGACATTTCTATATAAAGAGTATTTAAAAATAAATTTCACCAAAAAAAAAATGGTAAAAATAAAAAAACGATATGCGTACATCATTGCAAATTTCCTTTTGTATATACGGTAGAATTTACAGCTTTAATGATTGTTTAGGTTGGTCAAGCTCAAGAACAACATTTAGCTGATCTGCGCAAAACGCATGACTATACGATGTAATGGACAAACACACGCAGAGAATGTCTTACTGACACATAAAAATAAATACACTCAGAATACATGAATCAAAGCTGCAACTACTACAAGTAACTAACAGGTTGCAGCTCCACTACCAATGTATATTTTGCTACTTAATTGTCGCCATAATGTGACAAGCTGAAAAGCTTACAGCAATTTACTTACAGCATTGTGATTGAATATGTAAGATGGGTGTACTTTGTGGCATCGGTCACAGCAGTGGCTATAAGGCAGAATTGCATTGGGGTGGAAAAACTAATAAGGGACAAAACTGAGAATCTCTCAAGGCAGAACGTGCGATATTAAAAATGCTGGTAAGTGAATGACGTAAAATGGACGAACTTCTCGACAAACCAAAGTAAAACCTAAAAAGAGATTCCTGGCCCCGTAGCTTCATCCTCATCAGCCACACCACAGAATGAGTATCACTCTCTTGAACTTTCCATCTACACGTATTTGTCCCCTCATCATACCTATGTATAACCATGATCTACCTCTTTACCTCTCTATAGTACTTGTGAATGAACAAAAGAGAAAATCAAATACGAAACTCTTGCCGGATACAGAAGATTCATGCACATATGCGATACATGTATGCTTTTTGAATAACAAGAAACATAGATTACTTTGTGCTATACTAAACAACGAAATAAAAATTCGTGGCTATCATAATCTGAGACAGGATGTCGTACTAGTTCAAGGAAACGTCGTCCACTCTAGTTCAAGGAAAGTGATAAGTAAACAATGTAGCAACAGTATTTTTTAGAATTATAATAAGTAAGTAGTTTTATTTCTGTGCTTAATTCCTGATGTTTAAAATTATTTCTACTTTTTCAGAAGATTTGCACAGTTGTAGCATGAAAACCCATAAACATTTTGCACTTATCGTCCCACATGTGCCACCTGAGATATCAGAGTGATCTTTCCTCCCTTTCATATTTAACTTCAGCTAACCTTCTGCTTTTTCTTCTCTCACTGAGTTGTGTGTGTTGTGTTTGGCACAGCTTGATTTTTATATGGACCTTCCGGCATGTGAAAACCAAACAATTGTGACAAATATCTTTTTCAGCAAAACAAAACTGTACTATAAAACATATCACAAAGGATAAACGTATTCTTCATGAAGTCATGAGTGCAAATAAAACATTAATTGCTTTATTATTAGGACTACCCAATAAAATGTCTTCATCCTTGTAAGTTCATTTATCTTATTTTTTTCAACATTTTTGTCCTTTTTTGTTTGAAGTGTTAAAGAAACAAATATAGCTAAAATATTGTCATATCTAATTTTTATTTTTTCTTTTTTTTTCTTTTTTCCTTTCTTTTTTTAGCCAATCAATTTCCTTACTGTCTGTTGATTTTAGCTTATTCTTAAGAGAAATCTGGTGTAATAATATACTATTAAGAAACACCGATTTGTAAGAGATATGATACCAAATATATGTCATCTGTTAATGTTTCCAGCAAAATATCTTATTTTAACATTAAATTAATTAAATTAATGGATTTTTTATCAATTGAGGAAACGTAGTAAGAAATCTTAATACGATTATATATTGCCTGGAAATTTTAAACGTGAATTACAGTAAATGGTATCATTCTTCAATCCAATCCAGGATTACTTTTCAGTTACTTTTTGCATGAATTGAATATAAAAACGATTTTTTATCAATTGAGGAAACGTAGTAAGAAATCTTAACACGATTATATATTGCCTGGAAATTTTAAACGTGAATTACAGTAAATGGTATCATTCTTCAATCCAATCCAGGATTACTTTTCAGTTACTTTTTGCATGAATTGAATGTAAAAACGTGTTTATAACGAATACGAAGTACTTGAATACATTTCAAAGCTTGCAGTGAAAAGTACGTATTTATAATTCCAGATGGCGCCAGGAGGAACGACGACCATCGATTTCGCCGAATGCAAATAGGATTATCCTAATTGTACAGTAAAAATAGTAAGAGCGTAAGGACAGAAAACGTGATTTGAATGCAACTTCCCTTTCCATCATAATCTGTTATTTAAAATGTATGAACATGAATACATCTTTGTTTTAGATTTTCCCTCGTTTCTGAATAAATGCATTTCGAACATTCTACAAGAATAGGGAATATTTCAATATTGCTGAATTTATTATGAGTTATTATGAAATATTGCTGAGTTACAGTTACAGTTTGCTATGGATTTACTAGATACTAACTATCCCTATTTATTTGCTTTCGAGTGAATAACGTCAAATCTTTTGAATATTAAAACGCGTATTAATATGTTATGTAACGTGATATTATGAAATAATTTCAATACAATGGAAAAATACAAGTATAAAATTATTGTATTTGACGATATGAATTTGCATATGGAAAATATGCTGTCCATGTTTAATGCGAATAATTACATATCAGGAATTATTCCAGAAAATATGTTTCTGTAAAATTCAAATGGAATATAGACGCACTTTCAAAATGGGCTCGAAATAGGTAATATATATATAAAATATTTTATTATTTCATAATATTTCAATGTTATGAAATGCACATTATTAACCATAACTTAGTCAATAATTATGTAAAAGAGCTACAAGTTTAAAAAAAATCATAATTGAAAACAAATATATGTCTGAACTATTAAAGTGAGTTATATTGCTTGCTTGGAAGAATTTCATGTAACAACCTTTCCGAAAGTATCCTGATTAGACTGTACTTGATTAAAACAAACAACGCTCATAATAAAAAGAGAATTAAAAATAGTGCACCAGAGGAAATTTTAAAAATTAAATGTATCTGGTTAATTTTAACTGACACAACTATGGATAACCAGAAATACATTCCTGATAATAAATAAAAAAATGCATGCAAAGTTCAGTAATTTAATATTTATTTTAAAGTTTTTGTTCAAACGATACTGAATTATTCCAGGAATGAATAGTTAATTATTTTAACTTGAATTACCGGATTCACAAATACAGATGATGATTATACACTCTATAACAAAAAAAAATCGACGCACCAAGAAGGAGTTGTCCGACGGAGACAAAAATTGGTGGATAGGAAAATTATAGAACATAATAGGAAATTATTAAAATTTCAGAGCAATTGAATGATTTATTTCAGAGTTAGATAACGAGCTCAATAAGGTGTTGACCCGCCTCTAACCTAGATGCAAGCTGCCACACGACGTGGCATAGACCGATAAAGCTCCCGGATGGTCTCCTGTGGTATTTCTTGCCAAATTTGCTCCGATTGTCAGACTACGTCATCAATATTCCCTACCGGATGCAGTCACCTTCCCATCATATCCCAGACATGCTCGATGGGAGAGATATCTGGTGATCTGGCTGGCCAAGGAAGTGTTTGACATGCTTGAAGACAGTTCATAGCAACACGTGCCGTATGTGGTCTGGAATTGTCTTGCTGAAAAATAAGCCCAGGGTACTGCGAGAGGAACAGTAGCAAAACAGAATGTCGTCAACGTACCGCTGTGCAGTAAGTGTACCTCTAGCGACGATCAAAGGGGTCCGGCTATCAAGGCAAATGGCACCCCAAACCATAACTCCTTGTTGAGGGCCCGTGTGGTGTGCAATAGTGAAAGCAAGATCGGCACACTGCCCTGGGCGTCTCCATACCCGTCTTCGAAGATCGTCAGGACACAGTTGGATGCGGGATTCATCGCTAAAGACTATACGTCCCCAGTCAGCATCAATCCAACCTGATCGAGCCAAGCACCACTGTAATCTGGCTAGACAGTGTGCAGGAGTGAGTGGCAGGTGGCGTAATGGTCGGTAGGAGCATACTTTCGCTCTCTCAGCCGTCTGTGAATGGTCATAGTTTACACTCGTGTGTGGTTCGCACGACTGATGGTTGATAGCGATGAATCAGGAGCTGTGACAGCTGATCTGGCAATCACTCTGTCCTCGCGATCTGTTGTGGCCCTACTTCAACCGCTACCATCATGACGCTGAAATTTGCCATTGTCCACCCACACTTGCCAGCATCTTCTAATCGCCGCATCGCTTCGACTCACATGACGAGCGATTCTCCGATTTGCCCAACCTGCCTCTTTCAATCCAATGATACGACCCCTTTCAAACTCTGAAAGTTGCTCGTAATGAGCTCGAATCCTGTGGCGAGACATTTTTTCAGTCATTGAAAGGTATCCTAAATCGCAATGCAGCTGAAATTTTTAACAACAGTTAAAGAACAACTCCTTTTATACATCTACTGGATGCGCAGTTCCGATGCCCTGGAGATCGCACTATTCATTCATTGGACACAAAATTTTAATCATTTGCATATTTGGTCAAAACATTTTTGCATAAGAAATTAATTTCAAAGCAATCGGATGATTCCTTCTTGGTGCGTCGAATTTTTTGTTATAGAGTGTAATTTAACAGTTATATAACAGTGCAGAGTAACCCGTTGCATACGAAACCTCTTTTTATCATACATGCTCTAAAACCTTAACCCTCTTGGTGGTTGTTTCGACGGGGTATCTGGTCAATCATAGTAAACAGACCAGATCCTGATAGAAGAGATATCTCGTTTCTGGAAGAGAAAATGCATCATAGTTTGATCACACCATTATCAAAAAAAAATCAGCAATATTTTGATGACGACATATCTTGACATTAGAAAAATAGTTTAAATCTGGATAGTCTGGATATTTTGTCGAAACCATTTGGAGGATTAAATAATAAAATTACGCTAATTTTCCAAAGGTAGGTTGGTTTTTTTATTTCGGATTGCATGACCCAAGGGCCATATTTGACAATGAGGGCCATGCTGAGTCAAACAGACGAAAAATATTTACTAAGGATGCTTGAAAGGGAGACCTAAATTCGTAAATTGCAATCTTATTAAAATTAAATGGTAGAATCAAGAAAAGCTATCATTACTACCATGTAAAAATATAAATTTTGCAGTTAAAAATGTGACACAAAATTCATACTTGAACAGACAAAATTAATAGATTGTATTACTTCATGTGGTAAATGTGAGGGACCTAGAACAACCCAATAACCACTGGAATAACTACTTGACAGAGTTCTAAAGAATAGACATCACGATGAGACTTATCAAGAAGTAAAATCCAATGTGTAATAATTCCTACGTCGAACCCAATGGTTCCCTTTAAAATTTATTTTTTAACAAACATGACACAAATGAATCTGGCTATATCGATGCAAGTTCCCAGATGTATATTTAATCTACTCAAACCACCAACGTGGGCTTTTGTGCAGCATTTTTGCAACAGGGAATTATTAGGAATGGACATAGAATTTATTCTTGTCGATCTGACTCCTATTTGAAGTTACAACTATTGAGCACACTCATAGTAAATCATTTTTCCAATTGACATAGGGAGCGCAATCCTTCGGCGGGATACCGAAATATGAAGCCACTGCTATACAAAGTTGGAGTACAACATTCCTTAAACTCCAAGAATCTAACTCCAATGGGTTAAGGCACACTCATGAAAAAGAGGATACACTGGTTAGATAGGAAACGAGAGCTATTTCATTTGCCCGTATATGCAAGAATAATTTTTTAAATTTCGACTTTAAAAATTCAATTATTTTCCAATACGTTCATTGGTGCAATAAATTACATTAAACAAATTGCAGTGTGAATAATTTAGATTGATGTAATATTTATTTATCTCATTCAGATAAAATTAGCTATTAGCATTTTTTTGAACAGTGATATTCCAAATTCCATTTAGTTCACAAACACAATTCCCGTTGGAAAATTATACCTAATAGTATTCGCCATGTTTTGAAACTTCGTCAAGATCTAAAAATAATAGGTGTTTTTGACACTTTTTACACCAAAGAAAAAATCGCAAAAAAATTCAAGATTTATTTTAAAGATTTCAACATTTATAAAAATCAACTAAAATTTTATTTCTTAAATAATACCTTCTACGGAGAGTCAAAACAACCACTGTATTATACAGATTATAATGACACAAAAACAATTATAATATATTTATGCATTGTGTGTGGTGGTAATGGTAATTTTAGTTAATGCAACACAACGTACTATTGACGACAGTCCATGATCAATCCCTTAAGGGAAAGATCCGATTGTGTGTGGTGAGTAACCACTGTTGGAAGAAAACAGGCTATGCAGAAACATAGATCTTGTAGAAATTGTATTTAAAGTTTTGGAATATGTTTCTTTTTACTCACAGGACCTGACGAAAACCCTCGTAACAAGAAAACGATTTACAATATTAACAATATCTTGATATCATTTGAAAGCAAATAAGTTGGAAAAAACATTGTAGCAATAAACAAATCCATATTGTGATCAATTTTCATGATTTGTACTGTATACAAACACCTTTAACACAACATTAAAATAGACCAGAAGCTCTCAGAAAGAAATACTTTAAAACTGGGATGATTCCTCAATAGTGAAGAAGATCAAATGGACAGAAATCTTTCGATGCAAAAGAATTGCAAAGTTTTATAGCAGATTTTGGTCTAGAACAGAAGTTATGTTCTTCAACGAACATGGAATCTTATCTGATTATCGGATTAATTTTAAAATAATCCCAACTGTGTTTGCAGACCCAAACGCGATCTAAATCACTACACCAACCATATCACCAAGCCATCTGATGATAAAAAAACAAATTGGATTAAAGACATTCCTATGAACATACGTGCAAAAACCAAAATTACAGGTCTGATGAATTTACTGAGGGAAAATATAGAACTGGTCATTTCTACAGCTTGATCTCACGTCGGACTAAATAAGGACTAGCTTCATCTGTCAATGCAGTCAATTCCTTTTAACAATAAGACCGAGGAAGCCCTGTTGGAAGCGTAGATGATTAACAACCATACCGTTGTAAGTTCGAAAATAGATTCAACTGAAGACCGTCTTGTATAAGGGTGCAAGTGAATTAAATATGTGGTGGCCTCAAATATCCTCAAATGACGTGGAAGTTTGGAGAGTGAGGTGCCCGCTCAGGAATTACCTCTCCATTTGACCGTGGTTCAGAATGACAAGATGATGTCTTCGGTTCGTTCCCTCTGGAAATTAAACCTTAGTTGCCAATGCCCCCTTTTGTTGCTCCAGTGTTTTATGAATTTAACTACACGCTTTCCTTTTAACAATTGTTTTCTTTCCAGGTGTCAATATCTATATTTCATCAAAAAATTTAGTTTTTAAACATTTGAAATTTTTTTAAAATTAATTCCCCTTAGCCTTTAAATTTCTTAGCAATTTTACATTAGCTAATAACCATTGTTAGCATGAAAACGGTAAGGCGCATTACAGCAATTACAGCTGCTCTGATGAAAGTGATGTTATTCACAGTTGTTTCGAAATTGGTGAGACGGTACTAATGATCTGTTCCGATGCTACCCTTTCCAGCTATGCCTGTCGAACTGGTCCATCACCATTTGGTACTAGGTATAAAGCATGTGTCTATTCTAGTTGCTACAAGTCCACATCTTCACATACATTATAGTAAAAAGTATGTAGTTACTTAACTTTGTACCAGAGCAATATAATTGGCTATTAACGACAGTCCGGGATAAATTCCGAAGGGAAAGAACCGATGACAAAGTCTCGTGATTCTGAACCCTGGTCGGCTTGTCGAGAACAATACCTGAACTTGTGTCCAACTCTCCAAACTTCCACAACACGCCAACGTGAGGACATTTGAAGGCTCGACGGATTTAACATGTACCAATATACAGCAATACATCGCGTACACGGCTATATTTGTCTGGTAGCTGCCCTCAGGTTGCTAACCCGTTGCTCTTTCAACAGAGCTACGGAGAATAAAGAAATGCGTACATATCCTGATTAAGAAATGTCATCGCAAATTAAATTTTTAGCAAATATTGCCTATTTAACGCATTTTCTGCAGAGAGGAAGGAATATATTTACGTACAAGCACCTCAAAATATATGTTTAATTCCGGTAATTGTAAGGCATACGACCACTAGTGAAGCCAAGATCAATAATTATTTTCCACCAATTTATTTAAAACATCGCAGTGGATGTTTGAAGATACCACGGAGTGCGTGTACTTCTTAGTAATATATCAGAGTAATCAGAGTAATATATATGTACTTCTTAGTAATATATCTTCTGAGTGCTTTTTATACAGTGGCGGGCCCATAAATGATGAATACATTTGCATGTCATATTCAATCTACTGAACTGTACTTGTAAGAGTCTGCAAAAGTGTTCAGAGATTGGATTCGATAATGCGGTCAAACCTCATTGGCCACTGGAAAGAGAAATATCAGTGACGTAGTACTATTTAAATTAGAGGACAGGAATGATGCTAGAAATCAGACGTAAATGGATTTATGCGATTTTAACTTTCAGAGTACAATAGATTTCCGAGAAGTTTATTAATGCTTTTACACTACAATACACTTAATGCATAAATAACCGTATCGAGAGTTTGAAAGGACATAGTAAATGAAATATCTAACTGATCGTGCTACAGGCGAGGTACCAGATCCACCAAGATCTGACAAAATTTGATAATCTCCAGATTACTCGTCTACCAAGTTGTAAAAAATTTCGTCAATTACAATATATCTTGTCTATCAATATCTATCCAAATTTGCTAATGCCAATATATCTAGTTTTCAAGATTTTTACAATTTTGTAATGATGACAAGATAAAATTTTGTCAGTTTTCATCTGATGATACAATATTTCGTTCATCTAAATCTGGTCATTTTTTATCTAATGACACGATATTTTGTTGACTTAAATCTGTTCAGTTTTCAACTAATGACAGTATATGTCATCCATCAATATATGGGTTCTTTTTTCATCAAATGACACTATATTTTGTCCAAATTGGCAAAGTGTGAGAGATAGTGTTGGAGTGTCAATACTCAACAAGTTAAAACGGATTTCCATATCGCATCGGATTCATCTGCAGTGGATTCCTTCCCACGTCGAACTTGAGGGAAATGAGATTGCGGACACTTTGGCCAAGGCTGGTGCTTGTGAGGCCTCTGTGCCGTCAGCACCCCTCACCTTTTTGGAGATCTCAAAAATAAAACACAAGAATAAGACCACTTGGAATGTCCCCCCCCCTCCAGAGCACACATGGTATCACTGTTCACGACCTGGAGGCTCCCTGGCTCAAGGTTTCAATAGACAGGACCAAACTATTCTTGCCCGCTTTCGAAGTGGTCACCTTAAATCAATGAAATTTTCCGAAGGATCCAAGATCTTTGAGATTTGTACAAACTGTTCCACTGAGCAGGCTTCACCTCATCACATCCTCTCGTGCCTGGGGCTCTCCAAACAGGACTTGACTGAGGATCCATTGACGGTGTTGGATTTTTTGAGGGTGTTTAACGTCATGGACCTGGTCTAGCACTGCTGGCCAATGGGGGCGTGCAACAACAACAACAATATTTTGTCCATCGAGATCTAATCAGTTTTCATCTAATGACAAGATATTTTAGCAATCAATATTTGGTCAGTTTTAAGTTAATGACAAGATATTTCGTCGAACAAGTTCTGGTCAGTTCTGCTTGTGATGAGATACCTTTTCGAGACAACCAACAGGAAAGCTTAGAAAGTCGAAACTGGTAAAGGGACATGCAAGGAAGACAGAAAAGATAGATACGTTCAAAATGTTATAAGGGGTATTTAGGGAATATTTCCTACAACAGTGAATGCGCATGTGATAGCATACAAAAAATAATAATACAATACAAACACAAAAACAGAACAACAAAAATATATATAGAAATGTTATTGAAATTGTTTTATGAAATCGTTTTTGTCTCTCGAAAGCTCTTTTCTTTATTTTAATAGTTCGAAACAGTGATACGTAAAATATTTTTCGACGGTTTAAGAGATCGGGATTATTAAAATATTCATCTTTTTTAAGTCAGATTTAAAACATATATATTTTTTTATGAATCAGGTTGCATATAAGCTTTTGCTCAGAGACATTCAAAATTGGGTTCATTTTCTCGAAAGTTATTTCGCATTCGATAGTTTATTATTTTACCAAGTGCTATACAAAATGAACCCAATTTTCTAAAATTACGTCTAACACGAACTAAAATTGGTTTAAAGGATGAATAGGAAGCTTTTCGATTTTATAGCAGCATATATTGTTTTAAATTTACTGAAGCATTCGAAGCACAATTTGGACAAAATAGAAAAATTGAGAAGCTAATATTTTATTTCGATGACTATGTTTTAAAATAATCATGCAAATATGTTATTTATGGGTAATTATTTGAAATACTACCTTAAATCTCACTTCTTTCAGAATTATTAGTCTAAAAATCCCTAAATTTAGCAAAAGTTGCCAGAACAATTTAGTAGTTCATATAAGTTTGAAACTTTATGAACCCGAAAATATCATCTAGCTATTTTCACAGTCTGAAACTATGCTTTAAAATATGCGTTTGGAAATGAACACATTCTAAAATAAAATTAAAAATAGTTTTAAATCCATACTGGAATTTATGTAGGAACAATAATTAAACAGTGAATATTAATAAACTCTACCGGTTGCCATTGTTTAAGAATCGAGCATTAGCAGAGTCAAGTTTATTGACAAGATGGCTTTTGAATACTATTATAGTTTTCTGGAACACACGGAACCAAATTGATGAATTTATTAAGGATGGAATTGACTCCCAAGTTAAATCTTGGCCTAATTTATCTGCTCTTAACTATGATGTTATAATTATTCTATCAAAACAAAATGTCACGCACATGTATAACTGATAATTATGACTATTTGACTGCAATTCAATTGATTAAGAATTGAAACATATCGATGATTGTTGGTATGGCGATACAAGTTATAACTGACCGTGCCGAAAATTTACAAGTCTTATACATTTCATGTCACAAAATATATTTGTGTGTATGAGTTTCAAGCGATTCATGTTTCCTTTCATCACTTTGCATTGCTGAGAATAAACAAATTTATTGCGTAGGAAATTAATAATGTGTTTGGCAAACAGGTAAGGATATGTTCTAAAATCTGCATGATTGGATTCTTTCCGGGATGTAATTCTCTTCTATGTCTACGAAACCTTCCTTGTGTGTATGTCCATTATTTTAAGTTGTCCATCTTATGTTTGGCCCAATATGGCCATTGCACCATAATGTAACCAACAAACCTGAATTCCGTATACAAAACTGAAAGTTTCAATAATCATTGTAAATTACTTACGTTTAATCGGCAAAAACTAGCGTCTATTTCTGACTGGTATACTCATTACAAAGTTATCTGATAGAATGGGAAAATATTATTAAAAAAATTTAATTTGTTTGTTATTTTATTTAAAGGTCTTATCATTAAGTTTCCTCCTTTCTGTCGTATGTTTGCGTTTATGTATGTAGTACAACGAAAAAACGACCAAATGGAAAAAGATAGCATAACCAACAGATATTTTTTATATACAATTAAAACCTAAACGAGGTAAATGGCCAGTCTAAGTAAGAATTCCACACGTAGATATGATCTCTCGCAGCAACTGCAGAAATGCGCAGAGCTGCTGAAGTTTCATTCCAGACAGTCCGTTGACAATCGTATTCCATATCTTTGAGCTTGAAGAGATATCTCTGTAACGTTCTTTTCGATTTCCTTTCAACCCGGCAGCAATGTCACCTGCATTGACACTATCGATATTTTTATATGCAGATCACCTGCCATTTCGCCACCATCGGTTTAGTATTACTCCCTGGAACCGACGTAGATGCCAATAAGGAAAGTTGATTTTACTTCATGCTCAATAAGCATATAATATGAACAGACCTATGAAAGACTATCCTCTGCCTGGAGTGTGAGATTTCACATTGATTGGAGTGCACTTGAAGTGTCTGATTTATATGTGTATATATATATATCTATCTATCTATATATATATATATATATATATATATATATATATATATATATATATATATATATAAGTAGTGGTCCGAGGCCGATGGTTGTTGATGAACTCCGTCGTGAAAGTTTAGTAAAAAAACTCAAAAGACACAGAGTCAAAATTCTGTATTTGGAGTATATTTTACTAAATTTAATCGATCGTCACGTAAGTTACATGTAGTATAAAGTAGCAATTACATTTGGATAGGCATTCAAAATTGTAACTTTCCTCCCACCGCTGTATAAAATCTTTACTTGATCTCCTCTGTTCTAAAGATGGATTTTATCTTTTAGTTGTCTTGGTAACTATAACTATTTATTGCTCTGACTTTTTTAATTGGCTTTTGCCGCACTTCCTCGGCTTGAAATCTTGTGGACGTTTCTTTTAATTGAAAAAGCTTTGTTCTTAGGTTGCCAGCTTGGCGTTTTCTATGTAGGGTTGCCAACTTGGCGTTTCACTTCTTGTAAGATGCGAGATGGCGAACCTTACATGTCCCTCCGGGGAAGCACATCCATCACTTAAGTCATAAGTGATGATGCTGCTGCCAATCGCCATCTAGAATCATAACTAAAAGTCATAATTAATTAGCTGGTCTTCATTACGATATCCAGTCCTTCGAGAGAAGCGTGAGAGCTCAAAAAAAAATATATACACTAACATTCATGAACTCCCACATAAAATACATAATACAAGACACAAGAACGTTATCAAAATTATCTAAATCAGATTACAGTTTTGAGAAGAAAAAAAAATATATACATATTTATATGAACTGAATAAAAACTAGGGTTCATCAATTTTGATGCGCGATAAGGCATCTGCATTGCCATGCTTACTACCCTTTCTGTACAATATATTCATGTTATATCTTTGCAATGCCAAAGCCCAACGTGCAAGTTTTGCACCCTGTGGCATTCCCTGGGTCAAATAAGTAAGGGGGTTATGATCGGAGACAATTTGGACTTGTGCTCCAAATATCCAAGTGTCAAATTTTTTCAACGCACTTAGAACAGCATACGCCTCCCGTTCGATAGTAGCCCAACGAGTTTGGCATGGGGTGAGTTTTCTACTGTAAAAGGCGATAGGACGTTCTTTTCCGTCTTCGTCTTGCTGAGCTAGACACGCTCCAATCGCTGTTGCAGAAGCATCGGTGTACAACTGGTATGGCTGATCTAACACTGGAGTATATAAGAATGGAATTTCCGTCAGCCTTTGCTTCAATTGTTGGAAGCTTGCTTCCTCTTCATCACTCCAAGGTATTTTGTTGGGCACCCTTTTCTTTGTTAAGTTTGTCAAGGGTAAAACCAAGGACGAGAAATCCTGAATGTACTCCCGATAGTAGCTTGCCAGACCAATTATGCCTCTTAACTCTTTCTTAGTAGTTGGACGTGCTAAGTTCTGCATGGCTTCGATTTTCTGGGGATCTGGTGCATGTCTTCCGGAACCTACAATGTGTCCCAGGAACCTCACTTGTTTTTTACCGAACTCGCACTTTTTAAGATTGACTGTTAATCCAACGGTCTGTAGAGTTCTCAGCACGTCTCTGATGTGACGCAAGTGATTCTCCCACGAGCTGGAAAAAATGGCCAGATCGTCGATATACGCACGGCAGTACTTTCTGTGTGTCTTAAGTACTTTGTCTATGGACTTTTGGAACGTACTTCCAGCATTTTTAAGTCCAAATGGTAAAACGTTCCATTGAAAATGACCAGAATGTGTCACAAATGCCGAATATGGTTTAGCTTCTTCTTCTAAAGGGATTTGCCAATAACCCTTTGTCAAATCTAGAACGCTGATGAAAGGAGCACTACCAATTTCAAATAGTAACTCGGTGGCCTGTTGCATTGGATAAGCATCCGGGACAGTAAAACTGTTCAAAACTCGAAAGTCGACGCAAAGTCTTATACTTCCGTCCTTTTTGGCCACACAGACGACTGGGTGTGCCCACTCACTGTCACTCTCTTCAATCAGTCCTTGTTCAAGTAACTCTTGGATTTGGCGATCCACCTCGGTTTGTAAGGCGATGGGAACCCGATAGGGATGCATTTTCTTTGGCACACAATCTTTAGTTAGTTTGATTGAATGTCCATCAACTCTGGCTCGGCCAGGTCGTGCACTGAAAATTTCTCGAAACCCTTCCAAGGTCTGAACTAATTGGTGTCGCTGTTCTTCGCACAACGCCTCTGTAGTCTGGAACACATGACCCTTAATATCGTCGGCAGATTGACTCTTATTTCGAGTAGGGGCATAAAAGATTTCCCCAAAGTCCTGATCTTGTTCGAAAATCAACCCCACCTGTTCAACTCGGGCTATATAAGGTCGTAGTTTGTTGAAATGCAGCTCTTTTCGGCTTTTATCCTCCATCTCGACCAACGCAGAATGAGGTCGAGTTAACTGGATAATAGTTGCAGGTCCTGACCAGTTCTTCAGAAGTTTGTGACTAGAAGATGGAATAAGGATCAGTACCTTATCACCAACCTTGAAAGTCTTTTCTCTCGCTCTCAGATTATATTTAGATGTGTAATAGCCTTGTGCCTTTTCGGCATTCCCTGCGGCAATCTCGTGTGCCGTTTTCATCCTTTGACGAAGGTCTTCTAAGTATTTTTCAACAGAAGGAGATGCTCCTGTTGGAATTTCGGTTTCTCCTAACCAACTCTCCTTAATTAATTTTAATGGACCTGGAGGTAACCTTCCATATACCAACTGAAATGGCGATACTCCCGTGGTACTGTGAGGTACTTCTCTGTATGCGAATAGTAAGAAAGGGAGATGAATATCCCATTGTCGACCATTTTCTTGTATGTTCTTACTGAGCATATCCTTCAGGGTTTTGTTCCATCTCTCCACGGCTCCCATGCTTTCTGGATGCCCCGGAGTTGAAAATCTTGGTGACACCCCGATGACTTGCATGAAGCCCTTGGTGAGCTGTGCTGTGAAATTTGTCCCTTGATCGGTACAGATAGTTTTAGGAAACCCCGTCTGGGAGAAAATCTTCATCAGGACGTCGCAAGTTGTTTTCGCAGTAATGTTCTTGACTGGTATAGCTTCCGCCCATCTCGTGCACAAATCCACAGCACAAACGATAAACTTGTGCCCTCTTGAGGATGGTGGCTCTAGGGGACCAATACAATCTACACTCCACACTTCAAACGGATTTTCAGGTCTCACAATAGGTTGGATAGGAATTCTGTCATTGTAAGTGGTACCTCTACGTAGCTGGCAGACCTTGCAGCTTTCACAAAAATGCTTGACATCAATCTTGATATTCGGCCAGTAAAAGGAATACTTTATCCGTTGTTTGGTTTTCTGTTCTCCTAAATGACCGGCCAATGGAATTTCGTGTGCCATTTTTAGGACATAGGGCCTTTTAAATTTAGGCAAAACTACCTGCTGAATTTTCTCTCCTCCTACGATTTCTGAGTGTACCAATAACCCATCTTGCACTTCGAATGCATTTCTTCTATTTCTTGCTAATTCCCAAATATCCTTTAAACTTTCATCTTCCAATTGAAATTGCACGAACTCGTTCCGTTTCTCATTAACCCCAGGGTGATTTGCGGTGTCACTACGGGCCAAGGTAAGTTCGTTTAAGGACGAAACTGAATAAATTTCTCCAACTCGAGAAACCCCTTCTTGGCTAATAATATTGCCATAAAGTTCCACCTTCGAGTTTAAAGCGTCATACGTTGAAACGCTTACGAGCATGTCGCTTACTAATTTTTCAGACACTGCACATGTCACTGGGATTTCTCCGTGTCGTCCGTCATTGATTTTCACATGGATTATCTTGAGAGGTGCCATTTCTGTCTCACCAAATGCGGATACAATTTTAATTTTTCCTTCCCCTTCATTTTGAGAATCCTCAATCAGATCAGCCCGGATGACTGAAATCTGCGCTCCAGAGTCGATAATACCGTCGAAGATATTATTACCGCTTTTTAAACTCACTATCTTGAGTTCATCAATACCTCTTTGGTATTCTACAGGCTTTGTGACTGGAACGGTCACTTTTGCCGTCAACATCGATGGAGGCTCCACCATGTCTTCCCTTGCACATGATGTTGTAGCGTCTTGGGCTCCAATATTGCTCACAACTGCTGAAGTTTGTCTTCTTCCTAGCTTAGGACATGCGTTTCTAAGATGCTGAAATGATCCGCAAGAATAACACTGAATCGTCTTCTTCCTTCCCGCTTCATTTTTCGGACTCGTATTACGTTGATGAGTACTCCTCTCGTGAAACTGTCCATATCTAGCAGGAAAATCGGAGTTCCTTTCTTGAAAGCGTCTTCTTTCTTGAAAATGTGAATTTCTTTCCTTATTTACTATGTTTTCAGGTGATTGGAATTTCTTCTTGAACCCTCGAACACTTTCGTATTTGTCAAGGAGTTCCGCTAGAGTAGTAGGAGATTTTATTGTGCTCCACTCACACACATCGACAAAATGCTCTCGCATTTCCGGAGGTACCTTACGTTTGAATTGATCCGTAATTACCAGATGCTTTAACGTTTCGAAATCCGCAACCTCAAGACCTTGAATCCATTCTTCAAAATAATTTGTCAATTCAAAGGCAAAATCCTTCCACGATTTATCTTCAGTCCGCTTGAGCTGGACAAATTTCAATCGGAAGGTTTCTGGGCTTAGTTTAAACCTTTTTAGCAATAACCCTTTCACGTGGCTGTAGTCATATGCGACAGCCGCTTCTTCTCTAGCAATTAACTGAGTAATGTCATAGGGTAATAAACCCAAAAGCTGTGACACCCAGTCCTCCCTTTTTATGTAAGCATGTTCTGCCTGCCTCTCGAAAAGAACCAGATATAGACTGATGTCTCCTTCTTTAGGATCGAACTTCTGCATCACTCTTTGTAGATCGTATATGTGCTTAGAGTTGCTCGAATTCCCTTCATTTGATGTTTCTGTATTGTGACGGCCTTCCATTTCGAGCCTTAGCTTTTCTAACTCGAAAACAGAACGTTTCTCGAGTTCCATCACAAAACGTCTTTCTTCAGACTCAGCAGCGAGGCGCTTTTCCTCACTTTCAGCCAAGAAACGCCTTTCCTCGGCATTTTTCCGATCTGTTATGATACTGTTTAAAAGATTTTCGGTAAACTCCTGTTCATATTCTTCGCTGTTCAATATTGAGTTCTTTAAATCGATGATTTTGTGTTGCGGCAACACATCTAACCCCAATTCATCTGCCAACACCTTCAAATCCTCCTTCCTTGCTTTCGCGAGATACGCCATCCCAAACAAATTTAACTCAGGAATTAAATTTACGCCACAGAATGCAGAAATAAAAAAAATAAAAAGGTTGGAAACCTCACTCTAAATAGTCTAAAATTATGATTTATATTAACTTTACGCCTTAGCGACAAGCATTCCCAGAAATCCCCGTTTTCCAAAACGAAATAGTTATTCTCTAACCCAATACACAAAAAGTATCTAGTTCTGATGAACTGTTTCACAATTAACCATTAATCTAATTAACACATGGTGTGCTAAATAAAATTTGCACTGTGGTGCACATAACACGTAAGTGTTCTAAACAAAATGAATAGCATTAGCTTTCAACAAAGTCTACTTTCGCTCCGTAATTGTGTGGGAGTTGCATGAATTAAAAAAATAAAAACTCAGGATGAGCTCTCACCTTCATTTCCAGGGTTCGAAGATCCATGATGACTGCGCCAGTAGTGGTCCGAGGCCGATGGTTGTTGATGAACTCCGTCGTGAAAGTTTAGTAAAAAAACTCAAAAGACACAGAGTCAAAATTCTGTATTTGGAGTATATTTTACTAAATTTAATCGATCGTCACGTAAGTTACATGTAGTATAAAGTAGCAATTACATTTGGATAGGCATTCAAAATTGTAACTTTCCTCCCACCGCTGTATAAAATCTTTACTTGATCTCCTCTGTTCTAAAGATGGATTTTATCTTTTAGTTGTCTTGGTAACTATAACTATTTATTGCTCTGACTTTTTTAATTGGCTTTTGCCGCACTTCCTCGGCTTGAAATCTTGTGGACGTTTCTTTTAATTGAAAAAGCTTTGTTCTTAGGTTGCCAGCTTGGCGTTTTCTATGTAGGGTTGCCAACTTGGCGTTTCACTTCTTGTAAGATGCGAGATGGCGAACCTTACAATATATATATATATATATATATATATATATATATATATATATATATATATATATATATATATATATATATATATATATATATATATATATATATATATATTCGTCCTTTGGAGTTCAATCGGCATTTGTCATGGCAAGAAATCTTCCCATTTACAAAAGTTGTAAGACCTTGATAACGAGATATATGTTTTAACGGGAGGAGGTTTAAGGTATCTGACACGTTAAAAACGTCATTTTTTACCAAACATTCCAAAAAGTTTTTTTATCTCATTTGATTGAGTACATATTTTACTTTCTCAAATATATTTAATTTTTTCTCTAAAATAATTAGTTACAGAAATATTAAGATTTTAAACAAGGCGGGAAAACTAGATATAGGTACGGAAAACAACGGAAATGGACATTAAAAGACCAAAAACGCGTCAAAATTTGTATAAAAAACTTACTTTTTTTGCAATTATAATTTTAGAAAGGTTTTTTAAATATTTAAATGGTTTCTCTTGTGGAAAAATTGTGAACATTTTTAAAGAGAATGAAGGACAAAATTGTTTACACAAAACCGTGAAAGCAAGAGAGAGCGAACGATACACTTTGAACTATTTTTTTACTCTAAATAAATGTTTTTGCATTATTTCCTCATTTCAAGTGTTATAACACAAAAAGTTATAGATGTATGCTCGTGAAATTTTGAAAACTAGTTCTTTATAATACTGTCTAGTGAATGAACTAGAATAATTATGCCGAGTTCCAAAGTTCTAAAATTATGGCCATTTATTTAAGAAATAGGACTGTTAAACTGTCAAAAATCTTATATTCATTTTTCAATCGCTTGTAAAATTTTTGGGTATTTAAGTATCATTTTAATTCTAGTTCAATTCCTAGAAAAATGCATTTAGTTTATTTTGGTAGCATCATTTTTGAAATTGGTTTGACGTTTTTACAAATTTCTGTAAAATTGCATACATAATTATTATTTTTACAAAATTATTAACATATATTTTAAATATTTATAGCATAATGTTATTATTTAGTTAATGTTATTGATACACTAAACATAAAAATATCTTTAAAATGTTTCTATACCACATTTAAAAAAAAAAGGTTTAAAAAGTATCCGGATACCTTAAATACATGGATTGAGTGTATTATATTCTATTCTCTCCTACGCGTTTCTCGGTTAACAAATAATTCCATAAATTACATTGAAGGAATTCTGTATGTAGTTTAAAATTTGATACAAAATAGCAGAAAGCAGATCGTATCATTTGATACAGTAACAATTTGTGATTATTTTACCATTTATTATAATCCTCATTAATTTAATTTTCCATTGTATAACCATAAAAAAAAAAACAATATTTTTACTAAACATTAACTTAAAATTTAATTATCTGTAGAGATTCTGACATAAGTTTTACTCTGCAAAATTAAAGAAGGTAACAACAATTAAAAGATAATGTAAAATTTAAATTATAAATCAAAGAACTATTAAATGCTAGAGTTTCTGTGTATTATAACATATTTTACAATAGCACTGAGCAATTCAATGTCTCATTTAAACTTTGTTCTTATTCATGGAAGATTTCTAACTCCGAACCAGTATGGAAAAAAGTCTTTGATAAAACCTTTATTCTAGTTTGGAACTACATACATGCAGATATGATATTTTGGAACATGCATTTTATGAAGCAATCAATCATATACATTTCTAAGTCCAGATAAAGTACATGTGTGTTCAAAATTTTTGTAGAAAGGAGAAGTTACGGAATAAAGCCGCTGAATTCGAATACATAATCTTAACGAACACCTAATTTTTATACCTCATTTAAAGTTGTATGCTATTTGTATTTTTTCTAGCGTGTATTGGGTTGATGATGCAAAGTTCGTCTCGTCAAATTTTGCTAATAATTAACAATCGAAGAAAGTAAGGAGCATTTTATACATGTCATATTTTTCTATATCCGAAAAGGTATGAATGCATTGAAAACACAAAATAAAATACGTGTTGTGTAGGGCGAAAGTTCCGTTGACGATTCCACTTGTCCGTACTAGTTTCAAAATATCGGTGTTTTATAAAAAAACGTCAATTATTTATCATTGATGTATTGGTGCCGATGTTCTTTTAACATCGATGTTTATACTTGTCGATGTTTTATTTGTAAATGAAAATCGTACCATTCCAAAAATTAAAAAAAATAACCAAGTAGCATAATATTTTCATAATCGGTAAATTGAACATACATTTAGACCAAAATGGCCAAGGGTGAAGTGTCTGAAAAGTTGGAATGAAACATCGATGTCTATGTTTTATAAAAACATTGATGTATTTACCATCGATTTTTTGGAACCGATGTTAGGGAACAGCTACACTCTACGTTTATGAGCGATGGCAACGGCCTTGGCGATTTTTTTGGCGCACTTCTAAAGTTGCCAAGGAAATAATTATTTCCTAATTCTTTTTATGTCAAAATTTTTTTTCTTTTTACAACACATTTCAAAACGATTAGAAAGAATATTTTTTAAAACTTTAACAAAAAGTAGTAAGCTTAAGCACATATCAAAACACATTTGTGAACCAGCAGAGAAACTAAGCTACGAATGTTGGGTAAGAATACCCTGAAACTTATCAATTACACTATATACAGTGGGCATGTTGAAAAAGAAAAATATTTATAAAAGAAAAAGAGCAAGACAAATAATACAACCTGATAATGTCAGAATTACTTCGTAAAAAAATAATGAAAACGAAAATGGTCCCAAAACAAAACTATTAATCCTATCGTGAAAACTATTATAATAAAATAAAAATTCCACAACTGTCAAAATACAAATCAATGGACCAATGGTATCACAGAAAACGTTTAAAAGGACCAATGCAATTAAAGGATATTTTAAAAACAAAATAACCAATGGGAGGAAAGAAACAATTTCAACCGAATCAATGATATAAAACGACTTTAACGGATTTTGAAAGAACTTTCTAGAATATTCAAAATGAAAATTGAAAGTTTCCGTTTGCCGAGGTTGCCATGAAAACCACAACAACTGTAACGAAAGATGGGTTGCCTTAATTTATCGTAACTCGCTACTAGAAGTGCGCCAAAAAAAATCGCCAAGGCCGTTGCCATCGCTCATAAACGTAGAGTGTAGCTGTACCGATGTTTGTTTAACATCGATGTTTCAACATTGTCGATGTTTTATTTTTGAGTGAAAAAAGCACCATAGTAAAAATTAATAGAAATGGGTCTTAACTGATCAAGGAGAGAACATATAAAATATTACATAAGCATTAGCAATATTTGAAGGTGTTAAAGTTCTCGTCTTTGGTTGACTCAACAGGCTTTGGGAACAAAACCTGGTATTGATATCGATGTTTGAATAGTAGATTGAAAAGAAAACACACTTAAAAAGTGTAAACCCTCTTTAAAAAGTAAACCCTCTTTGTCACAATGACTTAGTTCTCGTCTAACCGACCAGATCAGGATGAACGAAATATCTCATCATCGTCATTAAAAACGTCTCGATGTCGATATATCTCTTCGCTTTAAATTGGTCAGAGAAGGATGGACGAGTAATATCGTCGAAACCACTTAGAGGGTTAACATTTGGTCAAAGTCCAATAGCCTCGATATTGCAAATAAAAACCTAAGATCGATAAATCAAACCATCGATGCACAATCATATCCAAAATATTTTACGACTTTAGTAACAATTATTTGAGGGGGTCTGAGACTCAAGCCGACCAACTGGTATAGTGGTTAAGGTGTTAGCCTCTAAATCGAAAGGTTCCTGGTTCGAATCTGGGTCCGAGCATGGATGTTTGGTGTAGAGGCGGATGGTGTACCTTAAATCTGTAGTGGCCGAAAGTCCTCACGTTGGGTTGGTGTGGAAGTTTGGAGAGTGGGGTGCCAGCTCAAGTGTTGCTTCGTCATCTGACCGTGGTTCAAAATTACGAGGTGTTGTCCTCGGATCTTTCCCTTAAGGGAACTGAGACGTTCTTGACAACGCAAAACATGAAAATTTGTGGTGTACAAGACCTTCTTATATTTAAATAAAACAGAAATCCCTCAACTAAAAGACTATATTTATAAAAACTACATGCTTCATTCATTATATTACAGTAAAAGTATATTCATTCTTTGCATTATTTTTTTAAATATGAGGAATCGAATAAGTACTTACAATAAACAGCCTTCTAATACATGGTGATGAATAGGTACGCTTAAAACATTTTCTACTGCTTGGAAAATCCTAATGCATGCTTTAATATTGACACAAATGTATATGGATTGAAGTAAAATAATTTTTATTACTGTATGTTGAATGTAAAAATTATAAAAAAAAGTTTAATCGAAAATATTTGAAATTCTGAAAAAAAAGGCTGATTTTTCTCATAAAATTGGTGAATAAAAAAATACTATCAATAAGAAATGGAATAAATTATGTTCATTGGATGAGTTATTACCATAGAAAGGTTCATAAAAAATTACACCTCTTTAATATGAATAGAATTTTTTACGAGCGTACCTATTCATCACCATGTATTAGAAGGCTGTTTATTGTAAGTACTTATTCGATTCCTCATACTTTAAAAAATAATGCAAAGAATGAATATACTTTTACTGTAATATAATGAATGAAGCATGTAGTTTTAATAAATATAGTCTTTTAGTTGAGGGATTTCTTTTTTATTGAAAAATAATGAGGTCTTGTACACCACAAATTTTCATGTTTTGCGTTGTCGAGAACGTCTTAGTTCCCTTAAGGGTCTGATCCCGGACCTTCGTCAATAACCCGTCGTGTTGCTCTAGTACGACGTTAACTAAAATTACCATTACCACTAGAACTCAAAATATGAAAAAAAGTCCATTTTTTTTTTATTATCTTAAAAAATAATATTCATATTTCTGATTAAAATGATACATAATTTTTTTCTACCATCATGGAACTGGAAATATTCAATTTTTTATAAACATGACAGCTGCAAATCAACCGAGTCTTCATAGTTTTAAACGCTTTTTTTCCCATTTGTGTTAAATGGGATTTCACAATATTAAATATTGATATAACTTAAAAACTACTTGTCATAAATGAACACAATTTTCTACATTTACTTTTAAAATATATTTCTTTAATTTGTCTTCAGCAATTGTGTATATTTGAACAATTTTTTCTATAATTTTTCGAATTTTGTTTGCTATGTGTTTTATGTAGTTATTGAACAAAATATTTTTTAAATTTGTTTTTATTGTTTTAACCAAACATCAGGAAGACAGTTTATAGTATGAAATTTTAAAAGTTAAGTAAAGCAAAAATGAGGTGATTTGTTACAAAATATTTTAAAATATATCAATTTTGCTCAAAGTCAAAATGTTGACATTTTTAAATTTTAATAAAAATTATTTTTAAGTTTTGAAAATACAATTTAGATATTATAATTGCAAAATACAATTTATACCTACAGAAAAAATGTCAGTACAAAAACTTTATAATTGTAGATTTTAGACTTTTGAGTCCCCGACCCCTTTAATTTATTTATTGCCCCTGCTTTTTATGTACTTTTGGTAATTAATTTACAAAATTGTCTAATAATTAATAACATTGCAAAAACATTTCTTCTGTCAGAGATAACATAGCATCGAGGGAAATTTAACGCTGTGTTTGGCCGGGATTTTATACAATGAAATGAAAATTATCAATTGCACGCTTCAAAGCACAGGTACTTTATTTAAATTTATCGTTAAGCCATCTACAAAGCGCTGACCACAGAGCGCCTTATCAGCTGATTGCATTACGTCTGATGAACTCGAACAATGCCAAAAATGTTGTAGCGGAAATATCTGCTGTTTCTTTTTCCTTATCATTGTATTATTGAATCAGAGAGATCCCAGTTACAAGGAGATCCCATGAAGATTAATGGATTGATGTGGCAGCATGAAGAAAAAAAACCCTCGTGGATTTGAAAGCGACAAATTATCACCGAGAATACATTTGAAAGAATAAGAATCTGCAAATAGCACTGTATGATAATCGATCTTTACTTGAGGAAGCAGCCTAATGCGTTGAGCTATAAATGACGGTCATGTTAAAATAAATGTTCTTTCACGTTTCCATGTTCACGGGAAGGGATAAATAATGACATTGGATTACATTTATTGTAGTTTAAGGGATCTGCTATCAATTTAAAACGGACCTAATTCGGTCCTTATTAAATGCAATTGCAGCTAGGAATGCGACATCGATGTCGATATTTTCAAAACGTCGATGTTTTGAAAGCATCGATGTTTTATAAGAAACATCGATGTATTTAACATAGATGTAGTAAAGCCGATGTTTTCAAAATGTCGATGTTTTCAAAGCATCGATGTTTTATAAGAAACATCGATGTATTTAACATAGATGTAGTAAAGCCGATGTTTTTTTAACATCCATGTTTACACTTGTCGATGTTTTTACGTTGTCGTTTTCTAATTTTTAATGAAAAATTTACCATTATAAAAAAATAACCAAGTAGTATAATTTCAATAATCAGTAAATTGAACGTACTTTTAGACCAAAGTGGCCAAGGGTAAAGGGTGTGTAAAGTAGCTATGAGACATCAATGTCGATGTTTTATAAAAACATTGTTGTATTTGCCATCGATTTATTAGAGCCGATATTTGTTTTCCATATATGTTTTTACGTTGGTGATATTTTATTGAATGAAAAAAACACTATAGTAAATATTAAGAAAAATAACCGTGCAAATAAGTATTTGTCAGTGATGGCGACATTTGTCCCATCAGCAAGTGTTTTTTCCTTAACTGGTGAAAAAAGAAGTCGTCTTAAGTTGGAGAAAGTTAACAAACTTCTTTTGTTACAAACTGTAAGTAACAAATATTGGGGTCTATAATATTTTTATTTACAGTAAATCAAAAATAAGTTTGTTGTGGTTCTTCCCCCCCCCCCAGCAAAAGTTGATAAATAATTAATAATAACTAACAATAATTATTGCTGTGTACCTACCTAATTATACTTATAGTTAGTAGTACATATGTCAAATTGTTGTAAATATTACTTTATTTTATGCTATTCAATTTGAAAATAGAATGCTTGATAATTATTCGTAAGAATTTTTTTTTTACTTTGTTTTGACAGTAAAAAAAGTCTTACTTTAAAATTACTAAACACGGTAAATGACAAATTAAATCTCACATCCAGCGAACATTAATTTTGAGCTTGCTAAACCAGTTTTAAAAAATGGGGGAGGGGGAGTTTAAATACACTGATGTTTAAAAACATCGATGTTTTTTGGGCTATGTATTATCAACATCTATGTTTTGCGATCGATGTCGCTAATTGCAGCTGGATGTACGGAGGAAATAGTTCTCTTTCACAAGCAAGAACTTATAAATATGAAATCGCATGCATTACTCTGTCTTCTTTTTTATGCAGTCTTTTATATTAATAAATTGTGTTAGTGAAAATTCCGTAAAAAACACTTCTCAGAAAAAATGAAAGCCAAATGTAGAGTTTGAAGTATCCTGTGCAATATATACACTAAATGATATTATATATTAAATACTCAGCTATTTGAACAGAGAAGTCGATTTATAATCAATCGTGAAATAGCACATCCGACATAAACTCAATGTGTCTTAATTTAATATCATTCTTAAAAAGATAATAATGAAAGTATAAATCTCACACTTTATCATCAGCAAAATACATTTATTTTAAGGAGTTGCATCCATATAAATATAATCTTTCTTCAACATTACATAAACTAAAGCAATGTATGGATAGCAACTAGAAAAATAAGTAAATCGAATAAAAGGTTGAAAACACTCTATTTCTGATTTTTAATTGGGAATAGCCGTCTTATACTCGAATTATAATTCCACCAATCAAATTGAATAGAACATGATTGTGTGAAAATAAATCCAACTACAAAGAATATTACATTACAATCTCTCATAAGATTAAAGGGAAATCTATCGAACCCAACTTCAGAAAAGAAGCTAAGCGAATTTCCTTCATCCTTGATATGATTGAATAAAAATTACTGAGTTGAATGGTAGATTGAGCTACGATATTTGTTTCCTTTCAATCGTAATTGAATTTCGTAGCAATCTAAGCAGAGTTCTCAAGAAAATGTCAGCCAGAATTTAGGTAGGTAGGTATTTTAATGAACGTCGCATTGGAGCAAGACAAAGAGCTATATTTGACGGTCCGGGATCAACACACGATGGGAAAGATCCGAGGTCAATAACGCATAATTTCTATACACGGTCTTTGTCAAAACATAAAAAGTATTTTAAAGTAAAATGTAAATAGAACGAAAATTGCTATTGTTGATGTATAGCATGCAACTTTTGCCTTGGATTATGGTTACAACAACCTAAGTCAGTACATTGTTAATAACAAAATACAGTAACTATAAGATGAAATGTAATTATAAGATGTAATGTAACTATACGATGGAATGCAACAATAAGATGTAATGTAACTATAAGATGTAATGCGACAATAAGATGTAATGTAACTATAAGATGTAATGTAACTATAAGATGTAAATTACAATTAAATTAATGTAAATTGAAAAGATATGGAGTAATTTGTTATAAGACACGCGTCTATTTGTCACTTAATTTTGTCTCTGCTAGGTAGTTGTATTAATGTATCACTGGATCAACACAGCGGGCTTTCGGAATCCATTCGTGATCAATCCTGAAGGAAAGGTTCTGAGGACAACACCTCGTCATTTTCAATACGGTCAGATGATACAGTCAGTACGAGCTCAACACATGAAATGGCACCGACTCTCCAAATTTACGCACCATGCCAACCTGAGGACATTTGAGACTACGATGCATTTAACGTGCACCAGCTCGTATGTACACGATGATCTTTGGTTTTTGTGGAGTTAAGAACTCGCAACCCTCTTTGTTTTCACCCGATACTCTACCAACTGGGTTATCGCGATTCCTGTCATCATAAGGACATTTTAAAATCCTATAGAATATTGTCTGCGTAAAATTGTAACAGCACCTAAACAACATCCAGTAAAAAAGCACACTCAACAGATTTAACAGCTAAGAATTGTATTATACACACTTTGGAGCTGCTTAAATCGTGCCTCTCTCCAAGTACATTCAACGAGATGTCTCGTTCGTCAAAACCTGATGACGTTTGCTAATGACGAGATATCTCATCATCATGATATTAGCGATTTGACGATATTAAGATAAGTTCAGTTTTCCTCTAATGACAATATATATCGTTCCCATAAAAATCTGGTCAGTTTTGTCTCAATTTAATGAATTACGATATGGTAATGAGGAGATACATCGCCGAGGTAACCACGAAAATGGTTAAATCATTAAATCGATATCGTATCTCTAAAATTACATTAACTCAATTTTGTTTCAGAAAGAAAGCTTCCTCTGTACGGATTTTGCAGCTCCATAGTTGTATTACGCATACAACTAGTTTTAAATCTAGACTCATTTGAATCACGAAATCCCTATCGTATCTTTCAAATTATATTAAGCCAAAATCATTATTCCGGAAGACAGCTTCCTATACGGCTTTTGCTGATCAAAGAGTATACATAGATTAAAATTAATTTCAAGTCCGATCTCAGTTAAATCACTAGAACGATTTGGTATCTTTAGAATTATCTAAACCCAAAATCTTCAAAAACACTTCGAAAAGAAAACTACCTTTTTTCGGGTACCACAGACGAAAAAGAGAGCCTTTGCACAAAGAGGAACTAATTTTAAATTCCAGGAATCACACTTCCTTGCAGGTAATAACTCGAACCGTTTAATCCCAACGCCCGATGCATTCCAAAAGGGTCGAGCAAGAACGCCCAGGGAGCAGTAGATCTGGCAGAGAGTTGGAGTTAAGACGTCTTCAGACTTAACTCGTAGGAAGGGTGCGCAATCACCCTCTAGGGGACGGGGGGAAGAGAAATGTGCGGGATGTACACATAAAATGTGCGAGCCCTGAGTACCAGAGCCATTTCTCACAGCCTGCTGTCAAACACAGCAGTAAGGCTCAGGCAAAGTTTAAAAGAAATCTGATACTGTTGAACTTCTTACTTAAAGAAGCCAGACTTTCTTCAATGGGGGAAATTAAGCGGAATTAAAGCGCCTAGAAAGGAACTCGCTGGATTGGAATTTGTAATTCGCTTTTAAATGTACCGGGATCTTTTTTTTTGTTCGGTTTATTTCGAGTATTTCGGGAATGCACGGGGTTCGGTGTTTTAACTGTTTCAATACCGAATGGTTAAATCGATTCTGAATGTGACCACGAATTCTGTTCAGTATTCTATATGTTTTTTATCATGTTTCATGTTCAATTCGAAAGAGAGCTTAATGACCTCCATTGCTTCAGAAATAACCCTAGAATAGTTGCTACTTTTCTGCTAAGGTTAGAATCGAACTAACCGTGCAAGCGAGCTGTAGCTGCAGACATAACAAGGTAAGCAATATAATTTCAGAAACAAAAGGAAATTTTGAAACAAAACATCTAGGAAATTTTATAAAATTAAAGTGTTGGTAGATCAGGGCGTCATCAGGAAGGAGCCTCATCCAGAAAACACAAAATGTTTTTTTTTCTACGTATGAGCAGCAATACGCTAAAAATTGTTCCTACACCCTTCCAAACAACATAAAAAAGCAAACACACAGTATAAAATGAAGCAAATAACGAAAATAAAATCCGCAGCAGCAGTCGGGAGGACGACGACACCAGGCCTGAAGATCTCCAATAGCCACTACACTTCTCATCCAATAAAACTCTAACAGTAATGACAGTTAAATTCTTGCCGCGGTAGCTCAGTCAGTAGAGCGTCGGGCTCGCATCATAAGGGTTGTGGGTTCAGTCCTCGGCGGAGCCTCCAATTCTGATGATTGCGAGATCGGCGCTTCGACCTGGCTAAAGACCGTCGTGTTCACTATTGGTGACTGGGGCACGTTAAATAGGTCGTGGTCACAATGTCCCCCATGTTCCCATACCAAATCAATACCTCTGGGGGTACCTGATCAGGGGGTTATCGGCCTCTGATTGGGATCTAAATTACGATATGTGTCAGTGAATGGATGTATGAAAGGGACCTTCCTGTAAGACGGATGTATCATGTATGTCGAGCAAAGTCGGACTTCCTCCCAATGGGGCTCAATAACATGGAAGGCACCCCCCTCGCCTCTTGCCGTCTTCGACTGGTCTGGCACTCCTCTGGTCTCACAGTGTAGGCATAAGAAACAACAACATATTCTTGTTGAATTGGAACTATTAAAAATAAAAATGGTAATGTTCATATTAAAAAATATATATTGTTCGTGTTAAATTATTCCGAACCGAGAGTGTTCTGATTTCAATTTTTAAGAAAGTCGAATAGTAAAAATCGTGTTCGTTTCCAGCCTCAATTTTAAAAGTAAAATTCAAGTACCGTATAATAGAATAGAGGGACAGCTAATACGTTCCAGAAGTAGTGGACAAATAGGATTAATTATAGGTTACATACTTGTTGTTATTATATAATCTTTCAAGAATAGTATGAAAGAAAGAAAAAGTGTTTTTTTTTTTTTTTTTAAATTGAGAAGTGTGTTTTTGAGATTATTACATTCTAAGAGAAAGTTAGATTAGGAGTTACGAATGTTTCTTTAACGCACCAGTTGACCAGCAAGCGTATTATAGCGGATTTTTTTAGAAATAATATAAGTCCCAAAACATTAATTTAATAAATAGACTTTTAAATCATTACGTTTTTCACGTTCCAGAAGTAGTGGACAGATAGGATTAATTATAGGTTACATACTTGTTGTTATTATATAATCTTTCAAGAATAGTATGAAAGAAAAAAAAAGTTTTTTTTTTTTATTGATAAGTGTGTTTTTGAGATTATTACATTGAAAGAGAAAGTTAGATTAGGAGTTACGAATCTTTCTTTAACGCACCAGTTGACCAGCAAGCGTATTATAGCGAATTTTTTTATAAATAATATAAGTCCCAAAACATTAATTTAATAAATAGACTTTTAAATCATTACGTTTTTCACGTTCCAGAAGTAGTGGACAGATAGGATTAATTATAGGTTACATACTTGTTGTTATTATATAATCTTTCAAGAATAGTATGAAAGAAAAAAAAAGTGTTTTTTTTTTTAATTGATAAGTGTGTTTTTGAGATTATTACATTGTAAGAGAAAGTTAGATTAGGAGTTACGAATCTTTCTTTAACGCACCAGTTGACCAGCAAGCGTATTATAGCGAATTTTTTTATAAATAATATAAGTCCCAAAACATTAATTTAATAAATAGACTTTTAAATCATTACGTTTTTCACGTTCCAGAAGTAGTGGACAGATAGGATTAATTATAGGTTACATACTTGTTGTTATTATATAATCTTTCAAGAATAGTATGAAAGAAAAAAAAAGTGTTTTTTTTTTTAAATTGATAAGTGTGTTTTTGAGATTATTACATTGTAAGAGAAAGTTAGATTAGGAGTTACGAATCTTTCTTTAACGCACCAGTTGACCAGCAAGCGTATTATAGCGAATTTTTTTATAAATAATATAAGTCCCAAAACATTAATTTAATAAATAGACTTTTAAATCATTACGTTTTTCACGTTCCAGAAGTAGTGGACAGATAGGATTAATTATAGGTTACATACTTGTTGTTATTATATAATCTTTCAAGAATAGTATGAAAGAAAAAAAAAGTGTTTTTTTTTAAATTGATAAGTGTGTTTTTGAGATTATTACATTGTAAGAGAAAGTTAGATTAGGAGTTACGAATCTTTCTTTAACGCACCAGTTGACCAGCAAGCGTATTATAGCGAATTTTTTTATAAATAATATAAGTCCCAAAACATTAATTTAATAAATAGACTTTTAAATCATTACGTTTTTCACGTTCCAGAAGTAGTGGACAGATAGGATTAATTATAGGTTACATACTTGTTGTTATTATATAATCTTTCAAGAATAGTATGAAAGAAAAAAAAAGTGTTTTTTTTTTAAATTGATAAGTGTGTTTTTTTGAGATTATTACATTGTAAGAGAAAGTTAGATTAGGAGTTACGAATCTTTCTTTAACGCACCAGTTGACCAGCAAGCGTATTATAGCGAATTTTTTTATAAATAATATAAGTCCCAAAACATTAATTTAATAAATAGACTTTTAAATCATTACGTTTTTCACGTTCCAGAAGTAGTGGACAGATAGGATTAATTATAGGTTACATACTTGTTGTTATTATATAATCTTTCAAGAATAGTATGAAAGAAAAAAAAAGTGTTTTTTTTTAAATTGATAAGTGTGTTTTTGAGATTATTACATTGTAAGAGAAAGTTAGATTAGGAGTTACGAATCTTTCTTTAACGCACCAGTTGACCAGCAAGCGTATTATAGCGAATTTTTTTATAAATAATATAAGTCCCAAAACATTAATTTAATAAATAGACTTTTAAATCATTACGTTTTTCACGTTCCAGAAGTAGTGGACAGATAGGATTAATTATAGGTTACATACTTGTTGTTATTATATAATCTTTCAAGAATAGTATGAAAGAAAAAAAAAGTGTTTTTTTTTTAAATTGATAAGTGTGTTTTTGAGATTATTACATTGTAAGAGAAAGTTAGATTAGGAGTTACGAATCTTTCTTTAACGCACCAGTTGATCAGCAAGCGTATTATAGCGAATTTTTTTATAAATAATATAAGTCCCAAAACATTAATTTAATAAATAGACACTTAAAATCAATACGTTTTTGAGATTTATTCCATTAAGAGAAGGTTATATACAGATATATAAATCTTTCTGAAACTCACCAGTTGACCAGCAATCGTATTACAGTAATTTGTTTTAGAAACATTAGAGTTCCACAATATTAATTTAACAGCTGTAATTTTAAAATCATTACGTTTATCATAGTCATCAATGGAAGATTTGTAGCATGAAACAGAAATTTTTAAGTCGAGAAATTATTATCTTATATATAATTGATTTTAACTACATAAAAGTTATTTGGATAGAATGATTTGCAAATATTAGAAAAGTTACTGTTATTAAAAAAAAACTAAATCATCAATATACCTATAGACAGTATTTATTTGCAGAAATTATATATACAATGCAATAATATGCATCTATACAAGGGCAGCAGGTTTGGTGTTGATTCTACAAAGCCTTTAGATGTATCTATGCATTTATACAAAACACGTACCAGAGAGGAAACGTTTCGGTTTATTTAGTTATCCAAGAGCACTATTAGAGGAAGTTGGATCAAGTTTGTGAACCACGAAGGATACACAAGAAAAAGACCAATTAATCGATCTAACGGAAGCAGCACAATGAAGTGCTCCCGTCGTGCAGAAGTCTCCGACAACAGAACGTCGGATTAGTAACAACGTTTATAAACCGTAACCACACTACGTGGGATAGTGAATGAAATAACAATAGAAAATTGGTGTTGAAGTCATTAAGCCGAAATATTTTCATTTTTATACTGCTGGGAGAAGCATCATTTTTCTATTGCTGGAGAAGTAAGTGGTTATAACTCATGATTATTCCAGTTTAATTAAATATTAAGAACTCAGTTACGAGATTAACGCATTAATATAGTTAGTTGTCCTTTTTCTCATGCCATTTATAACAAGGGGTAGGGTTAGTAACAACTTTTAAGGACCGTGTACCTGTTGCGTGGATAAAATAGAAGATTGGTATTAAAGTTACTAATCCGAAGTACTTGAAAAGCTTTAATTTTTCATCAAAGTGTTGGTAAAAGGTAATAACCCATGATTATTCCCTTTTTTTGAAATTTTCATTGTTTATTTAAGGACACAATTACGTTCATAGTTCTTAGATATTTTCTTTCCACGTAAATGAACCTTCCGTATCGTATGGATTAGTTATTTGGAGATATAAAAGAATTATTTCTACACTTGAATAATTTTTTTACAATACTCGCTCATTGAGCAAGTAATCCCGAAAACGTTTTTTCGCACCTGATGTTTGGTAAACCTTTAAATTTTGAGACTACGAGTATTCTAAATAAAGGTAGGTAAGCAGTGTTAATTAACGTTGCACTGGAACGTCACAACTATTGGGGACGGAACAAATAAATTCCGAATGAAATATTTGAACCCCCGAATAAAGAAATATATACAATTGGTTAACATAGATTAAACAGAAGCTATTTTCTAAACGAGGCAACTTCTTTTCCGCAAACTAAGAATGTTATTCGTAAAAATCAAAATAACTTTGGTCGATGTTTTGCAAGGTACAGGAATAAAATGTCATTTTCAGTGAGAAATTAAACAAATCCCCCTTTTCATTTAATGACTTTATGTCTTAAAAGGATTTTAATTTGTATGCAATCGATATATTCATACTCCAACACAGTTTTTAAACGTTCTTTCGAATATTTTCTACCTTGGATAATTCAAGTTGATGTGTGTGCCTTTTTACTAAGTTAAATTAAATTAATTTTCCTTTTGTTTGGTCGTATTTGTTAATGTTAAATTGCTAGAATCTATTTTTAGAATAATCTGTGATTAAAAAATACAATATCTTGATATTAAAAAAATGTTACCGGCGCAGGATTGAAAACTCGCATTTTTCGTTCGATTCGTAGTCGGTTACCCGAGAAAGTGCAGATCAGAAAATTACCAAATTGACGTGGTTTTGTTCAAAATTGTGCAGGGAACAAGGCAATGAAGATTTTTTCCGATGCGCCTATTAGTTTAGGTTTTATTAAGTGTCAAAAATGAAAAAGCGAAATTTCTTCAACGAGTGAGCAGAACACATGCACATTTTCAGTCTTCAGTCATGAGGTTTTTTTTAGAGTACCTCTCAACGTAAATTTTTGCAGTCAGTTGAGTTTTTTTTAGAAATTTAAAATGGTAAATGGGGATTGTTTTTTGAAATTCGGGAAAAATCGGGACATTTTCGTTACTTTTTATTAAAACTGTCATATCTATATCTTATTATTATTAGTTTTTAACTTTGAAAATAACGCAGAATACCTTAAAATGTACTCTTTCGTACGGTATGATTATTTTTGAAATTGGTTAATAAATAAATTTGATGCGATCAAAAGGGGTCGACGAGCGTCATTTATATATTTACAGAAACGTACTCTATACATCTCCTAAATCCAGAATTATAGTTTCAATTATGTTATGGACCATGGAATATGAAACTCTACATTTCAAAAGTAAAGTAAACAAACGTATGTCATGAAAAAATCAAATTACTTTCTACACTACGAAAACAAGACCGTTGTGGATTAAGAAAAAGTTCTTACATCTTCGCAAGATACTCTTTTATCCGGTTTCTATTTTTTAACCTATTTTTTCTATTTTTTAAAATTTATTATTAACTTTGTTTGCTTCGATATTTTCAGTACTTTACAAGTTATTGTATCAAGGAACAATTTCTTACAGTAAAACAATACTACGTTTTATGCAAATAAATAATTTAATTTGGTTAAAATTTGATCAAAGACAAAACCAATATGAATATTTTCGTAAAGTAATCATAATAAATTTAGAAAATTGGTGAAATGAAAAACATAACTCCTTTCTTATGTTTGTATTAATTTATTCTTATTTTTCCCAGTCTTTGCTGAAACAATATTGGGATGAAGATTAGAAGATCCTCTCGGTGGGTAAACTGGATAGGTTGGTTGTTTGGAATCATCATTTCACTGGAGCAACCAAACGGGCTATTGGAGACGGTCAGGAATCCACCCTAAATAGAAAGATCCGATGACAACACCTCGTTGTTTTGGATCATGGTGAGATGAAGAGGTCACACTTGAGTCGCAATCCTCTCTTCAAGACTCCACAACAGTACAGCGTGAAGACATTTGAGGACACGACATATTTAACGTTTACCAGCCTCCACTTACATGACAATATTTGGTTAGACCTAGTTTCGAACTCGCAACCCTTCAGTTGGAAATCCGTCTTCCACGGTCCTTTGAGTACACTAGACATCGTTTTAATATGACTTAAAGAGCTTACAACTTTAGTCATTCACTCTCATGGTTTGTGATTTCTCTTAGTTTCTCCAGTAATTATTTTTTTGCCTTGCTGTAATAAATTAGAAACTTTGCAAGTGTAAACTAAGAACTTGATAAACCTCAAATTTGGAAATTGTTATTTATAATAAGTCATATTAGTTCATTTTGTACAGTTTAAAATATATTTTTAATTAAATGAACTTGTTTATTTAATAATATATATTACTATGTAAACACTTATGTCCTTATATGGTAATATATAGGTAAATAATAATAGAATATAAGCATTTTTTTTTTTAAGATTTATTTTGCACCTAACGTAATTTCAGCAGCCAAAGAAAAATAAAAAAGTTTTTAATTTGTAGAAAACTTTTCTCACATCATAACTCGAATGCAGGGTAAGTAACGGAAAAATGAGCCAATATTTAGCTACCTAAGGCCATTTAAATTTCGTGCTGCAATAACCTCTTTGGACAATAAATACGCAATGAATATATACGACATGACTGTGCAAAGATAAAACAATCTTTGCATAGTTATTTATTATGGAAGGCTACATAAGAATGCATTCTGCCATTGGCGCAGTAGTTAAAGAATACATCCTGGACAAAGAAGCTTATTAAATTGCCTATTAGCATGCAATTTTGTGTAACCCGAAGGCTGAAAAAGAATCCCTTTAGAATCCTATCTGGAGGAATCCATTTTATACCATTCGTTTTATTCGAAATTTTCCCTTCCGAAACAAACTTAATACTGTTACTTCTTTTAATTTATCGTGTTTACGATATTTCCGAATCTTTTAACTAGTAATAAAATAAGATAAAATGTTTCGCGCTGTCTTATTAATAAAAAGGCTGAATCAGTGACCCTAAATATTTCATCCTCTTTAACTTTAATGTGGACACGAAATATTACGTTCTTTAACAATAATGAATTTTAGTTTTAAATCTGAAGTAATAAATGCTTTGAGCGCATTAATGCTTTTAATGTTCTGCACGCAGCTCGTATTTAAAAAGCGTTTGATTCTAGAGATGTAGTTAGCTGTGTAAAACACATATTTGAAATTATTTAGTGTAAATATAAAATAAACACTATAATATATATTACTAGCACAATTATACGGTATTGCTTGCTTTGAATTAGTTACATTTTGATTGAAAAGGGATCAGACTAGTCATTTGTCTTTCGTAAAAAAGAATGCTTATATAATTTAAGTGGAAGGGAAAATAATTTCAAACACCGTCTTAACTTTTTCATCTCTTCTACAATTTACTTCCTATGCAAACACGAATACATGACATATCCATCCATATACTCCTTTTCATATTCTACGCACTTCTGCTGTAAGACAAACTACAAAAGCTTTTAACGAAGGTGACTGTACATATGTCAATTTTTGAGCTTCGGAGTAATCAACGTCCGTTTACTTTCAGCAAAAATGGCAAATTTTCGGCAGATTAACTTATACTTAGCTTCTGCTACGAATGTATCTGACTTGTGGCATACTGAATATATATATATATATATATATATATATATATATATATATATATATATATATATATATATATATATATATATATATATATATATGTATGTATATATATATATATATATATATATATATATATATATATATATATATATATATATATATATATATATATATATATATATATATATATATATATGTATGTATATATATATATATATATATATATATATATATATATATATATATATATATATATATATATATATATATATATATATATATATATTGTAACAATGATTTATTGTATAGGAATGTATAGTCGCAAGTGACGCGGTGAGGCGTAAACAGGGGAAATAAAAGGAAAGAGAAATGGAGTGATCGGTTGGTATCATTGCCGGTAGAGGGCAGTAGATGTCTAGCCGCTGTTGAACATGATGCATCGCAGTAGGGAAAAGCGCCATTCACAATTGTGCTGCCGTAGACGATTGGTGACTTTACGTATGCAGAAAAAGCAGACATGCATTGCATGTACGGCCGTGCAAATGGTAACGGCAGAGCTGCGTTACGAATGTATCGCGCGGAGTATCCTGATCGACGAATGCCGGATCATAGAATTTTTCAACGGTTACATCGTCAACTTTGTGAAACAGGTGCGTTCGACGTCAACAGACATGGCGCTGGTCGAGTAAGAGCTGTACGCACTCCAAGGCTGGAAGAAAGCATCTTGAACATTGTGGCTGATAGACCCGAGTCAAGCACAAGAACTGTTGCGCGTGACGTAGGTGTGAGTCATCAGACTGTATGCAGAGTGTTAAACGAAAATCGCTTACACCCCTTCCATTTTCAGAAAGTACAAGCATTGAATCCGGCAGATTATCCTCGCCGCGTGAACTTCTGCCTGTGGGTGATGCAGCAATGTGCGTTGCAGCCGGATTTCGTAGATTATGTGCTATTTACAGATGAAGCGACATTTTCACGCGAGGGTGTCTTTAATGCGCACAATTCCCATGTGTGGGCAACCGATAATCCACATGCAACGCGTCGACATGCGTTTCAACAACGTTTCAGTATTAATGTGTGGGCTGGTATTGTGAACGACTTTTTGATTGGCCCATACTTACTACCCACGCGGCTCACTGGCGGAAGCTATCTTATTTTTCTGAAAGAAGTGTTACCACAATTGCTGCATGATGTTCCGATCGCCATTCGTAACCGCATGTGGTTTCAGCACGATGGGGCGCCAGCACACTTCAGCATTGATGTACGGAATTACCTGAATGCCACGTTTGGTACTCGATGGATTGGGCGTGGTGGACCAGTCCCTTGGCCACCCCGATCTCCCGATTTATCGAGCCTCGATTACTTTTTATGGGGACATCTAAAGCATCTTGTTTATGAGACTCCAGTTGACTCAGATGAGGATCTCGTCGCTCGCTTATCTGTAGCTGCTGCAGGTGTGCGTGAAATACCAGGCATCTTTGAACGTGTACGCCAATCGCTCCACCGACGCTGTCAAGCATGTATCGATACTGGTGGACGCAATTTTGAACAATTACTGTAAACATGACACTTGTCAACAACGCTTTCAATAAAATCTTTGTTTTTCCTTTCGGCCGTTATTTCCCCTGTTTTCGCCTCACCGCGTCACTTGCGACTATACATTCCTATACAATAAATCATTGTTACAATGTCCTGTACCTACCATTAAAGTTTGTACCATGAATTCGGGACCACCCTGTATAGATATATATATATATATATATATATATATAAAGGAGTTTACTTTCTAGAGAGTGAAAGTGTAAATAGGATTGCAGCGATCAACTCTGGATGGTGATGCCTGAACTACAGGTGACTTCATAATGACCACTTGGAATTTGATTTCCTGATGGCGTGGTCACACCTAATCTGCCACCTCACTCTCCAAACTATCACACCCAAAAACCCACACCTCTCCAACACACGTGAGAGGGCAGTTGAGATCACGAGAGATTTAATGTGCACCATCAGGTCATATGCATTTGGATCTTAGGGTAGATTGAGTTTCTAACTTTCAACTCCGGTTGCATAATAACTCCGCTTTCAATCCGTCTACCATGGCCCGGTGATGCACCCTAAACAACGTTCCTATAATACTGAAGCACATTTCAGGCTAGATAATTTAACATGCACCAGCCTCCTTTATACACAACGACCTTTAGTTGGATTCGAACTCGAAACCCCCCCCCACTCCGGTTTCTAATACGTTACTTTTCTAACCAAGTTATTGTGGTTCTTAATTGTTGGGGTGAAATCAGATTATATTTTATTGAATAACACAATTCCCCCTACCACCTTCGTTCGAAAATAAAATGTCACGACATGCTAAAGATAATAAAATTCATACGTATTTCAAACATTTGTGACAACACGATTGCAAAAAAGCTCCTTTTTCAACTCGAATGCTACTCGAGTTTTATTTTACACAGGGTATGCCTTGTGTTTCAAAACTTCGTAGAGGAAATGGAAATTTAACTGAAGTGAAATAAAAGAGAATTGATTTGAATTTTTTACAAGTCTCCCACGAATTGAAAAACGCAGAATCGCTTAGCATCGAGCATTGCTTTCAAATATGAGAATAATTACTTGCTAAAGAGAGGTGGCGACGAAGCGAAAGTTAATTACTCCACCTGAAAATAAAAGTTTTCTTCCTTCTGGCTCTTTATTGAATTTTCGACTACTTGAGTGGAAATGAAGCGAGGCCTTTTTTTCTTTGCCACTGTACTTCCGAGTTGAAGGCGAATCAGTATTAAAATTGCTTTCAAAAATTACTTTCTGGTGAAGAGAATTGATGATAATGCACATTCTCTCTTAGTGTGGATATTTTATGATAATTTCATATGTAAATATTGCCATTTGCATATCTTTGACGTTACTTTTTTTTTATTTTCGTAAACGTATATTTGATTCAATATTACGTTTTGAGTGTGCGTTCTTTACTTTTTATAACGAAAGAACCATGTCTGGAGACAAGACGTAACTGAGATTTTTGTATGTATTTTGACTAGTTCTTTTCAAACCATATAACATTAGTAGGATAAAGTGTAAAATCTTCCTTGAACTGTTTTAAATAAAAGAAATAAAAACAATACCATCCGCCATATTTAACTTCACTTTTTGTTCACAGTGATTTTTCGATTTTTTTCCTCAATTCCTATGATAACTTATATAATTAGAATACATTTTGCACAGAAAACTACCGTATTTAGAATATCTGTTATTTTTAAAAACATTTCAAGCCAAGCTACAAAACCTGAAAACTCGCAAGAAACATGAAATCGAAATTCCATAATCTGCTCTAAGATGAATAAAATGCAATCTTGTGTAATACCAGCATTTAAAACTTTGGAGCTAAAAGCTAGTATTTCTTTATCCTTTATTTTGTGTTCTGATCGATTGATCAATTTTTCTCTACCAATTTTGTCAACGATTTGCTAAAATTAAATAGATTTCATGAACGGAAAACATATTTTTTTAGTTTATTAACCAAATACACTCTATAACAAAAAAATCGATGCAGCAAGAAGTAATCATTCGATTGCTTTGAAATAAATTTCGTATGCAAAAATGTTTTGACCAAATATGCAAATGATTAAAATTTGGTGTCCAATGAATGAATAGTGCGATCTCCAGCGCATCGAAACTGGGCATCCAGCAGATGTATATAAGGAGTTGTTCTTGAAGTGCTGTTTTGTTAAAAAATTCTGCTGCATTGCGATTTGGGATACCTTTCAACGACTGGAAAAATGCCTCGCCGCAGGATTCGAGCTCATTACCAGCAACTTTCAGAGTATGAAAAAGGTCGTATCATTGGATTGAAAGAGGCAGGTTGGGCAAATCGGAGAATCGCTCGTAATGTGAGTCGAAGCGATGCGGCGATTAGAAGATGATGGCAAGAGTGAGTGGACAATGGCAGATTTCAGCGTCATGATGGTAGCGGTCGACGTAGGGCCACAACAGATCGCGAGGACAGAGTGATTGTCAGATCAGCTGTCAGAGCGCCTGATTCATCGCTATCAACCATCAGTCGTGCGACCCACACACGAATGTCCACCATGACCATTCACAGACGGCTGAGAGCGAAATCTAGGCTTGCACCGATCGTTACGCCACCTGCCATTCAAGCCTGCACACTGTCGAGCCAGATTACAGTGGTGTTTGGCTCGATCAGGCTGGAATGATGCTGACTGGGGACGTATAGTCTTTAGCGACGAAATCCGCTTCCAACTGCGTCCTGACGATCATGGAAGACGTGTCTGGAGACGCCCAGGGCAGCGTGCCGATCTTGCTTTCACTATTGCACGCCACACGGGCCCTCAACAAGGAGTTATGGTCTGAGGTGCCATTTCCCTTGATAGCCGGACCCCTTTGGTCGTCATTAGAGGTACACTTACAGCACAGCGGTACGTTGACGACATTCTGAGACCTGTTTTGCTACCATTCCTTTCGCAGTACCCTGGGCTTATTTTTCAGCAAGACAATGCCAGACCACATACGGCACGTATTGCTATGAACTATCTTCAAGCTTGTGAAACACTTCTTTGGCCAGCCAGATCACCAGATCTCTCTCGTAAAGGTGAAGACGCTCATGGTCGCTGATGGTTCTGGCTCTTCTGATGATCGTATCGAAGGAAACAAAAAGTCAGAAGTATCTTGTCATAAAAAATCTGACTAGATCTTGATGGACGAGATACCTTGTCATTAGAAAAAAATACTGATCAGATCGTGGTCTCGTAGAATAATCGCCAATATCTTACTAACAAAATTTCTCGATCACTAGCAAAATTTGTCAGATTTTAATAGACGAGACAACATTTCGTCAATGCCACTTGGACGGTTAAACATGTTTTCTCTAGTATCAGATGCTGTGTTGGTTTTGTGAATAGGTATTATGATAAATCTACATTTGTATGTCAGAACACCATAGAAAAAAATCGAACAAAACGTAAAATAAAACATTCGTTTCAACATTGTGCGAAAATATTTTCGGAATCTGTTTTTATCTTCCAAATCACCGGAAAGTATTCCTGATCTTTTATTCAGATGCAAAAGCATTTAGAATCTGAATTACCCAAGAGCCTGTCCGTCCAATTATTATCATTGTTTCAGTTCGGTTAGGAGAACGCTATCCAAAAGGAGATCGAAGTCGTATTTGTTTAACACCGAAAAAAGAACTCTGCGAACATTCTTTTCGGGAATAAACTACAAGACATCGTAAAAAGGCTTGTTGTTCGCACCTCCCATCTCGAGAATATTGGGTTGCAACCACGCGCATAATGACCTCGCGAGTATTAATTCAAACTTAAATTAAACCACTACAAAAAGTAAGCTCTACCCAAAAACGGAAATTTGCTGCCTTCAGCCCTCATTATTAGCTGACGTTGAAGTTTTCTAGCTCTCATTTCCGTCAAAGAACAATTTAAATGAACACAATAAGTGAATAAAAAAGCAAACACGAGACCTCTTTATTATAATGTGCTAAGAGCGGTGGGCAAGAAATTGTAACAGAAATAACCACTCTCTACGGTTTTAATTAAAGTCATTGTTTAAGGTTTTATAAAAGCGAGACTACATTTACATGCTTTGTGTTCTTTTCGAACAGAAATCAGATTATTGCAAAAGGGAAATTGTGTCTGTTTTTTTGGTAAAAACCACCAATTTTCGATTTTATTTTGCAACGCAAAATTTAATCCTCTCGAGGAAATTTTAAGTGAAGGAAATATAGTAAGCGCATATTTTGATTTATTATAAATATACTATATTTTACCTGAAAATGTATTTAATTTCACTTCAACGGTTATGAAGGTTAGTTGGAGTTTGGTGTTGTATAGTTGGAAAAACTTCACCTCAACTCAAGAAAGACAGGAAATTATAGCGTCGCAAGCAGACTTGAGCATACCATCTGGGATAAACCTTTTTATTGATGACCCCTCTTAAGGAAGGCACTTCATCAACATCAAACAGGAGCAACACAGCGGGTTATTGACGTAAATCCAAGATAAAGCTCGAAGGGAAAGATCGGATGACAATCCCACGTGATTTTTAATCACGGTCAGACGATGACGTTACACCTGAGTCGGTACCCTACTCTAAAAGCTTCCACACCAGGCCAACTTGAAGTGACGACAGATTGAACGGGCACTAGCCCCCTTTATACACGACGGTCTTTGATGACTCCATGGAGACCTATCTGTAGGTGTATGACGGTTTCATGCACCTGCAGTATCTTATGGATCTTATCTTTTCCCATGGGTTTTACTGCCTATGGTAAGCATGGGATCGCGACCCCATGATCACTAAGTGATCGGTCTTTACTTTTCCGTTTTTTCTTTACGCAATAACTTTCCGTCAGTCTTGTGTTTGACAGCCGGGCCAAATATGGCACATGAGGGAACATGTTTTTGCAACAGAGGCTAGCCACTATATGACAGTTTTCGACAAGAAGATCAACTATCAGTAGGGTTACTCTGAGAGGAAAAAAATTGGTGAATGAATCTCATAGTAATCTATTAGATAATTGAGTAGCTTAAACGTTGATTGAAAATTATGCCCAAAATCATTTTATCTATCATAGAATCCCTTTTCTTACCAAAATTAACTTTTCTTTCATAAGAAATGCAAACATCATTAAAAAAGTATTGATGATGTAGAAAAAAAAATATGTAAGTGGAAAATAAATTTATTAAATTCAATTTTGACATTTTTTCGATTCTATAACATAGTAGGGACGAAATGCACATTCTACCTTTATCCATCCATATAATCCATTTCACATACAACGGTTTAGATTTATATATAGGACAGACACACAACAACTTTGTTTTATTTATCCGTTATTTTATTATATCCGTTGTTGTCATTGGACAATAAACAAATCACATATTTCTGTGTAAGGTACGTATGTTAAATATTCATGAATACTTCAAAATGAAATTCAGCAATATCTTCACAACGAAACTATATTTTTGTATATGTGTTACAAACATTATCTGTATATGAATATAAATTATTAGTTTCATTCAAATAGAAAAATAGAACAATGTTAAATTAAGTTCGCTTTTAAAATTTCCATCTGTAAGATTGTAGAGTGCTTATAAATAGCTTGAAATCTCTCTTTGTTTATAGTTAAAACATTTCTTAATTTTCATGACAAAAAATATTTTAATCATGGTAAACAGCGTTCAAAGAGTATTTAAAATCATAGATTTCAAGTTTCATTATTCTCGTTTGGCTTGTGTTTGTTTATTTTAAATCATGATACAACCTAATGTTCCTAAATCGATTTCCCGAATCCTTTGATCAAAATTTCTTCCCACTCTTTTCGAGACAGAAGCAAATCATAACGCAAAATAAAACAATTCAGGATACCTGCAAAGTGGAATTGTTTGTTCACTTGACATTCTTTGTAGCAGTTGAAGGCTGTTTGTTTTCTCACACATTATTTAAATTAAATTCACAATGGATTTTATTAAGTGCCTTCAAACTAAGCAGTGCTGACAACTTGAACATGAATAAATAATTTTTCTTCTCCAGAAAAGTAAATGAGGATGCATCAATTATGGATTGTCTTGATACGTAAATTGCAAAGTACATTACATCGGTTGTGTTCTGCACTTTAAACGAGAGTTTGTAAAATGTGGTTACTGAATTAAAACCTCAAACTTTAACTTTATTCGTTTTTCAGTAGACAAATCGATTTATTGTAATTACAAGTTGTCCTAATCCATAGATTTTAAATTATTTTATGATTCAGTCTCGATGCTATTTATCAAATTATATACTTTTTGAACAAAACCCTTTCACTCAACGCTATCAATTCAATTAATATACTGTTAGTTTCCGCAAAACATTAACCTAATAAGTTTAAAGTATCAATATATTCTTCGTGTCCTTTTATTTCGTTTCATTTCAAACGAAGCAAGGCTTACATTTAATCCGTATTCAATCATTCACCATACTAAGTAAGGTTCCAAAGCATCCTGTCCTAACATGTTTAAACAAGGATCAACAAGTCTATCACCGTCAGAAATCATACAATTCTTTTCAGTTAAAATGTTGCGGCTCTAGCATCATCAGCACTAAAGCTATACCCCCAGATATAAGTAACGTTTCCCAATATTCTGAAATACTTAAATTTTAGTATTTCTTGGTGATTACATTTTCAAAGTTTATTTGCTTTGAAAATTGATGGCGCATCTGAATGGGAAAATATTGTGCCAGTGATGTAGTAGTCTTTTATGCAGTTCTCCCAGTAGTTTCAAGGACAGGAATTCTGATTATTGTAATAGTATGAATAGGAAAGTTAAATATCCCGTTCTAAAGGTGTATTGAAATAAAGATTGATTATATTGAGATATAGCAGTTATTGTTTCATTCTTTTACCGCACTTTCAAACTCTTTGGTCGTAGATTTTTTACTCTTGCTGTGGAAGTTTTTTTCTCCCAGTAAGATAATTCAATAAGGATATTTGAAATACTGGAATTAGGAATCATAAATTGCAAAATAATGAATGAAATTTAATGATATGCAATAAACCATCTACTACAGTAACATTATCACTTAAGTGTATTGTTTTTTACCGTTTAACTTGATTTACTTCTGAAATTGTAAGATTTTCTCAAAACGTTATATGCTATATCCACACAATTGGCGCTATATTGCAAAAAGAAACATTATTTATACTTAACTATTTATACAATAAAATTGAAGTTAAATTAATTAATTAATTGTGATGAGTGGTAAATAGAATTTGAAAAAGGTTTTAATACCATCTTATTTTTCATCAAATAAATGTATCCAATTATTTCTCACTAATCAAATAAGTATATTTATAAAGTTATTTTTTTATGATTTAAATAAATATTTCCATCAAATAATTTTGAATTAATCAAATACATTAATGGATAGAGTTATTTTTATAGAATACCCCAAATTAATTTATCAATAATTATTTTTATAGATAACTTAAAAGTATTCATATTTTGGCGAAAAATGCTGTTTTCTTTTAGAGTAAACTTTTAGTTTCTGTTTGAGCATGTTTCTGAATAATATGTGTAGCGTTGAATAAGGTCAAAATATTTTATTTTCTTGTACCGCATTCATTTCCCCGGTAATTTATTTTTAATAAGCAGCTTTTTACAAAATCATACATTTTCCTCATTAGGAATTAACAACGAGCGCACATTAAATACAATTAAAGTTACAACTAAAATCAGAAAACTACAATATAAGCAGTACCAATATACATCTCCTTATCATAATACTCCCAGGTATACGAAGCTCAGCAGCCTAAATATTTTTCTAAACCTTCCTAGAATCTAACGTAGTTGGTTCTTATTAATTCTGCAAGTGTTCCTCATGCGTCAATTGAGGTTCTAATTACTTTAACCGTCAGGAAAGAAGTGGATGTGAAGTTAGAGTGCGGAAAGAGAAGTTGCGATCGATGGATGAAACCTCCTCGTCTTTGAAGATGATACGTCTTGGTTTATAGAGTTGCATCGAGGATGCGGATTTGCAAATTTGTTTCCCGAAATGTTCAGATTTCTCTTTCCGAGACGAATTCTGTGGTGAGGTCTCCCGTTAGTTTGCATTTCTGAATACATGAATAAGATGGAATTCGGGTAACATATTTATGGATTTGTCAATACGTCATTTTCGAAAAGCCCTCCATTCCGTTCTTAATCTATACTTTTGAAATAGGTGTTTTGCGATAAAACTATTGTGGAAGGTTGGTCCTAAATTCATACCTTAATGAAGCTGAGAGACTTAGATTAAATAATTTTATTTCCATAAATACAATATTCATTGAACTGATGTATTCTTTAGTAGAAAAGATTTTCGTAATCATACGATGCTTTCATTAAATAATATCCTCCCACTTTGTTGAATGTATGCACTCTTTTACCATATGCACTTTTCTGAGTTCATTAGTTTTATTTTCAATTTGAAGCAAATTACTATTCTAATTTATTTATAGAGCCGTCTATTTGGTATGATGTTCAGAGCGTTTGCCTGAAAGCCAAGCGATTCTTTTCCACGTTTCTTAGCTTGCTTCAGAGTGTTGGTGATTGTGGATGTTGAGTTGGTATTTTGTTTAGTTAAAGTCGCACTGGAGAAACACAGCGGGTTTTTGATGATGGTCTGGGATCAAACCCGTTGAAAAGATCCGCTGGTAACACCACATAAGTGCATGTTGAGAGAAACTATCGATGCCCACTGAGTGTTTTAACACAAATAGCCATCCGTTTGCTCCTACAGTGGTGACATATGGTCAAAGAAGTCAGTGTGGTATGACATGACAGAGAATTATGATTATTCGAATGTACATCCTGTATTCTCTTCTAACATTCAGAAATAAAACTTATTTGAAAAATCAACCATTTTGAGACGTATAAACATTCAGCAACCGTTAAATTTTTTATTCAGAATTTTTTAGAAATTTTACATTGCTTGAAAAGACAACTAAATTTTGTATTTTGAATTTTTTATATCGGTATGGTTTTTGTTCTTGCATTTGTGATAAATGTTTCTGCCATCTGTGTTTTGCGTTAATTTATTGTATATACGATAATCATATGTAAATGAAATTGCAGCATGTCTTGGTTGACATATTTTCTGTTTTACTTTTTTATTTTCTCTTAAATAGGATTTAAATGCTTCTGCTTTAATCCTATTTGATAATATGTTACTTAAACTATAAAGTATTACAAATAATTTCACTGATAAGACATACAAATAATGTAGAATTATCTGTCCTATCAGAGTCATTATTTGTGACTCGTATATTGCTTACAGAATCGTATAATAAAGCAGAATAATTTGAACTATATTTCAGCAAAAACAAAAACTTAGGACAGAAATTTGTTTTTCTTACAGGATTGAAAAGTATGAAATTTACGTGACTTAAGGCTTGGTGCACACATCCGGTTTTACAACGTGCGGCACCCCTACGGTAACGCAAGTGTGGTCTGAGATATATTAGATCCAATGGAGTAGTGCACACATGCCTCCGGCACAGCTGCGGCGACGCACGTTCAACTTGCTTGAAATTTGTACCTCTGTTCCCCACGGCGCCGGAGTTCGCCGCACACGCTTCACCGGTCTCAAGTACCTTGTTATCATAAATCAATGGAATATAAATAATAATTAATAAATGGTTGTATCAAGTAACGTCTATTTTGTTTCAAAATATACTTTTTTACAAGAACTAACGCGTTTTCTTTGATATAATATTTATCGCAAATGGCTCGAATTGAGTACTTGCATCATTTCACGGTTGTGTGTGCACAGTTGAACTTCGGTGCCGCAGCGGCGCCGCAAGTTGAAAAACTGGATGAGTGCATCGGGCCTTAAAGTCTTTCAATAGTGAATATGAAATTCACAAGGCTTGTAGGTCTTTAAATCATAAATATGAAATTTACATGACTTCTAGGTCTTTAAATCCTGAATCTGAAATTTAAATTACTTCTATGTTTTATAAGTCATGTAGAATTGCCAAATGCGCCTAACATGGTTATTAGTTTAGATATCGCAAACATTCAGAACCTCATGTTTCCTTGTAATTACCACGAACGAGTTTACCAAGAATTGGTAGAATACCTCACAACTCAAAATTTTACTTGTGCGTATTTTGTTACCTATAATTATTTTCACTGTATGAAATTGGCCGTGTAAACATTCGTCCCGTAATATCATTGTAAATATTAACCATCTCAGCGTCAATAAATTTGTGACTGGTGCAGTACTGCTTTTCCCCCACAACACTCACATAATGTGTATATAAACACATCCATTGTCTGAAAGAATCCTAGAACGTTTATATTAGTAAGAAAGCTCAAAATTGGTTAAAAGTGGTGCAAGGAAGAGTGTGGGTTGAAGAACGGTTATATTCGTGCTAACCCATCAGTGGCCTAAAAGTATATCTACGAGGGTTAGAAGAAAAGTAATCCTTTCAGAAGAATTACTCGTATTTGGATGGGTATTTTTTATTGTATGAAACACGAAAAGTTTCTTTAGAATATGATCTTCTAATCATATAACTTCATTTTTCATAGCTAAATACTTTGGTAGAATAACTCCAACGATGAAAACGTTTAGTGAAGCCGTCATGGAAGAACCCCACCTCCTGTTTCCTCAGCTAGCTAAATACCGCCTATTAATATCCTCATTGGAGTTGTAGTGATTTCCACGAAGGATCCTTCTTTTGGATATTTTGGAAAAATTTGGATATCACACGGCGTTAGGTCTGGACTGCATGGCGGATGCATTACTGTGTAGAGTTTCAATTTCCTCAGCTCTACCATTGTGACGTGAGAAGTACGTGGCGAGCGTTGTCAAGTTATAGGAAAACATGTTATTTCCCCCTTTGAATACTCTTTAAACGTTTATCTAGAGATCACCGGTTCTCACGAATCATTTCATGCATTACTTTCTGTAGAAACTCATCGGTTGCTGACAGAGGTTGATTAACACTTTTTCACATAATTCCAGTGTTCCAGCTTTGCATATGTTGACTTAGTGACGTACTGTGCTAACACCAACACATCTATTACCATAAACGACGTTCATTATTCGATTAATTTGCATTGGAGCAACACCTAATGTGAAAACAGCAATGTGCTTAAAATGTAGTGACGAGCTTCTTTCACGAGATCCCATTCTTGCTACAATAGCTTTCACAGCGACAGCTTGCCGATGTGGCATAATTTGCCGATTGGTATGTCAATGAACACAACGACACAGCCTGAATTACAGTGAATACATTTTTTTCACTATACCATATGTACAATAATTTATAATATCAGGGATTTTTATCGCTAGGTCGTAGTCGCTCTAATCAGGATATAATGGTATCTTCTCTACGGCCTACACCAGATCAAGCTCTCCAACAGATGTATTTCTGTGTCACCAGACTTCCCTGGGAAACGTTCAGTTACAGGGAGCCATCGTGAGCCCCTAAAATCCATCAATTAAACCACTATAGAATACCACTCCGATAGATATTTCTGGAATTTTCGGCCGCAGGTATGTGCTGTTAAACCTCTGATACCGAGTCGTTGTTGGGGACATTATACCGCTTAATTGAGATTGTAGAGGTAGCACAACAAGACAAATTGAAAGATGTATCGTGACTGCTCTGCCACTTGTTGAAGTAAAATAAGCATGAAGGCAATATTTTTCAATTCACCATTGTACCCAAGTGAAGGAACAAATCCATTCCTCAATCCTCCAGTTGGTTTTTATATGATATCTCGTCAATCAAGTTCCGACAAATTTTGCTAGTGACGAGATATCTCGTTATCAAGAAACGTACTGGCTATTTTTTAATTACGGTATCAAGATGTGATTAAGATCTAATGACGAGATATCTCGTCCATCTACTTATTACCAGTTTTTCTAGTTACGAGAAACATAACAACCACCAGGAAAGGGTTCAAATCAGATTCAATTCAATTGTATTTAAACATTTTTATGATATGGTGCTTGGAAATGCATTAAGCTTTAACAATGCAGATAAAGCCTTGTGGTTGATAAAAACTAATTTATTCCCTTCGAAAAAGCAACCCCTTTATTAAAAGACATACGATACAATTGACGCACTTCTCAACATTATCGCAACACCACAGAAAGTTGAGGACGACTTAATTGAAAATTATTTTTTTAATTCTAAAATAAACGGTTTCGCAGAATTGAAGCGACAAAGCTTCATTGTAATGATTAAAAGAATCCTAACCGCTGGGAAGGAAATTAATTAAGTAAATAATACATGTTAAGAACAATCCCGAGGGAGTTTTTCCCTTTCTATTTCGAAAAATGCGGCAATTCAACTTCGATAAACTATCGGAAGCGAACCACCTTACACCCTCGTAATTCTCCTCTCCGAAACATTATTCGCAATCACAGAAACACGATCGCTGACAATTATCTTTCAAATGAGATGGGAATAACATTTAAACTTATTTCGGAGGGAACTAGCAGTTGATTTTAGTTGCGTTTTTTTTTGCCTCTCTCAACTGCGAACACCGGTGACTTTCAACAATCAGACTTAAACACATTGCTAGAGAATGAATGTACCTTTAAAACCCCAGCGAAATTTGAATAGAGAGGAATAAAAAGTGAATAGATTCTAACCAGTCTCTTCTTTTCGAGATGATTGAAATTAAAGTTACCCGATTCAGGAATAGGAGTAATCATGCAAAGCAGTTAAAAATTACAAGGCACACTTAAATTACTTTTCGATTGTCAGGAAAAACAGAATCAACAAATAAGGCAGAAAAGGCGTTCGCCCTTACAAATACCGGCCTTTAAAACATTCAATAGTCTCAGCGTAATTACGGGGCATTCGAAGGACAGTGTATAAATCATCATAGTTGTTCGAGAAAATTAGAATACGGTCGCATTGCAAATAAAAAAGTAGAATAATTGTCAGTTTTGTTTTCCGATTTTTGAAATCTAACATCCAAACCAATAATGATGATGTACTTGATGAAGGGATTTGTGTTTGTTTGCCTCGAATAGAAATGCCTATTTTTCTGTGTAGTCTTATTTCATTCAGTTTGATTCAGATTTATTCATTTCCCCCAATTTAGGTAACTTTGCTTTGGATCGGCGATTCTCTTTGTTTTGTTTCTAGCGCATTTCTTGTGGCGTAATATTGTTGATCTACAACACAAATTATTCCGCTTAGCTGACTAATTATACTGTTGTTTATAAAAACTGAAACCTATGAAGGAGTCATCAGAATTAAATGAATTTTAATTCACAAACGGCTTGTATTAGTACAAATAAATGAATAAATTTTAAAAGCAAAAAAACACTATTAAGTGTCCGAAATCAGTATTTGGTGTAGCCAATACGCGTTGCAATAAATACTGTTATACGACGTGGCATGGAGTGAAACATATGTTGAATGTCTGCTTGTGGAAGATAATTCCATATTGTTTGTATGTGCACCCAAAGTTTCTTCTTTTGAAGCTGTAGGACGCGGATCACGAGCGAGACGCCGACCAACCAAATCCCACACGTGTTTAATAGACGACATATGCGGCGAATAAGCAGGCCAAGAAAGAAGTTGCATGTGTTGGACTGAAAAGAAGTCTCGAACATTCCTTGCAACATGTGGGCGTGCATTATCCTGTTGAAAGATTGCTGCAGGGATGCCTTGAAGGAAGGGAACGACTTCGGGCTCTAGCACTTCACGGACGTACTTGTTGCTATTCAGATTACCCTCAATTCGTAGCAGTTGAGATGGTCCATGATACGACATCGCACCCCAGACCATAACTATGGCTGTTCGACCACTATGACGTTCGATAACGCACTTTGGAAGGCAGCGTTCACCGGCATAGCGTCCAACACGAATGCGGTAAACAAGGTTCCACAAATTAAAGCTAGATTCGTCAGAAAAGACAAATTATTGCCAATCAGCCCTCCAGGCTCTGTGCTCATGGGCCCATTGCAAATGCAGCCGTCGATGGTTTGGCGTGAGGGGCTCCTGTATAAAGGAATCCTTGCACACTGTCCACGGTGCAGCAGACGCTGGCGAATTGACGAAGCCGACATTAGTACACATGTAGAAGTAGACTAAAGTGCTGCCAACTGCCTGGAGGAAGCTGTACGGTCATTCACCGCCATTTGGACCATGTGTCTATCATCGCGCACTGACGTCACCTTCCGTCGTCCACTCCCAATTTTTCGAGTTGTCCGGTGCTCGTCGGTCCACTGCTTCCAAACTCACACCACTGTGGAACTGTTCCGTTGCACACGAGCTGCTATTGCGCGATAGGAAAATCCTCCTTCACGAAGGCCGATGATTCTCCCCCGTTCAAACTCCATAAGTTGTTGAAATGTCACCCTATTTCGTCGTGGAGGCATACTGAGGTCTCACTAAACCTTCGCCACTAAAAAAGAACCATGAACTATTTTCAACGTCCCGCTACAGCACTCTATTTATACGCTTTTAGCATCAGTTCATAGGGCGCTGCTCACACCACGCATGCCTGGTGGCTCTGAAACTTTACTATTTTGTATAACATCCTATAATTGATATTTGCTGTATTCGGATGATTCCTTCATGGTGTTGCATTTTTTTACAAACAGCAGTGTAGTTTCGATTTGGCTTCATTATTTATGTAACGTTTAGAGACTTATAATTTATTTCACTTTTTTGTTCAGTTGGTAAGTATAATTAGTAATATTTGTGATGGGAGCTTAAAACTTTTTCAGTCGCAATAAATACTTATATGTTCAAAAACATTATGTACAAAACTTATATGTATATAAAAACAATATGATTTAAAAGCACTATCTGCACTATTTGCTTATGATGGTGTGAAAGTAGGTTAGTTAGTATTTTCATTAACGTCACATTTGAGCAACGCGACTGTTGGCGATGGTCTAAAAACAAACCCGATGAGAAAAAAACCAAGAACAATATCATGTCATTTTGAACCACGGTCAGATGACGAAGTGACACCTAAGATGGCACAGCCCACTTTCCAAACTTCCACACCACGCCAACATGAGGACATTTGAGGCCCCATTGATGCATTTAACGTGCACCATCCCCCCTTTTATTCAACTGTGTTTGGCTGCTTTCGAACTCGCAGCAATCTGGATGCTATTCCATCTGGATGCTCTTCCAACCGAAACACAGAGGCCCTTTGAAGACGTGTGGCTTTAATGCGCTATCTACACTTTGGAACTCTTGTCTGGAATTTTCGGGCAGTAATTTTGTCCAGCTCGCAAAGGATTGGTAGATTCGTTTTAGGCTACAAGGTGCAACAATTACTAATTTCCACTGTGTAAAACTCAACAACGTCAGGGAATAGATATGCTCTCAAAAGGGAACTTTTTCAGTCTATGACACGCTGGGTGACAGCTTGCATCCAGAGGTGGACCAACGCTTTAGTGACTTCCTCCCTTTGTAGAGGTCAAACTCTGAAATAAATCATTCAATTGTTCTGAAATTTTAATCGTTTGTGTTTCGATGTATGTTCTTAACATCCACTAATGTTTATCGCAATCGGACAATTCCTTCTTGGTGCATCGATTTTTTGGTTATAGAGTTTACTTGGCGAATACACTAACTTCTTGGATTATTTCAATAACAAATCGGGTAATTTTGTCTGCTGTAGGTTTGTTGGTTGCTTTAGGGTTTTATAATTCAATGAACATATTGTAACAGGTCGTGCCAAGCACAAAACATGAAACAGAAATTGTGTCTGCTGTGAGGGTAAAACAGCACACTACTCGATATCTGGTAACACTCGGATGTTTTCCCGTTACACTGAAATACGTATATGATGAAAATGTCTCCCGAAGGGAGATTTGCATAGGTTGCTTTATTTGCGGCTCATCCTGTGTATTTCAAATATAAAGAACAACTAGACAACGAAATCGCCATCCGGTACAATTTTAGGTGCATCTTTTTCTAAAATTGACAGAGAAACCTTGTCATATCTCCCTCGCACTGTCCAGAAAAAAATCGCTGAGATATTGTTATACGAGTATGTAAATTGATTGATGAGAATTGCGTATAAAACAACATGTTCTGAGGAGCAGAATATCAGAGCATTAAACAACTTTTCGGACCTACAAAGCTGGCCTCGAGCCAAATTGATGTCTTTTACAGGCGCACAATCCTGAAAAAATCACCCTTTCTTGTTATTTTTTAATTCAGAGGTTTTGGTATTGTCATATCACGTTTTAAAAATGACATTTGTTTCCTTAAAGAATACATTTAAAACATGAATCACGGAATTTTATTTTTGTACCTAGTACCTTGAATTCAGATGGATAACACAGAAATATATTCAATTTTGTTATAGCTTTGATTATTGCAAGATGGCATTACAACTGGTATGATGTATCAGGCAAGGAGATGAAGTATTTATAATATGTAACTACGTAGATTTCCTCATCCTATAAAAAGTCTATTAACCTGCAATTAATAAACTGCTCCTACATGAGAACGTCGTGTTCATAATAGCTTACTTTGGAATTATTACTCCTTTATCAGTGTTTCCTAAACTGTATCTAAATTATTTTGTTCTATTTATCTTAGTATTATCCCAATAGAAAATGCTCAAGTATATCGGAGGTAAATAATATATAACTGAATGGTATAGGCTATACTTTTTAAATCAAGATTGTGTACCCGTTATTAACATTTTACATTTTGAAGCCTCACTTCTCCTAAAACAGATTAAAATTATTGCAGGTCTAGCCGCCTTTCGAGCTATGTAACTTGCATGTATATTTTGTGATGGCAATCACACTCCGTAGATTTAAAAATAATGAGGCTTTGAAAGTAAGCATATTTTAAAACTGTAAATTAATAATTACATAAATTTACACAATTGAGAAAAAATAAATGTTACGGTGCTTTACATATAGTTACAGTACTAAATATATAGCATACAAGAATAAAATTAAACTGTATCAATGTAAATTAAAAAAATAATTGAAAGTAGATCGCAATAAATTGCATATACAATGCATCAGAGATGGAATTATAAGGATATTATTATTACAGAGGCTGTCAAAAGAGTCTCAAATTTACAAATGAAAAATAATAAAAACTCTCACTGCGGTGTTTATAGCTTTTTGGATTACTTAGCTTGCATTTTTTAACATTTTTACTGATTTGCATAGTAAGATTTTTAATACGAATATGCTAATTTGAATTTATCAGAAATAAGTAATTAATAGTTCATTCATTCTCGAACTATACTATTATGGAAATTATTTTATTAAGATTAATTGTTCCGTGTTTTGAAGGCGATGTTCAAACAGTTGCACTTCAAATGCTTAGCGCGAACATGAAACATCCATACGATGTTAAGCTATACGAAACATGTCCAGAATCTAATTAAGGAAATTAACTTGATCGGAAGACAAAAATTTCCTGAAAGACGAACGCCTTCGTTTCCTCGAAAAAATTTAATGGTTAAAAATTTCTTTAAATCAATTTGTCAGCCTCTTCCTTAATAGCTGTACATTTCTTTTGCGATTAAGATAAATTCTTGCTAATGACAGTAATAGACTGATTAACTTCTTTGCTGTATCGTTCGACACTACTGAGGATGCAACAGCAAAATGAAGCGTTAGGTTTAATGACCAGCGACAATCTACGATCAAAGGATAACAAGCATTTAAACAATAGAGCTAGAGCGAAATTGAATCGAAAAACTTCCCGAGCAATGTTTCCTTACCATTCCTTACCTTCGTTATTACAATCATTCCTTAGTACTCGTTTTAAAGTAAATACCTCCAGTTGAATGACGTAGGTGGCAATTGATACAGCCTCAATCAATACGATTAAAAAAAACTCAGCATGTGAGATTTGTTATTTGGGAAAAGAAATTAAGAAATTATTAAAGAAATCTATTTCTTCTGGATCCGGTGAAGGTTTTCCGAAACTTAGAAAAGTCCACAAACGTTTGTTTCAGGTATATAAATGTCCGTTTCTCATTTTGTTGCTGCAGTGGCCGTGAAATTGACTGATCCCATGTTATGGAGATTTTTTGAAAAGGACTTAAAATTATTTCAAAGTTACAGTAGCGTAATATTGGAACATGTGTTTGTATGCTGTACGTATCAATGCGTACTCATGTACTGAATTGTCCAAAATGTAAATATTATGTCAAATCCAAAATAAATTAAAGCAATAGCAAAGAATTTAAAGAGATAAATTTTAACACCATTTGTATTTATTTCATAGTCTTATTAAATTTCAGGATTTCTGTCCGAAAGCAGATAATGGTCGCAAAATATCTTCTTCTGTACGCAATATGACATGGAGAAGTCAACAGAACAAAATGAATTGAGCATAATTCAAACAATAAAATCTATAAATGAACAGCTAAAATAATTCATGGACACACGATGGAGCTTGAATTTCCATTTCCAACATATTTTACAATTACATAATTCAGGAAAATATGCATACCATTAGTGTAGATATTGAAGTCAAAAATATGATTTTGTCTTTGAAGCCTATGATGAGGATATAGATCAATGTACTATGGTATTCAATTTCGGTATGAATTTTAAAAAAATTTCGAGATTGCATTAATTTTTTGATTAGGTTACATATATCTCTATTTACCATCTCTATTGTTCTCTATTATCTCTGTTGCACTCTATCTAACATAAACCTATTATTTTATTCTCACAACACTTATAAAGACAAAATAACCATATCGATTGGTTAAAAGATTCCCAGGAGGCATCCTATTGGTAACAAAGGTCAAAACTAACTAGAAGACGTGCAAGCAAAACTGCAAAGCCCAAGTGATCACTAGAACATAGAAGAGTCTAAGAACCATAGTAACTGTGAGATGAATTGACCTACTTCCATTTATCAGAATATGTTTGATTATTCTGTGGTTCAATGAGGTGGAAGGGGCAACAGATAAACATTTTGGTGCTAAAGTGAGCGGTTTTTTTTTATAATTTTAGAGTGTAGACCTGTGATGAGTGTGTTCCCTCATAAAGATTAAATGTAAGCCATTACGATTGTACACAGTACGTTCTGAGACTGTATAGAATATTTCCTTTTAAGCCTCAGCAGTGACCAACGGCATCCCATCCTAAACACCAGAGGCCACAAACTTTGACTCCTCGAAATTTGTCATGAATTTACATTTACCCTTCAACAATTTAACGAACTAAAGCAATAAAACGCATATTGTGTGTGACAGAGCCGATCTGTTCTAAATATTTCAGAAGTTTAACATGACTGTGTCTTTGACCCCCTCAACAATTTAATGAACTGAAACACTGAGTGAATGTATTCTGAGTGGCAGAACAACTGTGTTCAAAATGGTTTGAAACTTTAACATTAATTTATTTTTGAACCCTCGGAAGTTTAACGAACTAAAACACTAAAAATAAATAGTCTGTGCGCAGAGAAACGAGAAACTCCTCTATAAATAGTTTAAATCCTGCCATGAATTTACTTGTGGCACTTCAGCAATTTAACCAACTAAAACAACGAAAACACATATTATGTGTGACAGAGCAACTCTGTACTAAACATGCCTATGCTAGTAACATGCCTATCTGCCTCATGTTAACTAATGTATTTGCCCAACGAACAACAATTTAACGAATTAAAGCACTAAATGTACAGATTGTGTGTGTCAGAGCAACTGTGTGCTAAATGGTTTGATACTATAACATTAATTAATCTTTCAATCCTCAACGGTTTAATAAACTGAAACATCAAAAAGAAATAATCTGTGTGGCAGTGCAACTCCTCTCTAAGCAGTTTAAATTTTGCCATGAATTAACTTTTGACACTTCAACAATTTAACCAACTAAAACTCCAAAATATCATCGTCTTTGTGGCAGAGGTATTCTGTGCTGAGACCATTATTCTATATATACAAGAGTGTAATAAATTAGCTATGCACTCGTGTACACGAATTGTAATAATAGTCTTGAATCTGAGACAAAGGTCTAAAGTCTTAAATTGAGATAGTAATTACTAGTACACACCGCATACACACCTGAATGACAAAGAGCTCTTCCACAGTACAAAGATTTATTTTGAGATTAAATGCACAATATACAACCGGATTCAACAAGGCAACCGCAGTCAGCAGGATAAACTGAGCTAGTTTCTCGTCTAACCTTCGCTGAGTATAAGAAATATATTTTGTTCTATCTCTACTGTTATTGGTAGACAGTGTCAACAACAAAACAGAGCAAAAAGAAGTAAAATGCTCTTTGGATTATCTATGTAATGGTTTTTATGTCGTGGTTACTATGGCGTGTCATTTAATGCACCCAAAGTACTGCTCTTTCAAAGTTATTTACAACCTGAGTTATTGTTTAGCGTAAAAGGAATGGTGCCATTTCCTGGTAGCTCTTAGACCATTGCTTGCACTGTGTCGCTACTTTTATTGAGGACATACGAATTAGGATGAATGTCGTAGAATGTCGCTTTTATACGAAGTAAACTAGATTCCTTTCATTCTCTTGCGCATGTACAGACCTTCAATAGAGCCACATACGTTAAAAGAGTAATCCAATAACGGTATCTTCAAATATTTTTTCTGCTCATCTTGGATTACTTGAACTATTATTACATCATACAATTACACAACTTTAATCGTATAGTACAAATATAACTTTACTTTTTTTTAAATATTTTAGTATGAAGAACACATTTCTTTATTCGTATTCTCAATATATATGTAATAAAATGAAATAAATTGCTGAAGTAAGAGACACTCGGTTATTCGGTTAGCGATAATATAGACTATGTAAAATACATTACACAAAATTGAAATTATTGAGACTGCATTTATATAAAAATTCAGTAATGTTTTGAAACTGTTTTGATACATATTATAACTTTAATGAATATTGAACACTTGTAAGTACTTTATGTTCTTGTTTATCGGTGTTTAAATTTGACTGTATCAACTAATAATTAGAGGATACAGTCAAATTTATTTACTATGTAAACTTTCTAAAACAACATAATTATTATGCAAAGCACAAGATAATGACACAAAAATGTGTTTACTAGTTTCAAATAAAAATATTTTTGTTTAACTAACATTCAGAAGTCATTCCATACGATCATATATCTTTTGTTAAAATAAAAAATAAATACTTTTACTGACATAGTAGATTCACCCCGTTGACGATTCTCGTCGTATTTAATAGTTACGAATCACTTTGAATGCAAATGATAGGTTCTTCTGGTTTAGGAAACAACAAAGAGTATAGTAAAGTAATTTGGCTAAGCTAAATCAGTAAGAAATATTTCATCAAAATCTAGAACGATTTTGTAATAATACGCAATGCTGCCCTAGCATTAAATAATAATGCATTCAGTTAAATTACAAGGTAGGAATAAAATAAAAACATTAAAGTCCCATTAATTACATTATTGGATCAAAGCTAACTCTACACTACAAAAATTGATGGATTTCAAAATGTATACTTAAAAGCATTGTGTTGAGATTTGTGTATATGGGAATTCCATAATAGATCAATTTTAACATGTTACTATTATTTTTCATACATAGATGACTTTTGAACAGCTGTATTACATCAAGCATGTGAGGGATATTATTCTGAGCCAAATCTTCAATCGAGGTTACGAACATACGTTTCTAGAAAATAAAGTTATTCTTACCTTAGGTATAGTACTGCTTGAACTTTATTTAATGGGAAAATTTTGTGTATATTTTCTAAGAACACATTAGTTACACTTCGATTTATCACTTCAAATGTTTTACCGAAAGGCAACAACTCTACTTTTAGCCTTCAAAATATTTCTGAGTAGTGTACCATTGCTTTTACTTCTGAACACATGACTAAACAACCACATCTATTGTTCAAAGAATCCTAGAAAGGTTTGGTACAGCTAAGGCCTATATTTATAACTGTGGCAACTGCCTAGACGACTTTTCTGGCGCACTTCTAAAGTCGACAAGGAAAATAATATTTCAAAAACCTATTGCAAAAACCATTGAAGTAGCCAATGAAATCAAATACAAAATTTTTTTAAATATTAATGCAATCAAAGGATATTTTAAAATTAAAATAGCCAATGGAATCAAAGAAAAAATTTCAAACGAATCAATGAAGCCAAACGACTTTGAAAGAACTTTCTAGAATAATCAAGATGACAATTTTATGTTTCCGTTTGCGAAGGTTGCCATGAAAACCACAACAACCGTCAATAACGATGGGTTGCCTTAATCTACCGTAACTCGCTACTAGAAGTGTGACAAAAAAATCGCCAAGGCCGTTGCCACCACTATGAACGCAGACTGTAGCCTGTACCAAAGGATTTTTTCGGCCAATAAGTATGAAACTGGTTAGAAGGGATACAAAGAAAACTGAAGTTTGTAGTGGAATGAGTGTCTCGAATGGTTGCCATTTTATATGACTTAACTTCGCATTTTAAAATAATTGTATAAGAGCACGTAACTCTATTTTTTTTTTAAAGATAATATGGTACTCAAAAGTATGGTATAAAAGTATGTGTGCTAAATTTTGTTGGTCAGACATGATTCACATAATATTTTTATATTTTATATACTGGGTGATATTTTATATACTGGGTGTATTTTATATTCTCTAAGAGGTTCCCACGCATTTATCATTCCTGCAACCTGCAGTCTTGTCTACAGAGTTGGTTGATTGGTTTGGTTTTTGCTTCGTGAATGGACCGTTTTTGGCCTCGTTGCGCCAACACACGACATACAATGTCAAGTAATTGTGAAAAGTGGGGTAGGTAGGTAAATTAAGATCCCATTGGAAGCAAAACAACGGGGTATTGATAAAGTTCCAGGATCAATCACGAAGAGAAAGATTCGAGGACAACACTTCGTAATTTGAACCCCTGTCAGCTGAGCGAAGAGAAAGCTTGGATATCTTTGGGTAGCGATCCCCATATTTATGAGAGGCAGTATAAACCCTATATTATATCAATAGATCTCTGGGGTACCGCGTTTTCATGCATTATTTCTAACCAGATTTAACCTTTAGACTACGGTCGGTACAACAGTTGTATGTTGATAGTTATAAAAATCGCACCAAAAAGAAATTGGACTATGACCAGTACAGCAGTTGTACCTTGAAAGTTAAAATAATTGCGTCAAGAAAGAATTTAGACTATGGCCAGTACAGCAGTTGAACCTTGAAAGTCATAAGAATCGAACCAAGATAGAAATTAAACTACTACGGGTACAGTAGTTGTATATTGAAAGTTATAACAAACGCGCCACGAAAGAATTGTCTCGGTTATATCTATAGCCGTAGTGGAAAGGTGAAGATACTTGATGGATACACTACTGCCTTGGATATTTTCTCCAACAAATGTGGTCATTTTGTTATGGTATGATGTGGGGGGTTTGTTAGTCTTTTGGGGTTTTTATGGCGCAAGGGCCATATTTGGTCAAGTTGTGCCAAAGTATGTGAAAAAAAGACATCTCAAATTATGTGTGCTGTGGGAGAAAAGCAGCCCTACACTACTCAGATATCTCATCATACAATTACTCAGATATCCCATAACACTCTGCAGGTCAAGCATTATGCAGCGTCAAGAGTCGCACTGTCCGGAATCCCAAATAGATTGCATTCCGAATTGTCCAAATGAATACCCTTACCTAACAGTCTAAAAACAGGGAATTAGATGAAAAAGGTCCCCTGAAACGCATTTCATCATCACATATATGTTTTGGGACGAAAATGAAAAACGACAGCAGTAAAAAGTGACAGATACCCACCTTGGCTGCATTACCATTTAGATATCAGCGTTAATGGTTCAGATAGATCTGGCACTCTCCCAAAAGTGTCGAAGAACAAAGTTACCATTTATCATTTCATTAAACGCAGGTGCTGACGTGTCAGGTTGACTGTAAATGGTTGATTTTGCAAGTAGCGCCTACAATTATGATTTCGCTGAAGGAAAAAAAGTAATTTTCTTCGGTTAAAGTAATTACGTGCGAACGCGAGAGCACTATCCCCCAAAATAATCCCTCACAAGAACTTTCTCATCATCCGAAGGAACTATTCATTATTCATGTGTTATCCAATTTTAATTAATAGTTTTAGATCCATCTACCTGACTGTTGAAATGATGGTTTCGTGCTTTAAGATATTATTCAGCGAAATCACCCGGTTTATTCATCCTGACGCTTCCAAGTATTGCATTTGGCTGTGATAAACTGTGGTTTTATGGAAGAAGTGTGTGTGGGGAATAACGAAATCTGCACTGACAATTTGGGGGAAATCTGTGTGTATAACACGATTAATAAACGTGGTTGGTTTCATGGGAAAGTATTAGTATTGAGATGCTACTTAATATTGATAAATAATGTTGTTTCCTCTTTTGAAAGCCCAAATTAATTCTTCAGTACAGAGTCAACTGATTGTGATGTTAAAGGATTTTGTCGGAAGAGTCTTCGAAAGTATAATAATTAATAACTTTCTGAATACAAAAAAAATATGGCAGTCAAAAAGGAGATGCATTTATACTAATTATACTCATACTAACCTGCGTTTTATATACTTAACCCTCCGAAGAGTTCCATTCGGAATGCCACCTTTTAGCTTGGAGTTTATCCTAATTGACTTATAAGCAATTTTTACCGCCTTGACAAATATAATCCAAATGTTTCTATTCTAAGAAAATGAGAGACATAATCTTTTCAGAGGATTATATTCTAATGAAATGAATAACACCATTTTCTTAAAGGATACTATTTTAAGAAAATGAGAGAAATATATATATAATCATTTCAAAGGATTTTATTCTATGTATATTCTATTCTATTTATGTGCAGATTTGCGCGACAAAAGAAGGGGACAACAAATATCGTTAAAAATCTTCTTGCCTTAAAATTCTTAGAATTTCGATCTTTTTCCTCTGAGCTAGAAATATTTCACTAGGAAAAACCCATAGGTAATTTACAATACATTTATGTACTATAAACCATACTAGTTCTCGAATAGTAGATATTCATCAGTTGAAAGATTTTAGCAATAGCTTACTTCATCCATTTGTTTTCGAGTTTTCCTAATGTGTAATTATTACTTTTGAAAACAATAATCATGTTGAACAATTAAAAAAAACCAACCTATATTTCTGGTGTACTTGATGCTTATATAGAGAAATTAGGATACTATTTAAACTTTTTCACCACTTTTAGCATGATGCGAATTACTAACACCAACACACACCCGTGTTAAACATGATGTGGTTCATATGAAAAGCGGGACGGTTTCAATCTATTATAAAAGGAAGTGTTTGTCCCTGCCATAGATTCGGCAGTGTTCTGACGAATCTATGGCACTTGCAATCATGAAAATTGACACACAGGTAGTCCGAATGTTTTGAGATATTTGTGTCCAGCCTGAATTTTGAAATTTCATTTAGAACATTTTAAGATTAATTTATTCGTTTTTTTTCACCATTCTTTATTCCCTCAGAATTTGACGTCACCCAAACCTCGAATGAAGAAGAAACTAATTTTGCGATTTTCGCATGCTGACGTCAGACTGTGGAGCCATGCCAAGTTTTCTGATTTTAACGTTTTTTAATCTCCGTTGTTGATAATAGCCACTTCGAGGCCACCCTGCGTTGCAGGTGGAGTTCGTTTGTGAAGCAAACCAGACGGGAATACGTAGCAATCACCGGAGGTTGACGAGCGTTAGCGAGCAGTCGCCACACCTGACCCCACGAAAAGAACAGTCGCGGGCAATGCCGTGCTGTCTATGCAGTGACTAGTACCTAATAAGCATGACTAGTATTTAGAATTCATGCAGATATTGGACATTTTAGATCAAAAATAAAACTAGCTGCGCAGTTAAAAAACAAGATTTACAAACCGAAATTATGTTTTATTAATGATAATACGTAAGACATCAAAACTATAACAAATTGTATAGCTATTACAGCAACACGGCGAGTTTTATTTATACTTAGTGGTAAATGAAAATAAAGTATTATAATTATAGAACTAACGCTTCTATACATACATACCTAAAATATAGCAGGTTATCTCTACCTCAAAAGTTTTTTTCAATATATAGTTCAAATTATGAGTATTAATGCAAATTAAAGTTTTATTCAATGTATAGTTCATATTATGTATATATAACAATCAATCACAGTAACAAAGATTCACAGCAAAGTGTTTTGGTTGGTTGGATTTTAATGGCACAAATGTCAGACACTCTCTTAGGTGCGCCAAACACCGTGATAAATTAACCACGAAATAACTCAACTGCAAAGGTTGGAATATGATGCCTATGTTTACTTAATGAAAGTCCCTCAAAGGATAATTTTGTTTTAGGAAACGGTTACCATTCCTAACTTGAGACTGTCAAACTTATAAAAGGGATCCGGTCATTATGAATCACGATTTAACCAACCCTCATTGTGGTTGTTTGACCATAGGTCTCCTCATTAAAAAACGGACCAGATCTTGGTCTTGTCATCATAAAATTATTGGAAATATCTTGATGACAAGATATCTTGGCTTTAGCAAAATTTATCATATCTTGATGGACGATATATCTAGTCGAAACCACTTGTAGGGGTAACATAAAGAAATATAACTATTAACAGATAAAGACAGTATAGTTTGTATGAATCTTTGTTTACAACTAAGAGAAACTCAAGCCATCAAGGTGTGAAGGCGAAAAATGCCATTTAAAATAAACCCCAACAACATTGAACAGAAACCCAAGCATCGAAATACCCGCTGATTATTCATGCAGTAAGAAGGTGTAATGAATATGATCTGAATATTTCAAGGGAATTGTGACGAAGGAATTTCACTTGAATCTGTACTTCCGTCGCCATGCGATGGAATTCGGATGTATGAAAAATATAATCTCAATTCCTGGGCTCTGAAGCTTATTTTACACAGCTAATTTGCAACCGAGTTTCGTGAAAAGGTGGAGGTATTACAGGAAAATTTCGTGGAAATATTCAAATACAAATGTAATCCTCATGAGTTTTGGAGGTGAAACTTAATTCCGAAGTAAAAATCAAGGTGTGTCAAGAAATAGTTTTATCCGTATATTATGCATTGCATTGATATAGCTGTTACATTATAAAGTACAATTTAAGTATGGTTATTCCATTTTCAAGTCAGTATGGCCTCGGCGTTTGTTACGTGCATTACAAATCCATGAGATTACTTTAAATATTTTGTGCTAATGTAAGTGTTGGAGATAAAATGGCCCTTTCTTAAATATGATATTTATAATCTTATTGGATATGTGCATGGGAAACGCATTCTGGAAATGTGTATTACAGTTATTTTGTTTTTATAATTTCAGTTGCTTTCAAATGTATTTTACTGCGCACTCGTGTTTTAAATAAGTTTTTACTTTAACGATCGCTCCTTAGGGAACTGATTTTCAATAACTAATCAGTAATTCCCAGTAACACGATCACACGATTAATGTGCATCATTATTGAAGTTTTCAGGATGAATGACGTAACCATAGTGTGTCAAGTTGAAAATCATGAGAAGATACGAAAGAAACAAATTGCAGCATAGTGAATTGGAAGGTGTCTAGCAGCCAAAGATTGAATATGGGATGAATGGTCTTGTTTCAAGCTATATTTTATAGGGGGTGTAGCAACCGACAAATATCAAAATGGGAAATTTCTCGGTGGAACTCATACATCTGAAAACAGATAATAACAGATGAGGTGAAATGAAAAGAACCACCTTGACAAACCAAAGTAAAAGCAAAGAAGTGATTCCTGGTCTCGTAGCATCATCTCAGCGTGCTATGCATCAATAAAACCCCAGCACACAATTCCAAAGACCAATTTGGTGAGAACCACTCTCTTCAACTTCCCATACACATATGACCACCGTTCACTTTACTTGCATATAACTATGCTGCTGCTTTCACACCAATACCACTTATTAAATCAAATTATCACGGCAGTAGGGTATTTTCCTTAATTCCTCATTGGAGCAACACGAAAATACTATTGGTGGCGGTCAATTCTGATGGGAAATATCCAAAGACAACATCACGTACTTTTAAACCATGGTCAGATGACGAGTTCACAGCTGAGCTGGCACCCCTCTCTTCACATTTCCATGCCACATCAACGTGACGACATTTGAGGTCACGATAGATGTAACCTGCACCAGCCCTCTCTGTACACGACGGTCTTTGGTTGGATTCTAACTCGTAACCTTGAAATGATCACAAACTTAGTGCTTGCATAATCAGGGTGATATTTAATTCAGGTTTGCATACCGCATTTTTTTCGATGTAATGATAGTCTTCTGTAAAATCAAATTACAAATGATTAAATATCTAAACTTAAGACTTATTGTACGTATCTAAAATATAAATGCTACTGGGTATAGATATAACCAGCTCATTTGTGCCTATACAAACAAACCTTCACATTCCTTCAAATAAATTTGTTCATAAGAATCCATAAAAAATTTTCAATGTTATTCTAACTGAAATTGAAATGAAAAAATGTATAATTGATGTTTAGGAAATAAAGAGGCATGCAATCTTTTTGGAAGTAAGCAAATGTAATCAGAAACAGTTAAGTATAACAGAAACTAAGCGTGTTTATTAGTTTAAATGAACTCACTATTAATAAAACTGAGTTCCTTAGTGAGTTATATAACATGAACGAAAATGTTGGTAGGAGGAAAAAGTAATTATTTATGTAATAACTTAATTATATTTTTTTTCTAAATGATGTTACCGCTAAATTGTCTAGACTTTTTTTTTACTAAGCAAAAAACGTGTTTCGTTCAAAAGACAAAACTCAATTCGCAATAAGGTACAGTCACGTAAAAAAAAACCGAACCACCTCTCTTCATTCGAGCAATTTTAACAGTAGAGAATATTCAAAGATGCTGTTTTGCAGGAAATAACGTCTTCTATAAATTTAAATGCATAACATTTACATAAGGGACCGTCTTTATATTAAATTGAGCACCAACTTCATAATTTCCAATAGGATCCCTTATTTCTACACAATTTCGAATCTATATCAAAATCTAACTTCAGATACCAAATTTTATGTCATTAGGACTTTCAAAGGTATGAGGACAAAGCGTTTGGATCTCCTAATGTTAAATTAGTTTCCAAGACTTTTAAGGATATCTTCCGAAATAATATTTCTAGAGCGCTGCTAATTTAAGCCATGTTACTGTGGTAAACAACCCAAAACAAAAACTCCATACTATTTTATTTAAAAAATAGGTTTTAGTGTGAAATAATATCTATAAAATCAATGCTTGGAAAGATCGTGAATTACAATTCTATTATATTTTAGATATAATAGAATTCAGAAAGACTTTAAACAGGGCAATTCAAAAAAATTTTCTGCTCATTCTGATAATTAATTTGGGGTACATTACATTTTCCCAATTATTGCGATTTTAGGGAGCAACCTAAAGTTTAAAGCGTCTGACAAACCTCGGTACGTTTGCCCACTTGTATAGTAAATATAATAATATAATTCTCATATTAACGGTTGCTGAAAAATACTTTTGAAATAGTATTCAAATTTGAAATTCGTGTAGCGAAAACTACAATTAATCTCAATCTACGAATAAAGTCTTTCTATGTGAAAATGAACCCTGAAATTGAAACCATTTTTAGTGTTAATTGTATTGCGATATATAAAGTCTAGATATTTCGTATTTAGACTCAAAATCAGATTATTTTATAAAAACAGGGTGTTTCCATTCGAAATTTCTACATTTGTGCAAAATATGATAGAAAGACGTTTAAGAGTGTTAAAGAGAGAATCAGCTTAGCTTTTAAATTTTCTAAAGTGGTCGTATCGAAATGTACACTGGTGTCCAAAATTAAGGTCACAAACAGGATCTGGGATTTTCTATTGCAGTATTGTCAATATTGCGTTAAAACCCACAAATTTGATTGTTTGCTGTGAGAATGAGTTCTGATCATCGTTTAGATCATTCAAATTGATGAAGAACCGTTGACATACTTGAATCTGGGCAGTCTCCAGCAGAGGTGGCTCGATGGTTACAAGTGGCACCAAAAGTGGTATCAAGATTGTGGAATCAATTTCAAACAAGTGGTACTAGCACCAGGAATCCCGGCCAAGGCCGACCAAGAGCGACGACACCTGCACAGGATCGCTACTTGGCATTAAGTGCACGACGGAATAGGCAGACAAAGGCTACAGAGCTTTCTCGTGACCTTGCTTCTGAGTCTGGAAAGAAATGAAAGACGTACCGTTTTTGCCTGGGAAAAGAATTTCCAGGCAAACAGTACGTTTTTCATTATATTCGTTTTCAGTATACAGACGTTTAGCAAAGAATGCCCTTTGAGCGCATTACACAGGAGAGCCCGTTTGTCGTGGAGCCGAATACACCATTCTTGGACACAGCAAGAATGGGGGCGTGTTCTTTTCACTGAAAAGTCGAGATTAATAACACAGAGTGATTCTCGGCGAGTCTTTATCTGTAGAGAACGTGGAGCTCGCTATCATCCCTCCAATGTAAGGAAAATTGACCAGTTTGGCAGAGGAATCGTTTTTTGGGACGGCATCATGTTGGGCAGTCGTACACCACTGCACGTCTTTGATAACTGTAGTGTTACCGCACAGCGCTATAGGGATGAGGTTCTTGGATGAGGTTGTTTCGGGGAGGTGCAGACACGGACTTCCATTTTATGGACGATAATGCGCGGCCGCATAGAGCTCACATTGTTGATGATTTTCTTGAACACGAGAATATTCGCCGTATGAACTGGCTCGCGAAGTCACCGGATCTCAATCCTAAAGAATATGTTAGGGATGATTTAGGAAGAGCCATTACACGACGTTACCCCCCTCCCAGGTCCCTCCATGAGTTAAAAGCAGCGTTTTTGGAAGAATGGGATTTATTGCCTCAATCATTTCTGCACACACTCATTAACAGTATGAGGGTTCGTTGTGAGGGTTGTATAAGAGTGCACGGTGGCCACACTTCATATTAGACGGACCTATCCCCAGATAAATGCATCATGATTTGACCGTTTTTAATATAACCTGTATCTTAACTAACAATTCAACTATTTTTTATATTGTTATGTTCTGATATGCTTTCTCTCATAATAATGTATATATGTATGTGCCAAATTTCGTTGCAATAAACTGAATATTTCTCCAGTTTTCACAGATTACATGTTTGTGACCTTAATTTTGGACATCAGTGGATATTAGTAGGTATTTTTCTTTGCTTGTGTTAGCTTCAGACAACCTAAAGCCATTTAAGACTGCCAATGTATTATATATCAAAAAGAAATATTTCTGGATATCGTTTAGATTTGGTGGATAATATGAATGTTTCTAATGGTTGGCTATTCGAATTTCAAAGAGATCTGATATTTTTACGATATTTGCGAGAAATCCTGTCAGTATATACGGTTCTTTTAATGTATTTAACTACTTTCTTGCAGAAGTTACTTCTTTTTTTTAACATGACTTCAAAGTCGCACAGACAAGTAATTTCTAAAGATTCAGTCTGGACTGAAAAGCAAGAGTAGGAATTTCTTTCATCAACGAATTCCAGTAAAGAAATCCACTTGATTCTTCTTTGCCTTTTAATCTGTGTTGTGTGGGACTGTCAGAATATATGACTTTAATCAGAAAACAGGTTTTGCTGAAAGTATAGTCGTTAGGTGGTACCATCGAACAGTTGAAGACGAATAATCGATTCTTCTGACAGAAGCCACACATTTCGAATCCAATCGGCTAACTCTTTTTGGGTGTGGGACTCCGAAAAGAGGTAAGTTTCGTTAGTTGTTTTTTGGCACTCCGCCAGTTGCACTTTTTAGCCCCGCTTTTGGGCTCAGTGGATTGAAATGCGTTTGATAATGCTAGTTAAGGCGTTGTAGGATGGCTTGTGTGACTATATTCGGTACTTTCGCTCTCTAAGAAGATTGAAATGATAATGTAACCCTTCTTTGCGAGCAAAAATGATAATTCAAATATTTTCAACGGGGAAAGTACAATTGAAGTATGAAAATAGCTAAATCCCTGAATGCAACTTTAAAAGAATTCAAGAGAATTTAAGATTTCAATTGTTTTACATAGGTAAGTATTTTCATTAACACTGTACTGGAGCAACACAGTGGACCATTGGCGACGGTCGGGACCAACCTACGAAGGGAACATGTATGAGGACTTATATTAAGTATTGATAATCACACCTCTTCCTCTTGGTACATGGACTCCTGGGTAGGTATATATTTTAAGTAACATTTCCCTGCTGCAAAACATTGGGCTATTCACAAAGGTCAAACTGAGTGGGAAAGATTCTAGGACAACACCTCATAATTTTGAACCACGATCATAAGACCAGGCAACACCTGAGTTTGCACCCCACTCTCAAAACTTCCACATGTCCACAGTTGTGGACATTAGAGACCACGACAGATTTAATGTGCACTATACCCTTTCTACACGATGGTCTTTAATTGGTCTTGAACTCCTCATCATCCAGCTGCTTATCAGTTAAACTTGCTACCGAGCTGCCGCTGCACCTGAATTAAATAGTTAGGTAGGTAGGTATTATAATTAACGTCTTACTGGAACAACACAACGGGCTATTGACGACGTTCCGGGATAAATCACAACGCAAAAGATCCTAGGACAACCCCACGTTAATTTGCACCTCGGTCAGGTAGCGTGAGCTGGCGCATAAGCTGGGATACCACTCTACACACCTCCCATGCCTATGTGAGGACATTTGAGGCCATGACGGATTTAACATGCCCAAGCTTCCTTTGTACACGAATGTCTTTGGCTGGATTCAAACTCACAATCCCTCAAATGCTATACCGATGCTTCTCTACCAGGCTAACTTCGGCTCTCTGAATTATGTAGGAATAATTATTCTTGTTAATTTTATTTTATTTTTCAGGGTTTTGTTTATTTGTTTGATTCTATTCTTTACGTTACTTTTAAATTTTGATCAGAAGTTTCATCGCACCTTCTTCACAAACAACCGTCAGTTCACCCCTTGCAGTGCATTAGGTCACAGCGGCCTTTGGCTGGGAGTAATAAATGTATGACAAGTAATGATAATCAAAATAGAAAAATTAATGCAGGTAATTTTGGTTCTTCTTAAGTTATTACGTTGGTTTTATAATGTTACCATACAAAACCTGGAGGAAGCTCACTGACGGTTGTCTCGATGAGACTTAGATGAAATAGATATATCGTCTAAATTATTTGAAGGTTTAAACAATAGTGAAACAAAAATTATCTTTTGGAGATTTTTCCAACTGTGGATCTCAATATATTCAGAGAAGGTAAGTATTTTAATTAACGTCGGCACTGCAACAACTCAGCAGGTTATTGATGATGGTTCGGGATCAAATCCGATTGATATTTAATCAATTTAATTTATTTTGTAAAATTTTTGGAGCTTATTTTTGTTAAATATTAGTAGTATGTAAAAATATTTTTAGATACTACTACGTTGATGTATTTACATTGTTGATGAAATGTAATGCGTTAATATTTCTATCCGGTTAATTTTTATCGAGATGAGGCAAATAGAAAATCGTTCCCAACGCAGCACATCTATGTAATATGTTATTTTTAAAGTTTTAAACTTATTATAAAATATATTTTTAACAACATTCTACTAAACTCACACATATGAAACGTTTTCCTCTAAAGAATCACAGATTATTTTTAAATTTCCTTTCTAACAAGGAGAATGACAAGTGCTTGGCATGATTAAAAGGTGCCGAGTATTTGTCGAGATGGCGAAGACAAATCCCTTTTGTTTACCGTATCTCGATGGATGCATACTTTAAAATAATGTCCAGCTACTGAAATATAGCTGATGCTCGTGCGACTCTTTCTCGGCATTTATCTACAAACAAACAAATCCTCTAGCGTCTTTAACGGAAAACATACTGACCAAAGTCGATTGTAGAATATAACGGAATTTCCACCTGTACCGTTCTCGAATGAATGTTACTGTACATCATCAAAACGTGTGATGACTGAACAAACAGCGATTTGCAACAATTTGAAACCCCGGGGACTTTTATTGTCCCATCCAATGCTCACCCAGATGCTTTATCCAACCATTAATTCATACTCAGCTTTCCTTTCATCGCTACACGGTCACCTTTCTAATATCCCCAAAAACGAATTATCCAATTCCTTGCCCATGCATGGGCCATTCATCCACAGATCACGGCGAGTTGACCAGAAGATTATCAATAACACATTCGGGCGTCAACGCAGCAAGAACTTCACATGCACACCACTGAAGCTAGTTACACCTGCAGCAGCCCCGAAACGCATATCATTGTCTGCCAAATCATAATGACTCGGTGTTGATAACGGTCCGCGCTCATATTCTGGAATTCCCTGGAACTCTGCCGGGGGTGGTCGAGGGAGGGGGCGGGTCGGCCTCGGATAAGTGTTTCGATTCCTCTACGCTCCGGTGTAACGCTCACGGAACGCTTTCGGAATCATCATTGTCATCTGATTTGAAATTCCGGCGGTGGGTCATCCATGATCGCCGGACCGGGAGCCGGGATAACAATGAGGCGTCCACCGTTCACGTCCCTTTGTGAGGCGCGCACAAAGGTTTTCCCTCTGATCATTTACATCGTATTAAGCGAGTAAGAATCGGCCGGCTCGGGATTTGCGTAAAAGCTAGAAGTGAACGTCCGTCTGCACAATAGTTCAAGTTTCTTAAGTGCGTGTTTCGCATTAAATACGATTGGCTGGCTTCGATTTTGTAAGGGCCATACTCGGTCAAGCTGCGCTAGACACAAGATAGGCTGCGTCAAGTAATGGTAGGAATGTAGGTAATTTAGTGTCACAATGGTTAAATTTCGGAAGGGTCATACTTGATCAGGCTGTGCCAAACACAAGACAAACTGAGTCAAGTAATAGTAGGAAGGTAAGTTCTTGAATTAATGTCACACATTATTAATTTCACAAGGGGAATACTTGGGCAAGATACAAGACAGATCGAGTAATGGTAGGAAGGTAGGTAGTTGAATTAACATCAAACTTTTTCAATTTTGCAAGGGCCTTACTTGATCAAGCTGCGCCAGACATAAGACTAGACAGACTGCGTCAAGTAATGGTAGGAAAGTAGGTAGTTGAATTAATATCAAACTTTGTTAATTTTACAAGGTCAATACTTGACCAAGTTGGGGCAGACACAAGACAGACAGCGTCAAATAATGGTAGGACGGTAGATACTTGAATTAATGTCTTACTTTGTTAATTTTACAAGGGACATACTTGGGCAAGACACAAGGCAGACAGTGTCAATTAATGGTAGGAAGGTAGGTAGTTGAATTAACATCACACTTTGTCAATTTTTCAAGGGAAATACAAGTCCAAGTTGAGCCAGACACAGGTCAGACAGTGTCAAGTAATGGTGAGAAGGTAGGTAATTGAATACTGGAATACTGGTAGTTGAATACGCCTTACTGGTTGCAAGAGCCATGTTTGGCCAAGATCAGCCAGACACCAGTCAGGCAGCGTCAAGTAATGTCAGATGGATAGTTGAATGTAATCGCATGGGTTAACCGCACCGGTCCGTGATCATGTCCTGAAGGGTAATACCGAGGACATCCCCTCGTAATTTTGAATCAAGGTCAGATGACGAGATAAATTCCCGAGATAACAGCACACTCTCCAAACTTCTTACTGTTACACTAATTATGTTACTTTCACTGAACTACCGCGGCCCTGAGTCCAGTAATGGACATACACACATGGAAAGTTTTACTGACACGAAAGTACACAATGCCAACATTTAGACAATTGAGGCTAAGAAATATTTAACGTGTACCAGCATGCGTATATGTTAAACCAGTCTGCAGGTTATTCAGACGGTCTTCTGGTTAGACCTAGTTTCGAAATCGTAGTCCTCCGGTTTCTAATCTGTTAGTCCTCCAACTAGGCTTCCGAGGCAATGCGTCAACTAATGGACATACACACGCATATAAAGTTTTACTTGCACGAAAGAGAGAATTATACATACGCCACGTTATAGAAATCAAACTTGAACAAACTGCAAACTGTAGGGCTGTCCATTAGGCAATGGCCACCCCAAATGAAATACGGAGTGGTTACAATTTTCTCAGATGGCCAAGTGTTGACGTAGGTTATAAGGAGTCCGAAGAGCTTTTAAATGGTTTATATTCCAAATCTGTCACTATAAGTGTTGGGAAAAATCATGTAATCTACAGTATTGTAATCAGGTATCTTCACAAATGCATATATTTTGCTGTGTTTCCGTGTAATTTGAAAGCAAAACGGGAATAATATTGCATAACGAGTTTTCCTTTTCTTTATTAAACTATCATTCTAACAAGATGGCCGCTAGAAAAGCATGCTATTCCCGCATGCGTTGAAAAAAAATGACATTAATATTTAATGAGTACATATGATAGAATTGTGAAAAAAGCTATAGTATACGTTTAGGGGAACTCTGCATATGGTACTTACCGATAAAAATGTAGAAATACACTTTGTCTTCAACAAAATGTTAACTAGTTTTTTTCTCTGAATAGTTAGAATCCGCAAAGGGAATAATGAGATGATTTTTATGTTTCACAATACCAAGTACTTTACTTTTGTTAAGACTTCGGTGTTTATACATTTTCACTTTGGTGTAATGGGAATGGTATAAATAGAAGACCGGTCTTGATGGAACGTATATTATAAAACAATTTGATGTTATTAAAAATAGGTGTATTTCTTTTTTTAAAATACATACTAGCATTTTGAGTTTAAATTAACTTTTGTTTAAAAAAATTTCTGATTAAGAACGTGTGATATTTTTATGCAACAATGAAATTATCATTAAACTTTTATACCTCACTTATTAATGTACTTGTATTTCAAATATGTATAATAATGTTAGATGTATGGATGATATTTATACTTACGTTCTCTCTTCTCAGTTTGACGGGTTTCGGTTGTATTATTAAACTTAAAACTGGTATTCTTATAATTCACTTTGCTAATCCTACCTTCGTTATAGGAATCTTAAGAAACGATGTAGTTATAGTGTAAATATGAGTGACTTTGGTTAGAAACAACACAATCCTTGAAAACCTCGAGACAGTTAAAGGGTAAATTATGTAATTAAGTATATTATTAATATTACGTAAAAAAATTTCGTAAAGTAAAAGGTAAAGGTTGCAAAATGGAAGTAGGTTTTGAATAACATACAAAATTGTCCTCATAATCATGTTTCGACTTCATGTATGCTGTTTATTCTTGTAATGGTTTATGAAACTCTTCCTCCCATGTATCGATAAAAGCACCAGAAAAAAACCTGTCTTTAGAATAAATTTAAATGAAACTGTTATGTAGGTAGGCAGCTAATTTAACTACCGTCGCAGTGAATCAACATACGGGACTATGGGTGAAGGTCAGCGGTCGATCCCCAAGGCAAAGATCCAAGTACAACACGACGTAATTTTGAACCACGGTCCGATGACGAGGTCACACCTGAACCTCCACCACACTCTCCGAACATCCACCGGACGTCAAAGTGAGGATATTTGAGGATTTCACAGGTTTGACATGCACCGGCTTACTTTGTACAAGATTGTCATTGACTAGGTTTAAACTCGCAACCATCCGGTTGCTCATATGCTACTTTCCCCATCGGGCTACCGCGTCCCAAAAAAAAGATGAGCATCAAATGGTTATTTCGGAAACTAGTTACTGAAAGTCCTGGTGGGCACAGTTGGTCTTCATAATTATAATAGATGATTTAACTTCTCACCAAAACATTCTCTGTATAAGCCATACACACATAAAAATATTCCTTTATGTCAGAAGATATACATCGTTCCAGAAGCTGCATCATCCACACATAGGTGAGTCGTCTCCATTATTCTGACACTTCTTTCTTTTCTACCTTTTATCCTGTAAAATATCCTGTCCTTCCTGCCGTATATCAAAATACCGAAGCGTGAAAGGCCTTTCCTTAGCAATACGTTTCGTATTCACTCGGAGCTCAAATTTTTCTGGGAAAATATTCTCCTAAAACCCAAACTTAATAAAGTTGGTGAATGGGGAATGAGGCACGAAATATCAACTCAATCTAAGTCCATGAAATAAAATTTCGGAGCGAGCACTGAAGGTCAAATGTTGGAAACATAAGAACGTATTGGAAATCAATACTGTTCTATTCAATATTAGATAACTTTCGTCAAGGTAGATAACGTCATAAGAGAGAAGTAAACAAAAGCAACTAGATGGATATGTCGTAGTTTCTCTGGTGAAAAACTTTTCGATACATCAGTATTTTCCGTTACATCGAAATGAGACCTGCAATTGAGTACTTTTTGGATTGAGTACGGTTCCTTGGCTAATTTGTGTACACCCATATTTGAGTTTATTTTTATAAGTTTTTCAGTTTATATTTTATTATAGTTGTGAGAAATAAAGTGTATTTATGGATTTTCAGTCCCTTGATAAATCTCTTAATACCTTAGCTAATATCTTTTGATTCACTTTTCAGTCAATTGGAGATATTATTTATGTTATGGATTGAGGATTAATTATCCATTAATTATCAGGTCAAGTATTAAAAAATACATATTTACTTAGTATTTTAGTATCTTTGAATTTAATGTAAGTTTATAATTCTGGGGCTACAATCACTAGGGAAATTTCAAGTACTTTCGTAAGCAATTATGAACTTACACCTCTGCTAGAAGCCAAGCATAAAGTCGTTCACGCTTGTGTTATTTCTCGTACTCACCGAATCGAAATTGTCATTTCGGCTCCAGATATATTTTCTCAAGAGTCTGAATGCCAGACTTTTTGGATTTTATAACTTATCATTGTTTAGATTATGTTTGAATAAATTGTGTTTTTCTGTTCTTTGGTTGTATTCTTCACACAGTTGGTGACATGTTGAAATACCAGTGAATAAATGATTGCTGCTAGCCAGCACTAGAGTTGCGGTCCTTCCGAAAGCCAGAATAGGAACCACCAGAGGCGGTGACAAAATAATTCTATTTTCATTCCGACGTGCTGATACCATTTCTTGTTTAGATTAATGACCCAATTAAGTTATTTTTAAACTACCCAAAGTTGGTTGAGAATAATATATATATATATATATATATATATATATATATATAAGGTATGAAATGGGCTAAATTGTACAAAATTTTATTGTGTCGCCGGAATTTAAGTTCACTTAAGGTGTAAGTATACATTAGAAGATAATTTTTTTTTAAATTTTGACTTTCAAAATTAATTTTTTTCCCACAGGTAATTGGTGTTTTCTTAGGAGAAAAATAGGAGATTTTGCGAATAATTAATTATCTAATTTAGATATAGTTAGCAAATGCATGTTTTTGAAAAGTGATATCTCAAATTCTGATATGTTCAGAATGACGGCTCTTGTAAGAAATTATTTCTAGTATTACTCTTCATGTTTTGAACCTGCATGAAGTTGCTAGACTAAATAGTTTTATTTTACAATTTTTTAATCAAGGAAGCAATCAACATTTTTTTCAGAAATTTCAGCAAATAAAAATCTATTAAAAATCTATATATTGACTATTGAGTGATGATTGTATGATTAATAAATATTTTTTAATTTCCTGTCAAATATTTTATTTTTAGCAAATCTGTATACGTACAGTTATATTAAAGCCAAACTTTTGGTGAACTTCATATATTTAATGCAAATAGAACATGTTTTTCCTTTCTAACACAACAAAATTGTAAGACATTTATTTTTCAGTACTTGTATTTAGATATTATAATTTTAAAAATAAAAATGTACTACTAATATGCAATCAGTGAGATGATTTATAAGAATTTCCACCAATATCCATAACGATTAGTTATGAGATAAAATATGTTTACAAAAAAATACTACGTAATATTCTTTGACTTTCAAGTCGTATGTTTTTGATTGTTTGACGAGTAATTATGGTACATCTCCAAAAGAGCTACTAAAATTAGAGAATATTTAAATGTAGTCTGTAAAATTTTTTCGCATATTTCTAATAATTTCAATATTTAAAATTTACATGATAAAATTTGCGCTTATCATTTCAGAAAACTCAAAATAGTTTCACCGAATTTAATTTCATATTATAACTGTTACTCACAAGTGAAATTGGTTTTGCCTCTACACATTCTATTCAATTTAACATAATGGAATTTTTTATAAAATCAACGTAAATCCTTGATTAACAATTCCCATCTTATTTTTGTTGATGCTCCATTTCCAACACCTTAGTTCAGCGAAAAAAGTTTTAGGTGTACATGAAGTAATTTAACATTCGTTTTATTTGTTTTTAGAGTTTCTGAACAGCTTAACTCTTTGATGTTTTCTTTCTTCCATCTTAGGTGTTTGGCGTTAAAAGAAATTCCTATTAGCGAAGACCGTTTTGCGGATGCATGCCTGGGGCTAATAACACAGTGCTGAGCACACACGTAAAAAATTATGCAAATTGCTGAAACACTTATTCAAAGCGCTATGCAAAAAAATAGTTCTCAATGAATAAATAAAAATAGCTTGGTGTATATGTTGACGATTTTCAATTAAGATCCATGTTTCCTCTTGTGTGAAGCATTTTTTTAAAAAAGCCATCGAAAGTGCACAAAATCCGAAAATTATCAATATTTTGAATTGCTTCTTAATCACATGTTCTTCTGGAATAAATGATTTCAAAATGGTTGATACTTGTAATGAAACGAAGTTTTTTGCAGAACATGGATGCTTTTACATACATCAATATTATTCTCACAATAAATACTAGCCACCACTTATAATTTTCCAAACAGTTATATTTTTCCAAATTATTCATCAAAAAGTTATATTCATTATAAGTCAGTCATTCTATTCCATAGAGCATTTCATAAACAGGTTTTAAGATGCTTTAATTCGTTTCTAATGCTTAAACCATTTGTGTGAAGTTTAATTTGAATTAAAACTCTATAAGTTGGTCTATAGGTTAATTAAAATCAAGCATTCCCCTTGTATCGATATTAATTTTCTAATCCATAAGTCCTTGAAAAATTCACGAGATTTACCTTTCATTCAAGAGTTAAAATCACTTGCTACTTGAGAAACAATAATACTAACTCTACAACTAATAAAATGGACACATAAATAAAGTTTTAGTAATAAGTAACATTCACTGGAAATGCATTATCGTGTATCAATTACAAAGCAGGAAATGTGTATTACTCCGTATTATATCAAAATATGTACCTTAAATTAGGTATAACACTTAATGAGTCCATAAAACACGAATTTGTATGTGTTCTCATAATTATGAATATCTATAACTCGAATCAAATCGGGTCCTAAGGTCATAATACGCTTGTCTTTTTTTCAATTGTGCTAGTCAAATTGATGTAAAAATGATATAATTCTCCTCCTATAATTCCTGTATAAAAAATTTACATATGTTTGTGAGGATTTCCAAACACTGTATGTCTCTTGTTCTAGCTGTTCATACTATTTTTTACTTTAAATTAAAACCAAAAAATACACATAGCTGGAACTGTGTCGCAAGTTAATAATTCCGTAATTATTTTGAAAAGAAAATGTTTCCGATTACTAAAAATAATAAAATAATGACACTTCGAATAAAATACTATCTTGAAAAATGTTTATCTCCGTAATGTCTTCCAGTTAACTGCTAGTTGTAACCAAATGCAGCAATCGCTGTTTGAAATTCCAGCGACGATTTTGTAATTCACGATACGACTGTGTAATTCGAGAGACGCATGGAACTGGCTTACTGATTTGAAAGCAACATTTACAATGCACAATGTTTCCCCAGCACTACGAATACATGTATACTAATGTTTTGAGATCATTTTCGCATCCGAACTAACTAGCATCTAATGTAATCGGAAACTAAACATTTACATGCTAATTTTACTACCATTAAGTAAAATTTCCCACTTTATTTGATTGTATTTTAAACATTTAATACTTTATTTTCATAAATATTAGGCAGACTAAGAAATAATTCATTTTCTAGTTATATAAGTGAGTGAGCATCGGATGACTTTTTTCACGGTAATTAAAATTGGAATTCGGACTGGCAAATTCGAATTTAATTCTTTAAAGTTCAAATCAATTATTTCTCTGCCTCCAGTAATTTCTTAAAACATCAGATTTTATCACGCACTTCCGGACTTTTTACTAATATTTTTTTTATCTTATTTGCTTAAAAGTACTATGAATATAATTAAAAAAATAATTAAAATAATAATTTTCTTCAACGAACTGTAGTTTAATGGGTCGTGTTTGGATAAAGAATAGTTTGATTTTGATTACTGTCCGGCGGAATCTGACCATCGTGCATATCTGATAGTCTGGAAAGCAATATAAGTTTCTACGATCTAGAAAATAATATGAGCGGCTACGAACTAAAAATAGTAATATAAGCGTCTAAGAACTAGAAAATACTATAAGTTGCTAAGAATTAGATAATAATATAAGCTGCTTAGAACTGGTAGTTAAATAAGAAGTTATAGCTGAACATCTTCTGATATACGTATCATATGAACTGTATACACTACCCTACAATAATGGACCGGGCAGCAAGATGTGATCGTGTAAGGGAAATAATACATGCTTTACAAGGGGTATGATCCTCACGTGCTGCACTTACATTAACAACCCTTCAAGGCAATCTTTCAAAAAGGTTTTGATACACAGCTAGGAGTATTTGTGTCTATTCCTGCTGCAAGAATGTCGCCAGCTCATCTGGAGATTTCGGACGTGGTTCCGTGATCCGTAAGCGTCGCTCTAACTCGTTCCACAAATGTTCTGTGGGGTTTAGGTAGGGACTCTGAGCAGGCCAGGGAAGACGTTTTACATCCATATCTTGATATTACTGCTTGACAGAGTATACAACATGATATGGAGTAGTCTGATTTTATGCAAAGACGCTGACGTCCGGTCCATTATTGAATGGTAGTGTATGTGTTTTATTCATTTTCAATTATATTTTCATAACTAGGAGACATTATACTGTAATCTCAAATTTCCAGTTTTATGTGCGATGAAAGGAAACTGAAATAAATTAAAAAATAATTCTTATAATACAACTTCAAACTATAAAGATTAAAGATGTGCATCCACTTCCATAATTATACGAATATTCATTAATGCATCATAAATCAAAACGCAGCTACATTTAGGGAAAACAAATTTCGAAAAAAAAAATAGTTGATGGTTATGATGAGGGAGAATAGCAATCCTTCCTAATCTCATCCAAATTAACCAACAGCCAACAATTTCGTTAATGAATAGCAATGAAGAGTTCAGAAATTAACAAGCAACCGGCTTAATTATTCTTTCATCGGGATAATCAGGGCTTCCGATTAATAACCATGAAGACAATCGCCATTTTCTTCCACAACACTTATCTGGGAAACTTTAGAAGAGCTTCGTATGAAAATAAGATGCTCCATCCTCGCGAAAATGTACCATCCGCTGCTCTCTGATTTACCAACATCCCGCCATTATTCGCATAAAAATACAGTCGCAGCTTGCGCCCATTATTGCAATGGAGTTCTGAAACAATATCATCTTATCTCGAGATAAATAAAGAAAAATCCTTTACATAAGCCACGCAACAGAAAGAAACGAAGGGTCGAGAGAAATAGACTGAAGATCAAAAGAAGGTATCTTCAAAAAGTCCAGATAAACAGAGACACAAAAGATAAAGAGGCTGCCGTAATTAAATTAATAACAAAGAAAAGTTGCAGCAGGCTTTTTTCTCAATTATCAAACATAATTTTTGTGCGTCGAGAAAGCATAATTAGAGTTTATTTTACCATAGTAATAAACGAGGTAGTTTTCCATTTTTTCCCTTATTTTTGAGGGGCATTCTTTTCTGGCAACGCTTTTAACAACTACATGTATTGAATGGAAATGATTTCTCTTGCATTTGCGCTTTTTTATGTCATGGAAGCTGTCCACTATAAATGCATTTTTTAATTAAATTATCTCAAGGGATCTTGAACTTTATTTCATTCTTCTTTCTTTAATATTCCCTTCATTTGCCGGTGCTTTGTTTAAGTGATTCCCTCCCGTTTTCGTGCTTATTGGACCGCTTTTTTTCTCGCGGCCTCAAGTATGCGGCGTTCCAAAACACACAAATCGTTATTAACTTTGTTTTTCACGAGTGCACTTGGAGTAGCTGCTCTAAATCAGGCCGAGAATGTGTTTGTGAATGCATTCTTAATAAGTCAACCATTATGATTTATTCATTTTCCTAATTTGAGGAAAAATAATGAAATAAATTTGTGTAAGTGGCTTAATTGCCTCCGGTGTTTGGTCTGTTTGTTCAGTCCTTTGGATGTGTCTTCCGGCATTTACCTCGCCATTCTGAGTAGAAATGATAGCAGGTACTGTTATTTATGTGTATTTACTAGTAGAAAAAGTTTATGTATATAGTTTAATTGAAGATGGCAACTAGTGCCATGATGTTGTACTTGCTGTTGCGTGATGTGCAGTTATTGACAGTGTTGTTATACTTTTGGTACATAGTTGCATTGATAATAAAGTAGGTATGAATTGACACACGGAGTTAGTTTTAGTGTTACACATGTGAATACTTTTGTGATGGATCAAAGGTTAATTAATAGCAATGTTTTTAGGAAAGTCTCATCTTTCGTGAATAGAAAACTCATTTACAAAAGAGAAATGTGATATATCTCTTTAATGTAAGATACGGAGTACAGATCAAACATGAAACAATCCGAGATGACGGCCAAGTGCGAGCTGAAGACACTTGCAAATGGAATTTATAAGACGCAGACCTTTCAATACCGTTCTGATTGGACATCGACACAGCTAAACAATACAATTTCGTACATAGTCCTGGAATCGAATTATACAACAGAAAATTGTGTTCTTTTCGAATTTCCGTCTTCCTACTGGTTTGGGGTACCTTTGGGCACTGATGAGGGATAAAAGGCACTATGATATTGGATACCAGGAGATAGATGTTTCCATCACAGGGTACCCTGAGGAGTACGATTACCTCGGGTTCATCATACGGTTCAGGAGTAAATAAATCTTTCCCGTCCATATATCGCACAAAAAAGTATGATTATCGTATCTTGCCACCACCGCCCCATTGAATCCGAGATTTACAATAGAAGCTCTGGCTGATGCCACATAGTCCATTGTTCCCACTCAAATATTCAAACTTTTCTTACGCATTATACTTTCTAGTAGACAGTGAAATAAATGTGAAAGTTGAATTAGGAAATAAATATATACAGGATGCAATATTATATACAGGACATTGAAAATAAGTGTATAAACTTGTAAAGAACCATTTGGGTATTCGGTAAAATTAGTTACGTCCTACACTTTTACAAATGTATAAGAGTCGTTCAATGTCGTAACATAAGTGGTTTTATAGTGAGAGTAACGATCAACAGTGTTATATTGTTACGAGGGATGATTGTGCATCTTAAAACAATATTCTTTAATTTAAGGTAAAAAGTAGTGCAGTTGCAATATTCAATAACTATGGATCTTACTCTACACTAAATAAATTGCTGCTTCCTGTTTCAATCACATGTGTCCAATTTTGAATAACACTTGCATTTGTACGTCACTAGATGCTCTGAAGTGACGAGAGTAGAGAAATTGATAAGTGTGATCCGAGCTGTCCTTCTTTTCGTCTCGATTTGGCTTGCATCCTGCTTCCTTCTTAGAAAGAAACTTTCAAATCGGGTTGCGCTCTTCAATTCCCCCATTTATGAAACCAATAGTTTGTTGTGGTTCTGTGACTTGTAAATTGTTGCTGAGTTTCAGTGAGTCGACCGTCGCGTGCCATTTATGAGTACAGCTTCCTCGCGTGATAGCAGCAATGCAGTTGTATGTAATGTGATAAATTCATTGGATCGCGCTACTGACAACAGTTCAACCGTGCAAGCTCCTTTAGTGAGCTGGCAGGCACGTTTTTATGACCCAGACTACCCAGCCTGTCAAAAAGGGCTTAACCATCCCACTGTTTTGACGATATCTCGTCCATGAAGATCTGATCAACTTTACTACGAACTATTGCAGATATTTTGTACTATAGCAGAGTCATGATCTGGTCATGGATCGGTCAGGTCTGGTCAGGATTGAATTATATTCAATACAAAGATGATATATATTATTTATTGAAGCAATCATCGGCGGATGCTTGATGCATGGCTCTGGGCTAATTAATGTAATGTGTACCATGGATACGTGTGATTTATATGTTAATAAACTACTTTGTGACACTGAACATTACAAAATTAAAACAATAATTCTTGCATGCTGTTCCAATACGCCCAAGTATCATATGAGCATTACTGTCCTCAGTACATGACAGTTTGAATTGTGAACCCAATGGAGTATTTCACGCAAAGTATTATCGCTTTATACTTCAAGTGGCTTTGACGATATGTCTCGTTAATGATTTGATTAATTTTGTTCGTGACGATAGACCTCTTCTATCAAGATCTGGTTAGTTTTGCTGTAGTCGCGATACAGTGTGAAGACAAAACTAACCGATTACTGTTACCCTATAGGAATTAAGATTAATTAGGTTAAACGAACTGTCCCTTGCTCAGAACTGATGACAGTTTGGGACAGTTTTTTGAAGCAGAAACTGGCCACTACAAGGTGGTTTTCAACGTAATAAACCACCAGGCACGGGTTAACGCGTGCCCTCGACATTCTGTCCAGGTAAACATGCATTAGGGTGGCACATACTACCATATGCTCACTTTGATCAGGCCTCCACATAAAAGCGTTGCTGCGTTGCTAAACTCGATCAATGGTGAATGTATTTACATGGAGTACACCTATCACCTGTATGTCTGAAGCGTGTATGCAAATGACATGCTCCCAAGGACAATGCTGTCACTACTTTATTCAGAGACTCAATATCTATAATTAGCTGAACGGAATAGCATCTATATACCTGCTAACTCTATTCACGTGATCATTCATAAATTCTTGAAAACGGAAACGACATTTTCCAAATATGTAGTTTTTGGAACTTCCCAAGCGTTTCGTTCATTTTAATCTATAGGTACAGCAACGTGTTAACTTTAAAAAGGCACTCTTCACTATAAAAAAATTTTAGGAACTCTTATCGTTGAAGATTATATTTTACAGACAGCATTAATTATATTTAACTGATTAAACCAGTTTAATTAATATAAGTCAAATATTTAATTTTAACGATCTTCCGTTCAAAATTCACAGTTCTCGCACAATTTTCTTTGCTCCTTAATAGCTACATATTGCCATACTATTCGATTAAACAATTTATTAGTTTTCTAATGAAATCGATTGATTTAAAAGCAAAATGTGATTATTTATAAATATAAATGTATTCCCCAGGCAAAGCCAGACAAACCTTTCATTATTACAACGAGTATTTAAAGCAATATATCTATAAAATGAGCTAATACCAGTTGTTCTCTTGTGGAAACACTTATAATCCCTAATTGTCGTATTCACTTTCCGTATCACTACATTACAAATAAAACAGATTTGAAATAGTTTATAAGGGCTCGGCATTTGGCAGAATTTTTTTGTAATGAGTAACTGATATTTAATTACGATATTTTGTATCTATCTAACTTATTATTTTAATTTCACTCAAGAGTTGATCCTCATATTAATTTAAATCATAATGTGGTTTTTAATTTCAGTTCGTGCAGAATCCAAGAGGAAGTCGTTTCCTCCCACTTACTGGAAGCATTAATATTTGAGATAAGTATCGATAGATTTGGCTTGAGGTTTCTGTTTGAGTGAGCAATTAAAATTCAATTTAACTATCTTCCTTATTAAGATGAATTAGTTCTTGAACATTTAGTATTGGTGTTTGCAACAGAAAAAAAGAAATATTGAAAAATAAAGCAGCATTGCATTTAATATATTTAGTTTAATTTAAGTGCGTGTAGAATACCGTTTAAACGCTCATACGTCTAAATACTGAAAGCGTAAATTTTTATATCATAGCTTTAAATACTTAAAATTGAATTGATTGTAGTGGTGAGCCAAAGTCATACGTACAGTTAATTATTTATTATAATTTATTATTATTTTTGACATCGTAATTGAGTATTTTAAGATATATAACTATTGCATTCAGCCCATTTCAAGTAGCTTTGCTGCAGAAAATGTATATATATATATATATATATATATATATATATATATATATATATATATATATATATATACGAGAATTAAAAAAAAATTTCAACAAAAGTCTTAAAAATATGATAAAAAATGAAGAAATATTGGTGGATCAGGGCGTCATCAGGGAGGAGCCTGACCCGAACAACATAAAATGGTGTTTTCTACATATGAAACATTGCTCATACGCTCTCCCAAACACCACTAAAAAGCAAGTAAAACAAAAACAAAACAATATACCAAAAAAGAGCAGGAACAAAACGAAATGAAACACGAAGCCGCAGCCGGGAGATCAACAACAACAAGCCTAAAAATTACCACCACGTGTCATCAATTACACAATATAACTATATGCAAATACTGTATGCAAATACTTCCGATGCAACAAGTCCATAAAAAGCAGAAAAATAAAAACATAAATAATATTGAAATCCCCAGCCCCTATTCAAAAAGATATTCATACATAGTAAAGTAAAATTGAAAAGCAACTCCCATGGACGTGAGGAAATTACGAAAAATAATTATTCATGGATTGTGTAGCTGTTGATATTAACAAATCTTTCAAAAATATTATTATAGAATGAATAAGGGTATTTGTTATTGAGAAGTGTGTTTTTTAGATATTTACATTGTGATAAAAAGTTTGAATAAGAATTACAAATTTTTTTTGAAACGTACCAACTGACCAGCAATCGTGTTGTAGTATATTCTTTTAAAGATATTGTAGTCCCAAAATATTAATATAATGACTGTAAATTTAAAATAGCTGCGTATATCATATACATTAATGTCAACTTTGCCGCATGAAACATAAATTTTTAAGTCTAGAAAATCATTATTCTTGTTATCTAGATTGGTTTTAATTAAATAAAGTTCGTCTGAATATATGGATTTCCAAATATTAGAAAAGTTGCAATTATTAAAAACAATAAAATCATCAATAAATCTAAAGGCAGTATTTATCTGAAGGCAAAATTTTTATTTCAAAATAATGAAGAAATAAATTAGTAGAATGGAAGAAAAATTAGAATCTTGGGGTATACCCTTAACTTGAGTGTAAATATGCTCACCATCAAAAATACACTAATTAACTAAAAACTCCCATTCCTCAAAATCCAGATTAATTAAATTTTTAAAAACATGATAATAATAGTTCAAAACATCTCTCAATTTGTCCAGGGGTATGCTGGTAAAAAGGTCTTTAAAATCATAGGTCTGAATACCATTAATAATACTTTTATCCAAAAAATTCAAAACCCTATTATTATCATCACATATAATCCAGGTAAAGCCTTCATCAACAGTAGCAGCAAGGACAATTTTTAAATATTTAAATAGTAGAAAGCCAGGTTTAATCATATAAGAATTATTACTACAGGTGATGTAACGGAATTTAATAGGATTTTTATGAAATTTAGGAATAACGGTAATATAAGGTAAAATAATGTGTTGATTGAAAATTTAACTCATTTATTTGAAGAAATTATTTTTTTAATAATGGTATTATAAGTAGATTTACAGAATTTATATGTATCTGAATTTTTAAGTTCGTCATCAAGTATGTTTAAATACAGATTTTTACAAATGAAAGCATAGATAGCTGAGGCTTTGTCGATTGGGGTAATAATACATTTATTTTGAATATTCTTAAGGGCTATGTTTATTTTCTTGTATTTACCGGTATTGTCAAAAATAGATTGAATATTATTATTAATAAAACTTTAAATTTATCATATAATTTCCATTTTCATTCTGTAAACAAACATAAAGGGACTTTAAATTTAGAAGAGGTCATAAGACAGAAGTTATCAATGTCTTCCAGAAAGCTTTTAAGTATACTATTTCTTTTAAGATTATAAATAGGCCTACATTTAGTACCTTTATACATGCTGCTCATATGTAGAAAACACCATTTTATGTTGTTTGGGTTAGGCTCTTCCCTGATGACGCCCTGATCCACCAACATTTTTTCATTTTTTATTATTTTTTTTAAGACTTTTGTTGAAAAATGTTTTTGGAAATTCTTGTGTTCTTAAAATTATATTACTTACCATGCTATGTATGCAGCTTCAGCTCGCTTGCATGGGTAGTTTCGTTATATATTATATAGTTTTAATTTGTATATTAATTTTTTCCTTTTATTTAAATGTATCGATTGTAGACTTGTTTACTCATCCCTATCACACTTGAACTCCAGTTTTAGTGTAAGGATCAATGAAGTATGGTTTATTACAAGAAATTTGAAAATATATACTAATACTGACAACAGCAAAACTAATTTTCTCGAAGAAGAATATCAAGACATATATTCGGAATATGAGAGACTGCAAAATAATGTTTTCAAACTAGAATCTCGGAACATATATTTGGAATATGATCTTGTATAAATGGTACATTTTATCTTCTAAGTAAATATTAGTGTTTTCTCCACAACATCGCATGATATGTTTTCTATTTCATATAACATCAAATGAAACGATGAGATAAGTTTATATCCTAATCTTGACAACAACAAAACTAATTTTCTCGAAGTAGAATCTCACGACATATATTCGGAATATGAGCGACTGCAAACTAATGTTCTCAAAGTAGAATATCGTGACATATATTTGGAATATGAGCTGGTATAAACGGGTACATTTTGTCTTCTAAGTAAATATTAGTGCTTTAGCCACTAAGTAGCATGATGTGTTTTCTATTTCATATACCATTAAATGAAACGGTGATATAAGCTAATACCTTCCGTATTCCATCAAATCCTGGGTAGCATAATTAGGTTCAATAAATTTAAAAAAAAACTAAGAATGGAGTATTACTAAAAGTGTTGAAATGTAGGTGTTTATTAAACAACGGAAGGTAAAATTTTATTAAAAAAAACGCAGCTTTACAATTAAAAAACTATTTTCAGCATCAAAAAGACTTGTTATCACACTACACACTTTTTATTAAGGCACTTGCAATATACAACAAATTATCTAAACAGAGTTTAAATCTTATTATATTTTAATAGAAAAAATTATATTTTAATTTAGTCTATACTTGATTCTATGTATTTGAACCTTGACTCATCGTGAAGTAGCAGCATGTGTTTAATGTTTGTATAAAATAAATTCTTCTAAAATATGAAATTTTTACTTAAATATACGCAAATAACTATGTAGGCAAGGGGAAGTAGAATTTCGTGATAAAATATTTTCTTTCGTATGTATTTCAAAAATGTATTTAAAAAAATAAAATACTGTACTTAAATATCATACATGAGCTCTAAACTCAATTTTCACTTTTAAAATATCGTTTATGGTTTAATGGAGTTCATTCGAACAAATCCTTCATAACGTCCTTGTGTGAGATTATTTATACAGTGGCAGGAAAGTCATTTAGATTGTCAGATAACGTGTTGAGCATATATGTAAGTCAAACCTGTCTTCGGTATAAATTTCACGTATTGGTTTGGATTCCAAACACCCTGATATTATACTGATTTGATTAAGGATATGAGTTAGCCAGAGAACCTTGTGAGGTATGTGATTGAGTTTGAGGATCTAATTTAACAGTTTCAGGCAGATTCAGTCGGAATTATCAAGTTGGAATGCTTAATAGTTTATGTTATGCAATGGAGAAAGTCTTGGCCTTTTATGATGTAGATTATCTCTGGAGCCAAAGTCATAACAGCACTAATGAAAACTCATTATAATTTTCCAACACGTGGCACACAATTAAAAGTCACAGTATGTTTATTTTTATTATCTTTAGGTACCTGTGAAGTACGTGTTTAAATAATATTTGTATTTGAAAATATATCTACATTATTCAAATGAAAAATTTAAAAGTACCTTGAATTCAAATATAGAGTGCACAAGTCATATCTGTTGACAAAGTTATCCATGACAATGTTTTCATAGCCTATGATGATTTTATCAATTTCTCTATTTCTTAATAAACATAAAAATCAATTCACTGTTTTACCCTTTGAGATTCCCAAAGTAGTGAAGTATTGCTTTCACTTCCCGATGCACACACTAAATAATTATATAACCTCATCGATTTTACTTTGCCTGAAGGAATCCAAGGTAAATATTTTATTGGTCAATAATTTCAAAACTAGTTGGAAAACACATGGCAGACGACATGTTAAAAACCACATATTTTTGAGCGTGAAACCCTCAGATGGTTGAACTAACAGAGAACTATAAACATATTTATAATTTTAGAAGTTCCGATATGGGAAAGGATTTTGGTTTTGGGTAATTTTTTTACCCCCTTGTTGGTTGTCTCGATATATCGCCATAAGGAAAGCTGACCTTGATGGACAAGATATGTTATCATTAGATGAAACCTGATCAGATCTTGATGAACGAGATATCTCATCATAAGATGAAACCTGATCAGATCTTGAGGGACGAGATATCTCATCACTAAAAGAAACCTCATTGCATCTTGATGGTCTAGATATCACATCATTAGAAGAAACCTGATCAGATCTTGATGGATGCGATATCTCGTCTTTAAAAGAAACCTGACCAAAACTTCATTTCCTCATCTTTAAATTATTTAGATTTATGGATTTAGTTTTTTATGTTGATTAGATGTTTGTGTTGATTAATGTGTGTTTGTGTTATTTTTAAATTCTGAAATGTCTGAATCGTCATTTTTCCCTCAAACCGAATTCAAATATCCTATGTTTACTATGTGTTCTATATTTCATTCATTACATTCTACATATAATTCACTAATTTATATATTTTTAGTTATATATTTATATATTTATAGTTTAGTTATACAGTTAAAATACAGTTGTGAAATCACGATTCTCATTTTTTAACAAACCTTCGGTAACAAATAAAACTCCTAAAGTCAAACATTTTGAGAAATTTGATGTAAAAAAAATATTATAATATCGAAGCAATGCGAAAATGATAATTTTCCATTTATACGTTTATTTATTACACTTTGTTTTTAACTCAATTTATCAGACTTGCAGGGAATAATTATGATTCTATAGAAACTTAGTAATAAACTAATTTTAAAATTCAGTGCATTTATGCATGTGCTTCACAAACGTATTTTCTAAGCTTTTTCTCAGGAAATCTAATGTCATAGCAAAAAAAACTAACTTTATTGACTTAACTAGTAAAGATATCAACATTTGGGCTTGGAAAAACAAAACTCAAATTCGAAATTTTTAACATAAGTGTTGTTTACTTAATTATTCGATTGCAAGCTGACGATTTTCTATGCACTTGAATCATTTGGATAATGACACCTCTTATAAATCATTTTATTTTCTTACCACTCTACTAAAGTAAACGGAAGAAAGAGAAACATGTTTTTTATGAATTTTGAAGAAATTTGAAATATAATATAATTTTTTTCCTAAAGGAAGAAACGTGATAACTATGTCATTGTTTACGATCTATTTTATTTTGTAAAATGGAATTCCTTTGATATCTGAGAAACAATTTTTTTAATTTTATGCTAAGACAGTGATGGTTTTTAAAATTTGGTGAACATATATGTGATTAAAAACTCTACTTCTTTGATATGGAAACATTTAAAAAATTTATATTATTTTGTAAAGAGTATATCTTTTTTGAACACTGAAAATTACTGAAAGTTACTTATAACCTTTCATCTCTGAAATAAACCATCGAAAGCTTTTTTGGTGCTTTACCACGCGTGTAGGTACCTTCGAATAAATTTTTCTATTACTAGTCATTCTAAAGAATATTAAAAAAGTAAACATACGCGAATAATTAATGTCAGTTTTGCACGAAAATATTGCGATGTTGTGTATTATTTTCTTACTAAGGGGCGAAGTGACATTTGTGAAGGAGTAGCATATGGGTCTGCCACTGCTACTTTTAATTGACACTATCGTCAACATACATGACCTTACTAACTGGGAACCGATCCAGGGTCTGAAAAGGTGCAGACAAGTTTCTTTCTTAAAGAAGTATGTCTTTCTATATTGAAGATAATTTTATACGAAAGTAAAATAAATGTTTCTTTCGTCGACATTTACCATGGTGCAAAAGCAGTACATAACCTAATGTCTTCATTTCCTCCCATCAAGACAATAATAACAGACATGATTGTATGAATAATTTATCACCTTCCTGTCCGTTTGCTGATGACTCTGCAAAGTATAGGACAAAACGACTCTTTCGACGTGGACTTCAAACAACCGTCCCTAATTTAGGGCTACGTTAATATTTGATTAGCATTTGAATAACACACAACAGCGTGTGCTTCAGTCGAAACGGTGTCCAAACATCCGTCAAAGGTGGTCAGTCTGGCTAATGATCGCTCACTCATTCACTTGTTTACTCTGAGAATGTCGTCGGGTGAGAATTATTGATGAATCCGTGTCGCGTGTCTCTCTGCATGCGATTGAACCAGTAATTCCCGTTTCTAGATTTTCACGTTTTCCGTAGGGGTTTGAGATAACGTGCTCAGATTTCAAAGTGGATACTCGGCCAACAATCAAATCTACTTATTCACTAAGAGGCCCGGGGTAGTCCGGGCGGAAAAGTAAAGTATTAGTAACCGGAGGGTTGCAAGTTCAAATCGAATCAAAGACAGTTGTCTACATGGGGCGGGAGCATGGTAAATCTCTTGTGGTCTTAAATGTGTGGTGTGGTAGTCTGGACGTGGGGCGCCGTATTAGGGGTGATGCAGTCTTCTGACAATAATTCAAAATTATATGGATTTGTCTTCAGATCTTTCCCTTCTGGTTTGATCCCTAAGGTAGCCAATAATATGTTATGTTGCTCCAGTTTGAAGTTAGTTCAAATACCTATATATCGAAACAGCTGGTCTTGATGACTTGATCAGCCCAAACGCACTATGCCCCTTACTTTTCAGTGAAGTCCATAGTCATAAATAATTATTGTTAATTCCTTATGACACCTTTTGACTTCTACCTATCAACTCTACTATTCACTAACAGACCCGAGATATCATGGTTGGACGACTAACGTATTAGCAATCGGAGGGTGGGGAGTTTGAATGTTATCAAATACCACAGTATACACGGGGGCTGGTGTATATTAAATAGACCGTGGCCTCAAATGTCCTCACGTTAGCGTGGTGCGTAAATGAGGAGAGTGTGGCCACCTCAGATGAGACCTCGTAGTATGATAGTGGTTCAAAATTGTGTTGTGTTTTCCTTAAATATTTTCCTTCCTGTTTGATCTCGGATTGTCGTCAATAGCCATTCGTGTTGTTGTAGTACGACTTTAATTGAATACCTACATTCCCCTATTCACTAAGGTAATTTCAAATGTATGAGATATCGGCTTTTGTTATATTTGTGATTAGTTTCCTCACGTTGGAGTGGTGAGGACATGTGGAGTATGGGGTGTCACCTCAGGGGCGATCGCGTCATATGAGAGTAGTTCAAAATTACGTTTTGTTGTCCTCGGAACTTTCGCTTGAGGTTTTGATCTCAGACCATCGCCAGTAGTCCTTTGTGTTTTTGCATTGCGAATTTAATTAAATACCTACTTACCTCTACTCACTAAGGGAATTTTAAAAGGATAAGTAGTCGGCGTGAGGTGTAATTGTGAAAAAAAATATGATTCGTGTGTTTTACGAAATCGGGAGATATTACGTTTTCGCGTTTTGTAACCAATGATTGGGATGAAATATCTATGCTTATTCACTGATGTCACGTGTAAATTATGAGTTGGTATCAAGACGTCAACCTTCCTGATGATTGTCTCAAAGAGTCTCGTTATTAATACAATTGACCACATCTCGGTGACGAGATATCTCGTCATTAACAAAATTGATTAGATATATCGTCAAAAATCTTCGAGGGTTCAAAGAAATGTAATATTGTTTTTATAAAATAATGCTGGTCTATAAGTTTTATTTCTGTAAAATATTTCCTTTTTTGTAGTTTACAATTTCCTAAGTGTTTCATTTGTACAGTTTTCAATAAGGTTGGTTAATTGCAATTCTATATATCCAGTGTAGCTCCCAAACATCTCAAATTTTCTATTTTTACAAGAGGATGTACATCATATTACTCGTAACTAAGGTCGGACGTCTGTCTGCTGTTATGTGGTAGGTTTTTCATTTAATTTAAGATTAAGAACTCACCTTCTTATCATGATTTTATAAATTTCCTTGAAATTAAACTAATTTAGAAACACAATATCACATAGGCAGCCATAATGGTGACTTATTAGTTTGTAGTTGAGTTTACTGAATTATTCCTTTATTGTATTCTAGGTCTATAAACAATACAGCAAAAAAGTATTGATGTTAAATTTCAAAATTTTAAAAATTATTCATAGTTACCATCCCACATTTCCAGACTTTCTATATATATCTAAAGCAGTACTTTCTGCTCAAGCTTCAACTTGACTCTGGTGAACACGACATCAACCATAATGTGATCTGTGTGGTTTTCTTTAAAATCAATATTTGCTTTCATAAATAAACATTATGTCTCCCATACACATATACAGGAAAATTTTATAGTGAATTCACTTATGTGGGAAAATGCAGTAACTTCCAAGTCAGGCTGGTGGTTTCGATTTTGCTAACCAGGAATGTGCAAGATCCATTGTTACATTTTCTCTTATTACTGGGATGCGGCAAAAGTTCGGCGCGAGATGGCATTGAATCGCAAAACCGAAGTGTTATCTAACTCACACATAAAATTTTGATGAAGTTTGAAAGTAGGGATTTCAGCGAGTACACGGATATACAATTGTGTTATTGTGTTGTGTTTTTTAAATTTCGAAAAGCATTAAAAACGGTAGAAAATAAGGAACATTTTTTATGTATTATGAATTTTTATTTCCGAAAAGGGAAGAATTCTTTGCAGACGCAAAAGAAGGTGTGTTGTGTAGGGAGAGGGTGCCCATGACGATTTCACGTGGCGTAAGTGGTTTAAAAAGTTTAGTCACAGGGATCATTTTTTTACACAAAAGCGGCTGGATTTATATTAGCGCAAGATGATGCAGCTACCATTATAAAGCTAAATTTTGATTTTTTGTAAATAAAATAATGTTTCTGCAATTTTTGTCAAAAACTGTTGCATAAACCCAGTGTATTCAAGGAAGGTGTCACTTAAGGGGACCGGGAAGGCCCTATCTCCTCCATGTTAAATTCACGAAATTCAAGATCCTTTTTCTCAATAACTATAATAGCAATCAACAAAATTTTTTTATGGTGGTTAGACTGATATGTTATACAAACTTTAACAGCTCACTTTTTTTTTATTTAAAATTTTTAATTTTATAGAAATTTTTAACTGAATATCACTTTTTAGATAGCATTTTTTAACACATTTAAATTTCTAAAAAATCCAATTTTCAAAAAATAAAAAAATGCCCGTGTTAAAATCTTTAGAGATATAACACAATTATGTCATAAAAATATTAAGTCATTATGTTCAGTAGATTCTGAGAAAATGGGGCATGAATCTTAAAAATCTAAGTTTTGAGAAAAATGGATTTAAACATTTCAAATGAAATTTTATAAATAATTTTACGTCTAACCTTAATAAAATCCTGATTTATATAAAGGGTGATCTCTTTCATTTTTAATACATGTATCTTCAATTTTTTTATGCTCTTCTTTCTATGGCGGGCCTTTTTACTGTATTCGGAGAGTTTTCGCTCTCCATCGATAACACGGTCTTAGTCCAGTTTTCTCAAAAATTTGTATAAAATAGCAGCCTGGATTGATTTTAACTCTAGATAATGTATAGCACTTTATAATATTTCCACTGTTGCAGCAGGAAACAGCATCAAACACTCCCAGTTTTAAAGTTTGGATGGTTACAAACACATTTTTTGGAACGCGAGTCCAAATCACATTGTTCACCGATTCATTTGGGTTTTGAGTCTTTCCGTGAACACATTTTTTCAACAATTCTGGATTCGCCAAGTCTCTGAAATTTGATTTAATTGTCTTCAAAATGTAGGCAGTATAAGGCAAGGCAATATGTGTGTGTTTATCATGGTAATACACATCACTCTTTTAGCTACAGCACGTTGAAATTTCCACCAGCTTTCATTCCCAACTGGACAAAGACCGTGATTTAGATTCAAGTTACTTGACAGTAATAAAAATATTCTGCCTAGACAGATTGTTGCATATTGTGCAGAAAACCAACATTTATCCTTATTGCTAGTCCATAACAGATCAAATGTCATGTCTCAGAAAAGCTAACTTATATCGCATGGAAAAATTAATAAAAATAGTTAGAAAAAAACTAAATGATTACAGTTAACTCTACTGTTACCAGATTATCGAAAATAATTTGAGTAAAGTAAAGTAAAAAATATAATATACATTGTTGAGCAACAAAGATTAGAAATGTCCACAAACGGTTTGTTTACATTTGAAAGGCCGTGTCAGATGTGAAGTGCTTATTGGAAACGTGCATAATTTTCAAACTTCCTCTTATTCTATTACCTAGTGTGATATATCATTGGAAAGAGGAGATTTTGAACTATATAAAGGAGCAATAAAATAGAAATTGATTTTTTAGTCGAATTTTGCCTTCCCGGTCCCCTTAACTAAGACATAGTAAAAAACTTTAATCTTTCCAGTCATATATTTTGAAAGGAACTTCAAGATCCTGCAATAATACGTACATTTTTACAATTGTTTTTATATGTTCCATCCTGTACATACTTTAATCGAGTTCTGTGATATTACTGGTACTTGACTCTACGAGGTATCTTGTCGTTAGCAAAACTGGTCAGATCTCGATGGACGATATAGCTCTTCATTAGAAAAAATTGACCCACCTTATCCTGGTCATCATATAAACATCTACATTATCTTGATAACTTGATATCTTGCAGCACAACTGGTCAAATCTTGACGGACGAGATATCTCGTAGAAATCATTTAGATAGTTTGGCCTTGAAAAAATTTCTAAAAAATTTGCTTTTTCCAAGATTACTTATTACTTTTTAAAAGGGAGAAAATGCATGTAACTTGATACAGAACTACACTCATGTCCATAAATTAATGATAATGCCAGATCCGGCCATAAAGGTTCAGAAACAAAACATACGTGACTTGTTCATAAAGCCCATTTATTAAACAAAAGATAAATAACAAAAAAGATGGTGTATGTACGATAGCATTCATAAAAACTAGGATTGTATCACGTACCGATTGATCAAGTCGTTGTCAAAAGTGAAATACTATGAAGCCGTATTTGAACACCTCTTAAGGTAATGCACATCCCTTTGTAATCATCATAAGTAGGGAAACTATTATTCTGTGATTTATGTGAAAACGGTCTTTATAAAAACGTCGCGTCATATAACTGAAAATGAATCCTTCTCACATGAATTATCCTAATTGTAAATTTAATTCTAAATACTTACTCACCGATGATGCAAGTTTAAGGATTGTGTGGGCCGAGATGTTTCAGCTTGTCTGTTTGGGACAGTGGTTGCTAAGCCATTTTGATCATCAACCCCTCCAATAGTTTCTTCACTTTTTATTGACCCCCGTTCTATTATCACGTAATTATAATAGAACAAGCAAGAAAGAAGTTTATGTGAGTTTTTAATATTGTTTTTTCATAGTTAGTTTTTATTACAAGTAGGATATGTTATATAAAGGGTGTTTCAGAAAGGACTCCCTATCTATGAAATCACATAACTACTAAACCGTTATAGATAGAAACATGAAATTAGTGGTATATTTAACAGGTAGATCTGGGATTAAAAACGGACCTGCTTAAAATTAGTTACAATTTTGGCTAATAAATGGCGCTGTAGTCATTGTAAGTATGAAATACAGCTGATTAGTGTCTATTTTCAAACATATGTCTCTTCCACTGGCAAAACGTAGCAGGAAGATTAGTAGTTACCCGTTGAATGAGGAAATATTCAAGTCATGTATTCATTGGAACAACGAGAATTCACCAGATAATTCGTGGTTTATGTAAGATAATGCCCGACCACCCCATACTTCTGCAGTGTTCACCTTAATTGATTAATACTTCAGTCATAGAATCATTGCTCTAACTTATTCTAAAGAGACCGGCAACGGAATGGATGACCTCCATACTCCTCGGATCCCAATTCATGCGACGTTTTCTCTGGGGCTATTCGAAGCCCATTTTTTACAGTAAGAATCCTCAAACGTTAAACAGCTTGAACTGTTCATCTGTGAGGCATGTGTATTCAGTTTATTGCACCTTTTGCGGCAGGTGGCTTCAAACTTCTCTTTTTCACCTGCGTCAATGAATGTTCAAGGTGGCCATTTCGAATCCATTGTGATGTGATTGGAAGCATGTTTACGAATAACAATTAACACACTATTTACAGAAGGGAAGAATCAAGATTGCAGAGCCATCTATTATCCAAAGTTGTAATTAATTTTGTAAACTAGTCTATTTCAAATTCCAAGCTTGATCATTAAACGTACAACTTATTTCATCATCCTGTCGATCACTGTTTCGTTGTTATTACAATTCAAAGTTAGAGAGTCCTTTCTGAAACACCCTGTAGAATTACAATGGCTTAGCGCCAAAGTTATACGTTTTTGTTCTTAAGTCTTTGTTCTAAATTTAAGTCCTTTGTCGTCCTTCCTAACATTACATATTTGATAACAATGCATGAAATTGAATTTAATAACAAATAAAACAATAATACAATATCCCTTGTATATATGAAAATAAGACTTTTATTAAATTATTATATAATTTATTAACATTGTCAATGTGAATAGAGTGCTTCGTAACTCTAATTACAAGAACAACAATGTTATTTCATAACACGAATAGTTATGCTACAGAGAGTTTATTACATCTTAGTGTTTTATCATCGTATATTCATTAAATTTTGTTCAAAAAATAAAATTGCACCTCACTATTATTATTTTATGTTTTAATAGTAACTGTAAAATATCTTAATCGTAAGTATATAATTATTTTAAATATGTTAATCTAAACAATAAGAATAATGGAAATTAATTTCGTAAAATTTTCTTTCCCATCTACTTATGCAGATGAGTCAACATGCAATTGAATTATTCTCATAATTAAGCAAAAGATACAATGGTGTTTTAAATAGCTATTTAACATTAATACAATGTTCCCGAAACTAATATTTGGGTCACAAAGTAGGCTGCTGTTTGCATGTTGTAAATTCTATCTTAACATTGAGATAGTAAAATCATTAATTCTATAATTGGGTGCATTAACTATTTAATTTTATAGGAAAAACACTTTCTGTTTCGCAACAAAATTGATTGTGTTTTACATATTTCCTTTGAATAAATACTCCATTGAAATCTTTATTCTTCTACAGGAGCATATCAGTTAATATTATTTAAAAGCACGTATTTTAATATCTTTTTAATTTTATTCTTACGCGGAAAAGACCTCCCGAAATGTTTGTTCAAACATGAGGAAAATTTATGGTAATTTTAAAACATATATTTTACTCAAGTATACGCACGTAATTTGTTAAACAACACATTAGGTGAGCATTCTTTTCTGGAATAAAGACTGTTTTAAAACAATAGCAAAACGAACTCCTAATTAAAAGCCGTGTCTTATTATTATTTTTGATGTATAGAGCATGCCTAAACGTCAGTTTCACGCACAGAGGAATGAAGAAGAGTTAAGTGGTGTGAGAAGCAGAATAGAAAGATTATCCTTTCTTTATACAAGTGTTTTTAATGACCTTTTACACACGCAAGTAATGGAATAGTGAAAAATGGGCTACGGTTTATTAATGTTCAACATAGTATATGTGGTAAAAACGTCAACGACTGTAACTCTTTAAATGAGCAAAACTATTATATTTTATGGGTTTCCATATCCTTTCTTTTCGGTAGTTAAGCGTAGTAGCGATAAAATGAAGAATCGGGTTACCAATATTAAATTGAATTAAAAAGCAATTGTGTTAATAAAAAAATGCACCTTGTTAGAGAGTAAACGTTTCTTACACTGAATTTAGTTTAGCTCTGCAGTCAACACATAATCTAACACTTTTTTTTTACTTTAAATTTTTCGGACAATCTTATCAAATGATGAATTCAGAGTTTTGTTAGACATATTATTTAAGTAAAACTCATGTATTAAAATTTTGTGTACAAGTACACAAATATTTACATGTAAATCCGAGTACCTACATTTAATGCTTTCATAAAAGCTTACTTTGAGCTGATTGTAATTCTCTAATTAAAGAATAACGCATTTGAATAATTTTGTCACATGCATATGTCTCAAATTATTTGCTTTCGGGTTTATTTATTAACTATTTCCGATTTTTAAATAGTGTTTTCGAAGATTTTTATTAAGTTGACTCGTTTCATTTTTATGTTTGAAACAAATTACTCACGTTGTATATTTTACTGGTGAATAAAGGACGTTTTTAATATTGTGTTAATACAATAACCACATGATTGCTATTGAGTTATATTAGTGAAAGAAACAGCATTTTAAGAATTATCTTCTGAAAAAATAATTTTAAGTAGCAACAATACAAAAGTTAAGCAAATTGATTTCAATATAGAAAACATCATTACCTACATTTATATAATGTCTCCTGTTTTCTATATTTTCTCATTTACCTTTTTCTTTGCATTCCACAACTGAATCTTGAGCGGTTTCAGTAGTTTAAGTGAAAAGTTACTTGCGTTCTACAAACATGTTGACCACTTATTCCGAAACGAATTGCTAGATAAAAGAGCGAGTATATAAAAATATTTTTTTCTTAAATTCTTTTAATAAGATCACTATCTTTTGAAGATAAGATAATTCCTGATCTCAGTTATTCTCTCGATCCGTCACATAAAACTAGATTTAGACACATAATGACAGTGTCACACATTTTTCAAAATATTTTATTTATTTTTAAGGTATTTAACCTTGTCTATAGACGAATATTGGTTGTGTTGGATGGTGTAAAGTTCATATATTTTGCCAAGCTGAATAAACAACAAAACAGGCAACATAAAATGCTGGACATACATGCACAATGAACGTTTTACTGACAGAATAGTGTGATTGATACACACAAGATATGTTAGATAATTCGAACATGCACCTACTGCTACTTTCAGCCCCCCCCCCCCCCCCCCGCTGAAACAAAAGGGACCGCAGTAGCCTTCTTAGTAGTGTGATGGATTAGCAACCAAAGGGTTGTCAATTGGAATCCAACCAAAGACTTTCGTGTACAAAGGGGCAGGTGAAAGTTAAATCTGTCGTGGTCTCAAATGTCCACACGTTGGCATGGTGTGGAAGTTTCGAGAGTGGATGCATCGTCGTCTGATAGTGGTTCATTTTCAGTTCATTCCTTTGGGTTTAATCTAGGTCCGTCGCCAATAGCCTACTCTCGTACTCCAGTGTGACGTTAATCAAAACAATACCTAAACCCCCCCCTAAAAGGGAAATAAATGCGTTATATTTAGCATATCCTCATCTTATCTTATATATGCTTATCTTATATATAAACCATCTTTTATAACAACGAATTCTTAGATAGTAAAACCTTCTATTTCCATCTATCAACACAAGAAAAATCCCCCCCTTCTTTTCAACAAAACAATAAAACTTCAGATGATTACTTTGCCAGAAATATCAACTCCAACGAAAAATAAATCGAAACCGTTACTTCCCTCAAAGACGGCAACAACGCAACTTTGTTCATTAACATATCCACCGAGATCTCTTTGTGGCGAAATGCGGCTGGAACAAAAAAGCTAATACAAATGCCATCGCCCCCACTTTGAAATCCAAATGCGGACAATTCCCCGGTAACACTAGAAAAAAAAAGCTTCTGGAAAAATAACTTTGATGCGAAAGCACCGTCCAATATTGAGACTTTCCTCTGAGGAATTTCCCGCAAGAGGAAAGCCACGGCATTACTACTCCACCCCTGATCCGCACTAGGATCTCCCGAGACTTGCCATGATCTGGACCAGCACTTGCTTCGCAGCAGGTCCCTCGAGTCCTGCACACAAAAACGTCCGATGGCATTTTGCGAGCAGAAGGAAATGCTACTAGATGCTTGATGGGCTGCTGCTGATTCATGGCATGATAAAAATATTACATTTACGTTTGAGCTTCAAGAGAGATGTACTTATCTAATCATTGTATTTTGGTTTGATTTGTTTTTTTTTGGCGCTTGATCCATAATGCGCAGAAAGTGCACCAAACCCAAAACACAATTTGACGAAGTTAGTGAAAAGAGGAAATGAAACCGAAACTTTTAAGTGACTATAAAAGCGTATACAAGCATGAGAGTAAAAGAGTAAGACCATTAGCCATTGCAATTATTTTAAACGTTAATCATTGCAGTTAGGTCTGATTTGGTATAGTGGCGAAACGTCCATAATAGGTACAAACTAAGCCAAACCCAAGGTAAAACAATGGAGTCAATGAAAAGTTGAAACAAAACCGCAAAAGTGAATTGGAGATTGCATTACCTAAAATTTTCATAGACAAAATAGTAAAAAAATACATAAGTACTAAAAAGCATGGTCTATAAATCATCTTCCTAGTCTTCCAAATAATGACTTACAAATTAAACATTCTAAGTAGCTAAGACAAAACCATAGTTCTGCAAAATTTTCACTACCAAAGTATTTCTCAAGAGAGAACAAGAAATCTTACCTTCATTCAAAGAAAGAAATTTAATTAGTGAAGATAGATATTGACCTGTCTAAAGATTACTGTCATTCTAGTGTAGAATAGCTAAATAACTAAAATCTCGAAAATGGTGACTTAGTTTGTTTCATTTGTAAGCTTACGATAGCGTAAGAAGTCAATAGCGAGACAATTTATTGAGGGGGCACTATATTTAGGTATGGTGGTACATCATCAGGGATTTTGTTTTCTCAGCGATTGATGAAATCACTAATTTAACTTAACCTTTATCTATTTAGGTATAGTAGTATGGAATTATACAATGTTTTAATTATGAAAAATCAGTGTTTTTTTATTCATAAAACCGCTACTTAACTAGTATTTTGCCGGGTTACAATTAAACATAAATCTTAAGTCATACTTTTTAAATGTAAGTCTTTTAGTTTTTAAGGACTGTGATCGTTAGACTGCTGAAGTCCACTAAAACATTTCTTTTCTTGAAGGTTATAATGGCGTAGGTGGCGAAAGTTATAATTTGTTGAGAGTAAAATATTTCTCCCTGAGTAAAGCAAAAGAAGTAACATTATTTTCACCCTTCGTTTTATAAGAAGTATATTTTTGATTTGATGTGTTTTAACATGAATGAATCAGAGCAAAAGTGGTGTAATCCGAAAATCTTATTATTATCTCTTATTACGACTTTTTACTTTTTTTTTTAAATGCGCAGGATCAAGTCTTCTAAAATTACAAAATAACTTATTATTAATCACTGATGAATAAATTTTCAGAATCTCAAATCATATTGTAGATAAATAAAAATCTAAAAACAATGGGATCAACAAAATCACGTTTTTTCCATTATATTGGTGGGTTAGGCCACTCTTGCTCTGACAGACTCATGTATAGTGGTCCATTATTAGAAAAATCATTTTTAATGGTTATTGAAACCAGTTGTTTAATTTCTTAGATAAGTAACATTAAAAACAAATGTATTAGTACATATTATAAGCAATAGACTAAGAACTATGAGTCAAACAAGGTTTTCGAAATTGGAACGTTAGTGTAACTGTTATACTGTAAACTATTCATAACTTTATATTTATTTCTGACTTTGTGCTCTTTACTAACTATTATTCACTCATAAATAAGTATTCTCAGAAAATCCAAAAATTGATCTTAAAATTTTACGAGGAAGTACTAAAACCATATTTCTAGACAAAAAATATTCCAAGTACAAAATTATATGTACGAAAAGATTGTTTGGTTTGGTTTGTTTTCGTGGTTTGAGGGGCATTAAAACATGAAAAATGTTGAAGGAATTCAGAGAGAAGTAAAATCAATAGTAACTCGATAGTAAAATCCTTTCCTTTCAGTGGTTTGTTTGTACTAAAATTTCCTCTCACTCTATTAGTAAATGCTTTGCAATTTTCCTACAATCCAATTTAAGTTTTGAATAATTCCCAAACGATTATCTCCAGGCAATTCATCTAGCCAAAAACAAAGCAAATTTGTTTAAGTAGTTATTCATCCGTTCACGTATGAGTTCACTTTCGGTTGAAGCCATAAATGCACCAGAGACATCTTGTCTGATCACCACAGACGAAAGGGTCACAGCTGCTGTTCAATAATAGTTAGTTTATGAGTCATTCACAGACTGGTCAATGGCGTCTTTTCGCAAACGAGCTTGAAGTAGGGAGTAGCAGATGCATAAAAGTGCTGAGATAAATCAAGTATCCTGTTCTTGCGTTTATTTTATTTTTAGCCTTGCGAAAAGACACCGAACTAAAGGTTTTTTTTAATGAATACCCAGTTTGGCACAAACATGTACGAATAATTCCAATGAATAAATATATAATGAGTGTAAAGCTACTACGCAACAAAAGAAAAAAATTCATGTAAAACGCATAGCATGACATTAAAAGTCAGCATTTCGATGTATAATTGCTGAGTTTATTCTTAAATATTTATCTCTATAGTTAAAACATATTAGAGTATAAAATGTTTTTCTTTGTGGATGCTTTTTTTTTTTTTTTTTTTTTAAATTACGCCCGACATCGTCATTTTGGACATGAGGCGTCTTGCAGTCCAGTATAAATTCGAAGTGGCTTCAGAAGGTGTGAGGGCCCGAAAGTCATCACTGGAGCGGACGTTAGAAAGAGAGGGGCAACTAAAGAGGTGCTCCCCAGTCATATGCGAGGTGCCACAAAGTACACAGTGAGGTGAATCAACCAAGTTGATTTTATGTAAGTGGGCCTGCAGATAGTCATGCCCATTAATAATTCTAAAATTTGCAACTCCTTCTGCCCTGGGAAGGAGGGAACGACGTGAGCGCTGTTGGCTATCCAGAAGGTGTTGTGGATGTAAACTACTGTTTCTTTGATTCCTATAAAGCAATTAGAATCGTGAACAAGTTTCAAATGTAAAATTTGAAACTTGTGTGTACAAATGATTGTGATACTTACTAAGTGATACATTTGAATAATAAATTTACCGTGTTTATATCTACGGGGAACCTCTTCATTAGCAAAATTGACCAGTTCATGACAGCCGAGATATCTCGTTATTTAAAGAAAATGGGTCAGCTTTTGATATCATCATCAATGAATAATTGGTAACATCTTGATGACGAGCTAACACGGTATTAGGTAAAATTTTCAGACATAATGAACGAGATCTTTCGTCAAAACTACTTAAATTATTAAAAACAGCGTAAAGAATATGCTTGGATTTCAAGTGCAAATTCCATAGGGCATATATTATTATATATTAACATTATACACACATAAAAGAATCTCGGTGATATTAAAATGTGATAGTTACGAAAAAACGAGCATCTTAACTTGACAAGACGTAATTTTCAATGGCTTACAGCAAAAAACGGAAGACATTTAGTACACTACAATAGTAATTTATTTTTATAATTTAAATATATTACATACCATATGAAATTATTTTTATTGGAGAAATGATGAGAAGATCAATGTATCGAATTTAATTACACACCCTCAAACCAAGAGAGGCAAAAAACTTTTCAAAAATTATTTAAAACGCCGATAGGTGAAAATAATTTGAGAAAAATTCGTTTCAAAATGTCTTCAACAATACCCAAACTATTTTAAAATGAGTATATATACACGCATTGTACCAAAATTAGACACATTTAATTATCATTGCTTGGCATTTACACGATTTTACTATTGAATCATGAAGGGTATTTTATTCTTAATATATACTGGTCTTACAAGACAACGAACATGACTATATTTTGCTTTTAAGTAATGGTAAGGTAAATGTTAAGTTATAGTAAATATTCATTAAATCAGATTGTTTTTAATTTTATAGGAAGAACAAAATATTAGATTTACTTTGCTCGATATTTATTTATTTAAGTCCGCTATTAAAGTATAAAATTATTTACGAAATATACATTTTACAAAGTACGTATTAGAGTAATAGCTAAGTACTAGGGGGCCCGCCCCCTGCTCGCTAACGCTCGCCAACCCCCAGAGGATTCCTTCGCAATCCTCATTGGTTCGCTCAGCGAACCTATGCTCGCTTCGCTCGCATCCATGAAGACATGTGTCCTAGCAGAAGGAATTGTTAACAAAATATGATATATTCCAAAAAAATATTTTTCAAATCTAAATTTTATGCTGTTTATCAGAAAAGATATTTACAGTACCTCTGGAATCAGAATTCAAATGGAAACTTTGAGCAAATTTTGACTCGAGATGTGAGCGTTATCTGGAAATTGAAAACCCAGCATGTTGGTTGTGTGTACATTTACCCAGCAATCGAGCCACCCACGCTTTTTCATTGAGTTTGTTGTCGAAAGTTGTAATGCAAGCGTCTTGTTGAACTATAATAGTTTGCCCCGAAACGGACTTTTTTTTAAATGACCCTGAAAAGATCCTCCGTTTTCTTTGATTTTTATTATTTACTGCAACAGCTCGACTAAAATTCATTTTTGTTTTCAATAAAATTTCATCCGATAACGCTATAAATTCAATTGAAGCGCGAGGCTATGGGATAAACAAAGAATCGTACAATGTTGCCAACGTCTTTTTTGAGTGCCACATAAGAGAATTATATATAGATGACAAGCATATGGTTGCTTAAGTAAGCCAACATTATTTAACCCAACAGCTAAATTCTCAACATCCGACGAATTGTGCTTTTGGCCTTCGCGCTATAATTTTAAATGAGAATGAAATCGTTCATTTTTCAAGTGTCTCATTTATATCCCTCTTCAAAGCAATTAGTAACTTTATATGAAGTTTTAGTCATTCAGAAAAATCTCGCAGGATTATAGTTCATGCAAATACAAGTATTAAAATTAAAACTAGATCCTATTTAATTAGTTACCATAAAGTGAAATAAAATGGAACCGCTAAAGTAATGTACTAAAACTGAAAAAGCTGAATAATTCATTTCTCCAAGCACCGGCGCAAAATTCTGATATGAAGGTAGCGCTGCCGAAAAAAAAAATATTCAAAACTTGAAATTAGGAAAAAAGATATTCCTGTATTAAGGATAAAAGGATAAGAGCACACTCTTATCTTTCACGAGGAAAAGTTGGTGTCAAATCCCAAGAGGTAGGGAAAAATAAGTCTTCAAAATTTGACATTGATTAATGGATAATCAGGTTAAGATAATGAAGTCTAAAACAACAACGGGTATCATTTTTCATCTCTGCATTTATCAATGACTATAAAGTAGTTTTACGTATTGTATTACGTCAGGTAAATATTCGTTTTTTGAATATTTACATACGAACGACATAAAACGAAAGCATTTGATTTTTCAACTGCCATGTGTAAAATCATGTTTATTCTCGATTTCCTTCAATTTCTTTATTTACCTCATCGTAGTAAGAAAAATACATTAGAAATTGATTAGATCTTTATTTACTGCACAAGTGTTCCAAAGATGAAATATCTTGTCAAAGATTCTGTCCAATTTGCAAAGGACGAGACATCTTGCGAATGAAAAGTGCACTATTACTCCAATGAAGAATGAAATTATAAGTAAGAACACCAATTGTTCATTGGTCAGAACCGGTGACAGTTTGTAATAGGTTTTTACACCAAAGGCTGACCACTACAGGGGGCCACGTTAGCCTTGTTGGAAGTGTAACGGATTCGCAAACGGAAGGTTGCGAGTTCCTATCCAACCAAGTTCCGTCGTATACAAAGAGGACTGGTTCAAGTCAAATATACCATAGCCTCAAATGTCTTTGCTTTGGCGTGGTGTGGTGGTGATTAAGATGCCATAACAGGTATGAACGTGGCTCAAAATTACGTGGTGTCCTCATTAATTCCGGGGACGAGGTAGCTTGTTTGGAAGAGTAACAGATTAGCAACCGGAGTTCAGAACGAGTTCGAATTCACTGTCTAATCTGTCTTGGCGTCAAACGTCATTACGTTGGCGAGGAGTGGAAGTTAGGAGAGTAGGATGCCAGCTCAGAGGTGTTGCCTCGTCACCTGACGGTGGTTCAAATTTAAGTGGTGTTGACCTCGGATCTTTCCCTTGAGGGATTGATCCCGGACCGTCATCAATAGCCCATTGTGTTGCTCCAGTGCGACGTTAATTAAAATACCTACCTATCTCCCTGGATACTAAAGGGTAGATTTCAATAGAAAGATACACCTCCAGGAAGGATACCACAGTATGGAATACTATGAACCTTTACATTACAATGCACGTTTCTTTTCTATTTACCATAGAAACGAATTCACATGCACAGTGGAGTTCTAACATGTTAAAAATATGTTTAAAGTTATCATCACTATCCGGTTATGTTATACACACTTGTCTGAATTCGTAAGAACCATGACCACTTGAATTCAGTACAAAGTAGCGTTCTGGGGTGCTCTTGGACGTAACATTGCAGTCCAACAACATCATTAACAACTGGAGAACACTCACTAAAGTCGTCCTGTAGTACGCGATTGCATCATCAAATCTTGGACAGGTTTGTGGAAAGAATGTCTGCACTTTGAGAGGACTGTAGAAGGATCGGATGTGAGTAAGTCAGCACAACCCATATTAGTTTGATTTTAACTAGGCAGAAAATGTTTTTTACATAATTACAAAAGCGTTTAAATGTGTTCATTCGATTTCATTTCATTATATTTTCTTTAGTTCCCAGTATCACCACACAGTTTTATGTTCTTATTTTATACCACATAGTTTGTGGAATATTCATTTGTCATTTGAAGATCACCGGTTTAGAAATTTGACACGGAATTTCATCTCGTATTACCTTATCTTTAATTTTGGACATACGTATATAAATATTATTTCGGGATTACATGCATTTATCTAAATTTTTGTACATTAACTATGGAAATACTAAATTATATGAAAGCTAACTTTTCATTTGTTTACTAAAGCAAATTGCTTCAAGTTTTCTGAGAATGTGAATAGAAAAACAGTAGCATTTAAATTCCTTCGACGAATTTAAATTCCTTAACAATATGTGCATACCTATTTTACATATTTTAATAAGGGGATGTTAGGAGATTTCAAATGAAGGAGTAAGATATATTTTTCGTTGACTTGGTACTTATTTATGTGGAGGTTATTTTTAAGTTTCAAGAATTGTTACGATATTTAAATTTCAATTATGATAGTAAAATGTTTATAATATTCATTATGTGCAGGAGATGACTAATTTTCTAACAAATTCTAGAACTGTTTTGAGAATGCTTGTAACCCGCATGATAAAATGCAGGAAATCCATTTTTTACAATTACAGTTTGAGAATTGTACTAAGGAATTCTATGATCCTCATATTGATTTTTGTTAAGGAGAACAATTTTTTAGAAAGTGTACGACATTTTATTTTTATGCTATTTCGTTGTTTTTTTAAGTAAATTTTATGTTTCTCTTCTTTATATAACCCTCTGAGAGGCACACACGTATGCATACGTTAAGCAACCTTCAGTATTTTCTCCGTGACTTCAAATAAATTTTTTGCTTTTGAATGTTTCCAAGGATTACTTCGACCAAATGTCTGTGGTTATTTTTATTATTAAATGCAAAGGAACGATTATTAAGGGCTACAAGTAGGAAATTTTAATGAAAGTAATCCAGAACAAATGTTATGGTATCTGAGACATTTATTTACATCTTAAAATTTTATTTTGTTTCTCGAAAGGCTTTACCTATTGATGCATTTCACATTACAAGTACCACAAGAGTAAATTTTACTGGGAAGACATTTAAATATGTATAAGTTTCTATCGGGTCAAAATCCGTAGTAACAAATAAATACTAACCCTATTTCAATTTCGAAAGAAAAAAATAAATATAACTGTTCATTCTTGTTCAAAATGTAAGGTACTATCTAATTGATGAATTATTTTTGTGTATAAGGCTTTTATAGGTCAAAGGCCTTTTTTTATACGTACACCCAAGTCGACAACGTGCTAAAACTCATTCGTATCTTTTATTCTATTATTTTCCCATTCAACAATTGCTCAGTAAAGAAGTCATTGTTGGTAACATTGAAATAAATGGGATATTTAATGACACCATGGAACGATAACAGTTTTACCTGACATCATTAAAAATAATTTGTGATATTTTTCTACTGAATAAAGCAGTACAGAGAACTGTTGAAATTATTTTTATTTTCAACTAATGTGAGTCAATATTATTTGGAGAAAATTATGCAATATCCCTTGGCACGTAAGATGGCTTAAATTAAGAAAGTATTCTCATTCAGTACGAAAAGTAAACATAAACTGTTCTTTAATAATTTATTGATATCGTTAGTTTCAAAATGAGACTGAAATTATAAATGGTTCCAAAATAACACTGGAGATAAAAAGTAGTTTTAATACTCGTTGATTGCTTACAAATATATTGTCCAGAGTAAAAAAAAATGAATTTATATTTCCCCTGATAACAATGAACGGCTATTATTGTTTGATGAAAAAATAGAAAGTACCCCATTTTCCAGAAATGACAATTCATTACAATTGGAATACTTATAGCAAAATAAGACTTCTAATATACAGAACAATTTTTTACAGTAAAAATACTAAAATTAATCAGTTAATTATATATTTGAAAGTAAAACAGACTATTCTGAAGATTTAAAAATATACTGAATAACGAAGTTTCATATTTTCAAAAAAAATGTTATAAATTTATGCTTTCCAATTTCTGGCATTTCCTTCGGAAATGTCTTTTTGTACAAAAATACTTTTATAAAAATAATTTAAAAAATACTATTTTTATTCCAGCTAATTGCATTCAATTATTTTATTGCTTATTGGCAACTAGATATATGCTTGTTAACTATCCAGACATAATATATAAAAAATATTTTTTATTGTTTACGTAAATGGCTTACAAAAGCGTTGTTGTTTCTTATGCCTCCTCTGGCAGACCAGAGGAGTTCCAGGCCCGTCGAAGACGGCAAGAGGCGAGGGGGGGGGTGCGCCTTCCATGTTATTGAGCCCCATTGGGAGGAAGTCCGACTTTGCGACATACATGACACTTCCGTTATACAGGAAGGTCCCTTTCATACATCCATTCACTCACACATATCGAAATTTAGATCCCAATCTGAGGCCGATAACCCCCTGATAAGTTACCCCCAGAGGTATTGATTTGGTATGGGAACATGGGGGACTTTGTGACCACGACCTATTTAACGTGCTCTAGTCACCATTAGTGAACACGACGGTCTTTAGCCAGGTCGAAGTGCCGATCTCGCAATCATCAGAATTGCAGGCTACGCCGATGACAGAACCCACAACCCTTCTGATGCGAGCCCGACGCTCTAAAGTGTAGAGCATACTATTATTAAACCGAATTTGAAGAACCTACTTAACAAAAACATTTTATTATTTTCAAAACAAAACCAAAAATTATAATTCTAAGTACATAAAATAACTATATTTTGATGTTTATTTTAATTATGTGTGCTGTGTGTTTAATTATTTTTTTAGAAAATACAATGCACACTTCAATTTTGTATAAACAAGCATATTTCCTGTTCTAAAAAGCGTAGTTTATTAAACTATTGAAGGAAAATTATTTGGAATACATTCAATCAACAGAAATTTATGATTTCAGCAACAAACTTCATTTTTACAGAAACGAATTATACAATTGTGTAAGCCTTATGTTTGTCCAATAAATAACAAGAATGATTAATCATATCGTAAAAAGTAGTAAACAATTTTGAATGATTAAGCGTTAAATATTCACCTTTTCTCAACGAACTGCAATGTTATGCAATTCATTCTACTCGGCCTAGTTCCCCTACGGAGTTCCATGCATTAGTAAATTAGAAAAAAACTGAGCCGTAAATCTTTTGAGGCATGTCGAAAGTTTCTCTTGAAGTCCAGGAACATTAAATGTATGCCTGCGAAGGTTATCTGTTACGAGCTGATGAGTTTGAAGAGATTTAACGATAAACCTGAAAAGAGATTTTGTGTTGGTCTTTGTTTTAACTAATTAAGATATTTTGATATTTTCCTACTTCCGACTATTAATTCAGTGCATTAGGATGTAGAAATAATCTGTCAAGAAGTTGATTTTTCTAATAACAAATATAGCTGTGTAAAATAAATATGTTATGAGCACATGATCAATGATTGCGTTGCATGAATAAATTTATGGCCATTTATTAAGATCACGAAAACGTAAATCAAATCATGTGCATAAAAATAGACTAAATAAATAAAACTGATATTATTCTTAAATTTTTTTTAACGGACTGTCAATAATAAAGATATATAGTAAGATTCAGTTCTGAACTGTAAAAATATGCTAACTTTGAAATTTTTCAGTTACATTTCATTTGAATAATAAATTTATTAGAACCACAGTTTATAATAAGCATCAATTAACAACTAAAGTTACTCAAAATAAAAATATATTAATTTTTTTTTCTTGTAAAACTATAGTCGATGTTCATATCTTTTAAATTTTGAATGATGCATAACGGCACAAAATGTTCATAGATGTATTTAATAACTACTGTGATGCTATTTCTGTTATTTTTTGACAAAGCAGGCCTACTTTAGTATATACATGCCTTTAAAAACTGTCTGGAATTGTTTTTTAGATAAAAAATTGCAGATAAATAGAAGGAAATTAGTTTCTAGTTTTATTTAAATTTTCCTTTCAAATTATTTCTTGGTTAACAGTGTATGTACGTTTCGAACTCAAATCAGTTGAACTAAGCCATAAAATTATTCGTAAAGTTTTCAGATTACTTTTAACTTGATTTAGTAAATCAATATATCATGGTATAAATGTTTAAATAACACTAGATATTATTCGTTACTTTCATTTATAGCTTCACAAAAAATAAAACTACACCACTAGACATTTTTGACATTTGTAAATGAAGGGTATATATTTCTAGACATGAAGACATAATTGAGGTTTGAAACTCACAAGAAGAAAGACGTTTTAAAATTTTAAAAAGTTAGATCAAATTTAATAAATTCAAAACTTATAGAGTTTCTTTTAACGGTCAAAAATACAGTTTAAAAATCCTCATATTGTACAAAAATATTTGAAAAATCCATAAGCCTCTTTAAAGACTGCACGTAACTATGCGTACAGGTCTGAAAAAAAATAAAATGCCCTTTAATTAAAACTATTAATAGCAAACTTCATATATTTTCATATGAATCGATTTAGAGCAGTAAGTTTCATACGATAATTCAAAATTTCAGCACTTTCTTCCCGGTAAGATAATTTGTTTACTATAATAAATTTAATATTAGCTATGACTAAATTATAATTGTAAGAAAACGCTGATGTATTTAGCGTTATGTTATATAAAGTCCACCAGATTCGATTTACATCAAAATGTATGAAAGTTCTATTCATAATGGTTTCAAATAATAAATTCATAGCTGACATTGCAAATCAAAAAATAATCTTAAAATAAATAGTATATACACTCGTGTGCAAAATTAAGACAATTTGCACATTGTGTCTATTTTCACAAAAGTACTGAACCAAAGGTACTAATTATGCTGGCGAAAGAGAATGCAAATGTTCAATGTCGAATACGTAAGCGTACACGTGCGTGTAGGCGAAGCTGTGACCATGTAAGAGGACGAGGCATTTTCCGCGTTAGTGTGCTAGTACTCCTCAGAGAAATTAGCTGTGTTTCTCGTAAGAGTTGGGTAAATTTTATAAACTATCGGGTAAATAAGCAGTCACAATCGTATGGATGACGGAATGAGATGGATAATCGTCGGTATACTGGAGACAAGGCAATCACAAGTGCAGGTGGCTACAGAGCTTGATATAACACCTAGTATCGTCTACAATGTGCGGAAACAGTTTCAGGACACTGGATTCATATCGAGAAGACGTGTACAAAGTCGTCCAAGAGCCAAGAAAACCAATGAGTATCGTTATTTGGCACTTTCAGCGTGGCGCCACAGGACTGCTGCAGTTTCACAGCTCTAATGTGAGCTGCATACTGCTACTGGAACACAAGTTTCACGGATTACTGTTGCCCGAAAACTTTGTGAGAGAGGGCTTTATGCCAGACGACCGGCTGCTTGCGTCCCGCTCACTGTAGCAAACAAGAGAGAGAGCTTTTATCATGGTGTAGACAACGTTAATATTATGTAAGAATAGCACATTTTCTACATTTTTCGTCGTGGTAAAAATATTATTTCATATTGTATGATTAAAAATCTGAGAAGTTAATGTAGTATCAGGTGCATTGACATTTCTATACTCATCCAATTGACTAGAAAGTTCGTGTCTGAGGCCATGTTTGTTTTTATATCTGACATTTAGTGGTTAACATTGGATATCGTCATTAGAAATTATGAATTTATTTTGTGTTTAGTTTAAATATGACGAAGACTCATCAATAAGAAATACATATGAATCGACAGAAGATGTTTTCCCGTAGAAATGGTGCCTTTCAATTTGCTCTACTGAGAGCGATGCGTGAATAAAAGAGGATGGATATTTCCGTTTCACAGCTGTGCATATTTTTTCACTTTTCAGCTATGTTTTGTAACATATATCGCAAAATGACTCATGCTTACAATTACCTCAAATTAACCGAACTGGTATTAATACACTGAAAGAGGCAAATTACTAAAGACAAATCTCCTTGGACCACTAATAAAAGAAAAATTATCGAGGCATTTCTTTCACTGTGGCACACCTACCTGAAGTTTAAAATAACAGAGAGTGTAAACTTTCAAGTCTCTAAATTAAACGCACGTGTTTTTAGATATTCCTTGAAGAATTCATTACTAATTAAATTTTTTATCTTATTTTAATCAACTTGTTTTAACTGGGCATTTAATCATCTTTTCATCTTTCTTATTGTGAGAGTTGTTTGTTTATGGGGGTACATTTTGGTCATGTTTCTTAATTATCTCATGTTTTTCTAGATTTATCTTCGTTTGTATTATTTAATTTACCTGTCATTTGTTATTTTTCATCCAAACAAGCTGTTTCGTTAATTTAATACCACGAAAGTTTTATCTTAGGATGATGATATGGAAAATTACTGGTGCATTATTTTATGAAAATCAATGTTTTTTCAAGGTTTACTTGTTCATTTTTCAAGGTTTACTTGAAGCAGCATCGTATATGTAAAATTTCAGATTTCCCACTTTTATTCCCATTTTCAGTTTTTGCATTAAGAATACATATAAATTGTATTGCTGCTAAGACTGTTAAGCATAACATGAAACTGTACTTATTGATGTTTTATTTATAAAATCGAAACTATTTTCTTGTCATTGAACAGTATTGTATTACACAGTATGGATTGAAATGAGCGTGCGCTTAAAATTTGTGAATTAGTCGATGTTATTAACGCATTACTTAAATTACTTTAAATAATAATTTTAAAAGTTAGCATTTACTTTTTCATCAAATAAAAAACTGTGAACAATGTGATTTTAATGTTTCCTTAATTTTTATTCATTGAACTCAACGCCTTAAATTTTTTGAACGCTAGGACTTTACTTCCAAATACAAACTGTGCTGTTAACGCAAAAATCTTACAATAATAAAGGAATCTAGTACAAAGTTTTAAATAGATTGACTGCAAAAAGTATATTGAACTTGATAATTTTCAAGAATTGAAAGTTTCGAATTTAAATATTTCACTATGTTTATTTACCCAAACACTTTTAGTGACATATTTTTGCACAGTAAAGCCTGATTATATTCTAATAAAACAGATGAATGGTTGAAGTAAATTATCACTTTTACTGCAATATGTTGTGTATCAAAAATAAAAAATAATGTTGATGGTGTGTGACGAGGATGATATTCCCTTAAATATGACGTTTTGTAGGAAATCTCACAAAATGACAAGGTTTTCACTTGATATCTATCGTGGCAAGATAAATTTGTAACATAACTCTTAAATGCAACAATTAGTTAAAATAACGATTCTTATTACATCAAAATTTTAAATATCACTGGTTATCTGTATAATACACATGAAGTTGGGACGTTGAATATAGTTTAAAATCAAAATGTTTCTATAAATACTAAACTGCTACGAACATATCTACCTTGACCGGGATTCAAACCTAGAGCCTGTAGAACCATAGGATATAGTAGGAACTATAGCCATAGTTTAAAACTTCTGTACAATGTCGTACCTGAACGCATTATTTACTGACTGCACTGGAAATAATTCGTATTGTATTATTTTCAAAATTTGAAAAGTTTTAATCGAACTATCATAACATAAAATATCAATGCATTGGTAGTTATTCTAAATAAATTTTCTTTCAGTTTTACTGATGTATAGAAATATATGTCCCGATATTTTATTTATCAGGTGAACATTATACACTAAATAGGCAGTACTATAATTATACATGCTGAAGAAAAATTCAGAACATAAACATGAAAGAGAAAATTCTGTTGAAAGGTCCTATTTTAAACACTAATACAATGAATTGAAATAAAATAAAACGTACGTATAGTATATTCAACTCATATATAACCCATCATTCAGTTATATTTTAAAAGGAACTTTATGGTTCAGTAGGAGAAGAAATTCGATTCTTAGATGCTACGTGTTTTATAAGTTTCAGTTTCAAATATAGTACTATTAAAAGCAAATATCTCTTTCGTTTCAACAATTTTAAATCAGAATTGTACAACAAAGTAAATACTATACCCATTCAAACTGACGAATCTGCATGGTTCTACAAACTGCTTATTTCTAGCTGAATATTCAGCATAGAAGAAAAAAACGCAGTGTAAACAGGACAGGATTTCCCACAGTGCAACACAATCGACAAAGACCGTGATCCTGCTTACAAAATCAAGATAGAAATGATGCCAATCAAGGAAGTTAGAAGTATCGATGAATTCGGAGTCCTCATGGATGGTTGGTTCTTTTGACACAAGATTTTATAAAAAAGAGTTAAGGAATAATAGAGAAAAACTCGAGTTGAATTGGAGTCTATGCAAAAATGATTGCTACCCAAGAATTTAATTTAATGCATGCGTGCTCGTGTTGGAGGTATTATTATGTCCAGTGATGCATTAAACGTGTGTCGATGGAAGTTTAGATTCCTATCCTCTGGTTTTCTAAAGATTACATGGAGTTGGTTATAACTGTTCTGTTTCCTGATATTTCGTGATAACAAAAGTGGAACAGTCGAAAAACACTCTCATGAATAAACCTTTAGGAAGACGGTTACCAGAGAATGTTTTTTCTCTATTTATCTTATACTAGTAGGCCAGCACGACGTTGCCCGTGACAATTCTTTCCGTGTACTTGCTAATACTAAAAATAATACAAAGAAATAACAATTATTTTTATAATGAGTCCCACCTCCACCCGACATTTTAAAATTTAGGCTGGGCATAGAATTCCAACTACCCAAGGCATCTGGTGTAAAATTTTCCGCAGATTTCAAATCCACCAAACATTTTATTTCTATCTTTAACGATCGATAGTCCTTTTTGTGTTTGTAATGAGTATATTCGTCAAATGCGGACAAATTCGCATTACGAAAATATAAAAGTTACTGTTGAAAATTTATTTACATAATGAAAATCACATTTAAAGTATCGATCTGGTGTAACATTTTCCGCAGATGTAAAATCCGTTAACATTTTCCCTCTACCTTTAACGAACGAAGATAGAAACTTAGACTTAAGAATAAAAAGGAAATAAAGGCCACTGTTTCACCACCACTCAAAATGTTTTATTTATTTTCTTTTGCTTCGGTTGGAAACGTCTGTGTTCAGGAAATAAAAGGATAAATTAAATTTATAATCTGTGATCTGTTCATACTGTCGCCCTTCTAAGAAAAACAAATAATAGATAAATGCCAATAAATTAATTAAAAACTGTTCTAGAATAAATTTGAAAATTCGATCTTCGCACAAAATTTGCATAAAATTAGGACTACCTGCGTGCCGAATTCCATTACTGTAAATGCTATAGATACGTCTGGACACATCACACACTTACGCATACAGATACACAAACACTTCCATTTTAAAAGTAGAGATTATTCTAGTTATCCTAGATTAAAATAGAATAAAAATAATATAATATAATAAAATGAAATCGCATAGAAATGTAACCGGGTACTCATAATTTTTAATAAACGTGATCATTAACTTTAGCACATACTTATAAAATATTATTGAATTGAATTGATCATTTTAAGAAATTAGTATGTCAAATAACGCTTTAAATATTTTATTAAATTTGGATTTTTATTAAATTATAGTGATATGCATAAGAAAAGTTTATTAAACATGCTCTTTTCAATACGTCTAAAATTGTAAATGAGTATCACATTCGTTTATGCATTAACAATTTCAATTTCGATAGTTAAAATGCAAAGTTTTTTGCTACACATCGAAAAATTTGCATGCTAAACAGCGATAATTATAAGAAATTTCACTCGTCTAAAGTAGTTAAAAATGTGATTAATTATATTCATATCACACTTACACTTCCAATTTTGCAACATAATTTACACCAAGGAAAAATGCAAGCGTTTTTTTCTACAATAGGTCATTATTCATACCGCTTCCAACTAATTTCTGCATGAATACTGTACTCGCTTTCCTTTTTCTTACTCACTGACGGAGTTGCATCACAAATAATGTACACAAAAATTATGTAGCGATTATTGAGACAAACCACGAGTTAAATATTCCACGAAATAGACGGGAAGTTGTGTCTTGAATTATTCACGTCAAATATGGTGACAGGAAATAAGCTGTAGAGTTTTATTTTTACTCTTCGTTGACATTGAACCGGTTTTACGTGCTCTACTTCCTATGAGTTGAATCTTTTATGAAAATTGGTTCTGTCATAGAATCCTAAGTCCTCCACTACTAATATGTGCTTATACTTCTGTACTGAATTTTATTATATTTATCCAAAATAAGAGACACAGCATAGATATTTATCTTCATCTAAAAAAGTTTTTTATGATGTTTTTTAATAAATTATTACCTTTAGTTCGTTAAGAGAAAATAAATATAAATTTTCAAAAAATGTATATATACTTCCTTTACAGAAAACTGCGATTTTGCATATATGTTACACATGTGAACCTTTTTTCCAAAACATTATACTATTTCGAAAAATCATCTTGATGTATTAAAATTCTTAATGAAAAAGAAAAAAATCTTACAATGAATCAAGGAAATGATGCATAGATTTATGTTCATTTATGAAATTCCATAAATTCCAAACTAACGTAATTACAAATACGTATTAACATTAAATTAAGACAATAATTATATTTAATGTATGTAATAATTCATCTTACCACAATAATAAAGTAACATGCACACAAATTAATATAAATTCAGTAATAAAATTATGTCTTACTAATTATAAAAATTATGTAATAAATGTTTTACAACAGCTTATATTTCACGAAATTATTCTGTCATTTGAAGTACTTAACTTTGATGAAGGCCACATTGGCCCAGTAGTAGATGGCAAAGAGACGTTTTATGTAGCTACATTGATTATATTTCTCTCTCTGGCGTCAATAAAACCCTCATTGGATGTATGCCCATTAACTTAACGAAAAATCATTGCTTGGTGCAAATTGACTAGAGATCTGGCCCATCTCTGCTATTATAAAATGAAGTATTTCTCTGTATGTCTGTGCCATGTGTGAACTGTCCTGACAAATCTATGGAACTTACAATAATGAAATTTGGCATACAGGTTGTCCGAATTTTGTGCACTTTTTCTATCTTACCCTAATTTTAAAATTTATCGAGAGGATTTTTAAATTAATTTTTATAAGAATTTTTCACTCTTCATTCTCTTTTTCCGGAGTGACGTCAGAAAGAAAAAGCTAGCCGATTTTGCTATTTTCTACCTCCGACGTCACAAGAGTTTTTCATTTTCCAACAAACGATTTCAGTGGAAGAACAAAAGTAATAAACAGTTTTAACTGGAGTTCCGTAATTATTTTTTGTATCTCCTAGTTGAAGATATATTGAAAACTTCAAAGGATTTAAAACCTGCGGAACATTTTACAACAGACAGTATTTACACCATACAGTTAGATACCTCACATTTGACTTTCTTTAAATAAATAATTTTTCAATTGTAGCTTTTTTTATTGTTGTAATACGAATATGGAGGCATTAGACAATGACGTCGCGACTTTTACGAACTTTGGAATCGCCTTCGCAATTGTTTTTGGTAGGTATTTAATCCAAACGTCTCACCGGCCCAACACAGTAGTCTATTGCGATCGTTTTTGGGATTGCGAAGCAATCACCGTGTTTTGGCGTCTGTTATTGTTTTATTTTTTATGCTAATGAAGTTTGGCGAACATGTAGTCCTAATTTTTTGTGAATTTTGTGTCCAGTCCGAATTTTTAGGGGGTTAGGTACCTTTTAAAATTCAAAATATGCAAAAAAAATCACTACATTTCGAATCTTAATATCTCCATGAATAAATTATTTACATAAATTAAATTTTGTAAGCAGATTTTAAATACCTTTATCTTTTCTAAACTATTTTTAAAAAAATTGCTACCCTTTAAATATATTGTAAATTGGACCAAAATGAAATGCATTATTTTGGTTGTTAGAATATTATATGGTGCATTGCACGCAGTATTCTGGGCAAAATAATTATATTCTGAGCTGAATTTTTTTATATACTTAAAAATATATAATATAATTACAATGACTAACTCTTGTATTTTTTAAAATTTCTTACACAAATTTTAAAAAAAAAAATTGAAATTTTTTCTTTTTTTTCAACACAAAATTAATTTTTTTTCAAAACCTTTCACTAGGAGAGACAAAAAAGTAGGTCATTTTAAACATATATATGGTTTACATAATTAATTAAAATTTCATGCAATTCTAACTAACCATTCCGGAGAAATCTTGCGCGCAAGTGGTAAAATCACAGTTTTGAGATATCGTCGTTAAAAACAATTCGCTTGTGAACTTCTTTCGCATTAAAGGAAGGAAACAAATGAAACTAAAAGTAGAAGTCAAATACATTGTTCCTAGATAAAAAAATAAAATTAATTAAACAATGCACATGGAGATTACTTTAGCAATATAGAGCGTAGTCAAATTACATTTTTGTGATCACTGATATCGACGAAGTACAAAATGTAAACAAACCATTTGTCTCTAAATGTTTGATTAAGGGCTTCACTCTTTTAACCATAACTTCCGTTCTAGAGTGAAATTTTACACCAGGTTTGTTTTAAAACGTTGCTAAGAAACAGAGCATTAAAATTAAATCATAATAATTTTTTTGATTTTTTTGAAAATTTAAAAGGTATCTAACCCTTAAATTTGATCTAGAACATTTTTGAATGACTCGGTTCGTTTTGTTCTCCCTTGAACCAACATTTTCGACCTTTTTAGAATAGTCACAGGCAATTCCTTGCTGACCACGCAGTGGCTAGTGTCTTAACAAACCAATCACTTTTTAAGCTGTTCCATGGACTTATCATGTGTAATACTAGCTACTTTATATGTTATGTAAATAGACAACTCAAATCATTATGCTGAACGCATGGCAGTTTGTTAATTAATGTATCACTAGTGCATTAAAATGGTCTATGGACGACGATCCGAGCTATATCAAGATGTGAGTGATCCAAGGACAACACCTCATCAATTAAAATCAGGACAGAACTCGAGCTGGCGTCTCACTCTCTAAACTTCCATACAACGCTAACGAGAGGACACTTGACGTTAGGAGAGATTTAATGAGCAACATCCCCGCGAACACGACAATCTTTTGTTGAACCAATTTTCGAGCTCGCAACCCTCCGGTTGTAAATTTGTTAGTCTTCAGATTGAGTTACAGCAACCCTTGCTAAGAGTATGATGTCGCCATTTGTATTCAGTTCATGGACAAATTCTTTATATTGTTTTTTGACAAAAATTGAGGAAAAAGCATTTTATTTAGTAAAAATTTAAACTATACAATATAGTATGTGCCATTTTGTTCGATGACACTTCTTCATCTCTTCGGTAGCTGCATAATTCCACACTTATAAAAGTTTCAAGGTTTCTTGCTAAAGAACCGATATCAGTGAAGGATCTATCTGAAACCCTTATGGTATGGTATCATCAACGGCACCCTCACTCTACACAACATAGGTCTTATTTTGCGTCAGTGAAGCATTCTTGCCTTTTCGGAAGCAAAATAAAAACATAGGTTGTTGAAAATGCTCTTTATTTTCTGACATTTTTAATGCTTAACTACATTTATAAAACGCAACAAAAGGTAATCTCACCCTACACAACACAAATCTTCTTTTGCGTCTGAGAAGCAGTAATGTCTTTTCGGAAACAAAAAAATCTTGATTTGTCGAAAATGCTCCGTATTTTCTGCCATTTCAAATGCTTAACAAAATTTATAAAACTGAACCAACGGCACCGTCACCCTACACAATACAAATCTTGCGTCTGCGAATCATTCTTGAATTTTCGGAAACAAAAAAGCATAATTTGCTGAAAATGCTCTTTATTTTTTTACATTTATAATGCTTAGCTAAATTTATAAAACGCAACCAACGGCACCGTCACTCTACACAATACAAGTCTTCTTTTGCGTCTGCGAAGCATTCTTGCCCTTTCGGAAGCAAAAAAAAACACAATACGTCGAAAATGCTTTTTATTTTCTGCCAATTTTAATGCTTAACAAAATTTATAAAAAGCAAACAAGTAACACATTTTTATCCCCACATACTCGTTAAAATCCCTTCTTTCAACAAATATAAAATCCTTACACGTGTGAAGTAGATAACACTTCGGATTTTCAATACAACGCTATCTAGCGCAAAAAAAAACGGGACGAACTTTTGCATCAGAACCCAATAAATATCGAATATAGCAAACGGAAAAGACTGCTGTCAAATGACTTTACTACATATTGTGAGGTTAATAAGTGAATAAAGCAGGTATTATAAAATCAATACGAACTCAAAGCCCGTTAACAGTTTCTTTACCTTTCTAAGTTGATTTGACGGCCCGTGCTTTATTACGAGTGCCGCCCCATGAAAGCATACCCCATCTTATTTCCCCAAACGCATGTTATTCAAGTCTTTCTCTAAGCACTCCCAGCCCATAAATGTACAAAATAACAGTAAGCCCATTTGATAAGCAGTCTCTCTTTATTACCCCCGCCAACAAACTAGTCTCCTTTCAGAAGGTTTTTATCGTTTATTGTTCTTGCGATTCCAGAAGCGCTTCATTGTAAGAGGTTTTAGAATTCCACAGTCTAATTTCGTTATGTTTATATCCCCTCCGATGCTCCTCTTGTTTTTATTCAAACCACAAAAGGAACTCCGGGTTCTTTAGCGATTCAGAATCACAACCACACGTGACTCAAGTATTTAATTCCGAGGAGTGCGCGTGGGGCATTGTGTTTTAGGACATTACTCGCTCCATTTGGTGCGATTCCGATAAAAGATTTCAATTTATTGGACCCTTTGTTTAGGACTAAAAAAGGCGGGTTTTGTTTCTGTTATTTTCTCTCGCTCTATTAGTGGCCACCCGTTCAAAATCGATACCCATTATTTCGAGGAATTATTGATATCTTTATCAAAATAAAGAGCGCCGTTAGACGGAGGAAGCAGAGAAGCTTTGAAATTTATGATCCATTTGGGGAACGGGAGCATTTTTCAGTCGGTATTTATTTGGTATTACAGATATTTTTCTTCGAGTACCCGACGCAGGGAGGAATGAAAAAAGGAAAAACTCCCTGATTGTAATTTCCCGACCATTTCTTTTTTCTTGCTTGAAAACGTACAAATGTTAGAGGTCGTACGTTTTACAAAATGAGAAATCATCTAAAGAAATGACTTCTCTTTGTTTTGTTTTCAAGGGCGTTGGTCAGACGCAAAGCAAATGGTTAAATAGTGAGTCGCGTTTCGTGTGGGCTATATGTAGCTATTACATCTATCAAACTAAGCCGGTTGGAGTTACCCTATCGTGTTCTACTGGATGTTGTGTATAGCCATTGTGGTATGTACGCTGTGCACACTGCTTTTGTTCTTATATCTATGTTCAGTACCATGCGGAAAACGAATTCTGAACATATATTACTCAAAGATTAGACACCTGTAAAATTATTAAAATTAAAAATATATAAATATATCAATAAAATAAAAAATATATTATAAAAATAAAATATTAATAAAATTATATTATAAAAATATAAATATTAATAAAAAATATAAAAATTAAAACTATTTTCGTAGATATTTCGCTTTATTTCTCATTATAGATGTTTTAATTTTCTTTAACAATAATTTTTTTTCTACTAGGTGCGGTCAAAACATTTATCCAAAGTGATTAAAATTCTCAAGTGTACTATAAACATTATATTTTTTTATTTCGCGGACCAAAAGGAATAACCAAAACAATTGACAGAAAGTCATATTCTTACCTTATTTTTCAACACAGCAACTTCACAAGTTGAAATAACAGTTTTCCTGAAACTTCGTGACATATTTTAGTGACATGGCTCATATCATGCTTTCTTGGTGTATGTAAAAACCTAATTAGTCAATTATAAATTTTATTGGAAATCACAATATGCCTAATCGTTACCCTCCACGTGATTGCTTCGAGGTATTAACTAATTAGCAAAGCTGACCAGATCTTGTTTGACAATATGTCAACTCATTCCAAAAACCACGATCACGATCATTAAATTAACGTCGTACTGGAGTAGCAACACAGCGAACTGTTGGCAACGTTGCGGTATCAAACCCGAAGTAAAGATCTGAGGACAACACCACGTCATTTTAAACCTTGGTCAGATGACGAAAACAACACCTTAGATGCCCCCTCTTTTTCCAAACTTCAACACTACGCCTACGTTAGTATATTTGATGTCACGACAGATTTAACGTGCATCATCGTTTTTTGTATACAACGATCTATGGTTGCATGCGAAAATTACAATGATTTGTAAAAACCTGAAATTATATAAATTTTGGCATCATCAAAAAATTGACCATATTACTGTGATAAAAAAAGTATGCGGAATGATTCCTATAAAATACATATGTAGTATATATAGTCTGCAAACTTTTATCAAACATTTTTATGACGTATATAAACATGTGGCAACAATCATGGATTTATTATATTGTATCATCTAAAAATAAATTTCTTTTTAAAAACAGAAGAATTTTCACTTTGTTGATTCTGCAAAATGACGGATATAATGGAACAAAGAACATACATTACATTTTGTTTCCGTAATGGAATTTCTGCTACAAACCATTTGAAATACTGTAAAACGCTTTTACAGAAGACTGTTTATCAAACGCAACAGTATTTGATTGGTATAAAATTTTTAAAGAAGGTAAATAATTCGTCGTAGATGATTAGCGATCTGTTAGACCATCCACTTTGACGATTGATCAACATGGCAATCAGGTCAGAGAATTGGAGCTTAATAATCGTCGTTTAACAATAAGATACATTATTAAAGAATTTACTATATCATTCGTCGTCGAAACGACAAGTCGAAAACGGCCATAATTGTGGGGAAATAGCTCCTGGATTTTACATCACGATAATGCACATTCTCACAATGCTATTATTATTCGTGATTTCTTTACATAGCATTGGACAAATACGGCTCCACAAGTTCGTTATGTACCTGATATGAAACCGTGTTACTTTTTTTTATCTCCACGGGTGAAACTCCCTCTTCTTCGTCACCGTTTTGAATCCATCGATACAAAAAAAAAATTGATACGAAACCTGAAGGGATTTCACAAAAACGACTTTAAGGGTCTTTGGGAGCTTTCTTATTTATTCATAAACTACTGTATTAATTTGACATTTATGCAGCGTAATATTTGAATACTTTCAAAAAATGTAACATGTTTTTTTAATTTACAAATTTATAAACTTTTTAAAAAATGACAATAAAAATTCAAATTGTTTAGACCGAATATTTTTTTAAGTATGCACATTTTTATCTTATTCCTTGTGTTAGAGTCTTCAAAAGTGCTTCATAAATAATTATAAAAAAAGTTTCAAGAATGTATCTCTATAATTTTTTGAGTAATGTTCGCCCAAACATGAAAAAAAGTATGTTCTAAGACGCACGTCGCACAGCGTGTCCTTTTCGATTCTAGGTGGACAAATCCAATTTTTTTACTGACGCAGATTGCCAAAAATACATCATGTCTTCAAAGTAGTATGTCCTCTTAACAAAAAAAAAGTTTTTTTTTTCTTAATAGTTCCTCTTAACAGGAAGTACAGGGGTCCGAAATAGAATTTTATGCGTTGACTGCAAAACCAATCTGGCGAATGCGTATTAGCACTTAGAGGAAAATACTTAGGTATAATTTCATTAATTTGCAAGATCTTTTTGAATTTATTAATTAGCGTCTGACGCAACTGTTGATTTCGAATTTCAACTAGACTTTCAACACAAAATATATTCGTATATTACTAAAACATTAGATGTGTATTATAGTTTAACGCATTTAACGTGCGCAGAACAATAAATTTCTTGCGGAAGTTTGCGAAACTGATAGATAAACCTTAAACTTCAGAACGAGTATGGAAATTTTTTCTCAGTCCATTTTTGAAACTTTGGTGATAAATTTAAAGCAAGTGAAAATCGATGCTATTTTAACATATATTTCTCAAGAAATTAATGAATATATATTACCCACATTTTTCTTAATGTTTTAAATAGTGTTAAAGCGAAAATTCTCAAATTACCCGCCAAAAGAACTGAGCAAAATAAGATTAAAGTGAACGGACACAGAGAACTATTCCTCAGAAATAATTCTTCTTGATTTCAAGGAAATCTTACCTTGCCTCATATTGTGATACAAGATCTACCAAGTAATTACAAGAAAGTTTGAAAAATATGCCTGAAAGGCCTCAAAAATAATTGTAAGCGTGTAGTTCCAAGTATAAAATACGAAACTCATAACCTTGTAGAGACAACTAGTTAAAAATAATTTCCAATGACCGCCGAAGTAAAATACGAAAGTCAGGTGTACGATCTTCTACTTCGAATCGTCAGAGAGCTCTTTGCTGCTTTTCTAGAAGAGGTACAATTATGAAAACTATCCGTGTCCTAGAAAAACGTCAGTAAATTTTTATGAAATTCACGTGCTCGGGCTAACACTTGGCACTAAGCTTTCTATGCCCCAATATGAAATTACATAAACAACGAAAATAACATTAACTCTAATTTGTATGGAGTTATTATTTCACTTCTTGCATTCTTCCAATTGGTAATTGATCCGCTTCTTTAAAGTGCAAGAGACAAAAAAATTAACACATTAGGCGATAAGGGAAATATTTTGTATAAAAATGACAATAACTGATTCGAATAGATTAGTTATTACCTCAGATCCACTTTAATTCTTTAATAGACTACTTAATTTGAGTAATTAAAATTCCAAGTATACAATTTTGTAATATTTTTCGAATATCTTCCTATTTAGTTATATATCTTACATATATCTTTATTTTTAAAAGGAACTGTTATGGGTATATGGGATAATTAATCAGGTGTATTTTAATATAAAAATTATAAAATAAACGGTTAATAATTGATAGAAGTATAGCTAATATATGGATCAAAGTTGACAAATTTTGAATGAACCATATTTCTGCATTCAAATAGTAACTACAAAACGCAATATAAACGCCAAATCATTATTTTATCTCTCACAGCCTCTTATAATCACCCGAAACCAATGTATTTTGATATAATAATTTTGTCCACATAGAATGCGAATGACACACTGTACGTCGCCGTAATAATGTATCTACTTTAAAAAATATTTAAAACTACTTCCAATAAACGGATTTTTACAAATTATGTATAGTTATAAAGAGGACAATTCATATTTTCATAGACAGGAAAAATTTCAAAAATGATTTTTTTTTTCGAAATTTTAATTTGAAATTTCAGCCATGGGGGTTTTGAGGTTTTGAGGTTTGGAAAAAAATGTTGTCAGGAGATTGATTTGGAGGAGATGCAATACATTTTGGTAACTAAATTAATACATTTTATTTTATGACAGCATTCCGTGTACTTTTTGATTACAGTAGTATCTTGATGACGAGATATCTAATCACTAGAAAAATTAATTAGATCTTGATCGACGAGATATCTCGTCGAGGCCACTGGGTTGCTAAATAGACAAATGCGCACACTTCAAATTTCGTATATGTCTGTATATTCCTATACTAAATTCTTTACAACCGTAACACCACTTGAATATGAACGCTATGAATAGTAGTCGCTCACATTCACTTAATGCTACGCATAATCACCACAGACTTGCTGTCCAAAGTTATTATAACAGCCGTTATACATACAGCCCTTTTTATATACCGTTAGCTCAGATGTCCCCATTAAGCTCAACACAATATCCTAAGAATATGGATACAGTTATATTATTTTAAGACTTTCCTTTGCACCATAGCGAAAAGTTCAGAAGCGAAATTAAATCGTATAGTTTCAAACTTGTAAATTTTCATCGAACAGCGTTTACCTTCAATGGTTAATAGGTCTGTTGAACGACGGCAGTAATTGAGCCTGGATCTTTATTTACAAGCAAACATCCGCACGTCATCTATAAATGAGAGTTACGACGGACAATAGCAAAAGTTGCGATTACTCTTCGTCATACATTGAGAAAATCTGTCCTTCTGAGATTTCGGAGCCATCCATTATTTTCTCAGTTATTTTGTATCCTAGGACTGATCATTTTCTCCTCTTTTCAGACTTATCGATCTTGCAGCATTGTTATGTAAGTAACAAATTTCATGAAACAAATTTCTATGCGTGAGTAGTAAAAAATAATTCGACGTTACGCAAGAAAAGGCTTGACAAGCGATAAAAATGTTCGTCAAGGTATGTTGAGCTGTACACTTCTTTATTGTCTTTTGCAAGAGAAGACACCTCGAAGAAAATTATTTTCGACAGTACAGAATAGATACAGCTCTAAATTTAATTCCAAAGGGTGATGGATTCTTTCTACAAAAAAGCTTTGAGAGTACTGTTATTTTATAACAAGTTTGTAGACATGGATGCTGTGTTTTATTATAACACAAATGTGAACTTAATTTAGACAAAGTGTAGTTAAAAGGGGGAAGTGGGATTGCCTTATCCTTTAGAGCAGTAGATAAAATAAACTGATTCATTCTCCCTGATACACATTTAAGGTAGCTAGTTGAATTCGTACGTTGCACTGTAGTACGTAAAACAATTGGCGAAGGTCCTGGATCAATCTCCTGGATACACATCTAAGGTTGCTAGTTGTATTAATACGTTATACTGGAGTATACAACACTATAGGCGAATGTCCGAGATCAATAACGAAGGGAAAGATCACAGGACAACACCTCGTAATTTCGAACCAGTCAGATGACAAGGTCAGAACCTGAACTGGACATTTAAAAAAAATACTGGAAGAGAGTAAATTCACATAAATATTTAGTGATAATAAGCGATTAGATAAACTTATGAGTGTATATATGCGGTAGTTGTAATTCATACATTTCCAAAATGGGTGTATGTGGTTTAACGCATTAAAGTTTTAAAGTGTAGCAACACACTTACAATATGCAGCTAATTTAGAAATAGATTTGAAAGATTGCATTCATTAAAAAAAATTTCTAGTGAATAGGAACAACATCATAAATCAAATATTAATTCCCAATGCCCGCTCTCAACAAGCTGCAAAGATGTCTCATTCATGCAATCTTAAAAATTACGTTGCAAACCAAAAATGTTATTATACCATAACTCGAAAAAAAGTTTGCGGATCGTATTTCTAAGCAATACAGTATTCGGAGATTTTGGAAGTTAGAAATTATTCCAATAAGGACCGAGAGTAATTAATTTACATAATTAATGCTCAATAGAAAAAAAAAAGAATTTCAATCCAAATCTAATTTTTTAAACAATATATTTAATATAATAAATATTACCATGACTTCCCATATCACATTTATTAAGTTCTGCCAATTTAAAAAGAGTTCTATATTACGAGTAATATAAGACTGATTTTTTTTAAATATTCGACACATAATAAGTCTGTGATTCCAGACTCGTTGAAAAGACCAGGACTAGATTCAATTTATTTAATTAAATCCAAACATACCTTTGTCGGTTTACAGGTAAGTGGGTGTCTAATTGCACGCGAACCTCATTCTCGTTCAGAGCAACAAAGATTGATTAATTAACGCTATAGAACGTGCTAGTAATTAATTTAAGAGTAGTTTGAATGAGTAGTGTGAATAAATTAAGTCATTTCATTAAGTGTTATTCAAACATACGGTATTGAAAGGGCAAGACATATTTTATGATGTTACATGCAAACTTTCTTTTTTAGTGGTTGTTTGTTTGAGGGCTTTGTGGTGCTAGGGTCATATTTTGCCAAGCTGTGCAAAGCACAAGTAAACACGGGTCTTTTGTAGACTTCAAGTAAAAGCAAGGTCTTGGAAGGGAAAACGAGGTGTTGGTATTAGAAAAATGGGATGAAAGCAGAAAAAGGTGGCTTGGGTACCCCGGAAGTACGACATCCATGTTTAACACGTTCGCTGCAGATATCGCGCCAGCGCGTGAAGGGGGTGTTAACGTTAAATAGCAAATCACGCGGCAGCGCGTGGTATGGGAAGGTGGCTCATTAGCCAGTCACGCGTTCGCTCGTAAAGAACTGCACCTCAACATGTATTATCAAATTCAATTCGCATTACATGTTAGGTGTTGGCGTGTTATTGGCGTTGAGTAAAGGTTAGAAGCTAGTTGTAAGGGTATGTGGTTTCTAATATGCCTCTAACATATCGCACCCCGGCAAAAAAAGCGACGCAACTCAAAATTGCAGAATTTGAGAAACATCAACTTAAAGGATACTATAAAACTTATATTGAAATAGTAAAAACCTTCTTTTAAATTTGAGGTAAGTTTTTATGGTGATAACTTCTATTATATTCTATAGAATAGTAATATAACGCTTTGGAGTACCTCATACATATTTTTCAATGACATAACTTCACAAATTTTATTTTTTGACCTGTGTCAATTTTTTTGCCGGGGTACGATATGATCACATTGAAAATGTGTTAGCTGAGCTTCGCATATCTATTCTCGTATTGGCGCACTTTTCGATCATATATGTTATAAAAAGTAATTCGGGTTCTGGGAAAAACCCATTTCTACGGCGAGGAAATAACTATCAACATATCCTAACGTGACCGGCAGCGAATATGTGTTAATAAAAGCAGTAAATGTCATACCAAAATAAAGGATCACTGGAGTACCTTAAGTTCAGTGAAGCCCATACAAGTTTCAGGAGATTTGCCTCTGTGAGCTTGTTTTTATTTAAACACATATTATTAATAATTTGATTGATATTTATTTAAATATATTTTTTAATTAATAAGTAGCGATACATATTTTGAAACAAGAGCAAGACATATTTTATTTTCATTTTATCAATATATTATAGTTAAATAACTGGAACAGAGAATGGATTCAGTTTGTTCTACGGTGTATTTAATGTAACCAAAGATTTGGACCTCATATTTTATCTAACTTAACTCCATTATTTATTCTTTAGAAATTCAATTCTAATGAATGTTACTATGGATTCTGTGAGACAAACACACAATTGAAAGAAAAACGTTTAATTAAATATAAAAGGGGATGATGAAATATAAAAGGACAACATGAACGCCGTCATCACAAAACACTATTATTTCTTCTGAAATAATCGCGCGGGCGGCAATCACATTTGACGGGAGTTGACAGTAAGATTGGAGTTAATGCGTGGATTCTCCTTAAGGTTACAGTCAATATGAGGATTCTCCTTAAGGTTACAGTCAATGCGAGGATTCTCCTTTTCCGACATGAATATCCCTAAAGTAGTACGTTTAAAAACGTAAGTTAATTGTTATCTAACTATAAGATATGGATCCAAGGGGTAAAGTCCTTAAGTTTAGGTACATTTTTATCAAAAATTAAAGCGTATGATGATTTGTATTTCAAATAGATAAGGAGTGCACCTTGCAATTGATGCTTTTATTTGGTTAGTAATAAGGTTATCTGTGTAAATAATCAGATTTTATGGCCGAACAATTCAGCAAAGACTTAAAGAAAAACTGTTATTACAAAAAAAGTATATCATCTCATCCAGAATACATGAAGATCAAACAATTGAAGTTAAAAAATTAACTAAGTAGTAATAATGAAAAGAATATAGATTGGAGTTAGGTGAATTTAATAAGATAGCAAGGCTAATGTTGCTGAGACCCCAGTTATATGATGTAACAAAATATAGGGTTCATGCAAAATTTGGTCCGGTTTTTGGATAAAAAATTGAAGCAACATTTTATTTACTAAAAATTACATTTAATGAGTATAGTAGGTGCACTTATGTTCGATGACATTTCTACATCTCCCGCGATCATATATTTTATTTATTGCTCATAAATAAAATATATTCCTTGATTCAGCCATTTATAATGCTTAAAAAAATGTTTAAAGCAAAACCCAATAACCCAAGTACTTTCTAAAATTCTTTCTTTTAAACAACATCAACATTTTACACGTGTGACGAAGATAACGTAATGCAATGACATCTAGAGCCAGAAACGGGATGAACTTTAGCATCAGCTCAATAGTTGACAGAAAAAAAACGCCTAGTAATTGATAGTATGGCCATAGTATCAAAGAAATTCTCTATTAAAGCTGTTATAAAACGTCTTATCTATTAATTAATTCATTACTATTTCTTTTAAATCATTCCGCAGTTTTTAGCAAATGCTTCGACTTCAATGTCATTGTCGTTTATCAATTAATCCTCTTCTCTAGGTGGAACGCAGCATTCTTGTTATACCACTTAAGAAACGTAATTAATGATTTATTTCGTTTCCCTTATTACCGATTGAATCGGAGCAATTTATCTTGAATTTACGAAGAAATTGATACACATTTGGGAGTAAAAATTCTTAAATCTCAATATTCATCTGAAGTGAAAAATTACAAAAAGGAATAAACTAATTACCGATCTCCGAGTGGAAAAGTTTCTTCCGTCACAAGTGATTAAATTATTGTTCTGATTTTATATGAGTTATCGAACTCTTAATCGCTGCTAAATGAATACGATTTATATTCCAAGTGAAGACACATAACTTAAGATAAATTTAAATTTTCTTTGCGAATAGTTCTTTCTTTTTGTGAAGTGTAAAATATTTTTTTTCTTAATAAAACTTAATTATTGTAATAATTTATTGTTAAGTCGTGCTAATTGGAAGCTCCATTGTACTCCCGTAATTTAAGTCAGCATGCAAAAACTTAAAACGTTTTTAATCCAAGTATTAAAATAATGTCTGGTAAAAAACTTAAGAGTAAAGACTCTTGATAAATAACAAACGAGTTCCCATAACATATAGATTGTTTCATAAAATATATTTAATGAGGACGAATATCAAACAATAGATTGAAGCCATTTTTAAATAGATGTGTTTGTGTACGATTCAATATGGCGGCAACACAGTTGGAAGAGTAATATATTTGCTACCGGGAAGGTTGTGCTGGCGAAACTGAGTCTAAGCGAATACTGTTGTGCATGTGGGGGCTGGTTCACAATTAAGCTGTTGTGGACTCAACTGTCCTGACATTGGCATGCTCTTGAGGATTGGAGAATGACGTGCCAGCTCAGGTTCTGGCCTCGTCATCTGACCGTAGTTAAAAATTAGGAAATGTTGGTCTTGCATCTTTCCCTTAGGGATTGATCCCTTTCCGTCGCCAATAGCCCGTTCATTTTTTGACGTTAATCAACCACCTACATGTACGATTACAAAGGAATGGATGCTACATATTAATCGAGGATAAATATTTTCCTGAAAATTGTGTTTTTCAAGCTGAATAAAAAATTGATAATTTGTTGTATCTGCTTATAAATACATTATAAAATTAATTGTATGGGTTAAAGCTAGATGTATTCGTTAAATACAACATAAGGTATACAGTTTTAAATATTTTATTCCATAAAAAGTAGTTTTTATTCATATTTAAAATCTCTATGCTAAGAGTAAATAAAAATAATCGTAGGTTAAGATTTTTATCATGAGAATTTTATAGTTTCGAAACTATAATTTTAGTAAAATACACTAATTATTGAAGATCTCCAAGTTATGAAATGTCTATTCCAAAACTGTTGGTCTTAATGAATGTCCTTTCTTTTTGAAAGATACATGTATCCTTATATATATGTTGTCAATAGCCCGTTGTGTTGCTCCAGTACGACTTTAGTGTATGTACCTACCTAAATCCCTAGGATTTATTTCCTGAATTGATTATACTTAATTATAGGCATGCACATTTATTAATTAAAAAAATCAAGATAAAATTAATTGGATGCTCTAGAGAAACGAGTTAAAAACATCAGCAGTTTTAAAAGTTGTGTTTTCCTTAAGATGTTGATTATATCTCCTGTAGACATATGAAGGTTTTTACGATTTGCATTACTTAGACATTAATCCTACCGAAATTATTAAAAACACAATCTGCACTTCAATTAAAAAAATATTCAGTTTGTAAATATTTACAGAATAAATAGTTAAATAATGAAGCTTGATTATTATATATTGCTGTTTTTATTAAGGTCTCTTCAGTTTGAAAAAAATAAATGTGTGGTTCAAACTCGAAAATATCAGTTCATAAAAACAACTAAAGTCTGAAGCAATATTTACTTGAATTGTTTAACCAAACTATTGCTCGGTTAAACTTAATATCATGTTTGCTTAGAACACGTGAGATAAATGTACACAGACACCGCTAATGAGTTTTGCAGTTAAGAATAAAAGCAACAAACATAATCAAACGTCGAATTATAATTAACTTTAACAAATTTAATTCGACACAATTTAATTATTTTTAATTAAAACTTTAAAACGCTGTTATCTAAATGAATTATTCTGCAACCTGTAATATTTATCTTTATTTGGTTGGTTGGTCGAGTTGTATTTCACTGCTCATTGACCATATCTCGTCAAGCTTTTTCGCCAAATAATTTGAAATACTTACACAATCAAAGTTTTACTGACACATAAGAGATAAATTGAACCTTATTCATTAACAACGCACAGGTAGTTAACGCAGTGGACAAACTCACTGAGCCCCTATCTCAACCTAGGTTGTCAATAGATGATGTAACTAATCAAATGTCATCGGCTTCCCAATGGTTCGTTTATTGTTTTATCTTTCTGCTTTTTATGGACTCGCTGCATCGGAAGTATGGTGTTAGCATATAGTTGGATTGTGTAATTGATGGCATTTGGTGGTAATTTTTAGGCTTGCTGTTGTTGATCTCCCGGCTGCGGCTTCGGGTTTGATTTCGTTTTGTTCCTGCTCTGTTTTGGTATTTTGTTTTGTTTTTGTTTTACTTGCTTTTTTGTGGTGTTTAAAATATTTATAAAAAAATAATTTTTTTTATATACCAAATCTTTGTTTGTATAAATATTTACCTGTCAGAGGTAGCTGCTGCTTTTGCGCACTCCTCTGTCAGTGTTTTGTTATTATTATAATTTTTTTAAAAATTTTTTTCAATACATTATTTCTATAAAACTCACTTGTCACGAATAAATCCTTCAAGAAAAGTAATAGAGTAAGAAAAAAGGGGATTTATTATTATCAACAACTTCGCCACCGATGACTTTCTATTTCGTCATTTCCTCTGAGTCATTGGTGTTGGCGTTTTGTTGAATTAAGTGGGTAGCGGCATTTGATGCGATCTTCTGGCTTGATGTTGCTGGTCTCCCGACTGCTGCTGCTGGTTTGATTTAAATTTTCTTATTTCAATCTTTTGTTTTGTATATTCGATTTAATGGTGTTTGGGGGAGTATATGAGCAATTTCTTAGCATTTTGCGGCTCATTTTCGTAGAAAACACCATTTTGTGTTGTTTGCGTCAGGCTCCTCCCTGATGACGCCCTGAACCAACAACACTTTCGTTTTCAATAAATTCCTTTTGGTTTTTATTATTTGAATTTTCTTTTGTTTTAGGAAATATATATATATATATATATATATATATATATATATATATATATATATATATATATATATATATATATATATATATATATATATATATATATATATATATATATATATATATGGTTTATGACTCTTAGAATCATGGACAATATATTCCAGATTCCATTGTCTCGTGTCATTACAAAGAAAACTGTCCTGATCTTTATCTATTCATAATAAAAAACGACAATATCGTGGTTGGAATAGTAATTCATTAACATCTTAAACAGCAGCAAAACAACGGGGTATTGCGATAATTTGACGAGATATGTCGTCATTCGCAAAATTGTTCAAATCTTGTTGAACAAGATATACTGTCGAAACCTCTTGGAGGGCTAAAACATTTAAGAAATTGCAAGAAAAACTATTTCACCCAAGACCAAAAGGCAAGTTAAACCCTAGCATTTCTATTTAAAAGGAAAACTTTTACGTAGTTTTAAGCATTTCTAACTTTACAAATTCAATTTGTACTATCATTTGCCAGAAAGCCTGGTTTTGAATATCAGTTAATTTAGATCGAGGGAAAACGCTAATTAACGTTTCTCTGGAAACCACCTCTTATATTCATTCAGAATAAAGCTCCATTCATTCACAGCTGCACCCGGAAGAAAACATTAAATTAAAAATTCACGAGAACTCAATAATTCACGTAAAATTATCTTTATGTGTTAGAGCGTTCTTTCAGCATCACCGCGAATGCTACAATGGTCGTAACTCCACCTGAAGCCACTCGTGGATATAAGAGAGCTCTAAATTATCATTACTACATTCCAGGCACTTATTAAACCTCCAATGTAAGAGCGCCTACAGTAAAGGCATCGGGGTGATGACTTCACAATTGATGTAAGGGTCTCAAGAGCTCAGTGTGTTCATTAATGTGAAATACGGGGCCCTACAAAAGTGGAGATGGGGTGCTATATCATTTGGTGGATGTCCTGAAAGTATAGAATGAAATATTTTCAATAAGTTTCTAGTTTTCTTTTAAATCTGACGCTATACCGATTTTTATGCGTTAACATATATTCCATGAAGTATCGTTAAGAGTCAGTGGTATTAAAACTTTTCACTCTGTGTGTAGAATTTTTATACCTATAGCTCGTAAAGACGTCTTACTTATTATAGCAGATTTACTGATGCATCATTTTATTTACACAAAGGTGATAGTGGAGGGAAATTACATATGTCAGGTTTTGATAAATATTCAAACAAACACAGTCAACTGAAACGTATTTGGAAGGAAGAACGTTTTTTTGCAGTTATTGCTTGCTATAGCACAATGATTTAGGTTGCTAGACAAGCGCAATTTGCATTTAAATATTGTCAAACTTATAATAGTATCAAAGAAAGTGTTTCGTATACATATATTTAAGCCTCCATGTGGATTCGACGAGATATCTTGTCCATAAAGATATTTTCAGTTTTGATAATGACGAGAAAAAGCTGCTCTATTCCTTTAAGGCAGTTTGAAAATAACCATCAATAATGAACTGTCCCAAGTCAAATTCTTCCGTTCCTTACTTCCTTCGAATGGGTTCGGATGAACCCGTCGTGGCCATTTTGTAGAACGTTGAAGGAATTATTGAAATTAAACAGGAACGGAGCAATTAAGTTACAATTAAAGTTTGTTTACAAGTTAGTTATAAATGTTACATAAAAGTTTCAAGATAACTGGATTGTTAAGACTTAAAATATTAATTTTCAGAACTATTGTTTAAAAGCAAAAGCCTCCCCCTATTCTGTCCACTCTGCTTCCTTCTTCCAAAAACACCCCGTTGGGTTCTTTACGACACCCTTACAAGGGGTCGTACACAAGTTGCCAATGTCTCAAGGGTGCTCGGGACCGAACTGTACACCCATGTACATATATAACCCTCCTAGCCATATATAGAGGATGTACTCAGTCCATGAGGATGCATGGACATAATTTTGTACTTATATTCCTCTTAACAATCTAAAATCTTCTCAATCCACCAAACCGGTAACAATTTGGAACAGGTTTTTTTTTACTAGAGGCTGGGTACAACAGGGTAGTCAACTACCAGGTAGGTTAATTTAAAATTAACCTAAGATAGCCCTTAACAAACTGAAAATGGTTGCAATTTCATGTCCATAAGTGTGGATAAAGCCTGCTTTATTTAACATCAGACTTGCTCTTGCTCTAGTACCTCTTACAAAAAAGAGCACATTGTATTTAAATTTTGATTTAAGAGAACACCTGTTTTTTGCTTTACCACAGACCTGCTTTTGTCTAAATGCCCGAAGGAAAGAAGACCATTTTCTTCTCTGTTTATCAATTCTAGCGGAACCATGTCTTTGTTTTGATGTCTCAAAGAAAGAGTGCAGATTTCGATTTTCCTACATCACGACCAAAATTCACCAACATTACTCAGAAATGGCGGCAGTTCACTCTGAATATACGGCATTTCTCGTGATTGCTACTCAATAAATTGAATCCTTTAACATACAATTAGACAAGGCAGTTAGTTTCTTGAACGGACATTCAAGTAAAGGAAATGTTTAGTCGACTAAAAGGAAATACTGCCAAGTGCACACGTTAGTCACTCTCAAACAATAAAACTCCGGAATGCCTTCTTTCCTGTATTGGAAAGAAATAATTCCAGGAAACTGTTTGAATAGAAGGCATGAGGTCCTGTCTTTTGATGTGAAAATAGCTAGAAATATATTCTCTCAAAACAGGAATTATTTGCTGCTTATTTAAGCATGTATAAGTATTATAAATTGAGTGTGCCAGTCCCATTCGTAGTCTAAGTGAGTCTAGAGAACTGAAAAGTTTCTGTCAAAGGTTAAAAGCTTTTATTTGACTTCAATTTAAGATTTTATTCGAATGCAAAATCAAAAATTTAAACTAGAGGAAAATTAAAAAATGTTAATGGCTGAAAGCGCCTTAAAATGCTCCATTAATAATATAGTCGCTAATTAAGAGTATAATTTTTGACAATTAATGACGATTACAACAAAATACAGAAAAATCACAATTATTTGTAATAACTGAAACCTTTTTTTTTATAAAATTATTCGTTATTAAGCTTGGAATGTCTTTGAAGTATTATATTTTGTTAGAGAGAATATTTTTGAATTCACAGAATTGTTAAAATATCCTAAATCATTTTTTTATGAACGTATTAAAAATATGTATCGAATCTAACTCCTACAGTAATATGTTGCTGAAGACTGATACGAAAGCTTTTATAGTGTAGAATTATGTTGTCTACTTTAAAATATCCTATATAAACAGGTTTTTTGACTCTGTATATCTTTCTTTATCTTTTCCAAGACAAGTATGGCATGTGGTCTAGTAAAATGTTTTGAAATAACTTAATTACAAATCTAAAATCACACTTGAATCAAATATCCCAACCCAGATTTACTGTATGTTCGATTAAATAAAAAATTCCGTTCCTTTTGGTCTTGAAAGTAAACTCCACCATTGCAATGACTTTTAATACGCCTTTCTGTAACGTTTCTGTAAACAAAATAATGGACAAATTATTGAATTCAATAAATAGATAAATTGACTGTCTTCATGTGTTTTCCAAAACGTTTGGCTTAACGCACACTATGTTTTTCTCATAAGAACTACCAATAATTTATGAGATGTGATTGTATATAATATATATTGATGATTGACTTGAATTATTGATAAACAATACACTGTTGATTATGAGCTAATTCAACAAATGCTGTATCATTGAAGTTTTAATGATTGAAGGAAATATAAATGATTAACACTGTAGGGTGTATCAATATCACGTGTGATAGTAAAACCCCCTTTGCATATAAAATGAAGCGTAGCCTGTTTCACTTAAATTAATTGTGTTTTCTTATTCATGCTTCATCAAAAATATAACACACACACAAGCACGTTTCTGAGTTTAAGAGATGAAGAGTTGTAGCTTTAGTTTATCAAAACTGTGGATTATCCTTCTGAGAAATAAGTACTCGTTTTGTACATCATTGAGCTTGAATATAGAATCGGAGGGTGCAGGAGCGAAAAATAGACAGACGGGAACGATTAAAGCAGTCTCGTCACACCACCAACCAGACATCTTGTGTGCATATCAGTTACAGATCGTACTTAAACAACAAGAATCTCAGCTGAACAACTAGGGAGCAACACAAAGGAAAATACTGTTGAAATATAACTGTTGCTATGACTTAGAAACTGTGTTAGAATACTATCATAAATAATACTCTTCTCAGAATCATTCAATTTTATTTGTAAGTTCTTAAACAGTATCCTTTATTTTGTGAAGATAATCATTTAACTTATAACATCTATGGAAATAAAAATATTCGTTATGTGCTCGACAAAAATGATAAAATTCATTATAGTGTCTTGAAAATGTACGCCCTTTTGTAAAAATTTAGTTTCATGAAAGAACTTCGTCCAGTGGGAAAATATTTTCCTTTAGATGTTTCCCCTTTTCTCTGAAAGTCTCTCCGGAGATGAAATTCCTAGCATTATTGGAGTAGAAAATTTGTCTTAGCACACTAAAAGGCATGGAAAGTACAGGTTTAAAGCTAAATTTATTTTTGCTATCCATAAAATTTATCCAAGAATATTTCTCAGTTTTATATCAACTTAGACTACCAGTATGAGTAGAAATAGTTAAATGAGTATAAATGTACAGATTTAAGTTTGTACATAAATATATAAATAGATTAGCTATAAGTACCAAAATATTTTGTTTTCTGCTTAATTTTGTGAAACTAATCGAGTTAACAATCATTATGTATTAGTGTTGATGATTTCTGAAACACAAGGTACGATGAATTATTTGCATGGTAAGTACCACTTAGTGGCTGGGGGTTTACTTTCAATTTACAATCAATAAAACTTAACAATTAATAAATTTGTATTATTCTACTTATTACTAACATATATCTACGTAATGCGAACTTAAAATTTGAAACGTATTTGAACTTAGTGAAATTCAATTAATTTGATAGTCAATAACCAAACGCTTTACTCATTCTAAAAAAATTATGGGGTTTATCTTATGAATATAAAAGAAGTATTTGATACTAATTTATTTAAAAATTGTTATAATATAAAATAGTTATAATGCTTCATTTGCATTTGATATCATCTATCTCATACTGAAACGTCAAATGTAAATATGATACAACTTAAATTCCAGCGTTGATCAAAGTCACAGGACATACTTTCCAATTAGGATATTAATTTTTCCTTAACGTATCAAAACATTACAACTAAAAAGGCAGACACATGGGCTGTGTTTGAAGTGATAATTGCTTATAAATGAAGTTTCGTATATTTTCAAGAATAAAAGTTTTACTATATATTAAATATTCGTAGTATTACAGTGAGGTCACCCACGAAAACAAAGACAAGATCCACTAGACCACTTCAAACGTGAAATAGTGAAATGAAGAAAGATACGCTTTGGAACAATATGAAACAAACCATTAGATTTTAGTTTCACATTTGAAATAAAGCAATTTGCTTATACGAGGTTCAATCTACTATATAGTTATCTCATTTATTAATGAGCGCGATTTAACTCTTCATAAAGCATATGAAAATCAGATTTTCCTTTGACACGTCAAAATGCTATGGAGCACCAGTGATCTCTCATCATTAGCCAAACTGACCAGATCCCGATGTACGCAAAATGACCAGAACTCGATGTACGATCAGTAAAATTGATTTTGTGTATCTATGTCAAAAGAGAGTGAACAGTAGTTCCCCTTTTACCCTCTCAGTTTTTTTACAAGGTATCTGGTTATTAGCAAAATTGACGAAATATATCGTCATTAGAAATACTAACCTGATATTTATTTCGTTATCCTTATAAACAGCATTATCTTCATCAATCAGTACTCAGTTGGCCATTTTTTGACGAGATATCTCGTCATTGGAAAAATTGTTCAGATTTTTAAGGAAGTGATATCTTGTCTTAACCAATAGACAGGCGCGACGGTCACATGCAAGCTGTCTTCTTAAATTAATAAATTTAAATCTATCATTGTTTTCTTTGATGACAAGTTACTCCATCACTTTACAAATGAATGAACTTAATTGAAATATTTTAAATCCCGTTATAAATATTTTCAAGGAATAGCTGATTTGCCTATGCCATTAGTGGGTTTAATTGCATCTAAAATTAAATGTACTACTATTTTTTGAAAGACGTATAAGTAAGACCCCTTGTTTGTTACCAATTGCCATATGCAATTATCTTGTCGAAGAAAGGTTCTTGAAGTTGGATACGATGCTGCAATTTAGTGACTCAATCTCTCCGAAAGCGGGGGAATGATTTGCTTTAAAAATGCTTCTTAAGTGTTTTTGTGCTTTAGGTTGGTGTGTGCCTACATTTAATTACTCAAGGGTTTGGTAATAACACATTAACTTTAGACATGGATGTTATGCTGGGAAATGTATGAAACTTGGTCTCGGAAAACAATCAATTATGTGGGCCTTCATTAGTAAATAAAAATTAACCCGTTATCGTGTTTGTTTTTATCAAGGCACATCTCTGTAATTAATACCCCGACTAACGCTACCCCAACTTGCGCGAACTCAGATTCACGCGGCTCTTGATTTTTTTTCGTTTGACAACACTGCTTTCATCTACCTTCATTTTTTATTTTACTGTGATATGTATGGGACGCATTTCTCGCGAAATCTACGTACACCATTACAACTCTACGATCGATGGAAATCTTACCCCTACTTACGCGAAATGTACGTGCACAATAAGATTCTACGATAGATGGAAGTCTTACCCCTACTGACCCGAATTGGACTTAAGCATCTTTCGTCAGTCCCAAGTATCGCGTAACTTCAGCGCATTACTGTATTGCAAATTTGCAGCAAAATGAACATGATATTGTGTGTATCTAATGAAGAAACATTATATGAAATGAGTGGATGGAATCCCATAGTTTCCACTATACTCTGTTTCACCTTAACTTGTCAGTAGAGTAAAGGCTACGTTGACCGCATCACAGCCGTTGTCGTAGAAACTAGGGTTACAATGTCAGAAGAAGTCAGCTATAAGCGAGGAAATTCGCCCTTTTTGGCAAGGAGAGATAAAATGCACGTGGAAATTCTATACGTTTCACAGATCTTTAATTTCTAATGGCTCTTGCATTACATTTGTTAATTAAACAAAAAGCTACTCTATGTTAATATAAATGCGTTTTGATTTTTCTAAATGAGTATTATTTTTAGTTATTTAAAAATATATATATTTAAAATTTTTTTACAATAAATGTTGTTTAAAAAAACAGTCTATTTAAAGATGTGATGAACCATAAAATTCATTTTTTGAATTTACTTACCTGAAAGCTAAACACCTTGATTAATACTTCTTTTTTCAATTTTAATAATTTTATTAAAGGAAATTAATCCAATTTAATTACTCCTTTGGTCTTACATTTGGTTGGACAAGGTAGGGGAGAGTGCGTCGTCTGCTAAAATATGTGTTTTTCTTAACAGCAAAATATAGTCTCCAAATTAAATCAAATTTATTCTGATATTAAAGAAAGTAAATAACAAATAAAAATACATATAACATAGAGGATATAAAATACATTCACAATAAATAAATAGAATATAAAAAATACAAATATAGTGAATACACATACAATAATAAAAAAAATGAAACCATTTTAAAAATTAGAGTTAAAAAAAATAAACCTTATATGTGTGAAACATATTCTGAAACTCGCGGAACGGTGTCGGGTTGATTAGTAGTAAATTATTAATTTTATGAATAATTTAAAATAGTTTACAAGAAAGTGTACAGAAGAAACCAATCTCTTTCATGAATAGTAGTTACAATGAGAAAACTATATTTACGTTTTACTTATTCACACATCACATGCATTTATACATCATCAATATATGTAAAACATAGCAAACATCATAACAAATCTATTTACATTATAATATACTTATTCATCACATGAATTTACACATCATCATCACTTAACATTTCCGAATCGCTATCAGACTCACTATTAAAAGAATTTACCAAGTTCTTACTTTCCCAAATATCATCCACAAGTCCATCTACTTCCCACATGTATTTCTCTTTTTCAGTAACATGGTTTATGCAGTTTTTCCAATTTTGTACAGAGACCTTTTCAATCCCTTGGATGACTAAATCCTTCACATCGTTCAGTTTAAAAGTCTTGTTTTCCCTGGCAACGTGTCCTTTTACTTGACTCCATATCATTTCAATGGGATTAAGCTCACAGTGATACGGGGGAAGTCTCAAAACCTTATGTCCAAATTTTTCGGCAATTTCTTCAACTCTGTATTTATCAAACATATGTTTGATTTCGCTAACTTTTTTCAACAGTTCAATCTTGATCATGTCCTGGTTCCACGTAATGTTTTTCAACGATAGCCATTCTTGAATTGCACTTTTTTTCCAAGATGTCGTCGGAATTTTTTCTTTCTTCACCGAGTGATAGGGGGCATTGTCCATCACTACAAAGCTGTTTCGTTTCAATTTAGGCATGATATCTTCAAACCACTTCTCAAAATGGTTACCATCCATTTCTTCGTGGTAGTCACCGGATTTTTTTCCTATAAAAAAATGTCAGCCGCATCAGGTACAAATCCTTCATCACTTCCGATATGGGTAATGATGAGTCTTCTTCCTTTTCCTTTTGGTGCAGCCAAGCCTGTTGTCAAACTTGAAGAGGAAGCTTCATTGGTGCTTTTGATGTTTTTGTCTTGCCATACTCGACTTTGTGAGTGTCCTTCATTCACCCATGTTTCATCTAAATAATAGATTGAAGCATTTTCATTCTTCAGTTCTCTAATTTTTCGTAAATAATTTCTTCGCCATAAAATTATGTCGTGTCTTTCTAAAAGCATAGCCTGCCTTTTTCGCTTTTCAAAGGAAAATCCCAAATATTTCAGTATCCTGTACAGTGTACTTCGGCTAATGTTTGTCGAAAAAATATCCTTATCATTGTTAATTTCATTTAGAACTTTGTCCAATGTAGGAATTTCATTTCGACGAAAACAATCATGAATTTTTCGTCGGATGCACGATAAAGTAAAGTTGTCATATTTCATCATTCTTGTTCTTTTTCCAACGGCATAAGGTCGTTTTTTTCCTGGAGTACTCAAAGGACTTGTCGTCTTCTTTTCTTTTTTCAAACGAAAAACAGTTCTTTTGGAAACACCAGTTAGTTGAGACACCTTTCCGACGATTTGGTTAATGGAATCACTATGGTTTTCTTCTCGAAGTCTAGAATAAACATTCAATATGTTCCTGCGAGCTCCACTACCAATTGATTTTCCTTGCTTTGATGGCGTATACAGCTTGGATGGTGACGTTCCTTTTTCAGCCATGTTCAGAGTATCAAACACACTCCAATAAAATAGCACAAGAGAGATATGAACGTAAATACACACGCTAGCAAAGACGCAGAGCGAAATGGCGCAGACTTGGCCGGAAAGCGTATTTAGCTCGCCAGAAATGTTACCATGGAAACCGGTTTAGAATTCCGTTTCGGATATATTCATTCGCTTCGGTCAAAAAAAAATGCTTTTTACAAATAAATAACCGATTATAAAGGTTCAAAAATCACTCCTTCATTGTAGGACAATTTTTACACGTTTATATGCATTTTCTTTATTTTAAATTCCAAATCAAGTTGGAATTATTTTTCATGCGGATGAACATCATTTCTGCCTTTCCCAATACTGACAAGTTAAGGTGAAACAGAGTATAGATTACTTCGTTTTATTGGTTTATCTTTATGTTTATCCGTGAGAATAATGACAGTTGAGTTCCCTATCATAATCTTCAGGGATTTTATTCCTAACTGGTACAGCGGCCATGTCATTAATATGCCCCAGTATTGTTTCATGGCGCAAGGGTCATATTTGGCCAAGATCCACCAAACACAGGACATTCAACAGAAAAATCCATTCAAAGAAAATTTTACACACAGGAGAGTAAGGAAATTAATTAACATCGCGCTGGTACAACTAAACAGGCTTTTGGTGACGGTCCGGGATCAATCCCGAAGGGAAAGATCCAAAGATAACGCCTCGTAAATTTGGACCACTTTCCGATGAATCGGTCAATACCCGAATTGCCATCCCACTCTTCAAACCACACCACTCCAACGAGTTGCAATTTAAGACAATGGCTGATTTAACTCTTTAGGGGTGAAGTGGGTTAAAAACTGTCTCACCTTTTTCTTAACTTTTTATGCATGGTGGGATATATTTTAACCCACCTCAAAAAGTTGGTTACTCATAGTCATACAGTTTAATATTTTATTTAAAGCATTTCATTCATTTGGCAATGTTATGAACCAACGGTAAATGCGTAAATAAGTGAAAACAAAAATCGATACAAATCAAAACGCATTAGTAAGTTGTTGACACAGTTGTGATTAAGTTTGGCGAATTGTGTGATGCAGTTAATTTTTGTCTTTCATAACGGTATATGTTGTTTCTTTTCTTAAAATTTATTATGAGTGAATACATTGTTTTACAATAAAAAAAAAAAAAAAACATGTTATTTAATGTTCTATAATATTTTTGAAGTTGAATACGTGATGGGATTGTATGTATCTCAACATGCAAGTTATTAAAAATAATAAAATTAATCATTATTTTTTAATTTATAAGCATATAAATGTATTATGTACTGACGTTGTAAAAAATGTTGCCATTGCATACTATTCTATTTTTTGGATACAACTGGTGTTAAACCATCTATGGTTTATAAACAATTGGGTCAAAACATGGAGCTGAAACATTTCAAAGGAAGTGCGCTGCAGGGTTTGTTACCCAGACTTTAATTGATGAAAAGAACCATCAACATCTGAACATCCACTGCAGATAAAAAATCTAAACCCACTGTTTCATGGGCAAAGACACGAAACATCTACAAAACGTACTACTCTGAGAAGATTTGCGTTCTGCAGCACGAAAAAAAAAATAAGTTCGCTTTTCCTGGTGCTGTACTGTCTGAAAAGGTCCACTTTGTTTTGGAAAACAAAAACTCTTTAAGGACTTTCATTTTAAACGTTAGTTGCATGGTGGTATTATATATGTCCCGCTCTGTAATAAAGGACTTATTGAAATGTTATTATTATTATTTTTATTTTAAGTAATGTTTTATGTTAAATATTTTTTTTTCCTCTTTTGGTACAGCTACACTCTACGTTTATGAGTGATGGCAACGGCTTGGCGATTTTTTTTGCCGCACTTCTAGTAACAAGTTACGATAAATTAAGGCAACCCATCTTTCGTTGCTGTTGTTGTGGTTTTCATGGCAACCTCGGCAAACGGAAACTTTTAATTTTCATTTTGAATATTCTAGAAAGTTCTTTCAAAATCCGTTAAAGTCGTTTGATTTCATTGATTCGTTTGAAATTTTTTCTTTCCTCCCATTGGTTATTTTGTTTTTAAAATATCCTTTGATTCCATTGGTCCTTTTAAATCGTTTTCTGTGATACCATTGGTCCTTTTATTTGTATTTTGACAGTTGTGGAATTTTTATTTTGTTATAATAGTTTTCATGACAGGATTAAGAGTTTTATTTTTTTGACCATTTTCGTTTTCATTATTTTATTACGAGATAATTCTGACTTTATCAGGTATTATTTCTTGCTTTTTTTCTTTTGTAGATCTTTTTCCTTTTTTAACATGCTCACTGTATTTAGTGTAATTGATAAGTTTCAGGTTATTCTTACCATTCGTAGCTTAGTTTCTCTGCTGGTTTACAAATGTGTTTTGATATGTGCTTAAGCTTACTACTTTTTGTGAAAGTTTTTTAAAAATATACTTTTTAAAACGTTCTGAAATATGTTTAAAAAGTGTGTTGCAAAAATAAAAAAAAATTGTGACATTAGAGTTAGGAAATAATTCTTTACTTGGCAACTTTAGAAGTGCACAAAAAAAATCGCCAAAGCCGTTGCCATCACTCATAAACGTAGAGTGTAGCTGTACCCCTCTTTTTTATATTAAAAAAATTCTGTGTAACTAGGGTTTTTATTTTCCTTGAAATCGTGTGCCTCAAAGAGTTAACCAGCACCAGTTGGACAACAGTTTTTTGGATCGAGTCTTGAACTCTCCGATTGCTAATATGCTACTTTTACAACCGGGCTAATTCGTGCTCGGTAACGTGGTTACTGAGAAAGACATTTCTATCCAAAGCTTAATTTTGTTCCATTGCTTCAAAATATGAATTCGCTTAAAACAGTGTTGAATAATATATGTTTTTCCCAATCATTTATTAACTAATCAAATATTCCCGAATTGTAATCCACCTCCAACCGCTTCCTATTCGAAATAAGCACTGTATTCCATCATTTGGGATTAGGACCATTTTAAATTAATACAACCTTTGATATATATATTTGAATTCCAGATGAAACCTGAATGGAAAGTATTGTTTAGCATTCCACCCATCTAATTTCAGATTAGAATAGCAAACCAATCATGCTGTCCTTGCGTTCAACTTATAAGACAATAGGATCGTATTCTTTGGGAATAGCTTAGAATTAGATACCGAATCAAATTATGTTCATCTTTCTAAATTGGGATTTGATCTTTTCGTACTCTACCCGATATATCTCCATATGATATATTCGATAGAGTAAGAAAATGTTTCACATTCCTTATATTGGTTTTGCATTGAATGCACGCATAAAATTGGACCTAAGTGATTTATATCGTTCTAGTAATAAAGCACAAAATTGTTTTCTAAAGATTTAGTGGTTACGTTTTAGGAATATTTTCCCGGAATGTAATAAAACTTAATGTGAGGGTGAATAAAGTCTGAATAGTTTTAGCCAGATGGATAGATTATGGGTTAAAAAGAGCTGACGTAGTATGCTTGAACTGTTAGGAAAATCAGGAGCTAAAGCATTCGTTAGTATTTGTTTTTTTAAATGCAAACGATTTGGTAATTTTCAGTCCTTTACTTTTGAGTACTTTGAGTTCGCATTAAAGACCTTATCAACATTAACTGGCTTTCAGGAATTGAATTCTTTAACTTCTGTCAAAAGAAAAATATCCCACTCTGAAATTGTTTTATCGACCCCTTAGAGCACTTACTTGGAGACTTACAATGAAAAAAAAGATGGTTTTATTTTTTTGAAAAACTAATTCATCACCGAGTATTACACCATTGCGCAACATTTCGTCCAAGGGTTTGAAAATCATAATGCATTTTAAAATAGACATGGGGACTTATAAATATATTTTAACTTTTTAAGGTTATAAAATTAGTTGTTTAATGTCCTAACGATAATATTAATAACAGATGTTAAATTATAATGAATTATTACAAATAACATGAATAGTGTTACATTTGAAATTGCACCCAGTATATAGATTTACAGGCTATATATCAACATATATCAACAACTTATAAAGTTATTGAATCGTATCTATAAATAAGTCTTCAGCGTCGTTTTAGATGGTGTTTGCATTTGGATGTGTGATGGATATTTAATTGATAATAATTATATTTTTGGCTGATCAGTAAAATGTAACAGTAAGAGTCAAGAAATATGAAATTCATATGTATATGATCTATAGCTTATGGAACAATGATTAACTGATCAAAAGTATAACTTGAATTAAATGAATGAATCATATTTTGAGTTGTTATGATGGGCTACACTGTAACTTCTACATGGCCCGGTGTTTAGAAGAAGAAATGATGTATCTGTGTTTGAGAAATGTCAGTAAATACAGTTACGTTTATCTGTGGTTGTGTCTAATATTAGTGACAGCATGATTTAGAGTAGTGTTTTTAGTGAATTGGTAACAAATCCAGTGATAATTTAGGAGGTACAGCTACACTCTACGTTTATGAGTGATGGCAACGGCTTGGCGATTTTTTTTGGCGCACTTCTAGTAGCGAGTTACGATAAATTAAGGCAACCCGTTTCTCGTTTCGGTTGTTATGGTTTTCATGGCAACCTCGACAAACGGAAACTTTCAATTTTCATTTTGAATATTCTAGAAAGTTCTTCCAAAATCCGTTCAAGTCGTTTGATTTCATTGATTCGTTTGAAATTTTTTCTTTCCTCCCATTGGTTATTTTGATTTTAAAATATCCTTTGATTGCATTGGCCGTTTAATTTTTTTTTCCTTTGATACCATTGGTTTATTTATTTGTATTTCTACAGTTGTGGAATTTTTATTTCATAATAATTTTTTTTCACGGCAGAGTTCTGACATGTATTGTTTTTCGCATTTGTGGAATATTCTTGTTTCGTAATTTTTTTTCTCGGGACCGTTCTGATGTATCAGGTTGTATTATTTCTTGCTTTTTTTCTTTTAAAAATCTTTTTCTTTTTCAACTTGCCTACTGTATTTAGTGTAATTGATAAGTTTCATGGTATTCTTTACCCAACATTCGTAGCTTAGTTTCTCTGCTGGTTCACAAATGTGTTTTGATATGTGCTTAAGTTTACTACTTTTTGTGAAAGTTTTTTAAAATATTCTTTTCAAAACGTTCTGAAAATGTTTAAAAAGTGTGTTGTAAAAAGAAAAAAAGTTTTGACAGTAAAAGAGTTAGGAATTAATTATTTCCTTGGCGACTTTAGAAGTGCGCCAAAAACAATCGCCAAGGCCGTTACCACCGCTCATAAACGTAGACTGTAGCTGTACCATTTAGGACAAGGTAGTTGTTGAATGCGGTAGATATCTAAGAGTTGCAAATTTTGTGCTATATGTTATTACTGTTATAAATTGCTGTGTTGAAAAAATTACACCAACGAGACCTTGAAGATAACTAGGTTCCAAATCGTAAAACTGTTATGTCGGCCCTTATTTGGTTCGGTACTTTTGATCAATATAATGCCCGGCCGCACACGGCACGTGTTGATATGAATTGTATCCCAGCGTTCCCAACACTCCCGTGGCAAGCTAGGTCTCCTGATCTGTCTCACATAGAGAAAGTTTGGGAAGTTATGAATAGACTATTGCAACCAGCCCGAAATGATGGCCATCCAGCCCGACAATTGGAGACAATTTGGCAAGAAATTCCGCAGGACATCATCCGGGAATTTTTTCAGGTTATGCCACTCCGGGTGTCAGCTTGCATCCAGAGCAGAGGTGGACCAAAGCCTTATTGACTTCCTAGATTTGTAACAGTCAAACTCTGGAACAAATCATTTAATTGATCTTACATTTTAATCGGGTTTTTTTTTATGTATGTTCTTCACATCCACCCAATTTCTATTGCAATCGGACAACTTCATGGTGTGTCGAATTTTTGTTATAGAGTGTATGTTAAAAAAATGTTTGTTAAATATCACTGACATGTAAAATTACAAGCATATTTTAAGCTGTTTGCATTATTCCAGTGTCTGAAAAAAAATATAGATACAAAGTAAATAACAGCAAAACCTAAAATTTGCATTACCCAGGAGTAGTTTTTTCTACTAGATTAAAAGTTGCTATTGAGATCAAATTATTCGTAATTTATTTTGCCTATTGAATGAGGTTATATAGTACATATTATTTAAAGGGTTAATAAATGATTCAGGGCATTGTGAAGGGACAACAGACAATTGGATATTTAAGTGAAAATACGAGCTGTACATAGAATGAACTAAAAGATCAATGAAACGTTATTAAGTATTTTAAAATTATTTAAATTCCTTCGAAATGTGGATCAAAAGCATATAGACGAGTGTCCTGAAGCATTGAATAAACTTCAAAAACGACTCATTCTTTGATGCAAGGCCTAATCCATTTGAAGTACTTGAATTAAGATAAACATTCCAGATATTAAAACATTTAAATCCACTATAGTTAAATGTTCACAACACCTTATGCGCGCCGACCAACCGGTATAGTGGTTAAGGTGTTAGCCTCTAGATTGGAAGGTTCCTGTTTCGAATCCGGGTCCGTGCATGTATGTTTGCAATCGTATGGTGTAGAGGCGGCTGGTGCACCTTAAATCTGTCGTAGCCGAAAGTCCTCACGTTGGGTTGGTGTGGAAGTTTGGAGAGTGGTGTGCCAGCTCAGGTGTTGCTTCGTCGTCTGACCGTGGTTCAAAATTACGAGGAGTTGTCCTCGGATCTTTCTGTTAAGGGATTGAACCCGGACCGTCGTCAATACTCCGTTGTGTTGCTCTAGCACGATGTTAACTAAAAATTACCAATTACCTTATGAGCATTATTTTACCATTTAAAAAAAGTGAAATTGTATTTTGTCTTTCCTGATGCGATAATTATCAGTGGGTTACTTTGGATCCCTTGGTGAGTAGGTATTTTAATTAGCGTCGTACAAAAGCAATACAACGAGCTACTTTTGGAAACTGTCCGTGAAGAATTTGAGTTTAGCACCTTGTCATTTTAAACCACAGTCAGACGACGAGACCACACCTGAACTGGAACATCTTTCCAAACATCCACATCACGTCAACATGAGGACATTTGAGGCCACGATAGATTAAACGTACACCAGCCTTCTTTGCACACGAAGGACTTTAAATTCGATTCGAACCCTAAAGCTACTTATATTTATTGCTATTCCTTTTTTTTTTACTCTTCCAAAAGGCCTTCCGTGGCCTTGTACTTCTCTGGAATCGGAATCAAATTACTTTCTCTTGGAGGAATATCAGGAGGAAGCTATCAGTTTCCTACTAAACTAGAAAGTACATCAGCTATAGGCATGTGCAATATTGCACCTTAGGGCCTTGTTTCTCCAAGATAGCACAGTTAAGTTCAATTGCTAAATCTTTTGATGAAAAGTAAATTATCTTTATCTTAAAGGGGCCAAAAAGTCAAAGTTTGTTCATTTAATATCCCAATTTACCCATTTCCGTGGTTCCAATTACGAGGTTTTTCCTCAGATCAATTCCTTGGGGATTGATCTTGGACTATCGGCAATACCCCGTTGTATTTATCCAGAGTGATGTTACCTATTCTTGCACTACACCAAAATATATATCAAGATTTTTCTCTGCGAAGCAGTAAGTTCATAGAAACATTAAAACTGAATAGGTTTTCAGAATACTTTAAAAAATTTCTTTAATATAAGTTATGCGATAATTATTAGTTTGGCTGTACCCATTCAGATCTCCTGATTATCTCGACGATATACCTTGTCCCTAACAAACCTGACCAGATCTTGATACACGTGATACCTCGTCGTATGAAGAAACATGATGATTTCTTGATCTCGTCATAGTAAAAAATTGACAATATCTTGATGACGAGATATCTCGTCATTAGAAGAAAGTTCTATATCTTGGTATCTCCAAATAATCGGGAATATCCTGATAACGATATAGCTCGTTGAAATTTGATGAACGCGATATCTATCGATAGACTTGTTAAACAAGATTTCTAACGATAAACTTGATTAACAAGATATATATCGATAATCTTGTTGGACGAGATATCTCGTCAATAGACGAAAACTGACAAATTCTGTATGTTCTTATCTTCAAACAATCATAAATATCCTGATGACGAGATTTATCGTCATTAGGAAAACTGGTTGAACAACATAACTCGTCATTAGGAAGTCTGGTTGGACGACTCGTCATTAGGAAAACAGGTCGGACAAGATAACTCGTCATTAGGAAATATGGTCGGACAAGGTAGCTCTTCAAAACTTGATGAACAAGATATTTTTCGATAGACTTGTTAAACTAGATGTTTATTGATAAACGTGATGGACAAGATCAATATCGATAATCTTGTTGGACGAGATAGTTATAGATACACTTAATGGACGAGGAATCTCGTCATTGAAAGAAAACTGACAAGATCTAGATCTTTTTTTTCAAACTTTCTGCAATACCCTAATGACGAGATTTATCGTCAGTAGGAAAACTGTTCGGACGAGTTAACTCGTCGAAACGTGACGGATTACATATGTATCGAAAGACTTGATAGACGAGATATCAATCAATGAACTTGATGGAAGATATATCTATCGAAAAAATTGATGGACGAGATATATCGTCTAAACCACTTGAAGGGTTAAGTCTAACAACCAATCCGTTTTCATTTTCGTCCACCATTAGTCAAGTTTCATTTACTTTTCCCAACACACTCCTGCTTATTGGAGAAAAGAAAGCAATAAAGGAACGGAGGAGAACTTAAACACGGCTCACTCTCTCTCTCTCTTCCTCAGCACGCAACGTTTCTTTTCAACTCCAGAGAAAAATTTGTTATTCTTTTTTCCCCAGAAGCGGCACACTGAAACGAGCCTTGCGAGGTAGCACCTCCGTGTGCATTTAAATCAATTTCTTCACACTCCGCTGCGAAAAGGAGGCAGAAAAAAACAGGGACATTAGTATTGTAAGAAAAATAAATCCCTCACCAAGTGTCATCCCTCACATGTATGGGCGGGGGAACCTTGATTGCGAAGTCACAGGTCATTAACTATGAGACCTTAAGTAACTTTTGGAAACGTTCTATCAAAAGTGCCCCCCGCGTGCTACGCTGCCAGATTTATTATTTTCCTCACTAATTCTGACGTCAGATTGGGTACGTGTTGTGCAAGTTTCTGATGAATCAATATTACACCGACAAATATTATCGAGCGATAACTTCGCTGATTAAGAAAAACTTTACAAGGGGGTGTTGCGTTCAATAATCGATATATCTTTTTTTTTCTTTTCACTCAATACCGCATCTGGTGCCCAATGAAAAATGTATTTGTTTTTTGGCTCTCCCCACAAAATATTTTTTTCGCGTTCCGGAGATCCTTCTTAATCCTCCTCGTCTATGATTTTTCAAGAGATCGTTGGAGGAGCTTCGATAGGATGGGTATGTCTTTAAGGAGTTTGGTGTAGGAAGGATTTTGCTTAAGTATTTCTCAAATGTTTGCGATGTGTTGGCATTTCGAGATTCCTGGGGTATGTGCTTTGTGACTCGTCTTTTTGAGATCGTATTCGAACTTCGTCGAACACGTCCAGATCGTGTATAGTTATTTTATGTGTCTTAACCCACAGGCTGATTATCCCGCGATTTCCACGGGCAACTCAAATGTAGCAAAATTTGCTCATCCCGCGATTTTCGCGGGCAGGTGTTTTTCTATCTTTATGGAGAAGCGCATCCCGCTTTTTCACCGTTTAACCAATGAAATAAATTACATACAGTGTTAGACGTTAAATTTAGATTTTGGTCAACAGTTGTCGCTAGTCGTCCACTAAATTGCGGCATTTGAAGGTACTTTGTATTTACCGCTCTAACTTCGCGCATTTGTTTGGCGCCTTTTTCTAATCAGAAAGGGCTGCTAGAAAACGTTCAGCGATTGACAGAGTATATATTCCTGATGATTTATCATATTCTGAAAGTGATTTTAGTTTTGATAGTGATAGTGATATAGATTTTTCGGATTGCTCCTCAGATAGCGATGAATCTGATCATGATTCAATAAACTTGTAAAGCGTTAGGCAGTGGTGCAAAATTGATATGAAGAATATTCCTCGTCCTCCACCTCCAGTTCCTGTTCGTGGAAATCCGGGAAATTACTGTGCATATAGCTAATAATAACTTCTGACAGTTTAGTTTCCCATGATAAAAATCTATATAAAAAATCTTTTCTAGAAAGAAAAAAATGCATATTTCAATTCTCCAATATATATAGATTTTTAATATGCAAAAAAAAAAAACACGATTTTTGTAGCGATTTTGGTCTACAAATTGAGCAGTCAGAGGGTTAAAATTTATTTGCTAATTAAGAGTCGACCAATGACTTGTGAATTATAATCATTTACAAATTATGCATATATGAGTGAAAGCTAACATTATCCACACTTTATCTATAACACACCTTTAGACATGTCCCACACTATGTGTGTATGCGTGCTTAGATTTCATACAACTTTGGTCGCATTACCTAAGATTGACCTTAATAGCGAAATTTTATTCTTTGTCTTTTCTTTTCAGTATAACAAACATGACCGATCCGCTAGCAGTGTGCACTATACTGCATAAAGAGCAGTGATTATGTTTCTAGATTTGGAAGTTGTGCAAGAGGCTGGAATTCATCTGAGTTACACAATACAATACGGGCTATACCACGTAGATGTGTATCGAGAAGCTTAAAAGAGGCTGAACAGACATGATACACGAAAAAGGAGCATGACGTCTGTTAACCAACACCACTGACTAGAAGATTAAGCAATCTCGAGAAATGGTACCAGCAAACTGACGAGTTACCATCGACAATGTAGCGTGTTATCTGCTGATAGAGGGATAAAGAAGGTTAAGGGGTACAAAAATTGTTGGGTGAACCACCACAACCTTTTTCTTGGAGGTAATGGAAGGAGACTACATAAAAAAAAATGATGAACCTGTTCAACTCCAAGAATTGAACAAATAAAGTGCGGATAATTTTTGACTTTCCTTTGTACATATAGTATGTACAGAAGATTGTCATTACATCGAATAAAGACGTCGTATACAAATCTGATTACGTTCTATATCGATCATAGAAGTACTGAGTTCGTTAATATATATGTCCCGTAATATGTAATATTGTAGTGGATCTAGTCATGGTTATATACTGGTGTGGTCTTAATTATATGCAGATAGGAAGTTCAAAAGATTGGTACTCATCAACTGTTGTATGGCATTAGGCGATGGGGTGTTGATGCAAGGCACGCTGAAATGAGGAAGAAACTATGGAGACTGGATTCACTTTTTGAAATTTTATTTTGCTTTGTCGAGAAACTAGTTTCCTCCACATGATCCACTCTTAGATATTTTATACTCCCCGAAAGATTCCCAGTCTTGAACATTTTTTGGTTGATCCTCCCCCAATAAAATCCAGCTTCACATCCAACTCTCCGAACAATGCCAGCAAGTTCCCTCCTCCCATATTCAATCACTGGCTGCATGACTGCTCTCAATTCACTATGCTGTGAAACATTCCATTTCGGATTGTTTGTTGCTTTTCAACTTGTTACACTACGACGGTATGTGTGGACTGTTGTATTTTACATTATAAACCCAGTTTAATGTCGATTCAACAAAAAAATCGAAGGTACTTTCAAATTAGTGTGGTGCTAATTTCGCATTGGTGCTGTGTAGATAATATGGTGTACATTCTATTTGATAGTTAAACACATAAATTCTCTAGCAGTTAACTCGTTATAGAATGCGCGTAGCATTTAAAAGCAGAAGTTGATAAAATAAGTTGAATGTCGGTTCAACAAACTGTAGGTTACGAAACTATATTTGTTATAGTACGGTAGATACTCGAAGTCAGATTTCTCGTACGAACTACCCGGAAGCAGAAAGTGCTTAAAACTGCGAAGTACGCCTCAGAACAAAAAAGGCTTTGCAGAATCATTTTTCCTTAATTGTATCAAAATGTTGGCCGATTTTTTAAAATTATAAGTTACGATGTTCTGAAGTGCAAAGCGCGATCCTTGCCACACCTTTTTTTTATTCTCTAGCTACGGAACAACCCTCCTACTCCATCCAAATTACCAAAAACACTTTATAACTAACACATATTTTATGTCAATGACAAAATATTTAACTTCAAAAGTTATCGACAAAATTGGAATTTCTAAAATTATACCGTGGTTTTAATTAAATAAAGTGGGTTAATCAATTTTTTACGTTTTATTATAAATATGTAATACATATTTAGCCAATTATCGTGTTCTACTGGTTTTGATTTTACTAAAATTTTCCATATTCGGACAAGATGCCAGCAGAACAATTGCAATTGCTTGGAATAGTGTTGCAGAACACTGAATATAATTCTGCACCTAGGACTAATTATACTTCGTTTTGCAAAATATGTCCAAATATCGTCAAACCAAAATAAAAAAATCAAAATTTCTGGAAAATCACATGTTATTGATATATTTTAAGCAATGAAAAGTAGTACCTATCCTGGGATTGTGTAGTTACAGGTTTTCGCTCATCTCTGATGAAGAACGTGTCATGCTTAACCAAAACATACACATTATTAAAGTATTGGATGCTAGTATTTACATATATGTATCCTTCCAAAGCTGGTAGTTGAATAATCATTGCACATGAGCAAAAGAACAGACTATTCCCTCAGCAAATTATCCAAATACAATTACTACGAATTGAAGATATTACTAAAAATACTCAACTGCGTGAGAAGTAAAAAAGGAGTGAGTTAAATATTGTATATTGCGTTAAAGCGTATGGGTTAATGCATGGTTTTTAAACATCCATTACTGGCATATAATCAACTATTAAATCCCTGGAGATATTGTACTCTTTTGTACTGATGAGTTTATATTTTGTTATTGATACATCTCATATATTTGTTACTCAATTTCATCGATCGTTAAAAATTAAGAGTAAATATTTCAAGCGGAATATTGCATGGAATAAATAAAGCTGATTATTTTGTTTCGCTAATACGGGATTTTCAAGCATCCTGTAAGAGATAAAAACACTAATGAAAAATGCAATCTTACAAGGGTTATTTATTTTAACATTGTTCGGGAAATTCTAACGTCATTAATAACATGCAGAAATTGTAACAACTGCATAACTTGTCTCATTTATTGAATTAATTGTACATTAAATTACTCAACGCCTATAGAACATACTGTAAAATATAAAACCTCTTTATCTTATCTATTTTTATGTTTTAAAATGAGATGCTAGGTTATTGAAGTAAAAGAAATTGGAGACTTCAAACGCACTTTATGCTAAACCATGCATGGTAAGCAAATTGGAAGTGTATTTCATAAAAAGGGAAAAATCACATCCAATAAAATCGTGGATTAGGACCATCTTCAATTACGCAAATGCTTCCATCTAATTTTCTAACCAACGACTTATTGTAAGATCATTAGATTCATCGGAAGAACTCTCTAATGAATTTTAAGATCTCATCAAAATTTGGAACAATTCTTGCAATTAGGAGTGATTTATCGATAGTTTAATGACGATACTTTAATGAGTTTCAATGAGAATACCATAGTTAATGATAGCCTCCAGAGTTTCTCGACGAGGACTCTAGGATTATAAGAATTTTCTTCATACTTTATATGGCGTATGTGATTGAAATACTTAACGCATCCAATTTAGGAAGTAGCGTATTTTTTGTCGAACTAGGTCCAAAGTAATCGACTATATAATGAACATTTTGCATTTTCGTCATGAGTAGTAGGACTTAGTTGGTGTAACCTAAAGTAATTTTCCTGTCTTGTGATATAAATTTAATTTATTATTCATGGAATAGGTTGATCTATTTTTTGAAGAATTAGTAACGTTAGATCTTGTTAGTAGATGACACATGTAATTAACGGAGATGCTCCTTTTTTTTTTACTCTGTAAACTAGCACTGGGTTTTAAATATGTGGCAATAATTCATTACGTTTAAGAATGCTGCTGATGTTATCGACATCCTCATATTGTATTAGACTGAAAGAATACAAAATGCAGTCTTGATTGTTTGGGATTTTTTTATGGTGCAAAAGCTCGTTATGATCAAGCTGACCCAAACAATATTCCTTCCTTCGTGTTAATGCACACAGACACGGAAAGGTTTTTCTGATGCAGGATCAAGAGATACATCCAGGTTAGTTGGAGGAATTGAATCCGCGTCATCCAAAGCTCGCAGGCTGCTATCGCAATACAAAAGCTTGCTTATCTACGTTAGTCTTCAAAGAAAATGAATAGAATACAACTAATCCATGGTTTGGTAATAATCTATATGTTTTAATTGAAGCGTTGCTGATACGAAGGGTGAACTCAACAAATGCTGATTTCGAGAAAATTGCATTTAAACGCATAGCTCTACCGCTTTTAGAACACAGGAGAGCTACTGTCATTCCTATTTTTATAGGGTTAGAAAGGGCAAACTCAACTCAAAGTTAATGCCATTATTCACTAATGTCTGATAAACCAATACATGGAGAAACCATTTTTGGTCCAATGTTGATTTCTGTTGGATATTCTCATGTTCTTTCAACTGTTTAAATGTAGCAAATCTTTCATAAGCAAATCAGGCTAGATTTGCGTATGTAACGCCCATTTAATTTCATTGGTCAGAGCTATACATATAAACGAAGTTACTTTATAGTCTGTTCTCCCGTATTCGAATACTGGATATTTGTATGTTCTTTTATGAGTTGCTGTTTTGCTGTAAAGTTTACACTTTATTAAACTTTAAGTCTCACTTTGGCTGTCTATTTTTAAACTGTGCAATACTATGCATCCTGCACTTCGCACCTTTGCTAGATTATTAGCCCATTTACATAACAATTTCGCTCTTTGTATCCGCAACGCCTCAATTCTTTATAGACATTATACTAATCAGAAAGTACAATGATCATCTATCACCCTTTCACAAGTACAAGATAAAATCACACCGTAAAATACCTTTAAATATGTTGTCGATTTCTTCAATTATATACATTTGCTGAAATTCAACGTTCTTACTACCTGCATTGAATTATCTGAGTGCAAGAGAAAAAGTTATCTGTCATGTCCTGATAGATTTAGATCACAGTTATACGTATTTAATATCTGAACAAGCCGACCAACCGGTCTAGTGGTTAAGGTGTTGGCCTCTGGATCGGAAGGTTCCTGGTTCGAATCCGGGGTCAGGGCATGGATGTAAATTGTGTTGTCCTTTGTTAGGAAGCGATGATGGTCCTCCCACTGGGTGCTCCTTCACAAGAGACCATCACTTCCGGCCTTGTAGTGGCCAATGACTATGTGCATTTGTGCCCGCCATTAGAAAAAAAAAAAAATATCTGAACATCGTAAATTTTAGGTAGCTCCATAATTATTCATAGATTGTGATGTTCTTTAAATGCGAAATATATTCCGGAAATTTTTTCAACACGGAATTATTTGTTGAAAGCAGTATGTGCTACAGTAAAATTTAATAACTCAAGAGCATTAAAAATGTGTATGATCAAGACTAGGAGAACATGAACATGAAATGAGAACATGAGTTGTGAGACTTGATCCAAAAATACAATTTATGCAAGAAAGATAGCATGAAATTCTATTCTGTATTCAAGTGAGAAAATATATTAAAAAAGTTTTATTTCTAACATAATACGAATAGGAATACTAAATCTCATAATAAGCACCTTTTCAAAATCTTCTGGAAATAAATATCTAACCAATGAATCTCTGAAGTCTTCTTAACAAAACTTCAGTATCATTTACGTTTTAAAATAAATGGTAGGGATAAATGTATTAATATACCTTAGTATGAAGATTCTCTAAAATATTTGCTGTTCCATTTCTGGTATACAACGGAACATTTAACTTATAGTATTAATGAAAAAGTTAACTTTTAATTATTATCTCAAATCCTATTTGCTCAAGATACGATTAGCATTCAAAAAAAAAAATTAAAATAATTTCAAATCTGAAACAAACGTTTGTTATGGAGTTTAAAAAATAACGACATAACAAACGGAAACCGCGATGGAAACAGTTATCAAGATTTAGGAAAATGTTAAAAAATAAAATTTGTGAAATATACAATTTTCTCAGTAAAATATTTAGCATCACAAAAATGAAGACGGAATGTAAAGTCTAAGGCATAACTGAATATTTATTACAATTTAAAATCGGAACGAATTAATGCAACCATGCCAGCATTCGAAACATCGAATTAAAAAAAAGTATGTTAATTTGTTTTGTAATTTTATCTAAAAAAATATTTTTTTTTAAATAAATGTATAATGTCAATAGCAAGGAGAGAGAAAAATACCATTCAGTTCTTAAGAAGTGCATTTAAAACACATTTAAGTAGCAACAACAAAAGCAGTATGATTGTGTTTTCGGCTCTGGATTAAATTTTGAAGTGAAGATAAGACATGTTTTTATATTTAATTATTTCTCTGCAATACTTCGAATAGAGCATAACTGTGGAATTAAAAAAAATGTGATTTAGCTCTCTTCAAAGTCACTCTTCAAGTTTACTTTTCAAATAAGAGGAATATTTCATGCACAAGTTATCATATATATATATATTAGTCAGATAAAAACCTTTCAATCTTAAAAATCCAGTATTCGTATTTACTCAGATTACGCGAGGATGTATTTACTCAACCAAAATGTATTTTAAGGAGTTATATATACATGTGACAAACCTTTTTTTACAAAAATATATCTATGCAACAGAAAGTGCTTTTTTTAGATAAAGATGTATCTACATCATTTTTCAATAAAAAGTATTAAAATACTTGAAGTTTTTAAAAATTATAGCAAATGGTAACTATCTGTTATTTTATTTTAAAAGAACTTTTCAAAGCGCTCAAACTTTAAGTCAAATATCTAGATGCTTATTTGAGGCAGATAAAAACACTCTTAAGTTAAGTATGCGTACTTTTTCATGGAAGATATTTTGAAAGTATCATAGTAAAAAACATGATAAAAATAAATTTTTAAATATAATTAAAATATAGTTTTATGATCCGATTTTATTTGCATGTTTTTATAAAAAAAATTAGATTTTTAGTGATTACCAAAAAATAAATTCTTTAGCATTTAAAACATAAAACATTAACATCCCAGTAACGTGAAGAATTTTCACGCTATTCAAAGAGTCATTCCATTCCTTAATGTTCAAAAATTTCACTCGTTTATTTGGAAATGACAGAAAAATATTTATAATTTGGAATGTATGCACTGATTTTGAATCAAGCTCTTTAGTTAAAATATGTAAATATTTCTTCTAAAAAATGGCACAATTTCTTTTATAGAATTCTTACTTGTGTTATCATGAAGTTTTTTGTGCATTTAATTTAATTAATTAAATATTGATGCATATTTTACAAATGAAACAAGTTTCTTTATTATAAGCATTTATGTTGAAGAATAAAATGTTTTATTATATCTTCCATTAAAACTATACTTCTCCAGTTGTATAATTTGTAGATCGTAAAAAATGTTATAAAATATTTGCTGCTATATAAAGGTTTAATTGCAATTTAGAAGATAACTTACACGTCGTAATGTTTTACTATCAGATGAGTTTTTTCCTATCGCTATGATTCTATGCAATAAATACACAACTTGTACAACGTAATACTATATAAATGCTATAAAACAGAACAGTACGGAAAGCATATTTGATAGATATTTTTCTCACAGTTTGATGCTAGAGATATTTCTAGCAAAATATGCATAAGAAAAGCTTAATTAGGCTGAACGAAACAACATCATAAACTCCATTTTGACAAGGAAAAAGTCACTTTTGTTGATTAACACTATTTTATCTAAACTTATACGATATACCTTACTGTCGAATTCATTGCAGTTTTTGTTTGTATAATTTAGAATATCGTAACTGTATAAATTACTTCTTTTACTTAAAATTTTTTTATTTTAAATTACGGCGGGCACTCGATTGTTAATCATAGGCCACTGCAAGGCCGGGAAGCGATGGTCATTTGTGAAGGGGCACCCAATGGGCGAGCATCACTACCCCTAACTAAGGACAGGACAATTACATTCATGCCCTGACCCTGGATTCGAACCAGGAACCTTCCGATCCAGAGGCCAACACCTTAACCACTAGACCGGTTGGTCGGCTTTTTACTTGAAAATAAATTGTTTGAATTTCGTTTTGTTAAATTCTATTTTGAATCTTTATGTGGTTTTTATAAGTAACACTAATTCTATATAATAATAAATAGATAATCATACCCTCCAAAAATGCATTTAAATCCACCAAACTAAATCACCAATATTGCCTTAAATCGATGTACAGAGATTATAAAGAATATTTATTTGTAAATTGAATTGTTTATAAGTATATAACTTGAAAGATTTGTTCATAATGCATACGAATATATTCCGTTGTGAGATCATTTCATAGGGTTTACTTGGTTTTGGTACGTTAAAAAAGCTACTTCTTAAGAGGGCGTGTAAATATACATGGTAACGAAGGAAAACATATCTAGTGTAACACTTTTTAATAAAAGTACATTGAGAAAACATTTTAATTAAGTTTTGTTGGGAATTCAGTTCTCTTCAAACTTAACATGAAATAGAAAGGCAAATTTTGAACTCCCAATGACGTTGAGGAAAGCTAATAAATTAATCATGTGTGAAAAACAAAAATAGCAGTATTCTAACTTCCATCAGAACCGCAGCTTATGAATATGCAAATATTTTGGTAATGTATTGCAAGGAAAAGAGCAGTTTCAAATACTTATTTTTCAAAACTTTCCAAACAAATACATAAGAGAAATAATTTTTTTCCCATTTTCCATACATAATTAAACACGTTAGCCACAATCAGTAAATTGCAGTTGACGTATTCTAAAGCTTGATAGTAATGTTTTGTTTTGGTGGGTCTGATGATGCACGTAATTTATCTCATTTGTTCCAGGCTTGGGGTCAAAATTTACAAATTAGTTTTGCGTTTTTCTTTGAAAGATAGGTATAAACAATATTCGTGAATGAATTCTTTGGGGTCATATTGCAATAAGATAATCCTCATACTTTAACTAGAAGGTATTTTTCACCTTTTGAGAGAAAGGGCAATTCTTTCAAGAATTATTATAAAATAACTATTGTAGATTTTTTCTAATTTTTATAGATTAATAAAATGTTCTTCAATTTGTGTTTTGATACACCAATCTTTGGCCTGAAGCCTTTCGTTGTTACTAAATGGAAAAGCTCTACTTTTGGAAAAAGTGAGGCGTCATATTATTAACAAAGCCATTAAATTATCAAAACGTTAAAAAACTTTTGAGCCTTAATGGCAGTGATTATGAATTCAAATGTCTCTTTAAAATTAATGTCTCACGACAGTAAGCAAGTAAGTGTGTGATGATGGTTAGTCAGTATTTAGTTAAAATCTCTTTTATCAACTCAAAGGCGAATCTATGCGAATAATGAACTCAAAAAGTACTTTTTACAACTATCAAGAACATAATTGAAAAGGTAATAGTTTGACCAAATAAACATAAATAATTAGTGTAAGAACATGAACCCTCAATGAACTATGCTTTACGTAACTGGTAACAAGCTCTTTCTTAAAAATGGTAAAATAAATGATCCCCACCACCAAGTATATCTTAAAAGTTTCAAATAAAAGCTTACGTGATTATGTTAATATAAATGCGAAAGTGCTTGGGGATTTTACCCCATTAAATAATTTACGCCATTCAAAAGTTTGTAAAATATTGATATAAGATTAATGCATGATGGATTTAACAGAAACCTAAGAAATTTAATTGCCTGGGATGAGATATGTCCTTTTTTAACGCATCATAAAGACTTACATGAAACTGCTAAATTTCAGCTCTAACCAATTCATATACATAAATACTTACCCTCAGAATGAGTCAGAGATAAAAATATAAATGAAAACTAGAGTCACAAGTACATAAATAATTAAATGTTATTTGAAACTATCCATAGTTAAAATTAACATTTTTGACGTAATAATTTCAGCTCAGGATAAATGATTTACACTTGATTTCCCTCCTTGTTCCTGTTCCCTACCTGCCAGTCCTGATCACCTTCTTCTCTGTCTTGGCGCTTCGTATAAGCAGCTGTTGGTTGATCAGGACTTTTTGCAGGTATATGGGGATCTGGCACGACGGGGCCTTCTGGACCTGGTGTAGGCTTTCCTACACCAGGGGGATGTGCAACAACAACAACAACACTATCAGATGTGTATTAGTTATATATCAAAAACGTCCATTAGTGTGTTCATGGTATTTTCTTAACAGCGAGCTGAATACCTGATACGGATTAACTTGAAAGTCTCAAGACCCAGTTCAAAAATATCCTTCATCACATAAAGACAGATAGTTCTCACTTGATGTTTTTTCAAAGACTTAAATAAAAATGTTGTATTTAATACAAGTGCAAAAAGAGCTCTTTTATCTGTAACTCGGAAAACCTCGAGACTTATAGCTGCAAATATATGCTTTAAAGTCATCCGAATGAGAAATTTCTCTAAATGACAAGAGGCGAGTTGAAAAACAGAATAAAGAAACCAGAAAACCTAAAAGTCTTGTCGTTGCCAAAAAAAGGATTGCTTATATCTGCTGCTTTTGTCATCACGCTTTAAGTAAATGCGTCGATATTAAAATAAGAAACAGAGATAACGGATTTTTTCTCGCTTACAGACGCAAGTTTGAGTTGAGAAAAACTGTTAGAGTTTATATCAAACTGTTAAAAATGAAACGTTCTTTAAGAAACCATTGAAGTGTTTCTTCATTTGTAAGATATTTTTAATTTTTCGCCCATTTTCTCTATACGTGACAAAGAGACCAGAAACTGACTGTCCTAGTCTCACCTCTTGTTTGGCGATAGTAAGAATCGTGTGGACCTTTTTTTGTCTCTGCGCCTTTTTTTTTCTAAAATTTTGAGCCGCGGACTTTAAAGACCATATCTCTCTTTGTCGTTTCTTCCTGTCTTTTTTGTGAGTCGTTTTTTTTGTTGTTTTGTTTCGGATCACTAAAAGTATATTTCACAAAAAAAATGGGAGCTTCTTTTGTTACAGCTGGATGTACAGCATTCATTGTAAAAGAGAGGTTTTGGAAAAAGAGACGAAAGGCGACGCTTTACAATGCATCCGGAGGAGAGATAAAGGAGAAAAAGAGAATGAGCTTTATAATGGTCCAACAACAATTCATTTATGTGCTTTTTCTGAAACAAAATGAGTTTTTCTCTAAAAGAGCCATAAAAATCGAGAATTTATCTTGCAGGGGTATCACAAATGTCTTGACCAGATACAATCCTTAATTTCTAAAAGGGAATGGATACATTTCTTTTAAACATTTAAATTAGCGATAAAAACTAAATTCGTTCTCAGTTGGGATTAATGCGAATTAGTCTCAGAAAGTTAATTTAATGAAAGGATACCATTGAGAATGGCCACAGGAGGAATATTAGACATTTTATATCCTCCTCAAACCCCTTGAGAAAATTTGCAAAAATGCAAAATAAAAATTTTTATTGGTTTTATCCCCTCTAATTACCAGTGAGTTTAGATATTCATTGATAAGTTATTTGGGATATATATTTTAGAGGTTAACCTTAGAAAAATCTTCAAATGTGCATGGATATCGGTTACATAAATAGGATTTTTAATTATTGACCCTGTTTGGGTGATATTTAAAAAATATTATAATATTGATACAATATAAAAATATTATATTCCGGGACAATATAAAAATATTGATCCCGGTTGGAAGAGTAACAGATTATCAACTTGTGAGTAGAGAGTGCAAACCCAATCAAAGCCCGTCATGTACAAAGGTAGTAGATGCACGTTAAATCTGTCGGTGCCTCAAATGTCCTCACATTAACGTGGTGTAGAAGTTTGGAGAGTGGGGAGCCTGTTCAGGTGTTGTTTCGTTGTTTGGCTTTGATTCAAAATTACACAGTGTTATCAGCGGTTCTTAGGCACTAAGGTATTGATTCCGAACCGTCACCAATCCCTTTCGTTGCTCCAGTGTGACGTTAATTAAAATGCCTATCCAAATATTGATTCTATGCCCTTTTTCTGGCTACTGTATATTTGGATAGCACTAAATGTGCTTTTGAGTCATAGCTGTTACTTAATAGATACTTGATCGTATATTTCGAGATATTGTGTCATCTTGTGACGCTTGTTAGCAGACGTTTATTTCGTTTGTGAGGAGCCCATTTCGATTGTGATTCAGAAGTTAGAAGCAATAAATAAAAGCTCCATTAGATAATTGCTAAGTTTACACAAAGATTGTGTTTACGTTTGAAAATTAAACCCTAGACACCACAATCAATCTCTACATGTCTTGTTTTGAATGAGTAAAATTTAATCATACGATCTATACTAGAGTTTGCTTGCTTAACTCTTTAAAGAATCTAAATACGCTTAATATATTTAATATAGCATTCCGTGAAAATTAGGAACTTCGGAATACCTCTTTAAAGAATCTAAATACGCTTAATATATTTAATACAGCATTCCGTGAAAATTAGGAACTTCGGAATACCTCTTTTGTTGGTATACTTAACAATCAGATACCGGATACTCACAAAACGGGTTTTAAAGAACCTTTAGGGCCCAGAAGTTTCATAAGTAGCCAACTAATCTTTACCTTCATAAATCTTTCGTTAACAGCACAATTATAATCTCATTTTCTATCCATAGGTACGCAATACCATCTGCCTATTATACTTGCCTATCGTTAATAACATTTTAATAACCTCAACACTACATCTATTTAAGCTATATGATATATTTTAATGTGTGTGATTGTAGTTAAATCTTACAGGCTTTTTAAACGGTAGTGCATTTACGGTTTATTATTTGTAAGGATCATCAGACAAATTACTAATACGTACTTAATACTATTAAATACGCATGTCATCATGTCTAAAACTTCAAATCGTTTCATAATGAGCTTAACCTTCTTAGATAAATGAAACTTCTATACATTCTGAAGTACAATAAAACCTTAAATGCGTGAAATTTACAGATCTCTCATAAATATTGCAAAGACCAAAGATTTGCAAGTTTTTTTTTTTTTGACTAATGGAAATGCTTAATAAAGAAACATATAAATTCGGCAATGCATCCGCCTTCAACGTAAAGCTACGACACAATTTCTTGCACATATCTTTGTAAGTATTTTCGTGTAAACTGACACTAAAGATGAAAATATTCAACTGGACACTTTCTCATGCGCAAATATCATATCCAGATTTATGCAAACGTAGTTATTTCTGGGGGAGATTAATCTATTACAATACTGATGCTATTTATGCTTAAAAATGACTATATTGGAAAGGAAAATTACTGTTTCATCATTCAATAAGGTATTGAATACTCACTACATTTTTTAACAATCTCGTTAATACTTATTTTTAACACATCAGGATATTCAGTTTTGCTGCTATTGCGACTGTATTAAATGTCAGGTTTTCGTATTCTAACCTCCTGGTGATTGTATCGACGAGGTATTTCGCCCTTAGCAAAACTGATCATATCTTGATGAACGAGTAACCTCGTCATTAGCAGAAAAGTGACCAGATCTTGATCTCATCATGATTAAGGAAAATTGTCAGATCTTGATGGACGAGATATTACGTCTAAACGTCTTGGAGGTTATATATTACAGAAAGTTTAATGTACATATGTTTTAGCATAAAGAATATCTGATTTGGGACATAAGCCTACTTGTTCACCAAAAATTGTATATAATGATACCCTTCAAATATTATAATTATCTCATCTATATAAATAAGAATGGAGTGTTTGTTTGTACATTCAATATTTTCGACGCATTTCAAGTTTTCTATCCGTTTTGGACCCTTCTGATGCCGAATCCGCCCTTTTCTCGTTTGGTGTCTGTCTGTCTGTATGTTGTGCCCTATACACGTCCACGCGGTTTAAGATATTTTCATGGAAATTTGCATACAGAGAGTACTTATCTTGATTTAGTGAGTGGAATTGGTTGCGAAAGTTTGTCTGTCCGTCTTTCTGTTCTATGCTCGATTTTGTGTTTGTGTGTTTGTGTAGGCATCACATGAATTGTATTCCAGATATTTGATTGCATTGTATTTTATTTTATACATTATCTAATAATTTAGTGAATGCAATATTAAATATTTCTTTATTGTTATATTTAGACGAGTTTCATGCTAAAACACCTGAGAAAGTACACTTAAATCAACCATAATTTGGTAGTTTTGGAAAAATTGGAATGTCTATTGAATATTACGATTAATTCGATTGCTTTACCAGTACTGCTGAAAAAGTAATTATTCTTCAAAAAATTATTTTTTTTTATAGAATTTCATTTCTGATACGTCATTTATTTCGAGTCTTATTTTTATTCTTTGCGCAATGAAAACTATTTCCGAAAATTTGGGACAGACGATATTTTTCAATGAAACGAGAATGAACATGATCGTGCGAGCAGTGATATTTTCTGTCTCTTTTGCTCTGAATTAATTTCACATTTCTAAATTTTGTACACGTTTAGTTGTAAGTTGTGGCAACTGTGCGAGATCAAGAGATAAAATTGAATCACAAATTAATATCTTTGAAACAATTTTTTACGACATCTTTTATTTTGTTTTACTTTGCTGTTTCCTGTTTTAAATATTTATTATTTTAATAAATGTGTTTTCCTTCTCATCACACCCAACAGCACCACAAACTATTAGACTTGAAAATGTTAGGTAAGTCAGTATAAATTTTCAGTAAATTTTAAGTGTAGTTATGCCGTTATTTAAAGAATAATGCCGTTATTTAAAAAATAATGTCGTTATTTAAAGAATAATGCCGTTATTTAAAGAATAATGTCGTTATTTAAAGAATAATGCCGTTATTTAAAGAATAATGTCGTTATTGAAATAATAATAATGTTTAAAAATCCAAACTAGAACTTTTTCCAACATTAAAAAAATTCCTTGTAGTAATGACAGGAGAAGATTGCAAAATTTCACAATGTCGCATACCGGAGGCAAGAGTGCCACAGGTAAAAAAATATTGTTTTGTTGACTATGAGTGCGAGAGCACTCGCCGTAAATCGTAATTTTAATTAATTGAGTTGCACATGAAAACAACTTAAGAAAGGGAATCCCAAATCTTCCTATAAATCGTCTTTAATAGTAGTAACCTTAGTATCACCTTTCGTCTTTTTGAGCTTTGTCATACAGCAATTGTGCGATGTATGTGAAAGGTATTACATGAATGGATATGCATGTGTAGGATTTGTGTCCAAAGTAAGTTGTAGAAAATATAAAGATGGCGAAAGGTGTTAAAATAAATTTTTACTCTACAAAAAACGTAAGTCATTATATATTTTGATTATCTCTTCAATCTAGAGTAAACGAATTCAAACCGAGTAAGGTCGGGTATTTTGCTAGTATATAAATAAGAATGGAGCGTTTGTTTGTACATTGAATATTTTCGACCCATTTCAAGTTTTCTATCCGTTTTGGACCCTTCTGATGCCCAATCCGCCATTTTCGCGTTTGGTGTCTATCTGTCTGTCCATCTGTCTGTCTGTCTGTTTGTATGTCGTGCTCTATACACGTCCACACGGTTTAATATATTTTCATGGAAATTTGCATACTGTGAGTACTTATCTTCATTTAGTGAGTGGAATTGGTTGCGAAAGTCTGTCTGTCCATCTTTCTGTTCTATGTTCGATTTTGTGTTTGTGTAGGCATCACATGAATTTTATTCCAGATATTTGATTTCAATGTGTTTTTTTATACATTATTTATTAGTTTAGTGAATGCAATATTAAACATTTATTTATTGTTAAAATAGATGAGTTTTATGATAAAACACGTGAGTAAGTATACTTAAATCAACCATAATTTAGTAGTTTTGGAAAAATTGGAATGTATATTGAATATTACGATTACTTCGATTGGTTTACCAGTACTGCTATAAAAGTAATTATTCTTCAAATAATTATTTTTTTATGGAATTTCAGCTATAATATTTCATTTATTTCGAGTCTTATTTTTTTCTTTGCGCAATGAAAACGATTTCCGAATATTTGGGACAGACGATATTTTTCAACGAACGGGAATGAACAAGATTCGTGCGAGCAGTGATATTTTCTGTTTCTTTCGCTCTGAATTAATTTCACATTTCTAAATTTTGTGCACTTTTAGCTGTAAGCTGTGGCATCTGTGCGAGATCAAGAGATAAAAATGAATCTCAAATTAGTATCTTTAGAACAATTTTTACGACATCTTTTATTTTGTTTTATTTTGCTGTTTTCTGTTTTAAAAATTTATTATTTTAATAAATGTGTTTTCCTTCTCATCACATCTCAACACCACCACAAAGTATTTAATTTAAAAATGGCAAGTAAGTCAAAATAAATTTTCAGTACATTTTAAGAGTAGTTATGCCATTATTGAAATAATAATGCCGTCATTGAAATAATAATGCCGTTATTTAAAGAATAATGCCGTTATTGAAAGAATATGCCGTTTTTAAAAGAATAATAATGTTTAAAAAATCCGAACTAGAACTTTTCAAACATTAAAAATTTCGTTGTCATAATGACAGGAGAAGATTGCAAATTTTCACAATGTCACACACCGGATGCAAGAGTGCCACAAGTAAAAAAATATTGTTTTATTGACTATGAGTGCTAGAGCACTCGCCATAAATCGTAATTTTTATTAATTGAGTTGAACATTAAAAGAACTTAAGAAAGGGAATTCCAAATCTCCTTCAAAATCGTCTTTTGTAGTAGTAACCTCAGTGTCACCTTTCGTCATTTTGTAGCTTTGTCATACTTGCAAGGGTGCGATGTATGTGAAATGTATTACATGAATGGATATGCGTGTGTAGGATTTGTGTCCAAAGTAATTAGTAGAAATTATAAAGATGGCGAAAGGTATTCAAATAAATTTTTATTCTACAAAAAACGTAAGTCGTTATATATTTTGATTATCTCTTCAATTTAGGGTAAACCAATTCAAACCGAGTAAGGTCGGGTATTTTGCTAGTACCAAATATAAGTCTGTTTGGTATGAAAGAATGAAACACAATCAGTAGAGACCACCTGACACAGGCGTAACAATTTATTCACGCATGGTCGGGTTTACCAATAATTTACTTTGAACTTTTCAAGAACTGCTGCGAATTATGCGGGAACTGCTGTTATTCACATAATACTAACATCTGAACAATTGCATTCTGGCGCAGAATTAATGAACTTTCCGAAAGAAAACTACACGGATATTACTTTTTATATCTTCCAAGTACGTTCTGAAAATCTCTCATAGTAAGAATGATGTTTCTCCAGCTTTTAGGAATTCACCGCCGGTAGTAACTTTGACACGCCTTTGATGAAAACAAGTGGAATTGAAATTCTGCCAACCAACGGATACATTGAAATAAATACATTACATTTACCATATCTAAACATAGAAATTGCTGATTCAATCGAAATGTCTACAACTAAAAGAATCTTCCTCCAAGTGGTTCCTATATTTTATTTCATCTCTGATATTTCATGGGCTTACATTTTTAAATTCAGCTAAATATTATGAGTTCCACCATCTTCTCTGTGAATAATTTTTTTTAAAAAGGTCTGAAGATTTAATAAGGTTATGTAATACAATTAAGAAACCCCCATCTGAGTGAAACCGGAGCATTTCACCCTGTATGCAGTCCATGCAGTGAATTAGTAACTGTCGTCGACCATTGTATAGAGGATACATCCATCGCATATACCTATGTTAAGTTTGGAGACACATGGATTGTTTGTGAAGCACAACGTACGCTTCGTTTCGTCGTAATTGGGCTTGCTACCAGGGAAGCCCGTTCTGAACGGTTGGACGAATTTTCTTCCTTCTCAAGAAAAAAAGGGAAGAAAAAACTCGTTGCGCACGTCGCCTCTGTGTGTCACTCATCTAAGGTAGGTAGGTAGATATTTTAACTAAACCAACACTACGGGTTATTAGCTATGATCTGAGAACAAACCAGAAAGGAAATTTCCGAGAATTGCAACACGTGATTTTGAACCACGGTCGATGAGGTCAAACATGAGGTGGTACTGCAATCTACAAACTTCCATGCAACACCAACGTGAGGAAATGTGATGTCACAACATACTCAACGCGCACCAGCCCAACGTGCTCAACGTGCAACGTGTACACGATGGTTTTTGGTGTCTAACTCGTAATCCTCAGGTAGGTAAACCGTTACTCTTTCATCCTCGTTACAATAGCCCCACCAATCTAAAATTAGAGTACAATGTGGAACAACTTGCAGAACACGGTCAGCAGCGGATGGCGAGAAATTGCATGAACAACATCTCTCCCTGTGTGACGGTACATGATATCTATCTATCTATCTATCTATCTATCTATCTATCTATCTATATATATATATATATATATATATATATATATATATATATATATATATATATATATATATATATATATATATATATATATATATATATATGTAGGGTGCTGGGGTTTTATTAAGTGAATACTTCTAGTTGAATTCGATTTATTATAAATAATATGTACAGAGAGTTTAAAAATGGCGCATCGAGATCACGTCCGTCAACATAACATCAATCGTCTCGTCTAACGTGATCCGATGCGCGCGCGATCAAAAAACGATCGCGCTTCTTTAAGTGAAAGTTGTACTTCTTTTCAGGTAAAAGTTGTAATGCTTATCTTAGGATAGCCGTGGGGCTTAACCCTACATTCGGCCATCCTACCTGGTCATCTGCCCTCAGATGACAGCACTCACATAAACAAAAATTTTGAGAAATACAAATGTAAATACAATAAAAAGAAGCAATTAGATGAAATGAATAAGACACAATTATAAAGAAATCAAATATGCACAGTAAACAAAAACTATATCAATAATCCTGGTTCAAATTGTCCTTAGAAAAATAAGTTTAGGAAAGTTTATCAGTCCAGGGTTTCATATATTCAATGCAGGTGGTGGTTTTTATTGGTCCATCACAGAAACCACATTTTTCAACATCATATGTGTCATTGTTTTTAAGCTTAATTACTTTATAGGGTCCTAGGAATTTGCACTTAAGTTTCAGTCCAGGTCCAAATTGAGTGCGTTTGATTGCAACTAAATCATTAAGTTTGAATTTACGCGGTGGTCTACGTCGAAGATTGTAGGTCTTTCGGTTTTCTTCCTGTACTTTCAGTATTTGTCGCTTAGCTGCTCGTCTGAGGTCTTCACGGGATTGCAGAAAATCGGACTGAATTTCAGTATTCAGTAGGTCTGTAGTCTGCACGTCATTCCTGGACTTCATTTTTGTACCAAATAGTAGTTCGAAAGGACTTGTATTAATGCTTCTTTGAAATGTCGAGTTGATTGCTTGTTGGACATCAACCACATGGGTGTACCACTTTGTTGGGTCGTCGATGGATAATTTGGACAAAACAGCAATAATGATGGAATTCAAGCGTTCAACTTGTCCATTGGCTCTGGGAAAGCCGGTAGTTATTTGGAGATGGCGAATACCTTCTTCGGAGCAGTAGGTTTTAAAGTCGTTTGAGGAAAATGCAGGGCCTCTGTCAGAAATGATTTGTGTAGGGTTTCCAAATAGAGTTTTCTGAGTTTCTAATTTAGAGATGACATCAGCACAGTCGGTGGATTTGGTTGGGTAGAGCCACACAAATTTTGTAAAAGCATCAATGACTGCAAATATGTGCTTATAATTTTTGTGTGTGCTGGCTAAAGGACCAAGATGATCAATATGGTACGTGTGGAGTGGAGTGTCATCCTTCTGTAAGGGGTGAAGCATACCTTCTTGTTTGCCACATTTGCGGTTAGTTAAGATGCATGGGACACAATTAGCAACACACTTGTCAATCTTTTCTTTGAGTTTCGGGATAAAAAATTGTTGCTTAAGAGTATCTTCAGTTTTCTTTGAAGCAAAATGACCTTTTTGATGAGCATTCCTTATGATTTCCGTTTGCATAGATTCTAGGACAACTAGTAGTTCATAGCCATCAACAAATTTATGGAGAATATCAGCTTTCAAGCAAAAGTCCTTATATGGCTTAGTTTGAAGTACTTCTTTGATAGCACTCACTTCATCATCTTGATTTTGAGCATGTTTGATTTGCAAAAGAAGAGAGTCCTGGATGTTCAGAGCACAGCTGGGGATCTGCTGAGGGCGTCAACATGCATCATTCGGGAACCAGGTCGGTGTTCCATTTCGTAGTCGAAATCTTCTAATAGCAATGCCCACCGAGCAATTCTTGTACTCAACTGTTGCTTGCTCATCGTTAGTTTGAATGCGTTGCAATCAGTTACAAGTTTAAAGTGTTTGCCAAGTAAATAAACTCTAAATTTTTGCAATGCTTGCACTATTGCCAACACTTCAAGTTCATAGCTTGAGTAATTTCTTTCAGCTTCAGATGTACGTTTACTCATGTAGTACACAGGATGAAGGCAATTGTCTGAAATGGAGGTTTGCATCAAAATACCACCATAACCATGAATACTTGCATCAGTATGGAGTTCTGTATGGCTGTGTTGATTATAAATATCAAGCACAGGTTTATCACATAAACATTGCTTTAAGAGGGTAAAAGCATGGTTTTCTTCATCACCAAAATTAAATTATTGATTCTTTTTTAAAAGATCTGTTAAAGGGTAAGCAATAACAGAAAAGTTGGGTATAAACTTACGAAAGTACCCAGCAAGGCCAAGGAAACTCTGCAATTCCTTGTGACATGTTGGTTGGGGATAGTTCATAACAGCTGCAGTTTTCAGAGGTGATGGGAATAACTGTCCATTTTCTATCACGTGGCCAAGGAATTCAATTCTTCTAGTTAGGAAGTAGCACTTTTTAAAATTGATTATCAGTCCATGTTCAGAGGCGACTGAGAGGACTGACTTCAACATCTCTATTCCTTCTGTCTCACTCTTGGAAGGGATGATAAGGTCATCCATGTACAGTAAAACATGACCTTTTAGGATCAGATCCTTGAACACTGAATTGATGAATCGCTGAAACACAGATGGTGATGTACATAAACCAAAAGGTACACGTAAAAATTGGTACTGTCCATTGTGAGTTACGAATGAGGTGTAACGGCGGCTGTTCTTTTCAACAGGAACATGAAAGAAACCATTTTTTAGATCTAAGGTAGTGAATGTACGTGCATCCTGTAGTTTATCCAACAAGTCTTCAATGAGAGGTAACGGATATCTGTCCTTCACTATGTTCTTGTTTAACTTGCGGTAGTCCACACAAACTCTTGGACTGCCATCTTTTTTTTTCACAACAAGTACTTGGCTTGAGTACTCAGAAGAACACGGTTCCACAATTTTGTCGTGTAGCCACACTTGAACTTGATTGTCAACAACATCTCTTTCAGCAAATGGTAAACGTCTAGGTCTGTGAAATATAGATGCATCACTTTTAACTTGAATCTTCATTTCGACATTGGTTGTTTTTGTTTTATTGGGCACATAGTTGGATACTAACTGCTTAATGATATCCTTCTCATCTTTCGCTGCATTGGGGCCTATATCCAACTCGGAACTGTCGTCAACTGAGATACTATGGATTAGCACATCTGCATCATTGTGAGCAAGTTCAGTTGCAGGTTTGCGTATGGAAATGTTATCTTTTGTAATGGAAACATCAGCTTGTTTGAGGATATCCATACCAATAATGGCGTCTGATGACATAGTTTGGTTCTTGACAACACAAACATTAGTAGTAAACAGTTCATGATCAATGAGAATTTCGGTTTCAAAACGACCAAGAGGTAAAACTTTAGAGTTACCAACTGACGTAAGAGAAGTAGGATAGTTCTGCAATTTTGGAGAGCCAATTTTTCTGTATACATCTTCATGGATAATGGTAACTTGGCTTCCTGTATCAATAAGAGCATTAATTGGAACACTATTGATTGTAACACTGTGAAACATTAAGTTTGGAGCTGCGCAGCAGAAAGTTGTAACCTTGTTATTCTCCAATCTGCTAGTTCTGTTAACACAAGAGGAGGATTTATGTCCAAACATTCCACACAACATGCACTTTGGGCCACGATGTTGATCAGGGCAAAATTTTGAGATGTGTCCCACTTCATTGCAATTGTAGCAAATTTGTTGCTTGCGCTGTCTGGAAAAATTTGGGGTTTCCTGACTGCGTTTTTGGAAATGAGGCTTTGTTTCTGTCCCTCGGCGGTGGTTCACATCGTTGAAGGAGTGCGCATTGTCGTCTATTTGTTTGTATTTGGTGCGTTCCAGATAAATTTTCTCATAAATCATCAATTTTGTTTTGAATTGGGATATTGAAGTGGCACCATATAATATTTGCTTATTGCTCAGGGAGTCTGGTATACCCCTGATACAATAATCTATGATAGAAATTTCGTCGATGCAATTGGCACCTCTGCTTGCCAATTCCCGTATAGCCAAGAGATATTCCGATACAGTCTCAGTAGGCTTCATCCTACGATGCTCCAACTGCCTATGCAGGTCGATGCTGTTAATTTTTTGGCTGAACTCTTCCAACAGGGCAGTTTTTAATTTTTGCCATGTTGTTAATCCACGCTGAGACTGCAAAAAGGTTTTGGCTGGTCCAGTTAACAGATTTTTAGTAAATATAATTTTCTGAGCATCGCTCAATGCAGGAAACAGTTCAAGATTTTCATCCACATCACGAAAGAATGCGGAAATTGAGTATGAATCTCGGCCATTAAAGTGTCTGATAGTTTGCGCCAGGTCTTTTAGAATAAACCACCAGCTATCATTCTGCTGAATACTTGCAGCCGGGGAAATGGAGTTTCGAAGTGAGGCCTGCGGAACGGGAAAAGGAGATTCCTCTGAAGAGCTGGGTATATATGAAGCAACACAGGCACCAGATGTCTGATTGAATTGTTCGTCATCGTCGTCAGAAAAAGAAGCGTCGATGGTACTTTGTAGTGCGGTGAGATCCGAAAGGGCATCGAAAATCAACACGCAGAGTTCTTCTTTCGTACCAGCACTGTCAATATGAAGAATGGAACAAACTGAGATAACGTCGTGCAGCTTGAAAGTCTTTTGCACGGATTTCTTTCTCTTCTCCACATCGAAGTTCTCGGGGAAGGATGAGAAGGCACGCAACTTCTGTCGGCTGTCCCGATCGTATTCGTCGTCGAAAACCACACTGTACAAGAGTCTGATCAATTTCGAAGAACCGGAATGAAGTAGTGCAGCTACCGCGGGAATGTCGCCAAGCGATTTCGCCATTTTGTGTACGGAGCCAAGCACAAGACGAAAGCAGTCACACAGCAAACACCAAAGAGATTCTTTTAACCACCAGCGACCCGAAATGTCCGTCGGAGAAGTTGTTTAAAACTCCAGTTTTCACAACAGCAGAGCCTTTACGCGTCAGTTGAAAGGCTAATAACTTTGAGAGCGTCCGTGAACATCTACTCACAGTAACAGCGTCTTGAAAAGTCACTTCGTCAGGTTTGACCGAGCCCCCATAATGTAGGGTGCTGGGGTTTTATTAAGTGAATACTTCTAGTTGAATTCGATTTATTATAAATAATATGTACAGAGAGTTTAAAAATGGCGCATCGAGATCACGTCCGTCAACATAACATCAATCGTCTCGTCTAACGTGATCCGATGCGCGCGCGATCAAAAAACGATCGCGCTTCTTTAAGTGAAAGTTGTACTTCTTTTCAGGTAAAAGTTGTAATGCTTATCTTAGGATAGCCGTGGGGCTTAACCCTACATTATATATATATATATATATATATATATATATATATATATATATATATATATATATATATATATATATATATATATATTGATTCGCGAGTTTCAAAAACGCTTAATGTATCATTCACCATGCGCAACAGCTAACCGAGCTATTTTCCGGATATATTTCAACCTCGCGTAGGATGCCTTACTAAACTGGGTTGTTCAAACTTCTCGGTCGACTCGCATCAAGCCTGCTGACATGAACATTTTCTTTCGGAACAGCTGGCGGTTCATACACTCAAATGCTTAACGATTTAGCACTCTCGTATTGGGGAAACGTTAATGATGGAATCGTTCAGTGGATTTACCTTTGGTAGCTGCCGATGTGACATGCAAGTCAGGGATCTCAGTTTTTGTATAATCTCCATCAATTGTGAAATCAGCTTTGCGAATGACAAAGTTTAAAAAGTGCTATGATTTGCAAATTTGACAGACAGTCCTCTAGCACCTACGTTCAACACTTTTGAACATATATTTGGACCTAACATTTTATTTTTATGCATCCAGCTACCTTTAAATTTTGAGCACCGAATTTCTACTAGCCCTGCATAAAACGTCTTAAAGATTCTTTCAAAACCCTTTTTTTTATGTAGTCCTTCAAAGGTGGAACAAAATTAAATATAGTTTTAACCTTCAAGTGGTTTCAACGAGCTATATCTTAAATCAAGATACGACAAATTCTGATAATGACAAGATTTCTCAGTCGTTAAAGATGTCATATTTGTGTGATCAAGTGATCAACATCTGGTTAGTTTTGCTAAAGACGTGACACCTCTTCGAGACAAAAACCGGCAGGGTAAAACTCTTAAGTAAATTTAAACCATAAACAGCGGTGTCAAGAGTAAAATACATTGTATCTTTGCATGGATATTAACAGAAAATAAACATTCAAAATCTGATATTCTAGGCCTTTTATCCTGTATTGTTGAGAGCTTTATGTACTCTATGACAAAAAAAATCGATGCACCAAGAAGTAGTTGTCCATTAGTTGTGCCGGGTTCGATCAACTAGGAACGGCGATGACTGGATATGTATAGTCTTTAGTGACGAGTCCCGCTTCCTACTGTGTCTGGATGACAACCGCAGACGCGTATGGAGATGTCCAGGGCAGCGTGGGGATCCTATCCTTACTATTGCACGCCACACATGCCTACAACAGGGTGTTAGGATCTGAGGTGCGTTATAGGAAGGCGATTGCATCCATCCTGGAATGTTGACTATTTAGCCCGAGTGTTGGAGACAATTTGGTAAGAAATTCTGTAAGACACCATCCGGGAACTTTTTCAGTCTATGCCACGCCGGGTGACAACTTGCATCCAGGCAAGAGGTGTGGACCAACGCCTCATTGACTTTCTCCCTTTGTAACTTTCAAACACTGAAATAAATCATTCAATTGTTCTGAAATTTTAATCGTTTGTTTTTCTATCTATGTTCTTCACATCCGCCCATTTTTATCGCAATCGGCCAACTCCTTCTTGGTGCGTCGAATTTTTAGTTATGGATTGTATGTGACACAGTCAGAAAAAGGATTGAAAAAATAAAAATAATTAATCTCTTTTTAATTCATTACTCCAGTTTAAAATTTAAATACTGCTCCAAAAATCTCACGAAAGTGAGAAAGTTTGACAAATAATGTTTACCTCATCCACGCATGTATTCTTATTTCTCATTATCGATGTAAAGCGTACAATTTACGAATTCCTCACTGTACGGCTAAGGAAGCAAAAGTTAATCTAATGCAGGTATCATTATCATTGAAAAAATATAATGTGTTGAAAAAACGATCCAACTTTGCTTTCAACTTTTCTAATTTGCCTAATTGGACTTAACAGAACGGAATTTGCTTAATTGGATTTAAACAACTCAGTTATTTGAAAGTTACTTTTTATAAGATAATATTTAAAAATTACTGTTCTCTCTTTTGGGAAAATAGTTTCAGTTTAACATCGATTTTTTCTGTTCATGGTAATGTATGCTACAAAAAAAGGATTTCTTACAGGAGATAAAACCTAAACTACTACTATATTTCCATATATTTTTATGTATGAAGTTGTTGGTTATTTGAGTTTTGTTTCGAATAAGACGGAAAATAAAACATTTGCTTAGATCAGAAACTCAATTGTTGACAAGACATTTCTTTTACTGTTTGTTTAAATAATAATATTTCGGTAAAAAAAATTTTATTCTCAGCATTTTTAGTGTTTTTTAGCCTTTTAAACATTTTGCAACCTGACTATGTATTTTTCATCAAGACTCAAAATAGTGATTATTGTGATTATTATTAGAACATTCTAGCTATTAGCAACAATAGCTAGAATGTTCTAATAATATATATATATATATATATATATATATATATATATATATATATTTTTTTTTTAATTTATATTTTAAATATTATATTATATTATATTATAAATATATATTTTACAAAATTTAAAGAAAAATTTTTGTATTTACTAAAACTTACATTTAATCAATATATGTGCCGTCCTGTTCAATTTGCTTCTCTTCAGTAGGTGCATCATCTCGCGCTCATAGAAGTTCTGTGGTTTCTGGCTAAAGAAAAGATCCATATGAGATGAAACTTTCAAAACCACTTACGGCACGTGGAATCGTCAACGGTACCCTCAACCATCATATTTCTTATGTTGCGTCTGAACATCATTATTGCTTTGTCGGAAAAAATAAAGCAAAATAGGTTGATAATGCTCCTTGTTTTCTTCCATTTGAATGTGCAACAAACTTTTTAGAAACCATCTAAATAACAATTTTTTTCCCAAATACTCGCTGAAATTCTCTCTCTCAAACACCATAAAAAATTACACGCGTGAAATATACTTCGCTTCGATGGAATTTAGCGCCAAAAATGGGACAAGTTTGAGAAGCAAACCAGAAGAAACACAACTACAAATAAGAAAATGTAATATCCACCAATTTGTTTTAAAGAAAGGGATTGTTGGTAATCGGTAAAATATTGGATAGAGCACATCCCAACTATTTCAAAAAAAAATTCCAATAAACATGAATCCCTCCAAATCGATTATTGCAAAAATATAGCTAATAGTTTGTGAAGTCGAAGAAAAAATTACTTCTGCGGAATCTAAACACGTGAACTTCAATCTGCTTAGAAGAAATTTTCTTAATATATATAAGAATGAAAAGTGTGAAGTATTAAACACATTTAAAAGTAACGACAGTGGTAAAATTAAGTATACATTCAAGGGGTTGGATAGTTTGTTGGGGTGCCATATTTGGCCATGTTGCGAAAGACACAAGGCTTACAATTAATACAGGATACAAATTTTACTGACACAAAATATAAAAATACAGAAGTGAGGGATGTACTTGACATACATTAAACAGGAGGTGTTTGCTCTATTGCATAATTCTAAGGTGTTATCATAATACTCTTGTACCCAGGTAGCCCAATTGGAAGCGCAACGGATTAGCATCCAGATTGTTGAGAGTTCTATGCTCGGTTCAGACGAGGCCCGTCGAGTACACAGAGGCTGGTGGACATTAAATCTGTCGTGGTTTCAAAAGTTATTTCTGTGACGTGGTGTCGGAGAGTGAGGTGCCAGGTCAGGTGTGATCTCGTCATCTGGCCGAGGTTCAAAATTACGTGTTGTTATTCTCGGAACTTACCTTTCGGGTTTAATCTCGAGCCGTTACTAATAACCCGTAGTTTTGCTCCAGTGTGGCGTTGCTTAAAATATCTACCTACATACCTTAGATGGGCGAAACACGAGGCGACTTGACCAGCGCACTTTTTCTTGGCCTTTTTATTTTCCTGAGAGGGAAGAAAATTGGTTGAACCTCTTCCAGCCCGGAAACAGAAATTGCTTAAAACTGCGACGTAGTTCGCAGAACAAAGTCTTTGCAGAGCAATCTTTACTTCATTTTATCAAAATTTTGGCCGATGTTTTTTCATTTATAAGTTACGATGTTCTGCAGTGTAAAAGAGAGCTGCTTGTCACACTTTTTTTTCTTTTCTAGCTACGGAGCAACCACCCTACACCTCCCAAATGACCACAAACTCTTTATAAATAACACATCTTCTATGTCAATGACAAAATAAATAACTTCGAAAGCGATTGACAAATTTAAAAATTCTGAAAGTATGCATTGGTTTTAAATAAAGTAAGTTTATTAATTTTGATGTTTTATTATAAATATGTAATACATATTAGCCGATAATTGTGTCTGACGTGTGTTTTTGTTTTGAATGTAGTTTTTAAAATTCGGACAAAATGCCTGCAGAACAGTTGCAATTGCTTGGAGTTGTGTTGCATAACACTGAAAATAATTCTGCACATGATCCTTCCAAAACGGGATGTCCTGACCCTTGTACGCGGTGTTGTCCTCGGTTCTTTCTCCTCCGGATTTATCCCGGACCGTCGGCAACAGCCCGTTCCACTGCTCCAGTGTGTAGTTAATTGCCTACCTAACTCTAATACCTCAATACTCCAAATTCAAACCACCATAAAACATTCAACTCATTTGTAGCCCTCTCGACAACTTCCAGGAAGTGTTGATACTCCACGAATATTTAATTCTCCCATTGCCATAGAATATTCTCCATATTTGACATCGCAATACATCAACGAAAGATTCCGGGGCGCTAAACTGTAGCACTCGTTCAAGTAATACTAAATTCATCTGCTTTAATTATAATCTCTTAACAGAGATTTCGAAATCTTCGCAGAGGAGAATAATTTAAGTAGGATTTAATCTTTCTCTAACTTTGCCTCTCTTTAATTTGAAGCAAGTGAGGCTGGTGCATTTATAATACTTGCGTCTGATAATTAATGAACCGAACCTTCTCGATTGACTTTTAGAATAGTAATAATGAGTAAATGTCTCACAATGTCTGAGCTATCTGTTATATAGTATGTTATATTACCAGATACACTCAGACTGTTACAGAATTATGCATTAGTAATTGCGATGAATAAAATATTTGTATCCTTCCACATAATTTTTAAGTTGCTCATTTTGTTATCTGATGATTTTAGCTTGTAGGTAGAAAAATGTTTTGAAGACTCTTAGCTCTGTATGACTTAATTTTTTTACAAAACATTGCGCAATTATTTTGTAGCATTCAATTTTATTTACATACATTTCACTAACTATAGATATTTAGTATATGAAGTAGTGTCGCACTGAAGAAACACAGCAGGCTATTGGCGACAGTCTTTGATCAGTTCCGAAGGTATAGATTCGAGAACAATCCTCTGATTCGCAATCCTCCGGTATCAAATCCGTGACTTTTCTAACAGGAATACTTCGGCCTTTTAGTAATGAGACGTTTAATTGAATGAAGAAAAGGAGGTATACATATAAAGTATGATTGCAATATAAGATACTGGTTTTTAAAAATATATTTGGACAAAAATCACTAGAACAAAAATACTACGTTGTTAATATACAGGTACACACACACACAATATACAGTATACAGGTCAATATACAGGTAGAAGAGTACGGTTACTGATGGAGTAACCGTACTCAAATTACTTTGTATTCATTTACCATTTGCTTTATAGTTAAGTTTTTCCGTTCTAGTTCCATTGATATGAAAGTGTTAAGGTATTATAGTTTGGTAATACTAATTTTCATTCCCATATCGGAGGGTATTTTAGTGCCAAATTAAATGCTAACCTCTATCACTGTTCATTAAATATTTGGACTTGAATAACTTAAATGCGAAGATTTCGTATTGTTAGTAATTTTAAATACGTATTAGCACATATATGACTATTGTAATGCAATTTAACTGCAACCATGAATATAACTATAACTTTAGTATACATATAACTTTAACCTTGTGAGACCTCCTAAATTACATCTTCAAATAAACTGTTTCTTAAAATTTCATTACAAACATTATTATTTGCCTATTTGTAGTTGTAGTTCAATATTACATTGCAAATGTTTAAAATAACTTCATGAATATGTAAACATTTTTAATTAACATATTCAAATTTACAAAATTAGGAAAGTCAAATTCTTCTTGATGGGGATCATTGAAAAGGTCGTGTGTACAGTAGAATAGTTACATTCTGTTAAAGGAAAAATAAAATACCATACTATTTTAATTTTTGCAGCCTAAATATACTTTTGTTGAAGCTATAATTTGCTTTCACACAATTGGTAGGTTATCTTGACTACTCAAACCAATGGTTTAACGATGTGAATACTCGTGCCTGATGTTAAATTCTAGAAGGAATGAATCAGACATAGGACGTTTGTACGATTGTTTGCTGTATATATTCAACAATTAAAATGTATTTTGAACGATTAAAGTGCAGTTTCATATTAATATTGAATTACAATTTTATTGATTAAAGATATGTGTACACTATACAAAAAAAAATTGTCCCATCAACAAGGAGTTGTCCGATGGCGATAAAAATTGAATAGTGTGAAAAATACGTAGAAAAACAAACGATTAAAATTTCAGAACAATTGAATATTTATTTTAAAGTTTGATCGTTACTAAGATACAATCAGGGGTTGTATCAATTAGTCAATAAGTGGTTGGTCCACCTCTGTCCAGGATGCAAGCTGTCACCCGGCTTGGCATAGACTGAAAACTTTCCCGGATAGTGTCCTGCGGAATTTATTGCCAAATTGTCTCCAACTGTCGGACTAAATGGTCATTATTCTGGGATTGTTGCAATCGCTTTGCCACATATTCCCAATTTTGTTCCATGGGAGAAAGGAGATCAGGAGACCTAGCTGGCCTAAGAGGTGTTGGGAAAGCTTGAAGAGAATTCATAGCAACACGTGCGGTGTGCGACCAGGCATTATCTTGTTGAAAAGTAAGTCCGGGATGTTGCAAAAGGAGCAGTAACACATTCGGTCGTAGAATGTTGTCTACGTACCGCTGTGCTGTAATGACTTTATGTAGGCAAAAATAGAAAAATGCAAAATATTATTTATGTGTTGAAGTTACCACCGTCAAACAACATGAGTGACTGACGGCATCCTACAACAGTTTTACACAAGTTCAAACAAAATTATCTGCTCTTGATCAAATTTTTACAGCGAATGTTCCTAGGTATGACTGAACCTTAGGTACACCCCTCTCCCACACTCACTATTCCAAGTTGGCCCCAAACTCGCCCAGCGCCGTAGAATTTGACATATCGCGGGCTCCGTGTACCCCAAGCTCAGTATATCTGAACACTCGGTCCGAAAGTCATGTCAGAATCGGATTTAATTTGTTCGGATCTGACACTTATATTTAGCTTCTGCATATTTCGCCCAGTTCTCAAATGATAACACGAAATGGATGTAATGCTCGACTTTTCAGGCATGTCCCCAGTAAATTTCCGATTTTAAAGACGTATTCTCATCAAGATGCTTGTAGAAACCTATAACACATATATATTTAGGGCATTTACTTGTGAAATTCTTGTTGTTAGTTCTTTCAGCATGGGATGCTCAAAGATGCATATTCAAATTATTATTTTCCGTTCAGTACCGACTTGGAATTTTTGAGCGAAGTATAATTTACAAAATCTACTTCTGAAAAGAGTGGCTATTTTGGCGCTTTATAGTAGAATATGCATATTTGGTTATGCTGTACCAAACTAAAGATAACGTCAAGGGAAAGGGAGATTAAACGGAAAGAACGGGGAACAGAATCGTGGGATGAGAGCAGAAAAAGTTCGTATCCCGCAATATCATTGATACCTCTGTTTACTAAAGACAGCGATCCCCATGGGAAAAGAAAAGATCACGAAAGTACCTCGAGTATACAAAATCCGTAAACACCTAAATGCGAGGTGCCCCAAGGGGTCTTGTCTAGAGACAAAACCAATACAAGGATAAAAATCACAAAAGTTACGCAGGATTAATGAACGTTTGAAAACTTTGATAACTATCAATGATGACACAAATCCCTTAAGGTTCTAGCAACACATCGACTTCATTTGTTAGATTCTGTCATTCAAATATATTCCATATTCTCTCCCCGTCCATTAGTAAGAGATTTACGATTATTTTTTAACAAAATCTATTTTTAATAGTTTAGATATTTATCACTGAGCCGTAACATTTCATATATATCAGCTGTCTCAAGTACAGCTCATCTTCTAAGAATATATTTGGAGAAATTCCGCTAGAATTATTTGTTGTCATTTTGCTTTTAAAGAGTCTTGATAAAATAAGAAGATACTGGGGAACTTTAATTTATTCAGGATTACCTTGAAAAAAGCGGACACATTTTCTTTCTTGTACAAAATAATACGTTTTCTCTTTATTTCATTAAATAAGAGAAAACTATAAATAGTGTAGATACGTGTGTTCTTGACAGATTAAAAACGACTACTTTTATTTTAAGGCCGAGGCAAGGTCAGGGCGTGTGCGATTTTACAACATACTTTTAATCCTCTCAGTTTCACGAGAGATTTCAGATTAATGGAGCATTGTCAACAACGTACATGACTAAGTAACCGCACCTATTGATTAAATGGCCACGGAAGATAAGTTGTTTGGTTTTGGTTTTTTGGCGGAAAGGCCATATTCGGCCAAGCTGTGCCAAACACAAGACAAAATGTCAAGTAATTGTGTACATAAAGTATGAGAGAAGAAAGTAGATAGATTGCTTGTGAATCCTATGGTCACGATCCCATAGAAGGCCCAGTTGAAAGTAACAAATTTCTAACCAGGGGGTTGCGATTTTGAAATTATAATTAATTTCAAACAATAATATATGCGAGGACTGGTGCCCGATAAATCTGACGTGCCCTCAAATGTCCTCACGTAGGTGTATTATGGAAGTTTGGAGAGTTGGGTGCCATTTAAAGTGCCTACTTTGTCATCTGACCGTGGATCAAACTGACGAGGAATGCATGTTATGACGAAGCAACTCGTCATTAGCTTAAGTGAAGATCTTGGACGAGATATCTTTTCGAAACAACTTGGAGCGTTAAGCGCTTTGATATTTACAGAAAGGGGTTTACTACTCTCTCAAGCAATAGTATTATTTTCCCCTACAATTGGTGCTCTGAAATATGGAAGTGTAACAATGCAACGTATTTCATAAATATAGCAATTGCATTTGACTTTAGCACAGTTACGGAAATAATATCAATCATACCGTAGGCGGAAAATAAAATCTCAATATACTAGTTATATGTTAAAGAATGAATATACATTCCAAATTGTTTATCTGGCAAGCGAGTAAGCCCATGATCAATTTCTTATTCAAGTGCATTTAAGGTGGTCTTCCCATTCGAAATCATAACACCACAAGATTCATAAATAATAAATGAGTTTTGGAAAAATTCCAAAGACCACACTTAAAAATTTATTCAAAACGTAAGTTAATATTAATATTTTTCCTAGAGGGTGCAAGGGAAATTCGCCTAAAATTCCAAGAACCAAATATTCTGCTGCACTTCATCTAAACTGTGGTTCTAAAAACAACACTCTTGGAATTTGAGTGCCTTTTAAGTGAAAAACGTCTACATGTTTTGATGGAGCGTGAGATGATTTAAATGTCTTCCCAGTTTTACTTTTTAGCTCTGTGCATATGCTATTAATATACATGAAAATTCAGCTCGAAAATAATCTTGTAAGGCCTTCTTGCTCGATTTTTTCAGAAAAAAAAGTACTGTTGGATTTTTCCATTACGTTTTCCGAGAAAACGTGCAGTAACTAGAAATAAATTAGAGACTCAAACAAGAATTAAAAACTCTGGTAAAACTTAAAACTCCAGTTAATTCGCTTAGATGCAGGTTTAAAAAAAAAGCAATGAATATAATATTTTTTACTTCAGACTCTAAATTTAAGTTTTTGATATTAAACCCATCATTCTTAAGGGAGCAGAGGTAGGCCAGTTGGTTTTGTCACGGATTAGCTGAGGTTGGTTGATTTATTTGAATTTTATAGATCAAGGCTCATATTTTGGGACCAAACACATGAAAGACAACGTAAAGTAATTGTGAAATGAAAGGAAACAGGTAAGAAAGGGGAAAAGAAGGTATTGACCCACATCTTTACCAGAGCAAGTAACTCCATGGGAAAATAATAGAAGTTTAGGGTATGTCGTACACCCACAAAGAAGATATAGCCCTGAGGATTGTGAGATCTAAACTCGATTCAACCGAAGATCCGCGCGTAGATTGGGGGTAGTGTACGTTAAATCTACCGTAACCTCAAATATTGTCACGTTAAAATCTTGTCACTGAGGTTTAGAGACGGGTGCCAGCTCATGTCTCGGAAGCAGAAAGTGCTTAAAATTCCAACGTACTTCGCAGAACAAAGTCTTTGCAGAACAATTTTTTTGGTAAATTTTTTTTCAATCATAAGTTACGATGTTTAGCAGAGCAAAGCGCGCACCTTGACACACCTTTTTTTATTCTCTAGCTACGGAACAACCTCCATACACCGACCAAATGACCACAAACACATATTCTATGTCAATGGCAAAATATGTAATTTCTAAAGTCATCGAGAGTATTGGAAATTCTGGAAGCATACCCTGGTTTTAAATAAAGTGCGTTTATTAATTTGGATATTTTATCATAAATATGTAATATATATTTAGCCAATAATTGTGTTCCGTTTCTGGTTTTGATTTTACTAAAGTTTTCCAAATTCGGACAAGATGCCAGCAGAACAACTGCAATTGTTTGGAGTTGTGTTGCAGAACACTGAATATAAATCTGCAGCTGGGTCTAAAGTGGTGGGCATGGTCAGCTGTCCGATGTCGATGCGTTAACATCGGATCTTTCGTTTCAGGATTGATCTCGGACTGTCACCGATAGCGTATTGTGTTGCTCCTCTCCGGTATAAATTCAACTATCAGCTTAGGCATCTTCCTCGTTTCTAGGTATTTGTATTCTTTGAATGAAGGTATTAAACATTTGGTTCAACTTTAATTCACAGCATTTTGAGCTCAATTCTTTCAACAAATTATAACCTAAAATTAAAATGTTATAACGTAATATTACTTTTTACTTTAGCTAACCTCTGACAAATATTTTTGTAACTATATCTGGTATTTCTGTGAACATTTTCAATCTATATATATAATTCTCTTACGTGGCACGCAAAAAAGACGTTATTTGTTATTGCGTTTTGGCAACATTGTGCGATTGTTTGTTTACCATCACGAAGTCTCGCGCCTGAATTGAATTCATAGCGTAATCGGATGAAATTTTATTGAAAAAAATTAATTTTAGTCGAGCTGTTGTAGTTTGTAATAGAAATCAAAGAAAACGCGGTATCTTTTTTTGAGGGCCAACAATTGTAGTTCAACAATACGCTTGAACTTCAACTTTAGACAACTAACTCAATGAAAAAGTGAGTGGCTCGAGTGCTGGGGAAATGTACACACAAACAACATGCTGGGTATTCAATTTCCAAAGCAACAATCACATTTCGAGTCAAAATTTGCACAGTTTTCATTTGAATTCTGATTTCAGAGGCACTGTATATATCTTTTCTGCAAACAGCAAATTTAGATTGGGAAAAAAAAAATGTTTTTTTTTTTTTTGGAATATCATATTTTGTAAACAATCCCTTTTGCTAGGACACATGTCTTCATTGATGCGAGCGAAGCGAGCATAGGTTCGCGCAGGGAACCAGTGAGGATTGCAAAGCAATCCTCCGGGGGTTGGCGAGCGCTAGCGAGCAGGGGGCTGGCCCCCTAGTACTTAATATTCCCTTAAGTAGAAGCGGAATGTATATAGCACTCAAGATCATGTTTAGCTTAGTTTATTTTAGACTGGGAATGTTCGAAACCTTTTATATCTGATTTCAAGGTTAACCTTTGGGCAATAAAATTTAAAAATAATTTGAAACTCCATTTTTTGGTTATTGCATCCATACGCACTACGTGGACATATTATATCAGCTAACTTTCTCTAGTAAGTTGAATTTGTAATCCTTCGTAAACAATCCTTTTTTAACATCCCCTAGAAAAATATTGTCGACAATCACAACAAATACAAAATAAGGAACCTACATAAATAGGCGTAAAACTCTATTTTACAAGACACAAGCAGTAGAGGCTGATGAAATTAAACCTACGTAATATACTCCCACTGCTAAAATATTTATTCGGTGGCGTTTGGGTGTTTTTAACTGTTAAACGTTGGGGTGATCAATGCGAAATTCATTACCTGAAAAAGAGCCACAACCTTCTTTTTATAAAGAAGTAGCTCTTCCTAAAATCCTTGGGAACACGTTTTTAGGTACCTTCATTAATATTTCAAGTGGTTTCGACAAGATAATTCTTTCATCAAGATCGAACCAATTATCCTAGTGACAAAATATCTCGTCCATCAATGTCTGACCAATTTTGCTAATGAGGCAATATCTCGTCATCAATTTATTGCCTATTTTATATGATGACGAGATCACGATCTGGTCAGTTTGGCAAATGACGAGACACTTTGCCATGATAAAAAGAAACAAAATCTCAACCCTGATAACTGAATTTCAGAATCCTAGACAAACTTTTCAAATATGAGGAGAATGTCCCCCAAATGGATACATAAATACAACTTATCTAATAAAAACATAGGTATCTGTTTAAAGCATGTGTCCAATGTCTTCTTAATCACAAACTAAATACATAAATAAGTACAATATTTAGTTCTTTTTAAAAACAATTTTAGTTATTTCCCTATTTTGTTCATTATTATGTTTTTATAGAACAAAAGCAAAATCAACAAGCACCATAATATTAGAACGCGTAATTAGAGAACTAAGTTGATTAAACAAAGAAACAGAGGGAAAAAAATTTAATTAAAAATTCAAAACTCGATTTACGAAATGAGTAGAAAAAGCAGTTTAGATCAAACAAAAACATTGAGTATAATTTTTTTTAAAACACAACTTATCGTACATAATACTTTATGACATTTCAAGTGTTATAGACTGTTTAATTTACGAAGCATCCACTGCATCTTCATGTGTTCGTACTTTCGACTAGTCTTATTGTCAGCTAACAGTTAAAAGCAGAAAAGGAGACAGTTTAACTTTCATATAAGTAATTATATAAATAAAAACAAAAACTTTTTATTTTATAAAAAAAAGTTTACTTTTCTGTAGATGTTTTGGTGCACTGGTAAAGTTTTCAGATCATTAGTAAATATTCCAGCATAGGACTGATTAAAATATTTAAAGTAATAAAATATTCACATATCAATTAAATTGTACCAAATAAATATACGTTTCTCCAAATATTGCGATGATATTTGTCTTCCCACTTTTTTCCACAAAATGTGAAATAAGAATTGAAATACTGGTATTCCGATTGCGCTGAAAATTTTGTTCGTATTGCTGCTTTTTTTACCCATTTCATCTTACTATTATAATAATACTCCTCCATTAAACGAGAAGCCAAAAAACGAGTGCGTAAACGATTAAATTTTACTGTCCTGGTAAAGTAAGAACTTAAGTCTGAAATATAGTTATATAGAGAAAAAATAATTTTCAAAGCTTTTTTAATTGAATGTATTGTAATTTATTCTAATAAATTCAATTAAAATGGTTAAAAATTAAATTTTGTAAATTTTTTAATCTATATTATTATTGCTACCATTGTGGCCACAGTGGGTCTTAATAAATAGTTACAAACCAATTTTGAGGGAATTGTGTGTGTGCTTTGGAGTCAGCACTTTTCATAAAAATGTGTATTATACATTCAAAAGATCCATCAAGCTACAAACTGTCCGCAGTTACGTTATAACTACCATTACACTATTGCTGCAATTGTGACTACATAAGTTCTTAATAAATTGTCATGAAACCAACTAGAATTTGTTTGGGAGTCAGTACTGTTCATAAAAATAGGATATTAAACAAATTCTAAAGATCATTCAAGCTACAAAATGCTCATAGTTATGTTACACCAAAATGAATTCACTAATGATTAAGATGTGGGCAACCATCCAAAAAGAACACCGCTCTTTGCATGAATTTATTATCAATGTAAGGAAAATCGTCCAACTAAATTTCTCCCTGTTTAAATAATTGCTAAATTACTCAAAAATAGCGTGCAGTGGAATAATTTTAAAAACAATTTGGACTACACTTAACTCGACTAAACTCTGTATAATTTAATCATACAATCCATTGTGCCCTAAAGAATACCAACTCTATTTTCTTTCGACATCACCTGAATAATTTCACAACGTTCTAACAGTGGTATAGATCTATACTTGAACAAATTTGTCTTCTTTCTATTCACGAATAACTGAAAAGGAATGCTTTTCAACTGCGATCATTCATACAATAATAATTCATTAAATAAATCTTTGCTTCTTTAATTTAAAAGTTGCTTCAAATATGCTTCTTGCTGTCCCTATTGTGATAAAAACTGAGCTTCATAATGTCGCTTTACTTAATACAAACGTAGCTTTGAGGTACATATGGAACAAGGGCTTTCTGCGGACATGTTTGAGGCATTTACATCAATATTCATTACCTTTCCTGTCATTACTTTCGAACATTAATGGCAACGCCCACCTTCTCGTGCTCCTGAAATAACAATTACGTGTACGTGCCTATTCCTTAGGAGATATTAGATATTTCTCAACAATTTCTACGATTGCGTAACTCTTGTTTTTCTTGCTCAGAACTCATTATTTATCAGTGTATACTCCACGAAAAATAAAAGCATTACGTACAGAACCGTCACGCCCTCGTCAAGAAATAATTGTATTAATTTAAATTATGAGAACAAACTTGAATAGAAAAGTTCGTTTCTTATACGTATACATACTAACAGATTTATCTAACTGTACAAAAAGTGTCGCAAGTTAAAAACATGATGTTTTTCAGATGCAATTGAAAAATTCAGACTTTTAAAAATTGTTGTTAGATTACAGTGAAACGTAAGAAACGTCAGTATACACCTGTCATGAGTCACCTAAACGTTAATTAATTGTTAATGAGCAATATTCTTACACCCCCCCTTTATTAAGTTCTCCAGTTTCTTGTTTGTTGTTTGTTCATATAACCCTCTTGGTGGTTTATCTTCAGGTCAAAACTGCCTTGTAGTTACCAGCCTCTGGTGCAAAAACCTGTTTTAAACTATCACCAAATCTTGGCAAGGGACAGTTTTGTTTTCTCCTATTTCAACTTTCCTTCTCCTTAGAGTAATTGGACGGTTTTATCTCGACAGATTATCGTTTCGAAAATCTTGGAAGGTTTGATTTTAAAACATAACTGAAAGGAATAATTGTTCCACGAAAACTGACATACCTCGGAAAAGTAAGTAATTTTCTTACGTTTAACAGAAAACCTACCATTATACAGAATATAATGATTTCCTGGAATGGCCTTGTCTGGATTACATGAGATACAACAACAAAAAAAGGACAACTTGTGTTAATAAACTTTTCCGGACAAAAACTAGTACTTATTTTCAAATACTAAGATTTGTGACTCCTGTGGAATTCGGTAACAGTACTGGGGTTCATCAAAGCGATACTTGTAGCATTTTTGGAGCATAACTAATTAGCGAGCAAAAGGTATTGACTGAAGACCCATTACATGTGGACATAATCCACATAAAATAAAAATAAAAACAATGTATTTTTCACGTATGCTACATTTGTTTTTTTAGTGCAATATATAACATGCCTCTGTTTATACACACTTAAGACGTTTATGATGCCAACTCATATTTTTACTGTTAAGACTCAGCCCACTCAAAAACGAGGGCGAATGATAAATATTGGAAATAACATGTGGTTGACAAATGCGTTGGATGGTTAAACCTGACTAGTTCTGTTACATGGATGTTATATCTCTAGACAGGGGGCTCCAAGTCTAACGGACTCCAACACATTACCTTCAATATATGTTGTAACCCAATCACATGAGTATAAATATCAGAAATGGACAGATAGGGGATTGAGGAAATAATCTACAACAACCATGTAGTAAATATAGAACTTGTAACGCTACACAACACATTTTTTGCTGTGTTTAAGGTGGATACGTTTTAGCTTACATTTGTATTGCTTTGACACACCACGCGATTTACGCGACTTCCAGATACCTCATGCATCAAGATTTGACCGAATTTGCTAAATCATGACGAGACATTTCGTCATCAAGACACTGCCAATTTCTTACGATGCCGAGATCAAGATCTGGTTAGGTTTGTTCGAATGACGAAATATCTCGTCCATGAAAGTCATGTCAATTTTGCTAAAGATGAGGTATATCGTTCATCAAGATATGGTCAGTTTCGTCAATGACGATATACCTCGTCGATACAACCACAAAGAGGTTTGAACACAGATTCCAAAGTTGTTAAAAAAACAAGGCTAAAAGTATCAGAGAGAGTGAAATAATAACAGCGATTTTGAAGTTGAATGGCACACTAAAACCAATCTTTACACTCTATACCAGTTGACAAAAGGAATAAAGGGATCGTAGTACTAGTTAATACTTCTAGTTGACAAAAGGAATAAAGGGATCGTAGTACTAGTTAATACTTCTAGTTTATTCCGAGTACATGTTATAGCGCAAGCTCTTTTAACATTTCAGCCCACTATCCAAAAGTCCTAACATTGCATCGCGCCAATGGCAGCAATGTGTGTAGATTAAAACACTCATCGAGGATAGCTCCATGGGGTCGTTGAGAGCACCGCCCCTCACGGGACAAATGAACGTCCTCATCAATTGGACGAAAATGCGCCCTAACGCCCTCACTGCCGGTCGTAATTACTTCGCTTAGACTTGCACTGCGTGTTTGCTCAACTCTAAGATGTTATCTGAGCCCTGGCAACAAAGGGATGTTTTGAATGACAGATGACGTACTTGCATTGGCAGTTCCGGGACGCTTAAATAATTTGTTTGCACTGAATGCTCGACCAACCAAATAGGCATAAACGACGTTAAAATGCTGATGGCGTCGTTCCGTTCTTTAGCATGTGTATCGAATAAATGTCGACGTTGGGGAACGGGAAAGAATTCTGGGTAGTAGACGAATTAAATGACGCGAATAGAACCAATGCACGATCTTATTCTTTTCCATCTACATTTGTAGTGCTGAGATGAGCTATGTCCAGAATAGCGATTGAAATGTGCTTGATTGTATTTCGGTGGAGTGAATAAATTTCAACAGTGACAGGGAAAATGCTGAACTGTAGACGAATTAAAAATAATTATGCGAATTATTCATTTACATCATTTAATTTTTCTTCGATGTGAATTTTTCTGATAATCTGGTGCTTGATGACGTAAATAAACATTAAAAATTGAAAAATACACTTTGTAACAAAAAAAAGCAACGCACCAAGAAGGAGCTATAATATTGGATGGTTGTCCAGAACATACATTGAAAAACAAACGATTAAAATTTCAGAACAATTGAATGATTTATTTCAGTTTGACCTTTTACAAAGAGTGGATGTCAACAAAGTGTTGGTCCACCTCTGGCCCAAGCTGTCATCCGGCGTGGTATGGACTGAAAACGTTCCTGGATGTTGTCCTGCGGAATGTCTTGCCAAATTGTCTCCAATGTCGGGCTAAATAGTCAATATTCCGGGATGGTTTCAATCGCCTTAGCATAACGTCCCAAATTTGCTCTATGGGAGATAGATCAGGAGATCTACCTGGTCAATGAAGTGTTGAGAAATCTTGAAGACAATTGATAGCAACACGTGCGTGTGCGGCCGGGCATTATATTCTTGAAAAGTAAGTTAGGGGTGTTGCAAAAAGAACAGTTACACATATAATATTGTCTACGTACCGCTGTGTTGTGAGTGTGCCTGAAATAACTACCAAAGGGGTCCGACTATCAAAGGAGTTGACACCCCAGACCATACCGCCCTGTTATTAGGGATGCGACAGCAAAACATCTATGTTCAAAATTAAAACATCGATGAGGTTATACATCGATGTTTTTAAGCATCAGTGTATTTATGCACCGTTCACATGAGGCGTTTCAACGCACGTATGGCGATGATAGAAAGGTCCCGCCGTTAAATTATGTTTACTTATTCCTCTAATTCAAGTACCTATCTTTGCGACCTCAAAGAACGGGACCCTGATAGCCTAGCCAACGATCGTTTTACGCGCCTCATGTGAACGGGGCCTTAACCTTTCCCCCCCCCCATTACTTAAAATTGGTTTAGCAACGTCAAACATTATTATTCGCGGGGGAAGAGGGGGGATATTTAATTTGTCATTTGCAGTGTTTATTTATTTATAACTACAACTTTTGTTTAACTGTCAACACAAAGTCAAAAAAATAAGAACAGTTAACAAATCTTTTATTTTCAAATTGAATAACTTGAAAAAGAAAATAATATTTACAACAATTTGACATTTGTATTACTAACTATAAGTATAATTACGAAGGTACATAACAGCAACTATAGTTTGTTATAATTAATTATTTTTCAACTTATGGGGGTGGGCACAACAAACTTATTTTTTATTTCTTATAAATAAAAAATATTGGGGCATATAATTATTATACGCCTCAATATTTGTGTTATTTACATTTTGTAAAAAAAGAAGTTTTTTAACTTTCTCCACCTTAAGTCGCCTTTTTTTCACTAACTGTCCCACTAGTTAAGGAAAAATCTATTTCTGATGGGACAGATGTCGTAATCACTGAGAAATATTTAGTTGCGCGGTTATTTTTCTTAATTTTTACTTTGGTGCTTTTTGGCATTTAGAAATAAAACATCGGCAATGTTAAAACATCGATGTTAAACAAACATCAGCACCAATGAATCAATGGTAAATACATCAATGTTTTAATAAAACATCGATGTTTTGAAAACATCGACATCGATGTCGCATCCCTACTTTTCAGACTCTTCACCCTTGGCCATTTTGGTCTACAAGTATGTTCAATTCACTGATTATGAAAATATTATGCTACTTGGTTCTATTAAAATTTTTAATGGTACTTTTACATTTAAAAATAAAACATTGACAAGTATAAACATTGATGTTAAAAAAACATCGGCTCCAATACATCGTTGGTAAATACATCGATGTCTTTTTATAAAACATCGACATCGATGTCGCATCCCTACCTGTTATGGACATGTGTGGCATGCGATAGTAAGGGTAGGTGTCCGGTTGTCGTCAGGACACATTTGCAAACGGTACTCGCCACTAAATACGATCAAGTAATACACATACACACAATGAAAGTTTTTACTGACACAAAATAGATAAATGCATGACAGGAATCGAAGCATCACCGCCTCCAACTCTAAGGTTGCTAGTGCAGTGCACCCCCGCAGATCCACGAAGACCCGACGTGCTATGAATACCATTAAATGGTAATTGAACAAACCTCATACCATTACAAAGCTACCAACAGCCTACACTATCCCCTATTGACAATCACGATCAATGGTTTCATGGGATGTGCTCCACACGGATCCTTCATTCAGCCCGAAACAGTTCAAAAAATGACTCGTCAGACCAAGGTACCCGATTTTAGTAATCACGTGTCCAATGGCGGTGTTCTCGAGCCCAGGCAAGACATATGAGTAGAGTATTTATCAAGAGTACTAGAGTTGGATTTCGGCTCTTAAATCTCATATGGAGGATACGTTGCAGTTCCCAAGCATATGTTTGTTGAGGGACCTTCATCGTATTCCGGTATAATTAAAGGCAGTGTTGCACGCCTATTGCGTGGAATCATTCTTTGCCAGCCGATGCTTTTCACGTTCACCCAGTCTTTTTAGGGCCACTCTGAGGTCGTAATTTACATGTTTTTCCAGAATATATATATATATATATATATATATATATATATATATAATTCTCTTACGTGGCACGACAAAAAATCGTTATTTGTTATCGCGTTTTGGCAACATTGTACGATTGTTTGTTTACCATGAAGTCACCTTAATTGAATTTATAGCACTATCGGATGAAATTTTTTATTGAAAAACAAAATTTTTAGTCGAGCTGTTGCAGTTTAAAATTACAAATCAAAGAAAGCGGAGGATCATTTCAGGGCCATTTGAAAAACGGTCCTTTTCAGGGCCAACAACTATAGTTCAAACAAGACGCTTGCACTATAACTTTCGACAACAGACTGAATGAAAAAGTGTGGGTGACTCAAGAGTGCTTTATGGAAATGTACACACAAACAACATGCTGGATATTCCATTTCCAAAACAGCGCTCACATTTCAACTCAAAATTTGCTCAAAGTTTTCATTTGAATTCTGATTCCAGGGTACTGTATATATATTTTCTGTAATACAGCAAATTTAGATTTGAAAAACATTTTTTTGGTATATCATATTTTGTAAACAATCCTTTCTGCTAGGACACATGTCTTCATTGATGCGAGCGAAGCGACGATAGGTTCGCATAGCGAACCAATGAGGATTGCAAAGCAATCCTCCGGGGGTTGGCGAGCATTAGCGAGCAGGGGCGTGCCCCCTAGTGTGGTATATATCGCTGGTATGCCTATTACTATATTATTTGATACACCGATTAAATTTCCAAATATCATTCATAGTACGTAGCTACTACTACATAATGGCGAAATTTTTAATATTTTACTTACACAGAATTTTAAAGTCCCCCAGGACCTAGCCCATAATTTCATAAAAATGAGTGTATTTTTTCACGAATGAGATAAAAATTAATGAAATGTTTCATCTTTTCAATTTCCTAATACCGATACTTGGCTTATGTGGTTTATATGGCGCAAGGTCAGATAGCGGACAAAATAAGGTTCAATCTAAATTCACAGAGGGAGGAAAATACGAAAGCAAACTCAAAAGCGAGGGTAAAACGGAAGCGAAGGCAGATCACAAGGTGCCTCGGGGTTGTGATGCCAGTGTTTACTTAAAGAAAGTAAATCTCTGAAGGGAATATCAAAAGTAGGTGACATGGTATAGCACATGGCATGATATTTCGAATATTTGTATGAACAGATATACTTACGAGATCGTCCAAGACAGCCCCGAAGACTATGCATAAAAATTAATATATTTTATCACAAAAAGAATGAAACATTTATGGGACATTGGATAGTTTATTTTACCTTTAAATCCTAAATACATCCGAAGCGATATAGCGTTTTGCATTTGACATGATGGTTGTAACATTTTGTATTCATAAAATTCTTTAATAAATTTTACAGAGCAGAGAAAGAAAACAATTTTAAATATTACATTTTATGGTTGAATAAAAGAAAAGTGAACACAAATGTCATATCGCGTTTAAAACATAACGTAACATTGCTTGCTCATAATTTATTCAACACAAAAAGGCATATCGCACCCCGCCAAGAAAAGTGACGCAAGTCAAAAAGTAAAAAGTTTGATGTTGTCATTGAAAAATATGTATGAGGTGCCCCAGCGTGTTATATTACTATTCTATATAATATATTAGAAGTTACCACCACAAATACTTAACTAACATTTAAAAGAGAGAAGCTTATGCTATTTCAATATAAGTTTTAAAGTATCCTTTAAGTTGAAGTTTCTCGAATTCAGCAAATTTCAGTTGTGTCACTTTTATTGCCGGGGTACGATATATTTTAATAATTTTTTTGGTTGCTTTCTAGTTTCTAGTTTGAGAACTTACTACGAGAACTAAACGGTTATAAGGATTTCCACATTGTGCGTCTTTGACTTTTAATCTTCAATACCTACCACCGTATTTTGAATTGGTCATGATAAATGTAAAATTTTGCACAGATAAAATAGCTTATGCAATCTTTAGGTACCAGGTCAATATGTTATAAAAGGGATTAAATATGGTTACAGGCTGAAAACTAGCGAACAAAACCATCTATCGTGTTTCCAAATTCATCATTGCTTGTACTCAATTCATTGGACACGAAGCACAACCCTTCCCAATAGCCCTTTTTTAAATACTCACTCGTTATGATAATTAAATGTTTATAAGGCCTTCCATATAGAGCGGCTTCGACATAAAATTCACAATACTTACTGCATCATTGTGCTTTGCATTAGGCATGATAGTTGCAATACTTTGCATACATAAAATTGTTTATACTATCTTCCAGCACCAGGCCAATGCATTAAAAAAGATTACATTTTATCCCAGGCTGAATGAATAACGAACAAAACCGTCTATCGCGCTCCAAATTCATCTTCGCTCGTGCTCGATTTATTAGACACAAAAGAACACAGCCCATTTCGACAGTTCTTTTTTAAATAATCCCGACCCACTATGGTGCAAAATAGCTGGCACACACGGCGTGCGATGATCTCTGGAAAACACTCGAAAGGCTGTTTGCTTATGGGCAAAAAGAACTCGAGACAAGGGCGACAAGCTGTCTCGCTGAGCTGTTTTGTAGTGTCTGGTGAAGAAGAAAGCAACGTCCGCCATCCATCAAGCGGAGAGATATGTTGGACGGCATCCAGATTTCAGTCTGCTGTGTTTTTTAATATTTCCGACCCGGGTATTAAGCGGGATACGCTTAGTCCCGGGAAATGAAGGGAAGTAAGCATTTTTTCTTTCCCGTTTTCAGATTTGGGAGAGGATTTAGGCGTTTGCATTTTATTCATGAGTGCATCTGTTTGCGTCACGCGACTCCGCAGGCGGTTCAGTTTTAGCGTTGATATGCAGCGTTTGTGTTATTGTAATACATTTTGGAAACTTCTGGGTGAAGTGCTGGGAGATTGTGTATTCTGCGTATTTTGTGAAGCGTCACTGAATTAAATTACATTACATTTTAGGAACTGGTTGTTGATTTAACAGTCCATTCGCACAGTAACGAAATAAAATCACCGAGACCACCGAGAGAGAGAAAGCCCTATCATTTATCTTAACCACAGCAAGTCAGAATACTGTGTTGTCAAAAAGTATGATTTGCTAATTCCAGTCATTTTATAAATAGCAAATTATTCAGAGAATCGCAATAATCATAATGTATATAGTTATTATAACAAATATATTACTGCAGCTACGTTTTTGATATTAATGCAGTCAACTAAAAATTTCTCTTCAATTGATTTAGCAAGATTTCCCCTAATATAGAAAGGTATGGAAATGAACAATATCTTTTTCTGGATGATTTGTGAATTACAAAATTAGGGATATATACTGATGATCTGTACTATAAGATTATTGTATGAAAGCTAATCAAATTATTACTTTAAAAATATACTCCTTTTAAGAGCAAATAATAGCAGAAATAAACCATCCTCACTATTTATAAGGAATTAAATGCTTGAAATATATTGTATAGTTTCCTTTTGAATGATGGTTATAACAATCTATTCTTCCACAAGTATGCCCATTCCTAACAGTGCGAATACTAACCCATATAAATTTGCAATATCCTCCATGAAATATATATATTCTCATGCACATTATTACCATGTATAATGCACTTATTTACATATTATCAACCATAATGTCAACTGGAAAACTAATATTGGTAAGAAAGGGTTCAATGTCCAAGATTCACTTAATGAATAATGAAGAAACGACAGTAAGGATTATAAACTTTATATGTGTAATTTATCAGAGGTGTGTACATGTTAGAAAAGTCCTTACCAATCCAGTGCCTTTTGACATTTCTTTCAACAGTCCATTTTACAAAATATTTTTTAGACAAATAACTCAAATGATGCTGAACATTGTGAAAGGTGTTACACACACAGAAGATCGCAATAATTACGTATCCTCTCTAACAACCAAAAGTTCGAAGAACCCCATAATTTTAAAATAAGATTCTGAAATTCCCATTTAGTTAAAATTTTGGCCGATGGGATTTTCTTTTACTACTGTAAATGTATATACTATCTTCATGTTTCTGTACTATACAACTGAAACTGAACTTATGATGTATAAATTTGAGTGTTTATAACGTCTCCAAGCTAATATTTCCTAACTACTACTTAATTTATCATTTAGAATGAGAAAATGAAAAAAATACGCATTCATTACATTATGTTGCATGAACAAATTATTAGTTCTATTAGTTCTAAAACTATTAACAATTATTCTAAGGTTTTTCAACGGAAGGTCATAATATTAAACTACCGAAAATTATAATCATCAATTAAATACAAAAAGTTATATTTATTTTCAATCATATGAATTGACGCTTACCTAAACACACACATACAAAAAGTAAAATATATTTTTGTAAAATGGAAAAATGAGACAGTAACAATGAAATTCATTTTTATGGAATGAGCTTGATTTATTGAATATTACCAATTTTTTCTACATGAAAAGTAACTAGAATTTTATTCTGAAAAACCGAACTTCTGAAATACTGTATTGATTAATTAAGATTTTCAGTTGGTAATATTTATAGAAAATTCTGACACTTACAATCATTGAATGAAATAGAAAGTTACACATGCAAAAATTACAAAGTATGGAATATTCACTAAATACATTTTTTTATTATGTAAGCACTCTTAAATTGGGTAGGTACATTTCTCATTAATTAACGTCGCACTGGAGCAACAGAACGGGCTATTGGTGATGGTATGGGGTCAATCCCTCAAAGGAATACTCCGAGGATAACCCTTTGTCATTTAGAGCCACGGTCAGATGACGAGGTCACACTTGAACTGGCATCCCAGGCTCCAAACTTCCACACCTCGCCAACATGAGGAAATGTGAGGTCACTACAGATTTAACGTGCAACAGATGCCTTTATACAAGACGGTCTTTGAATGTATTCGAACTAACTTTCCGATTGTTACCCCGCATTACAGTTACAACCCGGCTATCACGGCTCAATCTTAAATTCTGATAGAAAAAGACTAGAAGTTGGACGAAAATAAAATTAATTTCACAGGTTTGCAATTTTTAGAAAAAAGAAATGTGTTATCGAAAAAGCTTTCTACAGTAAATCATATACTCTATAACAAAAAAAAATCGACGATCCAGAAGGAGTTGTCCGACTGCGATAAAAAATAGTGGATGTGAAGAGAACATACATAGAAAAACAAACGATTAAAATTTCAGAACAATTGAATGATTTATTGCATAGTTCTACCGTTACAAAGGGAGAAAGTAAATAAAGCGTTGGTCCACACCTCTGGCCTGGATGAAAGCTGTCACCCGGCGTGGCATAGACTGAAAAAGTTCCCTGATGGTTTCTTGCAGAATTTCTTACCAAATTGTCTCCAACTCTACGGCTAAAAGGTCAACATTCCAGGATGGCTGCAATCGCCTTTCCATAACGTCCAAAATGTGCTCTATGGGAAAGAGATCAGGAGACCTAGTTGGCCAAGGAACTATTGGGAAAGCTTGAAGACAATTCATAACAACACGTGCCGTGTGCGGCAGGGTATTATCTTGTTGAAAAGTATGTCCCGGGTGTCACAAAAGGAACGGTAACACAACCAGTCTTAGAATGTCGTCTACGTACCGCTGTTCTGTAAGTGTGCCAGAAATGTCTTCCAAAGGGGTCCGACTATCAAAGGAGGTGGTACTTCAGACCATAACGACCTGTTCTGGCGTTTGTGGGGCGTGCAATAATAAGGGCAGGATCCCCTCGCTGTCCTGGACGTCTCCAGACATGTCTGCAGCTGTCGTCTGGACACAGTTGGACACGGTACTCATCATTGAAGACGATACGTCCCCAGTCAGCGCCGTTCCAAGTTGACCGAGACCGGCACAACTGCTGGGCCACTCCTTCTTGGCGCGTCGATTTTCTTTTTGTTATAGACTGTATTATCATATTTAAAATGTATTACAAATGCAAATTGTATCTATTAGAATGTTAATTTTCACTATTTAGCTGATATGTTATCGATAGAGAGAATTTGGGTCCACTGTTTTCCGAACATTATAATTAAAGGACTCTTAAAACACTTCATAATTCCAGCAAATAAAAATGTATTTAATTTTAATAGATATAAAAAACACGTATGAAATCAGCTTTAACTCAGTATACCTTTATCACATCCTTTTTTTTAGGTATCTACAGTGTCATAAACAAGCTCTAAAAGTAAACGTAATATCAAAATATAAGAAAAATTATATGATGCTTCAAAGATAAAAACGCATTTAAGATAATTCAGCTTTGCTTCTATAATGGAGCTATTTATAGCTAAGAAAAAGTTATTCTGTATAGTTTTTTCCAGTTTTACACACCTAAACACAACTTCCTAAGCTCACCATTCTAGAATAAACAAACGTTTCAAAGCCAGTGAATGCTATAAAACATCATTTTTCTTTCACTGAATGGATGTTTCTACTTAAAGCTCTCACATGTACATTAACGCAAATTATTTCGAAGAATGAGGTAATTATTTCACTTGTTTTTGTTTGCACTCTTTCAACTAGTAAAAAGGAATAAGTATGTAAAACGAATTAGATTTTTAAAGACTCATTCTTTTCAATGAGAATTAGGGTAAACAAACGTAGTTCATTCCTAATCAGGTTCAACTAATTTATGAGATAAATAGATTGACGAAGTTCGCTCGTGCTTAAGGTTCTATCCGTTAAAGTCTTATATATGTAATGAACTTACACATAAAAGTGTTTGAAACATTAATTATTTTACCTCACTGTAAACAAATGGATAGTGAAAGCCTGATATTGAAGCTTGAAATTTAATTGCCTCGTTGTTTTTTTTATCTATTTTGTTAGACGTATTATTTTTAATAAATTAGACCAAATAAAAAAAAATGAGTGTTAAAATACTCTTCTGCTAGTTTTATGTTAGACAGGCATTTTGCAGAATACTTTTTCGGAATCATGTATAAAATACCATGCATTTCTGAACAAATCTTCCATTATTCTATGAAATGTTTGGTAAGAAATAGTTACTGAATAGGCAAGTAGAAAGATTGAATGCCTTTTAATTTTCTCTTCACAAGAATTTTAACAGATTTTTTCTTTTCAAATAATTACGTAACGAATTTTATTTCTATCCTGTTTCATTTTTAATTATACTTACAGTTTATATATAGTACGTATATATTAACATTTAACTGGGATTACTAATTAAAATTATATTTTTACTGGCATTAATAAAAATTGTGATGACAAATCCCACAAATGTATTCTATCAATCAGAATTTTAAAGCAACTTTATTCGCCAGATATGTACAGTAAATAATTATGTAAATAATGTAGGAAACTCCATGATAATTAATATCCGTACTTTTCTAAAGATTAATTTGGTTTGAGATTGCTAAGCTGTATATTTGGAACACGTTAAAATGTCTGAGCTTTGTCAAATGATTACATTTTATTCACAGATATAGCAAAAAAATAATAATAATACCCTCTGATGTTCTGCGAAATAACGTTCAAGCTTCTACGATTATCTAGTTTCTCAGTATCATATAACGTCAATTCATTAATTGTTCCAAATAAATTAGTCACAACATGAAATTTCAGATTTATTTCTCATTGATTATCCTACAAGGTTATTAACGAGCTTTTGAGAAATTCTATACCTTTCTCCTTCCCAAGCATTTAAGGACAAACTATCTAAAATGCACTTCGTATTAAAATAGTTCTCTTAATCCTTCTTGCGGTTAACATGATCACAATCATTACTAGGAAACTGACCCGATAATGATCCCATCATCAAAAAATCGACAATACCTCGATAATGAGATATCTCGTCATTTGCAAAATTGGTCATAGCTTGATGGAAAGGGATATCTCGTTGAAACCACTTGGAGGATCAATTCATACACGTTAAGGTTAAGTTTTTGCTTTAAACTTCAATATCACAAAATGTGTATTTTTTCCATAAAATGAACATTGTTTCAAATTCTATTCAAGCAAATAAAACTAAATTGGCTTACAAATGTAACATGCCCAATAACATATTTCAACACAGGCATTTCTTTTCTATATGCTTATAAAAGTTCATTTTAACTGATAAAAAAGGTCATTTTTCAACAACAAAAAAAATAGGAACTAAAGGAAAACAAATCTCAAAATTTCAAATTTTGAGCTTTTTAAAACTAATTTTATTAAAGTTTATAAAAATGTTTTCATAACCTCAATAAACAAATTCAAATCAATACGTACAAAAGATTCCGACAAAATATTCCTCAAAATTTGACCATTTTAACATTACGGAGATAGAAATGCACCGGTTCCCTTAAAATGCAAAAAATGTTAAAGTTGCAAGTCGGTATTAGAATTTTTTTAGTAATTTGAAACATTAATTGAAATGGAAGCTTCAGGAACACATTCAAAACTGTTCATCTTTACCAAAACACGTAATAAGACAGTATGAAGTGATTTTCCGTATCCATATTCAGCTGTTTAGAATTGAATTTTATAGTGTAATGGCCATGCTTGACCAAGCTGGGCCAAATAATTTCAAGTTTATGGACATACATATATAGAAAGCTTTTACTGACACAAAAGAGAAAAATACACCCGAGGAGGAATTCAACCTGCCACACCTACTACTCGCTGGCTGCTAGCGTTGCGAATAAACCTACAGAGTCGCTACACGATCCCTTTGCATGTTTGGATGTGCTAAGCTATTGCACAATTGGTGCAGTCACGAAATCAAACCTGTTAATTTTTATGTATATAATCATTTCTAAATATTTCAAAAAGTATTATGAACACACTTTCAAATGATTCAGACTAGACTATATGTTTTTTTATAAGAGAGGATTAAATATATATACTCAGAGATGGTTCATACTAGAAGACACAAAATAGGTCTTTAACCTTTAACTGCTGTCATGGGTCTCAGAGACCTCGAGTCATTTGACAGGTCGTTTCTACCCCTTAAAGTGAATATTGGTCCTTGTCCTATTCAGTACCTTCCTACTACGTCCAAGAGAAGCCACATTCCAAGACTGGTTTGGCTTCCTCAGCTATTTCGTATTTTACCCTATTTGCATATCCCGCTCTTGTTGAATGAAATCGTCTGTTTGAGTAGAGAATTTCGGCAGAGAGCCTAAAATGGCAACGAACGTTACTAAAAATGTATCTTACACAAAAAGAAATTTAGGAAATTGTTGATAATTGGTCGGAAATAGAGTACTGGGACAGTGAAATTTCGGATAATATTATTGAAGGCAAACACAAAACGGATTCGGAAATTTATGCAGATGAAGATGAAGACATTTCAAATACGTCTTCACAAAAAGAATATTTCTACGGAAAAAATAACTTCATATGGGATGCCCGGGGAGGGGGATCCTAATCGTGCCGTTAGAACACCAAAACACAATATAGTTTTAGAGTTTCCAGGGTTGAAACGTCCTGCAAAATTAGGTCCGAAAGCTGAGCTTGAACAGACATGAAATCTATTTAATGTATATAATAATTTAAAATATATTTCATGTTAAGAATTGAATTATCTATATTTAAAATGTATAAATAATAATTATCTAAAGAATTGTTCATTAATATATTATATTAATCAACTTTATACGCACTTTAGTGAGCGAGGTCTGAGAGACCCCTCCACACTAGTTACGAGACGGTTTATGTCACAGCAGTTAAGGGTTAACACGTTCACTGCCAAAGCTGATATGGTGTGTTGATAGTTACTACCCCGTTTTTTCTAGAAGCCAATACCAGAATAGATTGGCGAAAGCTCAGGCAACAAATTTGCAATTTCATCATGTGTTAGAGGCTTATTAGATGGAATTTTTCTTTTGGGGAGGCGTAAAGGCCGTGCAGAACTATCGTATCTATAACTCATTTTACAAGATTTTTTAATAACTAATAAAGCTATAAATTCGAAACCCCACATACCTTTACAACTAGCTTCTAACCTTTAATCCACGCCAATACCACGCCAACACCTAATATATAATGCCAATTGAAGCGGATAATAAATGTTGAGGTGCAGCTCTTCCCACGCGTACGCGTGACTGGCTACTAAGACATCACTCCACACCACGCGCTGGCGCGTTATTGGCAGTGAAAGTGTTGACCCTCGAAGAGTTTTCGACAAGATTAATCGTCCATCAAGATCTGACTAATTTTGCTAATTACGATCTATGTGGTCAATTTTTCTCAGAACTAGAGTACCTCGTCCAAGACATTCACCAGAAAGGATAGTATCTACTTATGGAAAATGTTTGATGCATGCAGAATCGATTGTCACTAGCAAAAAGTTAATTTCGCAATGGACTAATTCACAAATGCATCATTACTAGCTTCATTCAGCTGTCTCGTTGTTCATTCAAGGATAATATTTTATTTACTTATATATGCAGTAACTGCTGTAGCTTAAGCCCATGTGTTTTCTATGGAGATTCCTAAATCCCCATGTCCAAATATCTATAGGATAAGTAGCTTGTTATCACACAAAGAGCAATACAGTTCTTTAAAGACTGCATCCAAAGTTTTGTATTTTAAACGCGTGCTTTTGACATAATAATAACGAAAACAAATGTGTTTATATAAGGATTTACATTTTCATATACATCTGGTTGTTCACTTTCCGCTTCTCGTAGGAGAGATTTTCACATATTCAAATACACTTTAAGTATACAAATCTATAAAATAGTGATTTCACGCAATCCCATCAATTACATATTAATTTGTATGTTTTGGCGATGGATTTAAGACCCTGGGTAGGTAGGTATTTTAATTAATGTCGCACTGGAGCAACACATCACAAGCTATGGGCATTTGTCCACGATCAATCCCACAAGGGAAAGATCCGATGTCAATACCAAGTAATTTTGAACCACGGTCAAATGCCGAGGTCAAGCCTGAGCTGCGCATCACTCTCCAAAATTCCGCACCACGCCAATATGAGGACATTTTAGGCCATTGCAGATTTAACGAGCTCCATTTCCCTTTGTACATGACGGTCTTTGGTTGGATTAGAACTCACAACCTTCTGATCGTTAGACCGTGGCTATTTTAACCAGGCTACCTTTGATCATGGATTCTTGGGAATCATTGATTAACTAGAGTGTGAAGTATTTTTCTCTCATTCCTTGTTCAATGTTGTTTGGCTGACTATACATATTCAAACTCATGGATCTTAATCTAGACTGAGTGCCAGGATGTGGGGCTGGCTGTTTGAAGTTTTGTTTTTACTCAACTTTAAATGAAAATTCGACTCACTTTTTGTTCAAGGCTCAAACCTTCCAGAAAGACCTTGAGATCCGCGGTTGGAAGAGTAACGGTTAAGAAACCGGAGGATTGCGAGTTCGAATCCGATCAAAAATCGTCGTGTAAAAAGGGGTGGTTCAGGTTATAACTCTAATGGCCGCAAATGTCCTCACATTGGCGTGGTGGGGAAGTTTGGAGTGTGGGGTGGCATTTCAAGTGTGACGTCGTCATCTGACCGTGGCTCAAAATGACGTGATGTTGCCCGTGGTTCATTAGGATTTGGTGCAGGACCGCCGCTAATAAACCTATTGTGTTGCTCCAGTGTGACGTTAATTGAACTACTTACCTGCATTGAAGGAATTTGAACAGAAGTATGCCATACCCTCTAAGATTAAAGCCCTTAAAGTGTGCCAAACCTTCTAAGTTTTATCAACCTGCCAATGCTAAAGAGATTGATGCCGTATTGGAGATATTAATTTGAGGTTAGGCTGGGTGAGATATAGCCATACACATTCATTCAAATGAGTAAATATAAATATGGACTGTTACATGTTATATGATGACCGCTCTTACTGCATCCCAAGCGATACAGTGCGGTTTGGGGAGAAAAGGTAAAAGGTTTCGCTTGTGCTGAAGGCAGGTGTACGTTTTGTCCCATGTGCAGTTCTGTTATTCTCACGTGTACATGCTAATTGTGCTTGATTAATGATGCTTCCGAATACAGCATAAAAACGTTTTCTTCCTTAGAAAACTATCTTTTAAATCTCACGCCAATGAATCAAACTTCGATCCAAAAATAATAAAAAAATGCGTAATTGCAACGTTCAAATATTGGATAAAGTCCTAGACAGGAGCGGGGAAATCAAAAATGATATGCATGATTATGCAGTTTCTATTTAGATACTGTAAAATTATTTTCTACAAGGATAGCCATTCATTTCTTGTTTAAATGTGATTCAACCTTGCAAGTATCTGTTAAGTCTATGAGTAGCTGTGAAGCATATTTAGCAAGATTAAAAGTTTAAACACAGTTATCTATGACAAAATTAAATGCACCCAATACATACAAAATGCAGCATTTTACAAATTTTTAAAAGAAAGTAAAATTATTTTTATATTGATTAACTTTAAGTATCAGGTTGTAAATAGTTATTATTAGGCAAATTTTACTAAAGCAACCTTGGTTCGCATGCTCTTGTGGATTTATTATTACTCACAAAGAAAACCATATGAAATAACACAAATATTTTTTATCTCTCTTTATCATGACCAATATCAACTCCCGACTTCTCTATATATCTCTCGACTAAACGTGTCCCATAAATTTATGTCACAAGTACAAAAATATGTAAAAAATTTATACGCAATTCATTTCATATACCAAGTCTAATTTCCTTATTTGCATCATAAAACTTTATTCATCCATATATATTTTTTTAATTTTAACTAAGGAATCAAAACAGAAAGGAATAAGTAAATTAGTAATTCTAAGCATATTTTATCAACGTTTTCAAATCATTAGGGGTCCTAGAAATGTTGCTCTTCTCAACTTTTTAATGCGGTATTGTTCTGGGGTGTTATGGCGCAATGGTCATATTTGACAAAGCTGTGCTAAACACAACTCAATGCTAGGTGAAAAGTGTCTAGAAAGGACAGAAGATGGGTAAGAAAACAGCGTAGTGGGATGAAAGCAGGAAAATTTCACTTGGAAGAACAAATGTAATAAAATACAAACTACTGATTTTGTTGCATTAGATTGGATACAAACATTAATTACTTCACCAGTTTACACGATTACTGGTATTTGTTTTTCTATAACAACTATGGTGCTGTGACCTCAAAAATCGTGGAAAATGATTTTGGGCTACGACCAATAGATGAAATCCTTATCGTAAGACAGCACAGATTATTTATGTATATAAAACTTAACACAAAAACAGCAATCTCTTCACCAGTTTACACGAGGACTGGTATACGATTTTCTATGAAAACTATGGTGCTGTTATCTGAAAAGTCACAGCAAATGATTTTGGGCCACGACCAATAGACGAAATCCTCAACATACGACAACACAAATCGGTATTCTTTTTTCTTTGACAACTAAGGTGCTGTGACCTTAAAATTCACGGTAAGCCTTTAGGGTGGCGACACATAGAGGAAATCTCCACGATAACACCACACAAATTAATGATTTAAATATTATTCGAGACAAACAGCAATTTCTGCACAGGAGGATTTGTTCTAATTTAGAAGCATCTAACTAACCTGGTCTCACAACAGGCAGTACTTCTTGCCTGGTTCGCTGACTTGTTGCTTAAAGAATCCAGATTGAGGGGAAGGATCGCATGCCGGCGTAGTTAAAATTAATGACACCCTTCACGTACAAGATTCCTGAATGAAACTGCGTAAATAGGGTTTAATTAGAAAGGGAGGAGGGAGTTTTCGAACAAAGGCACGCGCTTTGACACGAGAGGGGAGAGCGTGTAAGAAGTCCTGCTGCGGTGTTCTGTTACACTTACGTTACGAAAAATTAATGGTTAAACTTCCGTGTAATTCCTGTTATTTGTGTCATAATTTCAGATTACTCTGTTGGCATAATTTGTTGGAAGACATGAAGATTTATGGTCATTTTTATGCAATGCTTCTTTTTCGTATGTTATTCGATAGCAAATCGCTCGGATTTTAAAACAGAAACATATTAGTAAAAATACGTGTGGGTAACCAAGAAGTGATTCAAGTACAATGTACGTTTTGATGGGATTTATTGTGCATTTCTTCGGAGGATATTAGCCAAAAAATGAAGCCACTGTAGCCTGATTGGAACAGTAACGGATTAGCATCCAGAGGGTTGGAAGTTGGAATCCAACCAAAGCTAATCGTGTGCAAAGAGGGCTGATGCAAATATGTTGTAATCTGGAATGTATCCAAGTTGGCTTAGTGTGGAAGTTTGGAGAGTAAGATGTCAGCTCAGCTGTGACCACGTCATCTGACCTATCACGGGTTGTCTTCGATTCTTTCCAATTTAGGATTAAACTCGAAACTTTGTCAACAACACATTGTGTTGCTTCATTGCGACGTTAATTAAATTCCTACCTACATAGACAAATGATCAGTAGAGTCTACGTAATGGCTTTATATTGCACCTGCACAATAGGACTAAAGTATTAGTTGAAAGAATCATTCGAAAGCTTCTATTGAACAAAGCAGGTCTGATTAGAATTTATAAAGGAAAGAGTGTACGTTGCAAAGCGTTGTTGAAGAATGAACCTAGTTGAAGAATGTACAGCAGAAATTATCCTCAACTTAACTTTTAATTTTTAATATTAGTCACTAAGAGTTGCATATAATATATTAATTTAATCATTCATGTTATGCATTAATTCGAGGGTTTAGTGGGTAATTCACTTGATGAACTCATTCATGTAACAAAATTGTTCCATATTGGAGATGCAAAGGAAATTTTCTTCACCGAAGTAAATTTATTCCATTCAGTGTTCAGAATACGTATTCAACGAAACCGAAATTTTCCGCCGTCGGGTTTCGTTAAATAGAAAATATATTATTGTATCGACGAACTTCTTTAGATCTATATGTACTGCATCAGTATAAATCAAAGCTTAGTTTGATATACAACACATACGCTAATACCAATCTGTGAATTTCGGATGAATTAATTAGTATCATATGTTACGTATCTTAATTACATCGTTTTGTTAGAAATATATTCATATTTTCTTCGCCCTTTTCACAGTCGTATTGCTACATTGTTGAGATTTCTCAGCTGCTCAAAATTATCATAACCACAATAGTAGTACTGATTCTTCGTACTATAGTACTGGAGGGATTGATATCCATACAAATTATACTTAACATAACACATTTGAAATAAACTTATCATGCAATAAAAACTATATAGGTTTTAGATTTTAAGGTACTGGGATAGGGAATATTCTAGATAAGAGGAGAAACTGTTCATAGAACATCAACTTAGTTATTTGCAGATATTTTACGCGAAATTACTAATTAGTTGATCCAAAAAGATCTAAGCATATAAATTCTCTAAAATGACTTGTTTTAATTGCGTTTTGACTATGTGCAAAAACTACGAAGAGAACCCGAAGGTTTTGTTTAGTACGGTAACGGTGGGCAAGAGTTCACTGGCGGCTAATAATACGCAGGGAAATTTCACCTTGTTGGCACAGTGCAGATAATCGCCATTGTGACGTTTTAGTTATGCTGCTACTGTGTTAGACTACAACTCATCATCATCAATTTGCTACACTTCGTTTTCAATTTACAAGGTAAAATTCAGTTTTCTTACTTTTCTATGTAATTTTTCGATCATAGAACACAAGTGTTTGTCATTATATAGAGTGAAGTAATTTTTATAAAATAATTTTTCAGACTAAAGCATATGTCATAAGCTACAAGTTGGTGTAGCTAGAGTTTATATTTCTGTGACATGCTGTCATTTAGTAGAGGTTTAGTCAAGCGCAAACGAGGAGGACAAGAGTTCGCAACAGATTTCACCTAGGCCTGCAGAAAATTCTACCTGCAGTAGAATTAATGTTAGCATTCATTCAATTTTACCTCTTTCAAAGCAAAAGAAAAACGAAAATGTGAACCAGAAAAAATGATACATGCGCTTTTAAGTCTGAAATCGAGACATATTCGCCTATTAAAGCCCTTTTGGAAGATAAAGAAAAAAATCAAAATACAAAAATTCTTAACAAATCAGAAAAGGGAAGTGAGGGGGTAAATATAAAATGAACAAAAAATAAATAAAAAGTAATAAAAATATTGACTTTTTCTTATGACGACCAGCAAACATCAACGAACTCTGCCCAGACTATGTTTTCTCATGAAGATAATGATACTTTACTTATTTGCCCAGGATGTGACAAATCTTATAACGAAGACTGGATTCAATGTGGATTGTGCAAAGATTGGTGACACGATGATTGCATTTTATAAAAGGGCAATGGGCCTTTTGTATGCGACTATTGTTAGGGCAGATCCGGTGCGTACACTTGGCCACCCTACCTGCGTACTCTTACCCTCCATGTAGGTCTAGCGTACTCAATTTTCATTTTTCTATTTTATATATTTTTCTTACTTAAATGATAAGATATAAAATCACGTAGCCTGGATTTATTGATTCACAGTTGAATAAATTGTAAACCCTCCATGTAGGTCTAGCGTACGCAATTTTCATTTTTCTATTTTATATACTTTTCTTACTTAAATGCTAAGATATAAAATCATGTAACTTGGATTTATTGATTTACAGTTGAATAAAGTACACTGTGTAAAATTTTGAAGCCTATATCTTAATTACTTTACTTTTTATAAATAAAAACACACTAGTTGCGTACACTTACCCTCCTTTCCCCTACCTAATAAGGACTTCATAGATGAGTCCTGCCTTGAACAGTTATACGTTTAGATGGTGATATCTCAATGTCGGATCCTCTCTATGCTTGAGAATGTGAAATATGAACGCTATTGATGTTTTCTCAAGTTAACCGACGATTATAACAAGAGAGGTTTATACTTCACATTATGATAAAGTTATAATACATTACACGATCAATGAGGACAACAACTATCTTTGCTTAAAAATATTCTCCGACATTTAATACCTATTGATGTGATTAATTTATCTTCCAGTAATATGGCATTATTATTTTTGCTGTAGCGATATGAAAAGTAACAGCAATTTGCATTATACCAATCATAGCGACACAATTTGAGTTTAAGCATTGGGATGATTTAAAATGCACAAATTTATTTTGAAAGATTCAAATACTTCGTTACATAAAACTTCCTATTAAACTTTCTCATCCATCACTATCCGGTTTGAAAAATTCTAATAGTGCACATCTGATGCCGAATTTAAGAGCAGTTTCACTATTTAACTTTCACGAATTCAAATTCATAGTCTAGGACTATATTTAGGAATGAAACTAAAGGCAGGCCCTTTAAGTAAATTACCATGTGGTTTCCAAATACTTATGTCCATTACTAAAATCATTAAGTGCAGTGTATCTAAGAGTTGAGCCGTCATAGGTTGTGTCTACTTTTACACAAAATACTGTAGGAATGTTAACGATGTTGAAAAAAATAAGTGTTCACGTACTGTCATGATCAGAAAGGAATCAAAACTCAGTGATTGAAACCTGCCGTAGACAGTCTTTGACGACGTCATTTGGGGAAAGAAGGATTTTCACGTAGTGCTTATCTTCATGACTATTGTTGGCGATTTTTCTTAATTGGCGTGGATTTTTTTTAATGGCAATCGCCAAGAACGTTGCCAACCTCAAATTGTGTGCATCATCTCTTGACGCGAGAAGACTATATATCCACCGTTCCGTTCCTTAACAACTTTTGGTTGACCTTGTTTCCCTATATAAATATTAGTTTAAACCATCATATTCCTATCTTTGCCCGTCTACCGAGTTAAAATGAAGTGCATATTTTACATTTAGTCTGCTTTTTTACTTTCAAGGCAAAATTGTCCATATAAATTTCTGAAGTGTATGCAATAACGACATATGCTGAGATTTGAGTCATGCGAATTGTCTGACTTCACATGCTAATGCATTTATATATGTTTTTCGTAGGACCGGTAAATAAAAGTGAATTATTTTAGGCAACGCCAATATTTTCTTTAGAAATAATACGCATGAATGTTCAAGCTCTTAGTAATAATACATGTCAAATCACGCTGTATTTCCTTTCCTTGCATCATTACAGAGTGATTTCTCATGTCCTTGTCAGATTTAAACTTATTTTCCAGTAGAGGGATTTCCATTTGGTCCGTCCAAGCACTGAGCAAAGGATAGCAACGCGAGGAATGAAAAGGGACACAAGACAGAAGAGGAAAAACTATCAATTCACTATTAAATTGGAAAAATCGCGGAGCGAATAACTTTGTTTGAACTGGAAACAATTGCATTCGCATAAAACTTGCCGAATATAGCCCTGCCTGTGATAAATTGGAAAATAAGTTTTTATTCAAGTTTAGTTTTTCTTCCATGGATTTTTTTTCTTTACTCCAGATCTATTTTTGAAAGACGATTCGTATAGGTTTCGCTCTTTTTGCAAATATTGTATTTTTTTTATTCTTAACTGTATTCACAAAACTGATGAATCCGGCAGAATTTCTGGGGAAGATGTCATTAATAACGAATAAAACATTTATTTTGTATCGAAAAAACAGATCGCTTGTCAATATTGGAAAATCTAGATGATTTTTTTTAGAAAAGAAGAAAAATGTTTGCTTAACTCTAAATAAATTGTTGATATCAAATGAAAATCAGATTCACTAATTTCTTGGTTACAGAACACTAAATTGCATTTAAGAGCACTGTATAAAATGTTTGTAATATATATATATATATATATATATTGATCGAAGTTATCTCTTGACAAAAGTATCCTGAAGTTTAGCTCTTTTGAAATTCTAAGTCTTTAAAATATCGTTACATTACCGATACAGATTATAGAAGTTGTAATTCGAAAAGGTATAGTTACTATAGTATTATATTCAAGTTACATTATCAAGAACTTGTAGAGCTAAAGTAATTTTAATACTATTGTCATTCCCGACAGGTGGTTATGAACACGGATAAGTTATAGGAAGAATTGTTCTTGTGTGTGTTTTGGTTGCTACTGTTTTAGTAGACGAACATCGATGTATGACAGTGCCTGTGTTCTGATACGATCAAGAATACGAAATGATGGGTGCTGTTCTGAAAAAGAACTGGAATAAGCAGGTTTTGTTGCAGACTCTTGAAGGAGAGACGTTTTTGCACCGGACGGAGCGGAGTGTATATCTAAAACTTTGTATTATACTGAAAAAAATAAATGTGCGTATCCAATTTAGTTTTTTGTAGTGTCAATCTGTTCTCGGCCACTGCTACATACATGTCTATCAAAGAACACATCGTTTAGAGCTAAATTAAGTTTAATACTAGTTTCATCTTACTCAAATACAAAATCAATGTGGTGTTATTGTTCAGTAAAATATGGTAGATGAAATATCTTAGTTTTAATATATCAGCGCCTTGCAGTAGCATATATGTTAACATCCAGTGTAACACATTTAGTTAACTCTCCAATTAGTTTTGGCAAGATATCTCGTCCATTATAAAATCAGAACAATCATACTAGTGACGAAATATATTGTCATCCAGATATTGCCATTTTTTTATGATGACGAGATCAGGTTCTGGTTAGTGTTTTATCAATGTCGAGATATCTCGTCTTTTTCAAGATCTGGACAAATTTGTTAGTGATGATATTTCTGGTAGAAACAAACATTAGGAGGGTTAAATTTTGAGGACTCTAAGTGAAGGTAGAAAACTTAATGAAACTAGTCTTAGCTCAGTTTAAACTTCAAAACGACTCAATTAATAAATCTCAATTAGTAAAAATTAATTAAATTCGATTAAAACACTATTAACGTCTTGAATATAATATGTAAGTGACAATTTTAATAAGTATTAATTTCTGTTATTAGAAGGCAGTATGAACTTTAAGCAAAAATAATCATCTTTCTTGGAAATGCGTATGAAGAAAGTTACTTATTCAATTAGCTTGAAATACAGGCACGCATGTGCGTTAGCATAGGAATGAAAAGATAAACAACATCTCTTCAAGATGTGAAAAAGCTTGTTTTATATAACTTTCATACATTTCATCTGAGATTTGGGATACATTTGGAACCGTCTACATTTACCTTTGAATTCTAATCTTAAAGTATAAGAAGTCTAATTGAGTGAATCATTCCAAGAACTTATCGGCTTAATATTTTTGCAAGCTCTGAAAACGTAGAACTTTATTTCTGCTTTTTAGAAAAAAAAAGCCATTGTTGTATTATTTTGCAACTCTTTTTATTCTTTAATATAAAATTGCAAATATAATGGTGCAGTAGTATAATTATTTATGAGATCACTCCTGATAAATAAAATCCCATTTACACTTAGATTTATATTAAAAAAGATGTACATTAAAAGCAACAATGCTAGGTTCTGTAAGAAATCCTTTTTTAAATTATGTATTGTTGAATAATTATGTATTGTTGATACCACGTTTATGACAGTATCTTTCTATTATAAAAAAAATTTGTGAGTCTTTTTCAGTTTTATTTGCATTGTGATTGGTAGATAGCGAGTCACGTGGTTGCGAGTCTTGTGGTTCTACGGGCTAATGAATTCGGAACACGTGCATACGATAAACACTGTTACATTTTTTAATTAATTCAATCAAAAATTTTAAAGTACGCGCTAGAAAGTTTCAATGTTTTCAGAAGAACCGTCAAGTTCAGTCACCGTTTCCATAGCAACAGTCGAATATGAAAATCTTAAACATTACTATTGCTACACGGATCAGCTAAAATATTTAAAATTATGATGAGATTTCCTCTGAATTTTAAAAATATATTATTTATTTAACAATTTCCTTTTTTCATGTGGAAATAAGATGTTTTGTTCTTGACGTTTTTAAAAACATTTTATTTTTATTTACCGTATATTTCTGTGTAAAGGCCAATAATTTTTGGAAAGTTTTCTATAGCTAAAGTACGGGAGTCGGCTTACATACGAATCCGCTAATCTTGCAAAAAAAGTAGGCAATTTTTCGTTAGTCGGGCGAATGCGATAAATATCAAAATGGTTAAGGAAGGGAACCTTCAATTAAATTCGTACTAGAGGTTCGGGATCAATCCAGCAGCGATCCAAATAGGGATGGATTATGAAGCAAGTCCCCCTCCTTATTGTTGAAAAGTATAGTTCGCGAAGCAAACTAAATATGAGAACGTAGCAATCATCGGGTGTTGACGAGCGATAGCGTGCAGGGGACGGATACCCCCAGTTTATAAAAATAGTATTATATTTTCAGAAATTCATTAAAGATGTATCAAATATACTTCATTTGTAAAAAAACATTCGAAGAAAAAGTTTGATTTATTTTAAAATCCTACAATTTTTAGTAACCAGGTCATTTATATATAAAAGGCAATTATTTGTGGCAATAGGCATTAATTCAATAAAAGAATGTTTATTACACGTATATATTTATTGTGTGTTCATATGCAAGATCCGCAACAAAAGAAAAACTTCATTGAAATCTAATCCAGAGTATCCAATGTAACGCATTGAAGTAAAATGATTAATATATATTATTTTACTTGATACTGGTATAGAAAAACCCTGTTGCACTTTCTAAACTAATCCAATCACTATTATTTTACGTTGTAACATGTGTAACTTTATGAATTAAAATTTCAGTGTGTCGTTTTTAAATTTAACTTCTTTTTTAAATTTAAGATGTACAAACCGCACTCTACCATTAACTTAATAAGTATAACAAAAATGTTCTTCCTTGTTTGACTACGTGTAAAATATGCCTAAGAAGATATTATTGAAGCACAGTGATTAAAAGATCATACTACCTGGTTTATACCTAAATATACTGTCGCAGTTTTTTACAGTAGTTTTACAAAATGGTGTTGAGATCATCTCTGCTTTAACAAAATGTGAGGTGGCCCGTATATGGTTTAAAGAAATATGGCCTTCCCATATAGGATTTAACTAAATGTGGGTTAGCCAATCTACGTTTTACTGAAATGTAGGCTATCTTATCTGTTTTAGTGAAGCGTGACTTATCTCATCTCCATTAAAACGAAATGTGGTTCAGCTCATCCCCATTTTAAAGAAATATGTTTAAACCATATCCATCTTAAATGAATATGGCTCAGTCTATCTCCATTTTAAAGAAGTATGTAATATATTATCTCCATTTTAGCAAAATGTGGCTTAGCACATCTGCATGTTCAAGAAATATGCTATAAACCATCTTCATTTTAATAAAATCTGATTCAGTTCATCTCTATTTTAACGAAATGTGGTTTTGCCCATCTTCATTTTAAAGAAATATGTTGTAAATGTTATCTATCTTAACGACATATGGTCCAGTCCATTTCCATTTTAAAGAAAAATGTTTCGAATGTCTCCATTTAAGCAAAATGTGGTTTAGGTCACGTCCATTTCAAATAAATGTATTTTAGACCATCTCCATTTTAACAAAATTTTGTTCAGCCACATCCATTTTTCAGAAGAATGTTTTAGACCATATTTATCTTAGAGAAATGTGGCTTAACCAATCTCCATTTCAGCGGAGTGTGGGTTATCCCACTATTTCCGTCAGTCCATCATACATTTTAAAATTGGAAACACTGAGCAAACCATTTTCCTGAACGAAATCCTCCAATAAACACTTGCTCAAGCTGACAAATAACTTTCGAGATCAGCAGAGCAAACAAGACGCACAGCAGTTTAAAAACGCCGGGTAATTTTTTAGCCTCAGTTAACCACAGGTGGTGACAGATTCACATTCCGAACATTTTAAACTGAGCATTCGCAATTCGTTATCCCCCCTCAAACTTCTGCACAAGCACACTTTCGTTTACTAATGACACCCGTAATTGCTTTTAAACACAGGGGACGTAAAAGTAATTTATGGAATTCCTGAAAGTATAAAAATTCGGTCGTCATTTTTCACCCTCCATTTGTGGTCAGTGACACCATGCCCATTTTTAAACCTGCCCGCCGCAACGAAGGTAAGTGATTAATCGGAATTAAGACCCTGCCAGCAACACAGTCTTGGCTCTTTTCCTAAATGCTGGAACATTGCAGTGCGATAGCTGCTTTTAAAAAGGGCCGCGCAATGCTAGAATACACCTTTGTTTAGATAGAATAAAACACAGTCGAACTTCCATTCAACTAAATGCTATTCCTTCATTTAGCGAGTTTTTTGCTGAACTATTGATTAGGCCCAACTATTTTCGGATTTCCTACAGTAAAAATATCTCCATATAGCGAAGTATGTTCCCTATTTAAAGAAGTTTCTTTTGACGTAAGCAATTTCACAACTCTTTCCTATTACCTTTTTAATAAAATTGTACCCACGGTTAAAAATGATACCTTACTTGTTTATCTTTAAACATGAATAATCGTGGATTTGTTGCACACGGCGTTGATTCATCCACTGCATCATTTGTGAGGAAAAAATTACCATGCGTTGGAATGTTTTAATCTAAGTAAAGAGAGAGAGAGAGAGAGAGAAATGAAAAATTTCAACAAATATTAAGTTTATTCTAAAGCAATATGTTTAAATGGCTTACGAGTAACATTCCATCAAAGCCCATTCCGGAATGAAACGACCATTTAAAGGCTACAACAAAAACACTGGCATCCTCTGTACTCAATTTTGCAGAATTAAACGTATCCTAATTGGATGTTACAAGCCTTTCTTCCATTGAGTCTACTGTTATTACTTATTGTATTAAATAACTAATTTTAATTTCCAAACATGACAAGTTCAGAACTTGAGTTATGTTTTGATAGTAAAGGGATATCTATAACAATGAATGTATTTGGTTAAAGAAGTTTGGTTTGGTTCCTAGTTTTATAGGTCAACCTTTGTTTAAACTAAACAAACCTCTTCTTAAAAAGGCATGGTCCAGTCATATCTTGAAAATGAACAAACATATTTTAATGGGGTCATTTTGTCTTGAGCAATTATTCATCATTGGTGGAGTGATAGGACGTAGAAATCAGAACTCATCTAGCATGAATTGAAAAATCCAACTTTTAAAACAATCAGTCCTCCACCTAACTCCATTAGATTTCTAGCGTAAGAGATCCTTCCTAACAGTTTTCATCTCGTAGCTACAAAAGATGATTGTATGTGATTTGAAATTCTGAACACATTGATTTATGAGAACTTATCCGCACATTTATTTGACATTAGAATTATACCATATTTTAACAGAATACTTACACATATGTACAGAAAAGATGGTTAGGTTGAGATTTTATTGCTCAAATACTTTAATTGGCTACGCTCTGCCTAACACAATACATAAAACATCAAGTGATAGACAGTCACGCACAAGATTGGTTGGATTAGGTTTTATGGTATAAGGGCAATATTTAGCCATGCTGTGCCAGACACGACAAAAAACATTTAGTGTATTAAGTGTTAGAAAGTCACGCACAATGTTGGTTGGATTTAGATTTATGGTGTAAGGGCCATATTTAGCCATGCAGTGCTAAACACGACATAAAACATTAAGTGTATTAAGTGTTAGACAGTCACATACAAGTTTGGTTGGATCAGGTGTTATGATGTAAGGACCATATATGGTCATTCTGTGCCCCACACAAGACATAAAACATCAAGTGATAGACAGTCAAGCACAAGGTTGGTTGGATTTACTTTTATGGTGTAAGTTCCATATTTGGACATGCCGTGACAAACACGAGACAGAAAATATCAAGCAATACAGTCACATACAAGGTTGGTTCGATTGGGTTTTATGATGTAAAGACCGTATTTGGCCATGCTGTGCCTAACATAAGACATAAATCATCAAATGATAGATAGTCACGTTCAAGGATGGTTGGATTTACTGTTATGGTGTAAGTGCCATATTTGGACATGCCGTGTCAAACACAAGACAGAAAACACCAATTGTTAGAAAGTCACGCACAATGTTGGTTGGATTGGGATTTATGATGTAAGGACCATATTTAGACATACTGCGCCAAATACAAGACAGAAAACATCAATTGATAGACAGTCACGCACAAGGTTGATTGTATTGTGTTTTATGGTTTAAGGGCCATATTTAGCCATGCTGTGCTAAACACGACATAAAACATTAAGTGTATTAAGTGTTAGACAGTCACATACAAGGTTGGTTGGATTGCTAGTTATGATGTAAGGACCACATATGGTCATGCTGTGCCACACACAAGACATAAAACATCAAGTGTTAGAAAGTCACGCACAATGTTGGTTGGATTAGGCTTTATGATGTAAGGACCATATTTAGCCATACTGCGCCAAATAGAAGACAGAAAACATTAATTGATAGACAGTCACGCACAAGGTTGATTGGATTGTATTTTATGGTGTAAGGACCATATTTGGACATATGCCGTTCCAAATATAAAATAAACATCAACTAATGGACATACACAAAAATATATCTGTACTGACACAGAACAGAAAAGTATACGTTAGAGAGTATTCGAACTTGCGCCGCCTATAACTCGAAGGTTGATAGCACAGTGTGTGCACTCTTTCAGTCAGAACCCATCGCCCCGCAAAGAAAGGTTTATGAATAGAGAAGAGAAAAATACACTCAAGTAGGAATCGAAACTGCGCCGTCTACAGGTTGCAAGCGCAGCGGGCAAACCCTCTGAGGCACGACGGTCTCGATGTACATATAAGATGTAATATGTTAATATTGCACATGTACACAAGAGAATGCTGTATGAACTAAGCATTTATACTTCTAGTTACTTCTTAATTTATACGTAAAGTAGCTATTACAACTTCGAGTTTTGATACTTGAGTCCTACTTGTGATACTTGAGATATATATATATATATCGTTTCAGGTATTCCTCCAATATGATTTACTTAAGATGTGCATTTCTTTAATTTAGACTTTATTCTTCTAAATTAAAAGGATTGAATTATATTCTACTTTAGAGAGATTACAGATGTTCGAAGATATTCGAAGCATTCAAATGGAAAAACGCATTTTTGAATCCGATTGATTTGTAGCAAGAATAATCTCAAGACCCTCATCACAGTTGTCAACTGCATGACTGTATCAAAATCGCACGGTGTGAAATGAGGCAATTTTCATCCTGACCTCGGCTTCACCTTTTCAAGGGTACACCAGAACACGGGCGTGGCATTCTTTTGCTTAGAACAAGTGCTTTAATTCATCTTTTGAGAAGTCCTACCCTTCCCTGATGTTTTATTCAATTCTAATCAACTTTCGAATATATCCCGTGAATGGTTGGATGAACTCGACTGGAAGTCGGTTACTCGAGGAAGGAAAATACAGCCCATTCAAGGCAATGGGACTCGTTGGTGGCAGAGTTTTCTTTCTTCGAAGCGATTTCCTTGACTCCGCTTTAATTCCCCTTTCTTCTGGCATAATTCTCTTTTAATTGGATGCGTGGAAATTTGCATAGACGCCGAATATTTTTACGACCCACTCACTTGTAGCGATTACGGAATTGTTGTCCATAGAAAGCGACGTTGAAGGCTGTTTTTAATTCGATCGGATTTAGTTGCTTTTTAGTGTACGCTTTAAATTGGAGCTTAAAACGTGCAGTGAACTCTGAGGGAAAAAACGCTGAATTTTAATTAGAGCTGCGTAAATGGTAAACAATTGGGCTTCTTAAATAATTCAGTTTACATTCAATGTAACTGCTCACCAAAAGACGCATCGGAAAGAGCGATTCATTAATTAAGGTTTATTTTTACGATAAAAATTGAATTTGGTGTGGTGTGTATTAATTAACAAATCGCATTAATAAGTTTTGATCATTCGATGTTCTATATTGAAAAGAAACCTTCATTTACTGTCGTGCAAATTCAAATGCTTTTCTTAGTAAAAATTACAGTCGCTAATATTATAATTTAATTTACAAAATTACGTTTCATGTCATTTATTAACAAATTACGTTTTTGTTCAAATTCAAATTTATTATAACTAGCAGAACTGCTCGTCTTTAATTGGATTGAATTGTATATTTGATTAACTATAGCTTGAAAATCTTTACTAGAATAATCATTTTTCTCTTTTGTAGAAACGTACCAACATCATTTTAATGCTAAGGTTATAGTTCTTAACATCTTTTCAACGTTTTTATAACTTCTTCAACTTACTTTGGATGTATTTCACAAGTATTGCAACCCTTTGTATGACAAAATGAATAGAGATGACACTGAGATTATCATAATAGTCTATTTTAAGGTTTTTCGAAGGGAGAATTGTGAGTGTCCCTTTTTAAGTTTGGTTTCCTGCAAAATTGCTGCAAGTCAAATCCTATAAGCGACGAATCTACGGTGAATAGTCAAGTAACCATAGTTTCCTACTACATTTTTACATTGTGCTCCAAGCATGCGACATTTTTGAATTTTACCACTCTTAGGAAAACATGACCAAATTAATTTAGTAAGAAGTTCTTGAATAATTTTGGAAAGCGAATATATCTCCTTTTGAAAATTGTATTTAATGAATAGTGCACTAACAAAAGAACGTGTTTTAAATCGATAGTCTTCAGGACAGACAAAGAAAAATAATCGGTTAGCATTTTTTTTTTAAATTAACGATCAAAGTGTTACACCGAAACGGCAGTTTAAACCACGGATCAGGAATTGTGAATACGGTTTTTTCGAAAAACCGGGGATTATCGTTGATTCGCGAGTTAACTCGGATTTGTGAATGCGGCCGTAAGACTGGTCACTTTGACAACAATGTCACTTGTTTCAACAAACTTTCAATCTATACATCTTACAATGTACATACTTTCAAACGACATTTAAACCATGACAAACAACAATAATGAATTTTTAATACTTCAAAAGTCCTAGTTCAATCTTTTTCTAAAATTAATATTATATTCAATAAAGAAAATATTAGACGCACCAAGAAGAATTTGTCCGATTGCGATAAAAAAAAATGGTGGATGTGAAGAACATACATAGCAAAACAAACGATTAAAATTTCAGAAAAATTGAATGATTTATTTCAGAGTTTGACCTATTAAAAAGGGAGAAAGTCAATAAGGCGTAGCTCCGCCAGTGGTCTGGATACAAGCTGTCACCCGACGTGGCACATAGACTGAAAACGTTTACAGATGGTGTCCAGTGGAATTTCATGCCAAATTATCTGTAACTGTCAGGTTAAATGGTCAACATTGCGGGATGGTCGCAATCACTTTCCCATAACGTTCCAAATTTTCTCTATGGGAAAGAGATCAGGAGACCTAGCTGGCCAAGGAAGTGTTGGGATAACTTGGGAAGACAATTCATAGCAACACGTGCCGTGTGCGGCTGGGCATGAACTTTTTGAAAAGTAAGTCCGGGGTTGTCGCAAAAGGAACGGTAACACAACCGGTCCTAGAATGTCGTCTACGTACCGATGTACTGTAAGTGTGCCAGAAATGACTACAAAACGGGTCCGGTTATCAAAGGAGATGGCACCCCAGACTATAACGCCCAGTTGTAGGCATGTGTGGTAAACGATAATATGGACAGGATCCCCGCACTGCCCTGAACGTCTCGATACAACTCTGCGGTTGTCGTCAACACACAGTTGGAAACGGGACTCGTCACTAAAGATTATACGTCCCCGTCAGCACTGTCCCAATTTGATCGACCGAGACACCACTGTAATGCTTTCACATTCTTGATGCGTCTATATTTTCGTTATAGAGTGTATTTCAATATAGGCGAAGCTCCATTGAAAATGTGTGTGATTTACTCTATCTTGCAGTTTAAAATAGAATCCTTTAGGATGGAAAAATTTGAATTTATCTAAATAAGGATTTTTAAAATGAATATTTATTTAATTAACTAGGGGGCTCCGCCCCCTGCTCGCTGTCGCTCGTTAACCCCCGATGATTGCTGTGCAATCATATTTAGTTCGCTAAGCGAAACATACTTTTCAACAGTGAGGAGGGAGAGAGGATTTCTTCACAATCCATCCGCATTTGGATCGCTGCTGGATTGAGCCCGGACCTCTTGTACGCCGTTAGTTGAAGGTTCCCTTCCCTTCCTATTGCGATATTTATCCCATGCGCCCGAGTAACAGAAAATTACTTTTCTTTGCGAGATTAGAGGATCTGTATATAAGCCGACCTCCGTACGTTAGCTTTAGAAAACGTTCCAAAAATTATCGTCTTATACACGGAATTATACGGTAAATAAAAACAAAATGTTTTAAAAAAAGTCAAAAACAAAACATCTCAATTCCGCATAAAAAGGAAATTGTAAAATAAGTAACATATTCTTAAAATTTAGAGGAAATCTCATTATAATTTTAAATGTTTTAGCCGATCCGTGTTGTAACAGTACTTTTTAAGATTTTCATATTCGACTGTTGCTATGGAAACAGCGACAGAATTTGCCGGTTCTTTTAAAAACATTGCCAACTTTCTAGCGTGTACTCTCAAATTTTATGAATGAATAAATTAATTAAAAAATATAACTGTGTTTATCGTCTGCGCGTGCTCCAAATTCATCAGCTCGTTGAACTACAAGATTCGCTAACACGTGACTCTCTATCTACAAATCACAAAAAGAATAAACCTGAAAAAGACTGAATTTTTTTTTATAATAGAAAGAAAGATAACCACGGGAAAAAAAGCAAAATAAAACTGGAGTAATGTCGGTGAAAAAATAAGTTGGTACAACGATATTAATTCATGATTCATTGCTATCTCGCGTGTCCACAACAACTAAAAATATAACAAAACTAAATAATACAAAATTGATTATGAGTGAAAACAATCAGAAAAGAATTTTACTACATGAGGTCGAGTACATAATTTTTAGTTTCATTGAGCTTTCTGTATCTCAGCGCATTATGTTTATAATTCACACTTACAGTTTTCAGATAAAATCATTTAAATTCTTAAGACACGAATGACGTAATTGCCTAAAGGTTGCAGTTTTCCGTAAAACAAAGCATATTTTTAAACATGGAAAAGAGAAATAAGTTTTAAAGAGTTTAATCATTTTGCAAAAGAAACCCATGCCAAGGTGTTTTAAAGTACTTTGAATAAATTCGATCAGCTATCAGTTTTGATTTTATTCTCTTATTATCATATATCCCAAGTAATATGAATTAGATGTTAAATTGAGAAAAAATTTTGTTCGAAAAATAATTGCTTTTGAGCAATTGAAGTACCCAATTTAGCTCCCAGCTTCTCTAAAAATGCCACATTAGAATTGATTGACCGATTAACAGGGGGAAGTGGAGTCACTTCAAGAACCTAATCATAGATTTTGCAATTGGTAAATAATTTAAAATGTATAGATATATAGACATAATTTTTGCATATAGTGTGAACTTAAATTTATAAGGTAAAAACTTAAATTCATAGATAAAAACATTCAAGAATTAAATTAAATTGTATAATAAATTACAAGTCAAAATTCAATGATTTCAGGGTTTGAAATGAATGACATATTGTACCTTCGCAATGATTTGTCTTAGATAAGTCTACATTATTTTGTAATACATTTAATTCCATTAAAAATTCAAGCTGTTTGGTGGTTTGATAAGCACATAAGGAATATTTTATCTCTCTACAACGTAATACAGAGAGAGAAATATAACTTTTACTGTTAATTTTATTCGTAGAAAATTAAAATTTTCCTAAGTATTTCTTTTGCACACAAAAGAGTATCAAGAAAATGTTGGAAAATAAAAATTTACGTAATGCAACTGTTTCAAAACACTTTTCTGAAACGAGAGTAATTTAAAGCTTTGCGAAATGCCCAAATTATTCTCCTAGTTCTATAGGAGGAATTATAAAGGATAAAGAAGAATTATGCACTTAATGTAAAATGTTACAAATAATTGTGTGTTTTTTTGCTTACACAGGTTGCGTTGGTGATGTAAAAATTACTTCATAATAGGTAAATAAGTAAATGAGTAATGTAAATAATTACTTTATAAGAGGTTAATTATACTAGTTATCATTCGAAGAAATAAATTTTGAAATGTTAGGAATATTTTATATGTACAGTACACAATCATGTAATATACGAGTTCTTGTGACAAATATTCACTGAGATCTCTTGAAAATACAACCTTCTGTTCTTTAATAAAATGAATGTAATAGAAAAATATTTATGAGTAGCTGTTTGAAGCTTTTGAATCACATTTAATTTTGTGTTTCACTATAAAATTAGAGCAGCTTAATACAAATTTCTAATTGTAAATAATACATGAATAAATATATACATGTATGTTTTACAATCAAATTAAAATATGCAATATCACTTGTACACTTCAAACAACATTTAATATTTGAAGTAAAAAACGCTATTAGAAAATACACATAATTAAGATAAATCTATTTCATTATGTGTGCCTTTTTATTTCGATGGATTCATTGAAAGTCAACATTATCTTTGTACGTTATACAGTTTTATTGTATGCTATCCTCAATTTATCTTGATACATTTGACTCTAATTCACTGCCATTTCAAATATAGTAACATCTTATTCTCCTAAAACAAAACAAAAAATTGTTATCTATAACTCAATGTATAAAAATACGTAACTATATACCATTGGAGTCATAATTACTATTTGGATCTTTTATATCCAAAACCGCACTAATTGAATGCATTGAAATGATAACAATTTGGGCTCTTTGTTACTATCCTACAAAGTGATTCATATTGTTAAATTAAAAAAGTAATAATAACAATTGGAAACAAACAAGTTTCAATAAACAAAATTTCAATGACAAAGAACAAATACAAGGAATAATTTTTCTATTCAGCTCCATTTAAATTGCAACAATTGTTTCCACATATAAATGTGTTTTTATTCTTTAACATACTTCGAATTTTGCGAGTTCAGATATTGAAGCTCCGAAAAGGAACATTTGGAAGAAAAAACAGTTCTTTTGTAAATGATCACCGTATAAGTTACATTAGCAGAGATGGATTAAAATTAACTAATGATACCATTTATTATCCAGTTCAATGAGTGAAGAATCTGAATGGGTATCACAACCTTTGATATAATTAGTTTTTATACCATTATGGTGTTTTTTTTTTATCATGCGTAAGAAAAAGGTTTAGGGTTTATGTAAAGAAAAGGTTTTTTAAGGCATCTGGAAGCATTCTTTTAAGAACGAACATTTCACATATTTGTGTTGATAAGATGCCTGATACGAAAAGCAGGGGCATAAGATATTAATAATATATACTGAAATTACCACTATGACCGATATATACTATTGAAAACCGCTATATTAATATAAATATTTATTTTATTGTTCTAAGAGTTGCCAAAATGTTACTTAATTCATATTATTCCTTATTGTGTTTGCTTTTGAAAAAAAAATAATAAAGATTATTGGAATTCAGACATACTGCACTCAACAGCGGCTGTTATGATACAAATGCAACGATGAATAATTGTACCTGAAATATGCAATAAATAATCTGTTTTTATATCAACAGTAATACAAGTTTTACAATGCGTTTTTAAACATGTACGTTGACAAGGTAGCATTCAAAACACATACTTTTTTCAATAAAAAATAAGTATTCTTACATTTAAATTACTCTCAAATTTGCATTATTGCCATCTCTATTTCATTTATTTCCGTGTTCACACCACAATAAGTTTGCAAAATCAACACCATTAGTCGAGTCAAATTCGGGTTTGAGGTCGAAATCCTAAATAGGAAAATTCGACCATTAGAACAGTGCTAGGGTCCCTTAGAGTATCAATCAATATCCAATTGAGGGTTTTCCGGTAATTGTCAAAATTTTCAGCTATTTTGGATGACGTACTCTTGGCGCACAAAAACAATTATCATTAAACTCGAAGTTTTTAAGTTAGACTATTTCTTTTGTAAAATATTCGTTTTGGTTTTCATATACGTGCAAAAAAAAAAAAAGTTCAAGACTATAATTTTGGAATTTTTCGACATTAAAGGTAAAGGTACTGACTTTGGAACAGGATTGTGAACAATTTTTAATTCTATATACCAAAATAACGAAGCACGATTGCCATAGTATTATCCTTTTGAATACCACAAAGAAAATTCTTTAACGTCCAGTCTAGTATTTACCAGTATTTTTCAAACTTTGATCACTACTACGCCATTTTGTATTTAAGCTAGAGGTTTCAACTTCGAGCTTAAATCCAAGATGGTATGCATTGTTAAGTACGTGAAATGTTTTGCAAATTATTATTCTTAGGATCTTGAATGTGAGTGAAAAGATAAACGTCTTAATTCTAAATATTACTTTTGTTTGGTATTAAAAATTAAAAATATTACTTACACAGTAAAAAGCTATGTAATTCACATATTTATTGCACAAAATATCTGGGAGCAATAAAATATGTTCAGGTAACCTTCTCTGTCTTTAATTGTGCTTTGTATATATGGTGATAAGGGACAACCAAATTCTGACGCAGCTTACTAAAACATTTATCAGAAGATGCGACTAAAAGCAGAATAAGTTGTTATATCAACTTTTATAGTGATCCTTCCCATCTCAGCTGAAGCATATCATAACTCATTGCATGTGTATTTGCATGTACAATAGTGGATCAAGTATCACCGATGGACTGAGACTGGATATTCCCACCATGAATGACTTTCCTGTTCCAACAGTAAAAACAGTTGTGCAATAAACTAAAATTGATTGTGTTCAATTGTGAGGTCTCATTCAGCAGAAATTGTGAATAGAAAAAAAGAGTTATATTTATTTTCTATATGTGGTTAGTGTGCTGAGTATGGACGCATCACAATAGCCAATAGGCAATTGAAGACTGTGGTTCCTTCGCCGCCATTAAATTAACGGGCAGCTACCATTGAAAGGTATTTTGGAGACACCAGAGAGAATTAAATCAACTACTTGAGCAGGGGAAACGCACAAATAAAATATGGGCGAGTGGCAATGCATTCTGAACGAGTGATAGCCTATCGTTGGTTAAAATGATCTAATTGTAATGCTAAAAATTTCATGTAATTTTTGCATATCTATGAATAGAGATTGCTTTTCTTTATTCTATTGAGTTATTTTATAAATGTGTTCCAATTACTTTATGATTACAATTTGTAGTATTGTGTTATTTCGATTTATACCCCAAAGTTGTGAAATGAGAACGTGTGAACTCTATAATATTTCATTAATTGTAACCATGTATGCAAACCCTCTTGAAAATAAATTCTTCACAGAAGTCAACTATGTAAGGCAAAAAATTCGAGTGCAATATAATGTGATGTGTGTGGCCGAACGTTGTCTAGTTGAAAAATGGCTCCTGGGAGCCCTGTCATGAGTGGCATCACATGTGGCTGAAGGATGTCATGGACATACCGCTGGGCTGTCATTGTGCCATGGATCAATATTAGGGGTGACCGTGTATCTTGAGCAATGGCACCCCATACCATCACACCAGCTGAGGGAGCGGTGTGTCGCTGTAAAACGAAGGTAGGATTGAGGCGTTCACCACGGGGCCTCCACACACGAACACGATTGTCATCACTGCTCAAATTGAATCTAGATTCTAGACAACCTGCTTCCATTTTGTTGCAGTCCAATCCCGTCGTGCGCGACACCCCTCCAAACGGAGGCGTCGGTGGGTGGGTGTCATTGGCAGCACATGTAATGGGCGTCGCGTCAGTAATGGACCAGATGTCCTTCAGCCAGGCACATTGCGATGGTTCGGGAAGACACAGGGGGTCGTAGTGAAGGTGCTGCCGGTTTCTGGATAGCGGCCAATGAGGCAGTTGACTCTACGCGTGCGTTTCGTATGATGTGACGGTCTTCTCGACGACTCGTCTGTCGAGGGCGTCCTTAGCCTGGTCGCCGTGTAAATGACGTATCTTCTGTCCACTGGTCCCAACACCTCCTCACAGTAAAATCAGAACGGCCTACTTGACGAGCTACTCGCTGAGCTGACCACCCAGCTTCCATCATCCCGATGATTCTTCCCTTCTCGAACTCTGACAGCTGCTCATATTGTCTTCGATGGCGGCGTAACGGCATGTCTACCTCAGCGTTTCCTTTGCAAAAGATTAAATACACTCAAACAAGCTCTGTTTACCTGTTTTATACTCCAAGGAGAACGAAGTCAAACGCCCTCTAGAGGCATTACGCAATGCTGCACTTCTAATAATTTACATATCTGGCCGACTTGTACCTTCATGCCAAGATTTGTTACGATCCCAGAATTATTTCTTGGTGCGCAAATTTTTATGGCAATGAGTGTTTGCAAGAAAACAGACATCCCCAATAAAAACGGACTCAAATAGCACTTTGTTGCTGCGTAGACTCCTCAGTGTAACATAGTATAAAAAGCGAGCAATGATTATAAATACCTTAATGAACACATGCATAAGCTCCTTTAAGAGGTTACTCTTATCGCAGTTGCTACCTTCTGAAATTCCTACTGGAGAGGCAGGTCCATGTTTTAAGATAATGTTCTAGCCAGAGTCAATTTCGTAAGCTAAACAGTGTATTTCAGAGCAGATATCTACCAGAACAAATATAATATTTTTCTCATATGCATAATACTTAGTCTAACAAAGAAAATCCGGTCAATGCTAGATATTACTCTAAGGGCATCATGAAAACGAAAATCATTGCAAGATCCCAATGCGAAGAAACAGGAGTAAATTTAATATACGCACATTGTCCAGCTTCTGTTTCTCACCACTTTTTTTTCCCAAAATCATGTTTAATTAAAAAATAAAGTTGAATAAATTTCCTATAATTTGAATAATGGAAATGCATCAAAACAATCTCATGCATAATGGTTTCGTTAATGAAATATTTTAATCTACCTGAAAATTAGTAAACCAATTTCATTCTGATTTAAAATAAATTAAATCTAATTTTAAACTAATTTCTAAAAAATAACCTCGGACACTTTCAATCTCGTCCTCATAATATATATATTTCCCATATAAATACAATAAGTAGTGCAAGAGTAATCTTTAGCATAATGATGAAATCAGTATTGTAAAATGAAATTGTGTACTTTTAAATGGCTGTATCTCCCAATGTATAAAAGCACTTCCCGAACAATAACTTTAAAACTTACATTTTCTGGATAGTTACTGTTCTGGATAATTTATGGTCCACATTTCATTCATTTTCACTGCGTGAAATATTTTATGTAAAAGCAACTAAACTCATATTCATGTATAATAAATGTAAAAATTTTCAATTGTATGACAAATAGAACCAAATTCAACTGTACACTAAATCCAACTAAACTCAAATTTTTATGACAAATGAAACTAAACAACTACATGACCAATGCCAACCAAATCTATATGTATTAATAATTCAACCAAACTCAAATGTATGACAAATACGACCAAATAAAAAATGCATGAAAATAATAAACCTAACTGTATGAAAAATACAACTAAACTCAAAAATTTGACAAATAAAACTCTACTTAAATATACACTGCTGGCCACCGTAAATGCAACACCCTGAAGGAAGCATGCAAATAATATGAAATTTACAACATGAATTAGCGGAGGTGAGATATGCAAATGATTAGAATTTCAGTGCAGACGCACATCACGCGCGCCTGTGGCGCCACTTCAAAACGCTATTTAAGGCTTGGAGATTTCGACGATTTCAAGTACGGCAATTGTGTTTTTCTTGTGGTTTTTTCAAAAAAACGATCAATTATGCCTCGTAGAAAACAGCTATCCTCTTTTGATCAAGTATCCGAGTTCGACAGAGGTAGGATAGTGGCCTACCGAGATTGTGGATTATCTTTCAGGGAAATCGGTAGTCGTGTTGGACGAAACCAAACAACTGTAATTCGGATATGTGATCGTTGGAAGAAGGAGGGTGTGACGGACCGACGTGTTCAATCGCATCCACCTCAGTGCACCACTTCAAGTGATGACAGGCATACTGTGCTTATTGCAGTGACGGATCGCTCAGCCACATCACGAACCATAGCACAGCACATTCTGTCTGTAACGCATCATCCAGTGTCTGCGCGTACCATTCGACGCCGTTTACATCAGAGTGGTCTGTCCGCAAGACGTCCATTGCTTCGTCTACCCTTGACACAGAACCACAGACGTCTCCGCCGCCAATGGTGCGATGAAAGAAGGATGTGGACGTCAGAATGGAATGAAATTGTCTTTACTGACGAGTCACGCTTCTGTCTGCAACACCACGATGGTCGGATTCGAGTCTGGAGACACGGTGGAGAGAGGATGCGGAACAGCTGCGTTATGTACCGCTACACTGGTCTTGCACCGGGTATTGTGGTATGGGGCGGTATTGGATATCACTCTCGCACTCCTCTAGTACGCATTGCCGGTACTTTAAACAGCCAGCGCTACATCTCCGAGGTGTTGGAGCCAGTTGTCCTTCCTTACCTTCAGGGCTTGCCCACAGCCATATTTCAACAGGATAATGCGCGACCACACGTGGCACGCATTGTCCAAGGGTTCTTCGTTAATCGCCAGATTGAATTGCATCCCTGGCCAGCTCGCTCTCCGGATCTTTCGCCGATAGAAAACATGTGGTCCATTGTTGTTTAACGATTGACCCTGATTACATCCCCAGCAGCCAGACCAGATCAACTTTGGCAACGTGTGGAAGCTGCTTGGTCTGCTGTACCCCAAGAACATATCCAAAGTCTTTGAGTCAATGCCGAGGCGTGTGGCAGCGGTGATCTCCAACAATGGCGGCTACTCTGGCTACTGATTTTGGCAGGAAGCACACTTCACAGAAGTCTATAAATTTAATCATTTGATACTTGGTCTACATGTTATGTACAAAATAAATTTTGTTGTGATATCTCTTGTCTTTCTTGGTGTTGCTATTTGGGTGGCCAGAGCAGTGTATATTACAAACGTAACTAAATTCAACTTTATAACTAATTCAACTAATTTCAGATGAATGACAAATTCAACAAAATTCAACTTTATAACAAATTCAACCAAACTAAAATGTATCAACTAATTTCAGATGTATGACAAATTCAACAAAATTCAACTTTATAAAAAATTCAACCAAACTAAAATGTATGCAACTAAATTCAAATATGTATGAAAAATGCAACTATACTCGACTATTGCAAAATTGCAACGAAACTCAAATGTATGACAAATGAAACAAGACAGACTCAAATATATGTGCCAAAAGTAACTAAACTCAGATATATGACGAACGTAACTATACTCATATTTATAACTAATGCAACTAAACTCAAATGTATGACAAATCCAATCAAACTCAGATAAATGACAAACGCAACTAAACTCAAATGTATGGTTAATATGCATACTATTCCAAACTATTACATAGGCTGTTCGCACATTTTTTAGACGATTTTGGTTAGCGGTAATGAAAAATCGTTTCCTGCAAAAGAAATAATTGCAGTTGTACTATGTTTTTAAAAGTCAAAATTATCGCCTGCGACTTGAGAGATTTGTTTTTATTCAAAATGGCGTTTTTAACGAAGCAGTGGTTCGAAGGCTATATTTATGCTCTTTCCGAAGAGAAATATTCATATTCCGTTATCCAAAAACGATGTGTGAGTCATGGTTTTGTGATATCTAAAGCGTCGATAGGTAATATCGTCAACAAGAAAGAGAAAAAACGTCAAATTGGAGCCTCAAGTGGGACAAAAATTCCAAACAAGTATCCAAGGAAGAAATGGACATCTTTGACTATTGCAAAGGTACGTTGTTTAATGTTAAAAAAAATCCCCCTTTTCAAAGGACAGTTGCAAAATCATTAAAAATGTTTGGTGTCCACTGTAAACAAAATGATTAACGTTGATTTAAATCTTAAGAAAGCGAAAAAACGCAATGTGCATCGTCTTTCTCCAAAGCATATCGCTGAACGCAGGACACGCTGCCGAATTCTATATGAGAAAAACTTATCCAAAGAAAAATGGAAAAAAATGTCACAATTGATTAATCATGGATGTATTTAAATGATTGCAGTCATAAAAGATCCATTTATTATCTAAAAGGGGAGAAAAAATTTAAGTACATGGTTCACAGAATCGAAAGAAAGTTTTTCTAAGGGATACATGAATGTTGCTGGTTTTTCATATAATGGCAAGTTAAAAATAAAGAGATTGGAAAAACATGTCGAGATTAACTCCAAATACTATCAGGAACATATTTTATCGCCAATTTTTCTGAATGAAATACCATCGTTTTATCCAAAGTCTCATCAATCTGTCAATCCATCAAGACAAAGCTAGCAGTCACACATCAATATCCACTGTAAATTTCCTAATAGAAATGGAACAAAAAACCGATATCAAGGCCATACCCTTCACTGATATCCCTACTAAATCTCTCGAAGTATCACCTATGGTTTTTTGTGCTTTCGGACTTTTAAAATCTGCATTTTTCCAAACGTCGTCCCACAACCCTTACATGACTCTGGAAAGCTGTTCAGGAGGAATGGGATAGAATACCACTTCTGACACTTCAAAGGGCATTATTATCCTGGAAATTACGGTGTCGAAAGATAGTTCAGATTAAGGGCTATCAAATAGAACATTTAAAACACAATAATTTTATGTAATTTAGTTGTGTGAATACAGTATATATTGTCTAAAAAATGTGTGAACAGCCTCTCTTATAAAGAGGTTAACACAAGTAACCCCAACAAATTCTTTCTAAAGTATCCGGAAAGTAATTGAACCTAGTCAGTTTCAAAAATGAGCAAAACATTTTAAAACACCCCCCAGGCAGACAGCTCCCAACGCGCAAGTAACACCTCTCCACTCTGCATTAATACTCACAGCGCAACAAAGTGAATCGACTCACCTCCAGGGATTACCCCCCGGACGCCCGAAGAAAACACTCGCGAAAGCACCAACAGGAAGTAACTTAATGCACACTGCGCCCGACTCCTCGTAATGCTTCCCTTTCTCTAGGAAGAGTGGCTGGAATTTCGCACTTGCTCCGAATCATTAGTTTTCCAACAACCCCGGCAGGATAAAAACCATTCTTTAAAGCGACGCTCATAAGTAATTCAATTTCCTGCACATTTCATAATCCCGTTAGGAAATTTGCGCGCCGAGGAGGGAAGCTTAAGACTCTTTCTTGGCGGATTTTCTGAAAAGGATGCGGGAGAGAGTGACGACCTTAATGAAGAAGTTAGTTTGGGTATTTCTTCTTCCGCAAAAGGCAGCGGGTGAAGATGAATGGACTGTTAATAATCTCTTAATCCTAAATTAGATACTTTGCTAAATTGCTAAGCAAAATAGAGTGCACGCCGAATGAGCGATGGATTATTGTGGTTGAAACCGCTTGCGTTCAATAACGAGTATAGTGATGTATTTGATATGCAAGGACGGTTTTCAACTTCAAAGTTTTGGCAGAAACCATTTTGCTAAATATTAAATGTGTTGTATTCCGAAAGGAGATTTTCTGCACGTATAAGTGTCTTGATATAATGTAAGTTACTTAGTTTTTTCCGAGGGGATATGTTACTGTATCCAGTTGACTGGTAAACAATCTTCATTAGTTTATTTACAAGTTGTTTCGACGAGTTATATCGTTTATCAATATCTAACCAGTTTTTCAATTCTCGACGAGATAACTCGTCATCAATGTATCGCCTTTCTTATGATGACCCGATCAATATTTGGTCAGTATTCTTTTAATGACACGGGATAATCACTAGGATAGTTAAAACTTCTAGACATACTAAATCTTGATCTTGGCATGTCCTTATCTGAACGTAAAGGTTTTGGTGAAAATGTGTAATTAGTACTTTTTCGCACAGTCATACAAATAAACTTCGGCGCCAATTGGCTTATTTTATGGAGCTGTTTGGGGAGGTAGGTATTTTAAATAACGTTCTACTGGATCACCACAACGGGTTTTTGACAACAGTTGGAATAAATTCCGAACAGAAAGATCCGAGGACAACACCACGCAATTTTGAGTCACGGTCATATGACGAGGCAAAACCAGAGGTGGCACCCGACTTTCAAACTTCCACACCAACCCAACGCGAGGTTATCTAAGGTGCACCAGCTACCTCTACACCACACGCTTACAAATATCCATGCACTGTCCCAGATTCGAACCAAGAACAATAAGATCTAGAGGCTAACACCTTAACCATCAGACTCGTTAGACGGCGCGCTGTTGGGGAGAACGCGCCCTTTTTCGGGAATTTTTTTCCCTTTTCGGTAACAAAATCATGTCAATTTCAATAATTTTATGATATATATATATATATATATATATGCAAGACGTAATAGCGGAACTGAAAGGAACCTTAGAAAACGTGCATTCTTGAATAGAGGTGCTCTCATTTTGTTTAAGGAATATGAAGACCGTAGAAATACTGTAATGATATTGAAGAATACGATATTGGTTCTTTGACGGATGTTTGTAATCTTTGTGTTATGCACTTCTGGGAAAGAGGAAAAAATACTTCCGGTAGATTTACAAAATGCCGTCATGATGGCAAAGTTCGATTGCCAAACTTTTCGAACATTCCAGATTTGCTGAAACTTTTATTGTGTGATGATTCTATTGAAGCAAAAAACTATCGGCAGCATATCAGGGGTAAAATGCCTCCTTGGCTTTTGCATCAATGGGTGCATAAGTAAAACCATCTCCTGGCAATGGACCATACTGTTTTCGAATTCATGGTCAAATTTATGACTTAGTTTCCCCATTGTACGGAAATGACCAAGACAAAGTTGGGTATGGTGAGTTGTATAGTTTTGATTCGAGTGAAGGAACTGATAAGCGAATGAACAATAATAGTGGTTGTATGCGCAGTGTGATGGCAGAGTTAGATAACGTATTGTTAAAAATAAATCCGTTTGTAAATTCCTATCTACAAATGCATAATTTATTTATTTCAAACCCTGCTACTGATGTAAAATTAATATTTATGGAAGATCCAAACACCGACTTAAGGAGGTATAATGCTCCAACTTCGCGGACAGAAGTGGCTGCTATATTTGTGCGTGATAACGGAGAGCCACCATCAAATCGGGATGTATGCATATATCCCATTGGCGATAGTTGTAAAAGAATTTCGCCAATGAATCAATGTGCAGATCCCATGGTATATCCTCTTCTATTCCCTCGAGGAGAATGTGGTTGGTATGCTGGCATGGATCATGAAGAAGAACGGCGTACTGCAAAACGATTTCGACTGATTCAATTGCAGTATTATTCCTTCAGATTTGCTGTACGAGATGAGTTCAGTATTATAAATAATAGCGGAAAACTATTTTAACAGTATATTGTTGATGCGTATGTAAAACTGGAAAGATCCCGCCTCAACTATTTACGTTTTAATCACAAAAATTTAAGAATTTAACTGTATCAAGGACTTTTAGATGCACTACAAAGTGAAGCTCAAAGCAACAACTTAAGGATGGGAAAGTTAATTATACTACCATCAACTTTTCAAGGTATTCCCCGCTGCCATGCAGCAAAATTACCAGGATGCAATGGCAATTGTTCGGAAATTCGGAAGACCAGATCTGTTTCTTACATTTACATGTAACCCGGCATAACCTGAAAATTTAAATGCTTTGCAAGGTTGTCAACGTCCAGAAAATCGACCCGGTATTGTTGTTCAAGATTTCAAAATGAAATTGTCTGAACTTCTGGGTGATATTTTGAAGAAAAATATATTTGGAGTTGTGGTTGCATATATTTATGTGATTGAATTTCAGAAACGTGGGTTGCCTCATGCGCACATGTTATTGACTTTGGATTCGACTTCCGAAATTCGAACCAAATATGATATTGATAAATTTGTTTCAGCCGAATTGCCAGACCAAAACATAAATCCCAAACTGTTTGATATTATTTCGAAATGTATGATACATGGGCCCTGGGGAGCATTAAATCAAAACTGGCCTTGCATGAAAGAAGATTCATGCAGCAAAAACTTTCCAAAAGAGCTCAAAGAGAAAACACAGGAAAATGTTGATGGTTACCCTGTTTATAGAAGGCAATCAATCGAATCTGTAAAAATTGGAAAAAAACCCATTGACAGTCGTTGGGTTGTGCCCTACAACCTTTGGGTATGAAAAAAATGTAATGCTCATATCAATGTTGAAATATGTGCATCTGTAAAAAGTGTTAAGACCTGTATAAATATGTATATAAAGGCCATGATGCAGCTTATATTAAGCTTCAGGTTGAGAATGGTGCTGTAGATCATGATGAGATACTTTCTTTGATGGTCGCTATGTCAGTGCTCCTGAAGCAATGTGACGATTGAACGAGTTTCAGATGTCAGAGAAGTCTCATTCAGTTTTGCGATTGGCTGTTCATTTGCCTAATAAGTAACACATTTCTTATCACAGTGGCCAAGAAACTGAAGCTGTTGCTCGAGCATCCCGACATCACATCACTTTAACTGCATGGTTTGAGCTCAACAAAACGGATGATGAAGCTCACGCCCGCTATTATTCAGACATGCCCCAATGTTATGTTTATGACAAAAATGCTACAAAATAAAAAAAAGGCGGCAACGAGGAGGTCAACAAATAATAGGGCGTATGCCAGTCGTTAATATACAAGACATCGAAAGACAGTATTTAAGAATGTTACTTTTACGTAAATCAGGAGCTGTCAGTTTTGACGATCTAAAAACTGTCAATGAAATTGTTTTTAGCAGTTTTCAGCAAACATACAGAGAGTTTGGTTTTCTGGAAGGAGACAATCACTGGCACCATACGTTAACTGAAGCAGGACATATACAAAGGCCATATCGCTTACGAATGCTTTTTACTGTGATTTGTGGGTCTGGAGAAGTGTGACATTCCAGCATATTGGACGCAGCATCGAGTTGTTTGTTCTTTGTGGAGATTTTACATTACGGTATTCGGAAGAAACTGCGGTGCAGTATTCCCTTGCTGAAATCAGTGAATTGTTAAGAACTTACGGGTTAAGTTTAACTAAAGTAAAACTTCCTGAAGTTAAGTTGCCGGATGTTGGATCAGGTTTACTAGCCTGGGATATTGTACAAGGGCAAAACCAAAGGCCAAGTCAGCAGTGAAAAGCTCAACACAGAGCAGTGAACTGTGGTGGAAAAAATTTTAACTGCAATTTATGAAAACGAGACGCCAAAACTCTTCTTTTTGGATGGACCTGCAGGCACAGGTAAAACGTTTGTATACTCAACCTTATTGCACCTAATCCGGGGAAAAGGAGATCAAGTAACTCCTGTTGCTCACTCTGTTTTCAAGATACCTCTGATGTTAATGCTACCTCAACATGTATTTGAAACCTTATTCACCTGAATCAAAGTTATTTATGGATACAAAATTAATTCTGTGGAATGAAGCACCAATGACTCATTTTCATGCATTTATACTGTAGATATATTTTTGCAATATTTAATGAGTTGTTCTCAGCCATTTGGTGGAAAGGTTGTGTTGTTAGGTGGAGATTTCCGTCAAGTTCTGCCAGTGATTCCTAGAGGTTCACGTTCTTTGACGACCGCCAGCTGCCTGAAAAAACATCCTCCTTGGGCTAACTTTCAGATTTTGTACCTTTTCGAAAATATGCGTGCTCTAGCAACTGAAAGAGAATTTGCTAAGTGGTTCTTAGATATAGGTGAATCTAAAGATGGCTAAATTGTAAAATTACCACTAATTTGTTATTCACCTCTGCAAGATCCAATTAAATAACTTTATGGGGACATTGATTTCACTACTGTAACATCAAACGAACTTAAAGCGTCAACAATTACATTTCAATAAGACGTTTGCACTACAACTTTCGACAACATACGCAATGATAAAGTGTCTGGATGGCTCAAGTTCTGGGGAAATCAACACACAAAGAACATGCTGCGTATTCGCAGTACTGTACTCCAAAGTTCTAAAGCAGTACTGTATTACACCAAATTGATACTAAACATTTTTAGGAATATCATATTTTGTAAACAATCACTTCTGCTAGGACACATGTCTTCATTGATGCGAGCGAAGCGTGCAAGGTTCGCACAGCGAACCAATGAGGATTGCACAGTAATCCTCCGGAGGCTGGTGAGCGTCAGCGAGCAGAGGATATACCCCAAGTATATATATATATATATATATATATATATATATATATATATATATATATATATATATTCAATAATGGATATATATATAGCATACTCGACCCCATCATACCAAGCTACCTGTACCGTGGCGAGACTTGTAGCGATGTTAGCGCCACAGAGTCCTAAAGGCGGAACGATGCCGCAACAGGCAGAGCAGAACAGTGTAGAGGAGAAAAAGAGCGAAGTCACCAGCTGCGAAACTCTCATTGTCATGTTCGTTCAATGTTTCTTTCAGTTAGGATTAAGAGCCTAAAACTGTATACTCAATCATAGAATATATTGTCATTGTTTTGAATCTGATTTATTCTTGTTTTCATCCATCCACACCCTATATATATATATATATATATATATATATATATATATATATATATATATATATATATATCCACATAATCCTTCAATAATGGACCGGACGCCAGCGAATTTGCATAAAACTTGCATACTTGTTTGGAGGTGTTTTTTGTGGTACGTCCAGGGACCTATGCATGTTGTTTCTGGTAAATTGAACGCCAATGGTTCAGTGAACATTTTGGACTATCAAGTTCTTCCTACGCTCTGACAATTTGATGGAATGAACGAATGTTACTTTCAGGACGACAACGCTCCATGTCATATTGCAGCCTCTGTCAAGCAATGGTATCAACATATGAATGTAAAACGTCTTCCCTGGCCTTCTCAGAGTCCCAATCTAAGTCCCGTAGAACATTTATGGGACGAGTTATAGCGCCGCTTACGGACTAGGGAACCAAGTCGGAAATCTACAGCTGATCTGGCGACATTCTTGCAGCAGGAATGGATACAAATACTCATAGCTGTGCATAGAAACCTTGTTGAAAGTATGACCAGAAGGGTTTCTAGTTTAATTGCAGCACGTGGGGGACCATTCCTCCATTAAAGCATGTATTTTCCCCTATACCATGACATCTTGCTGTCCAGTCCATTGACAGAATTCAACAGACGTTAAGTCGTGACACCATAAAGAAATGAGTCTATCCAGCCATAGAAGTAATGTACAAAGGGGCTGGTAAACTTTAAATCTTTCGTGGTCCAAAATTTTCTCTGATTGGCGTTTAGTACAAGTTTGTAGAGTTGGGTGTCGGAGCTTCGGTGTTGCATCATCTGACCGTGGTTCAAAATTACCTGGTGTTGTCCTCGGATCTTTCCCTTAGGGGATGGATCCCTAACCGTCGTCACTAGCCCGCTGTGTTGCTCTAGTACGACATTAATGAAAATTACCTTATCTTTATTTTATTAGATGGTTATACGAACAATATTTCCGTCTTGAATAATATTTCTTTCTTGAAGAATATTTCTTTCTCGAAGAATATTTATTTCTTGAAGAATATTTCTTTCTCGAAGAATATTTCTTTATCGAAGAATATTTCTTTCTCGGAGAATATGTCTTTCACGAAGAATATTTCTTTCTTGAAGTATATTTTTTTATTGAAGTATATTTCTTTCTTGAAGTATGTTTCTTTCTTGAAGAAATAGTATTGTCGCTTGTTAATCTCTAGTTAAATCTCCAATCACGAAATGTATTGCACTGACAGAGGAATAAGCTAAAACGGCACTAAAAAACAAAAAGCTGGTACGAAAACATAGCGCCAAGAAATAGGCATAAATGAACCAAATTGGCTCCGAAGGTTATTGGTATGACTATAACAAAAAAGTACTATTTAATTTTAACCGTTTTTCACTTTACATCTGTATTTGTTTTACGACAGCTAATTACTCAACTTATACTTTTGCAACTCAGTAGTTTCAATAGTTTAACGTAAATACTGGAATTTTAATAACTTAACTAGTTATATAACTAGTTAGTAACACTTGGTATGCGCGAACATAGAAACCACTAGAAGTCAATAAGTATTCAAATACTGCAAAACAAATATCTAAAGTTCCTGCAATACACATGCGGTACAGCTCCAAACTTAAAATCGTTACTACAGTGCAGAGGCAAACAACTGAACTGGAATGCAATCGTAGTAATTAGAAATCTAAGTGATCAAACAGTTCAGCTGTGACACCAATCTTGCATCCATGTCCGAGTAGCATATTTAACTGTATAAATACTACATCACATGCACATGCACCACCGGCAAACATTCCGTCATCTGTACCTATATAATTATATTCGTATTATAACAAGGCAGCGATGAAGATTAAACTTCCACACATTTAGCATGAAATATCCCGACTAGATGAATCAGACGTCGACGGTAACCTTTAATTGAAAATTAGCATATCATAGTACTTGTATATCAGTTAAATGATTCAAATAAAAAATGCTTAGTTATTTTACTATAAATCACTTAATCAGCGTAACTAAGTATTTTTCTTAACCCTCTTGGTGGTGGTCGAACGAGTTATCTCGTCTTTAGCAAAGCTAACCAGATCTTGATGGTCGACAGTTCTCGTCATCAAATCTTGTGGTCAGATGAACGAGGGCCGACCATTCAGTCTGGTGGTTAGGGTAATTGGTAATTTTAGTTAACGTCGTACTAGAGCAACACAAAGGGCTATTGACGACGGTCCGGGATCAGTCCCTTAAGTGAAAGATTCGAGGACAACACTTCGTAATTTTGAACCACGGTCAGATGACGAAGCAACACCTGAGCTGGCACCCTACTCTCTAAACTTCCACACTAACCCAACGTGAGGACTTTCAGCCCCGACAGACTAAAGGTGCACCAGACGCCTCTACACAATACGCTTACAAACATCCATGCCCAGACCCGGATTCGAACCAGGAACCTTCCGATCTAGAGGCTAACACCTTAACCACTATACCAGTTGATCGGCTGGTGGTGGGTAAGGTGTTAGCCTCTTTATCCGAAGGTTCTTAGTTCGAGGTAAGGTAAGGTAATTTTAGTTAACGTCGTACTAGAGCAACACAACGGGCTATTGACGACGGTCCGGGATCAGTCCCTTAAGGGAAAGATCTGAGGACAACACCTCGTAATTTTGAACCACGGTCAGATGACGAAGCAACACCTGAGCTGGCACCCCACTCTCTAAACTCCCACACCAACCTGATCAACTGGTGGTGGTTAAGGTGTTAGCCTCTTTATCCGAAGGTTCTTAGTTCGAATCCGGGTCAGTGCATGGATGTTTGTAAGCGTATAGTGCAGAGGCGGTTGGTGTACCTTAAATTTGTCGTGGCCAAAAGTCCTCACGTTGGGTTGGTGTGGAAGTTTGGAGAGTGGGCAATCGTCATCTGACCATGGATCAAAATTACTTGTTGTCCTCGGATAATTCTCTTAGGGTATTAATCTCGGACCGTCTTTAATAGCCGTTCTGTTGCTTTAGTACGACGTTAAATAAATATTACCTATTACCTTGATGAACGAGGTGTTCTTCACTCGGCAAAATCACTTGGGAAGTTAAATAAATAACTTAATATATTATAGTCAAATAATTATACGCGTGTCTGTCCTTTTGAGAGGGCGCCGACCAACCGGTATAGTGGTTAAGGTGTTAGCCTCTAGATCGGAAGGTTAGCCCGTTGTGTTGCTCTAGCACGACGTTAACTAAAAATTACCAATTACTAGATCGGAAGGTTCCTGGTTCGAATCCGGATCCGGGCATGGATGGTCCAAAGGATGGGTCGTGGTCCAAAGTCCTCACGTTGGGTTGGCGTGGAAGTTTGGAGAGTGGGGTGCCAGCACAGGTGTTGCTTCGTCATCTGACCGTGGTTCAAAATTACGAGGTGTGGTCCTCGGATCTTTCCCTTAAGGGACTGATCCCGGACCGTCGTCAATAGCCCGTTATGTAGCTCTAGTACGACGTTAACTAAAAATTACCAATTACCTTTTGAGAGGGCTGTGGTTGCCCGGTTGAAAAAAGTAACGGATTAGCAACCAGAGGGTTGCGAGTTCGAATCCAACCGAAGACCGTCGTGTGCAGAAGAGGGATTTGTGTGAACTCAATTGTCCTCACGTTGGCATGGTGTGAAATTTTTGTGAGTGGGATACCAGATCTTGTGCTGTTGTATCATCTAACCGTAGTTAAAAATTACGTGGTTTTCTCGAATCTTTAACTGCGAGTTTGATCAAGGACCAATGTCAGTAACACGTCGTTTTACTGCAATATGACGTAAATTAAAATACCTACCTACCTGTCTTTTTTATTGTTTCTATTTTATGGCTCTGTTAAAATGTTTGGTATTAATTACCCTTTAATGCTACCATAACGGTGGGGTGCCAGCTCAGGTGTTACTTCGTCATCTGACCGTGGTTCAAAATTACGAGGTGCTGTAATCGTTTCTTTCATTTAAGAGACTGAGCCCGGACCGTCGTCAATTGCCCGTTGTGGTGCTCTAGTATGACGTTAACTAAAATTACCATTAATATTTTCATTACGCTACCATAACCACGTTTAATTATCAATAATGCACAGCCAACCAACCGGTATAGTTAAGGTGTTAGCCTCTAGATCGGAAGGTTCCTGGTTCGAATTCGGGTCCGGGCATGGATTTTGTAAGCGTATGGTGTAGAGGCGGCTGGTGCACCTTAAATCTGTCGTGGCCGAAAGTCCTCACGTTGGGTTGGTGTGGAAGTTTGGAGAGTGGGGTGCCAGCTCAGGTGTTGCTTCGTCATCTGACCGTGGTTCAAAATTACGAGGTGTTGTCCTCGAATCTTTCCCTTAAGGGACTGATCCCGGACCGTCGTCAATAGCCCGTTGAGTTGCTCTAGTACGACGTTAACTAAAATTACCATTACCATTACCAATAATGCACAATAATTCCACGTATGAATTAAATATTCATAAATATGTTGTTATACTGTCAGTAATTTTTCATCAGATTATAATTTTCGTTTCCAGCAACATATTCGTCATCTGACCGCCGTTCAAAATGACGCGGTGTTGTTCTCGAATCTTTCCCTTAGGGGATTGATCCCGGATCGTCGTAAATAGCCTTTTGTGTTGCTCCAGTAGGACGTTTATTAAAATACATACTTTCTTGCCAACAAAGTATATGCTGCGCAAATCGGCTTTCTGAGTTATTTAATAAACGAATGTTGATTAAGCCATTATTTCAGTGTGGGTAAAGTATTTTACGTGTATAGGTTCAACTAAAAGGTAACACCTAGTACAGATATGTGTAATTAAGAATAAATAGTAACATAATTTCTTTTTTCATTCCTCTCTGCGGAGGGGTGGGGGTGGTCGAACACTCTAGGTTTTACCAATTTTACTCACAAAGATTACGTGTTTGTTATTTAAAATTCATTTTAATTTTAACTGAGTTTTTTTTTTAAACAATACGAGCTGATTTATTAAATTACTAAAGAAAATAAAAAGGAACGATCTGAATTTACAGTCACCCAAATATTGGCATTATGATAGTTAATTCAGTACTCACACAACTGTTCGTAGATCTGTGAAAGAACAAAAATTAATTTATTTGATTTTATGAAATGCGTTTGATTTAATTAAATCTGTCAGTGGTTTTAAGACAACCTTTGAAACATTTCAAGTGTTACGACGGGATAAATTTACTAAAATGTTCAGCATTTAATATGTTAAAGTAATGATATTTTTTCTATTCTAAAATATGCTTTGTTTAAATAAATCTCCGTTGTTTACCCTTCCCTTAAAGAGGTAGATATTAGGGCAAATGATCTGTAGAGCAATTTTAGATAGGAAATTCAATTATATTATATATTTATCCCATTATGTATATTATTTTACGTTTCGCTTAATGCAGTAGATTACTTACATTTCCAATTTATTATACTTACGTCTAACATGTGTATCTTAACTTTTGGAATAGCAAACAACCTAAAATTGAAAACGGTTTTGGTTAAATTAAGTTATGATCACATTTACTCCCTTCTTGAATATTCTTCTAACATAAAACTTGTCACTCTAAAATCAATTACGCTCTTTAAATCTGTAATTACAGCAGACTTTAAATAAAATATGCAATGTATAAATAAGTATATACCTGTATAATATACCGTGTTTGCCATAGTTTAATTCTGTGATTACTTTTGGATAGATGGTTGTTTTATCTTTATATCTTAATTTACCACAAACACTTACGAGAGATAGTTTGAATAGTTTGAGTTTCCTATAATGTCACCGAATGGCTTAGGCTGGGACGGTCGTAACTACTTAAATATCCGTAATGCCAGCCGACCAACCAATATAGTGGTTAAAATGTCAGCCTCTGGATCGGAAGGTTCCTGGTTCGAATCAGGGTATGGATATTTTGTAAGCGTATGGTGTAGAGGCGGTTGGTGCACCTTCAATCTGTCGTGGCCTAAAATGCTCACATTGGGTTAGTGGAAGTTTGGAGAGTGGGGTGCCAGTTTTCAGATGTTGCATCGTAATCTGACCGTGGTTCAAAATTACGAGACGATAAAACGAATGTCATGGGCTGGAACTGTGGTAACTAGTTGAATATCCGTAATGCCAGTAGACCAACTAGTACAATGGTTCAGATGTTAGCCTCTGGATCGGAAGGTTCCTGGTTCGAATCATGGTCAGACATGGATATTTTGTAAGCGTATGGTGTAGAGGCGATTGGTGCACCTTCAATCTGTCGTGGCCTAAAATGCTCACATTGGGTTAGTGGAAGTTTGGAGAGTGGGGTGCCAGTTTTCAGATGTTGCCTCGTAATCTGACCGTGGTTCAAAATTACGAGACGATAAAACGAATGTCATGGGCTGGAACTGTGGTAACTAGTTGAATATCCGTAATGCCAGTAGACCAACCAGTACAATGGTTCAGATGTTAGCCTCTGGATCGGAAGGTTCCTGGTTTGAATCAGGGTATGGATGTTTGTAAGAGTATGGTGTAGAGGCGGTTGGTGCACCTTAAAATATGCCATGGCCAAAAGTCCCCACGTTGGGTTGGTGTTGAAGTTTGGAGAGTGGGGTGCCTGCTCAGATGTTGCCTCGTCGTCTGACCGCGGTTCAAAATTACGTGGCGATACACCGAATGGCTTAGGCTAGGACAGTAGTAACTAGTTGGATATACGTAATGCCAGAGGTGATGTGATGCGAGGAAAGTTATCCTGTTTACAGGGACTATTACTTTCATCATAATAGAATTCGCAATCGCAACCATGCGGTTGCTAATCCGATGTTCGTCCAACCGGGCCCCCATAGGTGTAAGGGATGCTTCCTTTGGGATTTTATGGCAGAAGGGTCATATTTCTCCATTCTGTGCCACACACAGGACATACATATCAAGGAATAGACACACACAATTAAATCTTTTACTTTAACAGAATAGCGAAATGCACTTAGGGAGGAATGCATCTGACAGGAACTGTTGATAAGCAGCCTACAACTCGAAGATTTCTTACTCACTGGACATAGCCACGATGATACCATATAGGTGTAGAATTGTGAGGCTACTGTTCACAGCTTCCCACGAACACCAAATTATATTAACTGTGCATTGTGTTTCGTTCAGTGCGATGGCCGCGTTGGTTCAAGTAATATGTTTCACCGTTAGATAAATGGACAAATGCACAATAATAATTTTTACGAAGACAGAAAAGAGGAATACACCCATAGTAAATATGGGAATCGAATTTGAGACACCGAAAGTTCGCTGAAAGTACGCGAACGCACTGATCCACATGACCACAGCTGTGTTTCCTCATACATCCAGTAATGTTGGCATGGAACTGGCCGATATAAAACTGTGTGTGCACGGCGCGAACTGAACGAAAATTTCAGCTTTGAGAAAAGCACGGCAAGATAAGTAGGTATTTATATAACTACACATTGGAGCAACACAATGGGCAATTGGCGACGGTCTGGGATCAACCCCAGAAGGGAAAGTACCGAGGATACCACCCCGTAATTTTAAAACACGGTCAAATGTCGAGGTCACCCTTGAGCGGACGCCCCTTTCTCCAAACTTCCACACCACACCAACTTGAGGACATTTGAAGCTATGACAATGTGCATAAGCCCAATCTGTTACTTTTTCAATTGCGCTACCTTGGCCCAAACGCACTACAAATATTTTAGGTTAGGTTAATCGCCCTACTTCCAAGTTTTCGCCACATGAGTATACTTTTAAAAGGAACGTTAGAAATTAATGTTGAAATTTGTCTTTCTCACAATACTTTATCTGGTCTCCAGAATAAAATGTACCCTTAGTAAAAGACTCGCCAATATATTGAACGACTTTTCATGTCAACATGTAAATAACCGATTCAAACATATAAAAAGTTGGGAGTTTAGTATATAATTTATTTATAAGGTCCGCGGATCCTGGTTTGAGGAGAAGCGGCTTTACAACCGAAGGTATGTGTGTTCAAATCCAAACAGTCTGTACAAAGGGAGCTGGTTAACTTTGAATTTGTTCTGTTCTCAAATGTCCTTACGTTGACATGGAGAGGAAATTTACAGGGTGAATGCCAGCTCGGGTTTGACCTCTACACATGACCGTTTTTAAAATTACGTAATATTGAACCGCGGCGAATGACGAGGCAACACATCTGAGCTGTCTTCCCGCTCTCCAAAATTCCACACTAAGCCAACTTGAGGACATAAGCCACGACGGATTTAAAGTACACCAGACTCCTTTGAACACAATGGTCTTTTGTGGGATTCGAACTCGCAACTCTCCGGTAGCTAATCAGTTCTCATTCTAATCGGGCTATCGTGGCCCTTTTTGGACCCAAGGAAAACAAAAGTTTTCTAAGGAAAGCAGTATAATTTTTCCGAAGAAATATGTTATTTTCTTAAGGTACGAAATAAAATATTTCTAAAAGTTGAAATAATCCACAGATTCCTTAGAAATATGTAGTTATTTATTAATAATGTGTGTTGCAGGGTAGGTCATTGAATCAACGTCGCGCTGTAGTGACACAGCGTGGTGTTGGTGACGATCCGAAATCTACCCTAAAAGGAAAGAACCAAGAACAACACTTCTAATTTTGTATAATGGTCATATGATGACGTCATCATCTGAGCTTCCAGTCAATTCTCCAAATTTCCACACCCCACCAACGTGAAGACATTGTAGGTAAAGGTAGATTTAACGTGCACCAGTCCTTGCGTACACGACGGTCTTTCGTTGGACCAAGTTTCTAAAGTTACCAGCTTCCAGTCACTTATTGACTCTTCTTCCACCCGCATTACCGTGTGTTGTAGGGAAAAAACAAAACTTGTAAATTCTACGGATTTCAGAGGTTTGATATACTTGAAGATGATTAAATTCTCAGACAGAGAGTTTTTTCGTTTTCCTATTTTTCTCATTGCATTACTTCACTGCGCCTCGTTTCGGAAATCTATGGATTGAAGTCTAGGTCATGGCGCGGGTGTTCACATCACTTCGAATTCCACATACGCCGTAGCTCCTCGTTTAAATAACCCCGTAAAGCAAAAATGAATGTATTTTTTATTTACCAACACATTGGAACAACACGACGGGCTATTAGTGACGGTACGGGGTCAAACCCTAAAGCGAAATATTCTTGAACAACACTAGGTAATTTGGAACTACGGTCAGATGATGAGGTCGCACTTGAGTTGGCACCCCACTCTCCAAACTCCCAGAGTAAAAAGGAAGGATCGTAGAGCGACGAACCAGACTCTTCTTAGGAATATTGGTGATATATTCCAGTATTTACCTACCCGCATTAATTTGATCACTGCTCCAACTGTGTGCTTATTTTTATAGGAAGCTCTGCCCACTCCGGACCATGAAGAAGTGACCACCGCCTGGCAACGGTCCAAGCGGGAAGATACGCTCTAGCCCAAACCGGAAGAACCTTTAAAAATATGATTTCTTTCTACTTACCGAAGAAAAAATATTTGCTTGTGGGTTTTCTAAATCAATAAGCGTCGTTTTCATCGCAAAAGGCAATGTTTTATCTAGAGCGTCGGATCTCTGGGGATGATATATTCCGTAGATATTTCTGGATAGGATTTATACCGAACACTTTTACCTGAAAGCAGCCAGCAAGCTCCATTTCTTGGGTTACAATGTTTATGTATACCTACTCGACATAAATGTTTATGTGTGAGATAAAATCAAGAATTATGGTCCAACTCACCGTTAGCACTGGGGGTGCAATAATTTAAAGCCGTATCATAACCGATGGTTAGGCGCATTTTGTGAAATATACTTTAAAATCCGCATGAAGACAGTAATACTTTGTCCCAACTAAACTTATTCGCTGGCGTTCAGTTCTTATATTGTATAAAGCCTTTAAGCTGGATCGAATCAAGATATAGGATTCTAGGATATAACTTTAATTGTGTTCAAACACCAATTTTCAGTTCAATATGTTTTAAAAGAACACAGTAAAATTAGATTATTTTCTCAATATTTATTGCTATGGTTAAGGTAAGGTACGATGAGGTAATTTTAATTAACGTCGTACTAGAGCAACACGACGGGTTATTGACGATGGTCCAAGATCAATCCCATAAGGGAAAGATCCGATTATTGCTGTAGGATGTTTTAAAACAGAATGATAAAATATTAACGTAGACAATTTAATTACGTTGGAAGTTTATAGTAAACACAAGCTGTAATTTTATTATGTTCTTGGTTTTAAACAATGAGCTTCGATTCAAATCGATAGTATTTTTTATTTGCTTTAAACGATTATTTTAATTTTATGCGACAAGTACTTGGGCACTTCATAAATCCACTTTCCCATGAGTATCTATACTTGTGGTCAATATGAATTTGGGCTGTACTCGGTTATCTTCACAATAACTTACGGGTAATACCATTATCTAAAAATTTGTATCAAGCAAATGAATTAACAACTAAACATGTTTTAATAAAAATTCTTGAAATACTGTCTGAAATGTTACTAAAGTATGGAAATGTGATAAAAACTAAGTTAACAAGCTCTTAAAATTAAATTAGTTATTATAATGATACAGAACGTATTCTCTGTAAAATTAAGTTTTCAATTCACTGTATCTTCAACACGTTTTCTTTCTACTCTCAAGGAATATTCCATATCCACTTTCACTTGTATTTTTTTTTGTATTTTAGATAATTACGAACCACTTAAATCAAATATCATAATTCGTAGAACTAGAGCGACTGCTATAGTGCGACTTTAATTAAAAATACCAAAACATGCCATCGTAGCTTTTCATTAAATCGATTTCCATGATAAAATGAAGAATTACGAGGATAATTCGTTTCATTTTAGGCAATGCCTATATTTGAACTGTATAATAGAGCACAGTATTTAAGAAATTCGGAATCTTTGATTCTTACTTAAAACGTGGAAATATATTATTACTTACTAAGACACATTAATTTTCAATTGAATTGTACTTAAGACTATATTATAATGAAATTAATTGGATGGGAGTAAAACCTCATCAAATGCGACCGTACAGTCAGAAGTTAAAGTTTTTAAATTTATAAACATTAATTTTCCTTTTTCTTTAAAATAAATTGATTTTCATTGAGATGAAACGGCATTTCAAGGCGTAACTTACACTAAAACTAAATATTATAAAGCTAGAACGTGACCATTCTGAAAATAAAAATTTTCTTTGGTACCCCAAAAATGTTTATCGATGTCTTTTAAGTATGGCTTGAATAAAAATTATACGCAATGTATACACTTCCAAATTTAAACACTGAATGAATTGAGGGTATATTCGACTTACATTCAATTTCTTTTAAAATTCTTGATGGGTATTTTTCTCATGGCATTAAAAGCCTCATTATACATTTTCAAAATGTGATGTACTTTCCATTAAACTTTGAATCTTTCATCGAAATAAATTTCCATTTGGTCTTTGATTCAGTGCACGATGTATTTAACATGTTTTTCTTATGACATTCAGAGTCATTATAACCAATTAATTTCAAGCTTCAGACGTACCTTTAGTTAAAACTTTTTAGATAAACCTTAAATGGTATGATAAACAAAATATTTGATAAAGTAATGGTTTACAAAGAATGTATTGCTTCAAATTAATATGGATTTTAGTATATGCAGAATTTCTTGTAGGTTACATGGTGACGCAAAGTTTTAATTAAAAATCGAGCGTTTTCAGAGTAATTATATAATTATATTCTATATAGTAATTATAAAATCCTATTCTATAATGTTTTTCTCATTGGAATTATTTAAAATCAAGCGTTAAGCTCGACGTTCTTTTACTGTTACTCAGTGGTTCTTATTTTTTATTTGTCCACTTATTTTACTTGATCCTTGAAATCGCTGTGTGAACAGAAAAAAACGTCTAATTTACAACCATGCAACAATTGTTACTGCTTTTTTATGTTGATGAATTGATTAAAAAAAACTAATTTTCATGCAAAATAAAATGCTTTGTTTCTTTTTCTATTGCATTTACACCCACTTTTTTTTATTAATTTATGTAGTCACTACCCATGATTATGATTCGCATTTTCTTAGTTGAAAAAATTAACTTACATTTTCTTTCCTATTAAATTTATCTGTGTATAAATATATTTTCGCATTTTTTAATCTTTCATTCTTTAAATATCTGCCAATTCTTTCATATTTTTTCAATATTTCTAGTACATAAAATTACACTGTCACTTGAATGAACTGAGATGAAAACCAAACTGCTCAGCAAGGGGAAAAGTTATTTATACTGTTTCACTGTTTTGCTTTATCTATATACATTCCGATACACACAGAACTCGGAAACTAATATTATTTATTTATAATGCTAATAGAAATCGTCTTGCTGTGAATTGGTTTGATATTTTACACAAGAGGAATTAAGGCCTTGCAATATCGAGCATTTAAATCCTTCCAGTATCATATCATTAAATAATAAATATGAGAGGACGATTTCAAAAACGTATAGTTAAGGTTAGTAACTAATTTTTCAAATTTACATCAATCTTTTGATAATGAGTAAATTACTAGATGTATTAAACGTAACATAATTTAGGGTTCGTTTGGACATTATAGATTCATAGACATGATTATCAATGAAAATCTAATATATATCTCAAATTGTTTCAGGAAGTACTGAAGAACACTAATACGGAATAATGCACACAATTAATCCCTTTTCCGGAGGTGTCCGATAATGATGACACGCTCTCTGAAGACAGTTGTAGTTTATGTTCTCAATTAAGGAAAACAGTGCGTTGGCTAAGGAACGACTTGAATCCTTTTCGTTAACCACAAATCATTTAATTTATAAAGGGTTATACATTGTCCTGCTGAAGATTTATACTTATTTTATTTAGAACTAACAGCGAAAACGCTGCAGTGCATGGTCTTTTAACTATGAATACAATATTAAATACAAAAATGAAACTATGAATACAATATTAAAATCATGAGATAAATGTTCTTAAAGGTAAAATAATTTTTAACAGTTGTGGTAGATGAATCGCTTGAGTCTACAAAGAGGATCTCCATGAGTATGAACGCGTTCAAAATGTTCAAAACTTCCAAAGAGATCCTCTTGCCAGACCAACGCAGGTCAGAAGTTGTTTGAGGGAGGCTTGTCCGATGTTGCATATTTTAAAAGGTAATTATCTATAAGGCTGTAATTAAATATCTAACCTTGAGAGATTTATGCAAGGAGATTTCAATATGCAGGAGCCTTTCAAAAGACATAGTTAAGGATTGAAATTGGAATAGATTGTTTGGCTTTTAAATAATAACGGCATAAAAACTGCAGTTTTTATGAAGGAAAAATGAAGTTTGAAGTTAAAATATTGTTTTCATAGAAAATGCGGTTTTTATGAAAACATTTATCAACTAATTTCTTTAAAAAAAGGGAAAATTTTTCGTAATGAAACAAACATCAATTTTTTCTGTTTATTTCATTTTTCAGTTCCACCAAAAAATGTAACCTTCAAATTAGATACTGCTGGCTAACCTTCGATTAAAATCTTTATTTCAACGCATATATTGTATTTATCTAACACACCAAATATCTGAATTTAGTCTGTTATATTAACTCCCAGCAAAATTAATCACTTGCATAAATCTTGGAATTATAAAACTAATCTGTAATGAATTTGATGTATGAGATGTTAACATTTTCAGAATATTTTCCATGCTAAATTCAAATGTGAAGACAGGAAATTCCTATCACATATCAATAATACGTGAAAGGTTCTTTTATTATGCAATATATCACATGGTTGATTATTTTGTAAAAGTATTAAATCCTTCCAAACAAAATTTAAACCATTTTCAATGTATTCCTAGTGAAAATAACAGCAAGTACAAAACAGAGAAAAAGCAAACACTACATTAATTCACTACTCTTGGCTATGTCTCTTACGGTCTAATGGATAGCGCACTGAACTCCACATCCCTTGTCCCGGGTCCGATTCTCTTCATCTGACCGTGATTACAAATTACGAGGTGTTGTACTCGGAACTTTCCCTTAAGGAATTGATCCCCGACCGTCATCAATAGCCCGTTGTGTTGCTCTAGGACATGTTAATTAAGAATTACCTCGATTTAAAAACAAATAAAACATAATGTGTTTGCTTATACCACCACCAGATAGCGCCACCAGCCATTCGTCATGGCAACTAGTCAAAAAACTGCAGGTTTCCTGCAGAAATTTTGTCCGAAATTCATGCATGAAACCTGCAAGTTTTTTTGTTGATTTTTTTCCTTGGGCAGGGTTACCATTTGACCCGGAATACAAGTACAAAGGGGCAGGAAACAATGCTCTAGCGATTTTTAGTCTATTTTGATAATATACTTATATATTGGTTAGTCGTATACCAATTTCTAGTAATTAGCTCTGGATAAACACTCACACTGATATTCGGTTCTTACCATATACATGAAGTAAAACTAGACTGATCATTGCTATTGAGAGAAGCTTCCAGAGTGTGAACATGTTGACTAGTAGTCACGTGACTTATTTGTCAAAATTTTATTTTATTGGCCGAATTAATACTTTTACGACTCGTTTGGCAATGCAATATCTTATTACAGGGTTAGTATATCAATTATCATTTCTGTAGCGGTTATTATATGGTGAATTAGTCTAATCCTTCTAACTATTGGATGCGTATTCACAATAGATCGATCAAATTATAGATCAATGAACCATTCATATCATAAATCCATGAACCGATCAAATTATATATCAATGAACCTTTCAGATTATAAATCAATGGAACAATCAGATTTTGAATCAATCGATGAATCAGATTATAAATATAAATGAATGGACCGATCAGATTTTAAATCAATAATCCAATCAGATTATAAATCAATAATCCAATCAGATTATAAATTAATGGATGGGGTTTTCCCTCGTCTCGCGAATCAATCACATTATGAATGTTTGATTTCACCCAGCAAACTAATGAAATCTAAGGATCACGTTACCATTTGTTTTGGTCACAAGAACCTGAGCACTTAAAAATGTTACCATTGCTAACTACTGTTATATTCCCTCTATGGTTCCAATTTGCATTGAACTTTATTGGATCCATTTGTTTTCAACAACTTGTAGAATCTAGTAATTTTATTTACCCTTTAGACTACGGCTATAGATATAACAGTGATTCTTTCTAGGCGCGATTCTTATAACTTACACTCTACAGCTGTAGTACTCGCCGTAGTCCAAATATTTTATTGACGCGATCAAGGTACAACTGCTGTACCAGCCGTAGTTTAACACTCTTGACTTTTAGCCGTATAAACAAAACGCTAATCCCTTTTTAAGAAGCGATTAATTCCTTGCATAAATATTTATAATGTAAATCTACTTCCATTTTTATCTCTAGGATTTGCTACGTTTACTTGGTCTTACGAGTACTAACCATTGAGGATTTGCAGCGACTGTCAGATCTGCAGATGATGATTGATAAATATTTTGAACAAATATTTTTTGTATCTGTTTATATTTGTGCAATAAACATTTTAATGGGCATATACGTTTAGTCTATTTGCTTCTCCCAAAGTAAATTTAATCAAAGAGAGTAGATTCAACATAACCTTTCTACGATTCCGTAAACAAATTATGAAAAAATTAAGTACAGGCCTTCAAATGCTTCGACGTTATGTCTCGTATGTCAAGATCTGACAAATTTTAGAAACGACGATATATGAGGCTATCAGAGCAAGAGCGGCATAAGCCACCAACACACTCAATGGAGAAAAACGCTATTTCTTTCCTCCCATATTTTTATACATTTTTATTTACCTACAATATTTTATGTGTTAGACCACTAGCCCTGATAGCCTCGTAGCTAAGGTATTTCCAATTTTTTGGTGACGATAAGATCAAGATATGGTTAGTTTTTTCCTAATGACGAGATATCACGTTCATCGAGATCTGCTCAGTTTTGTTAATGACGAGATACCTCGTCCAGACCACCTGAAGAGTAAAGAGCCCGGGTGCAGAAAGTGCTTAACACTGCGACGTAGTACGTCTCAGAACAAAGACTTCGCAGAACAAATTTTCCTTAATTCTATCAAAATTGTGGTCGATTTTTTTTCAATCATAAGTTACGAAGTTCTGCAGTGCAAATCGCGATCCTTGCCACAACTTTTTATATTCTAGCTACATAAAAACCTCACGAAACTAACTCCCCCAAATTACGACAAACACCTTACAAATAACACATATTATGTGTCAATGACACAATATTTAACTTCAAAAGTTATCCACAAAATCGCAAATTCTGAAAGTATGCTTTGGTTTTAAATAAATAATGTAAGGTAATTCATTTTGTGTTTTTTTTTATATATATACAGGGGTTGTAAAATAATATGGAAACACTTCGTGAAATTTTTACTTAAAAATAAATATGTATTCTAGTGAAATGTGTAGGTGGCGCTGGTGTGTTCGCCTACAGACGCCACCTATGCAACGTACTAAATAGGCTGTGCAGGTCAGTCGTTGTCAAGGCATTGTTATGTGAAGTTGTAATTGCTTCCTGTCAGATCTAACAGACTTCGAACGTAGACAAATTGTTAGAGCTCGTCTGGTGGGTGCTTCCGCAAGAAAGATAGCCATAGAGTATAGTGTTTCAAGAGTTATTGTATCTAAGATTTATCCCGCAATTTTGAAAAGTGGAAAAAAACATCATCCGATAAATCACAGCGCGAATGAAAGTGTGTGTTGAGTGATCGTGACAGACAATGATAAAGGATGGTTGTGACTAAAAATAAGAAGACCACATCACTGCTGAAATGAATGTCGTGCTATCAAACCCTGTGAGTACCAAAGGAAGTTCCATAAGCAGGGTATTTCTGGCCGAAGTGAAATTTAAAAACCATTCATCTGTGATGCATCTAACAGGAAAAAGTGGTGTTTAAGTCATGAAGCCTGTACTATGGAGAAATGGAGGACAGTAATTTGGTCGTATGAGTCTTCTTTCACAATGCTTCCAGTTCTGGTAGAGTTTACGTCTGGCAAACGCCATTTCAAGCCTATAATACAGACTGATAGTTGCCAAGAAAGAAATATGGCAGAGATTATGTGATGGTTTGGTCAGCCATATCGTGGTTTTCTATGGGCCACATGATTACACTGCAAGGACACACAAAGGCAAAGGATTATGTGAATATTTTGGCCAATCAAGTCCATCTCATGGAACACATTTTGTTCCCAATGGCGATGGTGTCTTCCAAGACGACAAAGCCCCTGTTCACACAGCCCACATCGTCCAGGACTTATGTTTTGAGCACGATATTTCTTTTTATATCACCAGATCTCAATATTATTGAATTTTTGTAAACATTGAAGAAGAAAGTTGGTGATCGCTATCTACCACCATCATCGTTCTCTGTACTTGCCACAGTTTTACTGGAATACTGGTATACGATTCCCTTGGCAAGCATACATGAACTGCGTTTATCCATTCCGAGAAGACTGAAAGTTGTTTTGAATGTCACCGCTTTTCCTACACCATATTAGGCAAGGTTACATGTTTTTTAGGTGTTTTCCATATTTTTGTCCAACCCCCGTATGTAATACATATTTAGCGGATAGTTGTGTTTTACGTCTGTTTTTGATTTTACTGCCGTTTTCAAAATTCGGACTAAATGCCTGCAGAAGAATTGGAATCGCTTGGAGTTGTGTTACAGAACACTGAATTTACAATTCTGCACCTGGGATAAATAGTAAACTTTTGAAGGAAAAGGTGTAATATTGCGCAAATGAACAATTGCTTCCTCAAATCAACATTTTCAGTGAATCTGCATAGAAAACCACTATATAAAAAATAAATAAAAGGGAAAATTTAACCCAGAGAGTGGCAGAGTAGAAATGACAGTCCGAATGCATGGACCGAGCTAGGTTTCTTACTTCTACTTGAAATTCCTAAATATAACCATATTTAAGTAAGTGTATTTTTGGAATTGATATTTATAGTAAACGGCTGAGCTTTATGATATGTGCTTTTGAACTTGATTTTCTCTATTTTATTATCACCTTACTTGTTTTTACCAACCAAAGACCGTCGTGTACAAAGAAGATGGCGTACGTTAAAGATATGGTGGCCTCAAATGTCCTCACATCGGCGTCGTGTGGAAATTTGGAGAGTGGCTTAAAACCAGCTCAGGTTTTGCTTCGTCAACTGACTATGGTTTAAAATTAGACAGTCTTGTCCTCGGTTCTTTCCTTTGGAATTTGTTGGCGGGCCGTCGTCAATAGCCCGCTGTGTTGCGCAAGTGCGATGTTAATTAAAATACCTACTTTCTTAACTACATACATGATATTTTTCTATTCTGTGAGTCTGAGTTTGCATTTCCTGCATTTTCAAGATGATTCTTCAATATTCATACTCGAAGAAGCTAAATTTATTTAGCTAGTTTGAGTATAACTGTTATTCTCACATATCTCTTAATGGAATTACTCCCAAGACGAAGCCTAGTACCTAACTTTCTAAAATCAAACTTTTGTATCCAGTTTAATTGGATACGTAAATTTAAAAGACAGATGGGCGGGCGTAAAATCGCTTTTTGAACAGAAATTACAAATTTTCCTAAATTATATACTTTCACATTAAATATTGGCCTCACGAATCCCGTCACATTTGTTATCATTATGCATTCACAAATTCAGAATGGCTCTGGGATATTTCCACTATCCTCTCTCTAAACAACTTGTGTGACATGCATTAACTTTAGTTGTGAAGCGAATTTTAACGTACACAATTGTATCGAGACCTGCTTCTGTCCCAAAGTTATTATTCAAATCCGTCGAATTATTCAACGATCGCATAACACTGACTGTAATAAATGAAATCTGAAAACTGTTTCATTCAATATCATTATTTCCATATTTTCTGATAACAATGCTAACTACGATGCATGTACGCAGATTCGTATTGGACGTTTCGTGATGATCAGTGTGAATGACGTGACATTACGTCATTTTGTGTTCTGCATCACCAAAGCTCTAATAAATGAAAAAGTAGTGGTGTATAATAATTAATATTCTTAACAAATAATAAATTTGTAAGGTAGTGGAACCCCATTTAAAAACGGCAACAGAAAACTGATCAGATCGCGATGGACGAGATATCTCGTCATTAAAAGAAAAGTAACCAGATTTCTAGTTCGTCAACGTCAAAAAATTATCAATGTTTTAATGAAAATATGCCTCGACATTAGAAAACAAATGCGATTTCTCGTCATCATCAAAATTTTAGCAATGCCTTCATGACGATATATCTCATTAATGGAAGAAAGCGGATCATATTTCGATCTCGCCATCAACGAAAATGCAGCATTACCTTGATGACGAGATATCTCATGAGTGGAAGAAAACGGATCAGATTTCGATCTCGCCATCATCAAAAATTCAGCATTACCTTGATGACGAGATATCTCATGAGTAAAAGAAAACGGATTAGATTTCGATCTCGCCATCATCAAAAATTCAGCATTGCCTTGATGACGAGATATCTTATGAGTAGAAGAAAACGGATTATATTTCGATCTCGCCATCATCAAAAATTCAACATTACCTTGATGACGAGATATCTCATGAGTAGACGAAAACGGATCACATTTCGATATCGTCATCATCGAAAATTTGTTAGTGATTTCATGGCGAAATATCAAATTATTAGCAAAATTGATTAGATCTTGACTGAAGAGATATCACGTGGAAGCCACTTGAAGGATTAAGGCTTTAATACTTTTATTGCACAAATTTACTTAGACAAATACTTCTATCACCTCCTCAAGCGTTACATTGTGACCCATGAGGGGTTGTGTCTCATAGTGACCCATGATGTGTTACATCACAATATGACACATTAGGGCTTCATGTGTCACATTGTGATATTTGATTGTTTCATGAGTAACATTGTGACACATGAAGAAAAGTAGTATATAAATGAATAAGAGTCCTGAGGTTTCAAAAGTTTCTAAGCCTTCTAATACAGTACGTGGGAGAAAGGGAGCAGCAAGTGCTTAAAACTGCAACGTACGTCGCAGAACAAAGTCTTAGCAGAGCAATGTTTCGTTTCCTTAATTTTATCAAATTTTAGCCGATTTTTTTCAATCATAAGTTACGATGTTCTGCAGTACAATGAGCGCCCCTTGTCACACCTTTTTTTCTTCTGTAGCTACGGAAGAAACTCCCTTCACCGCCCAAATGACCACAAACATTTTATAAATAACACATCTTCTATGCCACTAGCAAAATATTGAACTTCAAAATTTATGGACAGAATTGCAAATTCTGAAAGTATGCCTTGGTTTTAAATAAAGTAAGTTAATTAATGTTGATGTGTTTCATTATAAACATGTAATACATACTAAGCCAATAATTGTGCTCAACATCTGTTTTTGATATGACTACAGTTTTCAAAATTCCGACAAAACGTCTGCAGAATAATTACAATTGCTTGGAGTTGTGTTGCAGAACACTGAATATAAATATGCACCTTGGCTTTTGGAGCTTTTCTTTGATTGAGCCAAACATTTTAAATGTTGGGCATGCGGGTTGTGATTGAAAAGGCCCCGACGAGATGCGCCTCAGGTAAATCTAAATCTGCTACAGATTTTGAGAGGTTGGAGTTGTGAAATATTTGACACTAGGGGGCCCGCCCCCTGCTCGCAAACGCTCGCCAACCCCCGGAGGATTTCTTCGCAATCCTCATTGGTTCGCTGCGCGAACCTATGCTCGCTTCGCTCGCATTAATGAAGACATGTGTCCTAGCAGAAGGAATTGTTTACAAATATGATATTCCAAAAAAATATTTTTCAAACCTAAATTTTTTTGCTATTTTTCAGAAAAGATATATACATTACCGATGGAATCTGAATTCAAATGAAAATTTTGACTCGAAATGTGACGGCTGATTTGGAAATTGAATACCCAGCATGTTGTTTGAGTGTATATTTACCCTTGCACTCGAACCACCCACGCATTTTCATTGAGTTAGTTGTCGAAAGTTGTAGTGTAAGCGTCTTGTTGAACTATAATTGTTGGCCCTGAAAAGGACCTTTTTTTAAATGGCCCTGAAAAGATCCTCCGCTTTCTTTGATTTCTATTATTAACTGCAACAGCTCGATTAAAATTCTTTTTTTTTTTCAATAAAATTTCATCCGATAACGCTATAAATTCAATTCAAGCGCGAGGCCTCGTGAAAAACAAATAATCGTACAATGTTGCCAAAACGCGATAACAAATAACGTCTTTTTTGCGTGCCACGTAAGAGAATTATATATATAGATTGGTCAAAAGAGTCTTTAACATTGGATGAAGAAAACGCAACTTTATACTATAAAACAAATGATCAAAGAAAATTAGGTTACAATTTCAGAGAGCTACCTTTAAACATTAATCAAATTAACAAAGTTTTTTCCTAATTATTCATATAATTAATTAATGATAAACATTTTTTGTCTCCAATTAATATAATTGGTCTCCGAGACCACTCTCGAGTATATTTTTCTGTATTTATAACTTCCAATTATAACTTAAGAATGCGAATTAATTTATAATTAAGTCCGCTTTGACAGAACGATCAACAGTTTGATGTTTTCTTTTAGTATTTTTATAACTAAAAAAATATGCTGGCAAACAAAGATTTTAGCAGTTTTAGCGCTATGGTTGCATGTTTCGATCGTGATTTACTTGTTAACATAATTTTTCCTAATTATTCATATAATTAATGAATGATAAACATTTTTTATCTGCAATTAATATAGTTGGTGGTCTCCGAGACTACTCTCTAGTATATTTTGGTGTATTTATAACTTCCAATTATAACTTAATATTGCGAATTAATTTATAATTAAGTCCGTTTTGACAGAACGATCAACAGTTCGATGTTTTCTTTTAGTATTTTTATAACAAAAAAATATGCTGGCAAACTAAGATTTTAGCAGTTGTCGTGCTATGGTTGCATCTTTCGATCGTGATTTACTTGTTAACAAAGTTTTTCCTAATTATTCATATAGTTAATGAATGATAAACATTTTTTATCTTCAATTAATATAGTTGGTCTCCGAAACCACTCTCCAATATATTTTGTTGTATTTATAACTTCCAATTATAACGTAATAATGCAAATTAATTTATAATTAAGTCCGTTTTGACAGAACGATCAATAGTTCGATGTTTTATTTTAGTATTTTTATAACTAAAAAATATGCTGGAAAACTAAGATTTTAGCAGTTTCTGCGCTATGGTTCCATGTTTCGATCGTGATTTAGTTGATACCGTTATTTTCAGTCCGTGTAATTTATAGCATTTTATGTTGCGATAGTGTAATTTATGTTCCTGTGTAATTGTAAATTGTTTTTTGTTTGTTTCCCAGTTCTTATCTTTTCCCGCAGCCACGTAATTGGATTAATCTGTTTCAGAGTTTAATTCGTTTCTTTATAAATAAATAAAAAAATATTTTCTAAAAAATCTCAGCGATATTTTGATTTTATAAAAATTATTCGGTTTTAATTGTGACTGAAAATGAGTCTTCTCGCTTAATTTACAACCCAAAAGCTAGTGTTCATTAACATTTAATTACCTGAAATAAAATTTAGATAATATTAGATTAAAATATACGAATTCTTATATGACATACATAGACATGATCATGTTTGAGTGAAGCATTTAAGTAAATCAACACCTAGTTTTTAAGAAATTACTTTCAATAGAAAACAAGTTTCTGAATTTTAACAAAGTACTAAACAAACACTTTATATAAAATATAACTTATAATGATACAGGATTTGAATATAAGGGTGTTTATTTAATTTATTTATAATACTAGAATGAAGTCATAAATATTCAACGATGAAGAACGTTACGTGGTTTTCATAAAGATAAGAAAGGGATGTTAAGAGGAAATCCATTCTATCTGGGTGTTAATTATTTTCTTCTAATTGACTGATTTAAATATCAGGAAGATAGAAACACGCCCTGTAAAATATAAATGTAATTTTTTAAAAATTTGAGCAAAACTCTGTTTTTTATGAATTTAAATTAAGACTAATGAGTTAATATATATTGGTACAAATAATTACAGGCAGAGTGAAATTTTTATTATTTGGTTGATACATGCATTGTTACACCATATAGATATACATTAATAGTATATGTAATATAATTATGAAGTATCCTTTTATTGTGTTATTGATTGTTCTACTACATTCATTAAATTAGCTATTAATGTAAAGTATTTTAAATTCATTATGTGTATAAAGTTTGGGCATTGTTGTGAGTTGTGATCAAGTCTGAAATAATTGTAAGGTATTATAATACTATATGCGTATTGTGTGCAAAAGTGAATTTTTTTTAATCTCTTTGAATTTTCCTGATTTTGTAAAGCATGAACTATTAATATTTTTTGGAAGTATAAACAAGCATCAAATTGATTTAATGTGATTAATTCTCTACAAAATGTGCCTTCATTTATCGTCAGAATTCCTTCAAAAGGTTTTATTATCTGAAATTTGTTTATAAACGTAAGGAAAATAATTAGTCGATTAAACGTTGATTTGTGAGTTTTCTGATGCATATATTTATATAATATTAGTAACTAAGTAATATCTTATCAGTTTCGAAGCAAATGTAAGAACTAAGGAATATCAAGCTCCTATTAAAACAATAAGTCATTTTAACGAATCGATACCAACTTATCGACCTCTTTCGATAACATATCTATTTAGAAGTTACATCAATTTTTAGTGTGTATTCACTCAAATACTGGCAAATGGCAGACGTTAAAAACTTCTAATAGGAAATTTCTTATGGTGTTTCTAAAATAGAAAAACCTAGTAAGACAAATTTTTTGAAACGTAGAAAAATTACATGAATAGTTATTACTCTACGACAGTTAATTGATTTGATGAACGAATTGATTTGTGTTTACGTGGTTCCTTTTATAACATAACTTTAGTCGACATTTTATGTTGAAAGCATCTAGTAGACTAAAGTATAACTTTTACAGATTATTTATCAAACTTCGAACCAATTGTCAATTCCAAGTGCACACTTATATGTTTAACTCTTTAAGTGTGTTTGACAAGATATCTCGTCCATCAATATTTTAGCAATATTACTAATTAAGAGATATATCGTCATCAAGAATGCAAATTGAATTCGGAATGATAATGATATCGCAGTTTTTTTTACTGATGAATAAATCAAAATACGGTCAGCTTTTTCTACTGATGAGATATCTCGTTCTCCGATATCTAGTTAGTTTTGCTAAGGACGAGGTATCTCGTCGAAAGAACTATAAGGAGGGTTAAAACTACGATAAGGTATGATATAAATAAATATGACAAATAAAATCGGTACAAATTGAGATAATTGTACAACTGCCTGGAAAAAAACATTGACTTGGAACAAAAATTAAATGGTTTCGCTTCGAAATTCGGAGATTTTTGTATTGTCTTCTCACAAATATGGTAGAAAAATCTTACCTTGAAACGGTAGATTGGTGGTAAAATGTAACATTTTGAAAATCAGATAAATGTGTAATATTTTTGATGAAATATTAATAAAACCTTGCATTGAGATGGTAAAACAATTAAGTGCAAATATAACATTTCAAAATTTCTATAGTTGTTAAATTCTTTTGATATTTATAATCTAATCAAACAATATCCCAAACTTACAAATAAGTACTTCAACAGACTCCTCTGTTACTATTTATTATTTTTTGAACGGTTAATTTATGGAGAACATACAATCAGCCAAGTTTAAATATTTTATAAGTTTGAATTCGTTCGTTTGTAAACGATATATAAAAAAATTAATACAATTTTACTTTGAAATAAATAGAGAATAAATCAACTTTCAAAAATTATATGAGAATAGGGTAATAGCACAGAAATACTACCGATTAAAATATGTCTATACTTTGTATGAAACGTAACTAAGTAATTAAAAGTAAATTAAACTATTATCATTTATCCATTATTTATTGATGTAAGACAATCATTCTAATAAATGATTTCATTGCCTACAAGAATATAAATGTTTGTATAAAATTAAATATTTGTATTCTGCAAGAATTTTATAAATGAGTCAGAATAAGTATATATTATTGTTCTGTCTATATGAGCATAGAGTTAAAGAATTTTTTATAAAAATAAACATTTTTAGTGTCCACGTCAGAATACATATTTGTGTTGTTTTCATATGAAGATAAATATTTTAATACAAAAGTTAAGGAAAAGTATTAGGAAATAGTTCATTGTTCATGAAAAGATATTTTTGTTCGTATACAGATTTTTATTGTTCGAGTAAGAATAAACATTTTTGTTGCTAGAGTAAAGATCAATAGTTCTATTGTTCGTGTTAGGATAAATATTATTATTGTTTTTGTAAAAATAAAAATATTTTTTGTTCGCGTGTAAGGATAGATATTTTTATAATTCGCTCAAGGTTACACATATTTATTTTTTCTTGTAAGAATGAACATATGTATTTTCATGTAAAGATAAACATTATTATTCATCGTTTAAAAATAAAAACAATTTTGTTTGCATAGGGATTAATTTTTTTTAAAGTTTGCTCAAGGATACACATTTTTATTGTTGTAGGATAAACAATTGTATTATTCGTGTAGGGATAATCATTATTATTGTTCGTGTAAATTTTTTTGTTCGTGTAAGGATGAATATTTTTATAGTTCGCTCAAGGATACCCATATTTATTTTTCGTATAACGAAAAACATTTTTAATGTTCGTGTAGAGATAGATATTTTTATTTTTTTAAATAAGGATGAATAATTTTATTTTTTGCATAAGGATACATATTGTGATTTATGTCAGCATCATAGTATAAAGAAGTTTGTAAAAGTAGCACAAAGGTTCTTTTTGTGTGTGTGGCTTGTGTCCGGATAGTATAAATGAGTATCTAAGGATAAATATGTTCGTTGTCTGTACAAGGATTACACTATAAGGGATATGGTACTAGTATAAATATCTCAAAGGTACACTCACCGTATCCGTGCCCCTTCACTGCACTCCACGCACTCACAAAAAAAGCCACCAAAGCAAACAACTCCTCGAACTTGGTTTTCATCACGCTGCAGCTTCCAGCAGCACGCCGCGGAGGACAATAATCATACACCCTTACAGAAATCACAATCCCAACGAACGGTGGGCATAGTTATCCAGTAAATATCCCTCTTCTGGTGCCCCCTTTTTTTTTCAGTTTCGCTTATTTATTCCCATTCGGTGACAGCCGCGGGTTTCCCTTAGTCCGGCACCGGCCAGCGGCGCGTGCCGGCTGCCGGACCCACGGTCGCCGGAGAAAGGAGCATCAAGAGAAAAGAAGTCCGCAAAACTTTCCAGCCAGAGAGAAAAGAACGAAGGCTCCAACTCCCGGACTCCGGGAGAATAGTGCTCCTCTCGTCGCCACACGCGCTCAGGTAGTTGTGGAGTCTTCTGCGCGTGCGTCCTGAGATCGCCGATAGGACTGTCTTACTACTGTCTCGCTCGCTCTCTCGCCCTGTGCACACGCCGATTCGCGGCAAAAATGACTGGCAATCTCCGATCTAAATACAAACTTCGTTCGGTACGTCTCTTTCGTGCGAAGGATTTCACAGTCTTTTTATAAAATCGTAGTACATGCAGACTTTGTCCGGTACCGATTACTATCATTCGAAGAAATTCAAGGTTCTTTTGGGAAATGTAGAGGACATGCAAACTTTGTTCGGTAGAGCTATCTTTCATTTGAAGGATTTCACAGTCTTTTTATAAAATCGTAGTACATGCAGACTTTGTCCGGTACCGATTACTATCATTCGAAGAAATTCAAGGTTCTTTTGGGAAATTTAGAGGACATGCAAACTTTGTTCGGTAGAGCTATCTTTGATTTGAAGGATTTCACAGTCATTTTATAAAATAGTAGTGTCATGCAGACTTTGTCCGGTACCGATTCCTATCATTCGAAGAAATTCAAGGTTCTTTTGGGAAATGTAGAGGACATGTAAACTTTGTTCGGTAGAGCTATCTTTCATTTGAAGGATTTCACAGTCCTTTTACAAAATCATAGTACATTCATACTTTGTCCGGTACAGATTTCTATCATTCGAAGAAATTCAAGGTTCTTTTGGGAAATGTAGAGGACATGCAAACTTTGTTCGGTAGAGCTATCTTTGATTTGAAGAATTTCACAGTCATTTTATAAAATAGTAGTGTCATGCAGACTTTGTCCGGTACCGATTCCTATCATTCGAAGAAATTCAAGGTTCTTTTGGGGAATTTAGAGGACATGCAAACTTTGTTCGGTAGAGCTATCTTTCCTTCGAAGGATTTCACAGTTTTTTTATAAAATCATAGTACATGCAGACTTTGTTCGGTACCGATTACTATCATTCGAAGAAATTCAAGGTTCTTTTGGGAAATGTAGAGGACATGCAAACTTTGTTCGGTAGAGCTATCTTTCATTTGAAGGATTTCACAGTCTTTTTATAAAATCTTAGTACATGCAGACTTTGTCCGGTACAGATTACTATCATTCGAAGAAATTCAAGGTTCTTTTGGGAAATTTAGAGGACATGCAAACTTTGTTCGGTAGAGCTATCTTTGATTTGAAGGATTTCACAGTCATTTTATAAAATAGTAGTGTCATGCAGACTTTGTCCGGTACCGATTACTATCATTCGAAGAAGTTCAAGTTTCTTTTGGGAAATGTAGAGGACATGCAAACTTTGTTCGGTAGAGCTATCTTTCATTTGAAGGATTTCACAGTCTTTTTACAAAATCATAGTACATTCATACTTTGTCCGGTACAGATTTCTATCATTCGAAGAAATTCAAGGTTCTTTTGGGGAATTTAGAGGACATGCAAACTTTGTTCGGTAGAGCTATCTTTCCTTCGAAGGATTTCACAGTTTTATTATAAAATCATAGTACATGCAGACTTTGTTCGGTACAGATTTCTATCATTCGAAGAAATTCAAGGTTCTTATGGGAAATTTAGAGGACATGCAAACTTTGTTCGGTAGAGCTATCTTTCACTCGAGGGATTTCAAATATCTTTTGGAAAATTAGGGTTCGTGCAAATTTCGTTCGGTACAGATCTTTAGAAGGATACCAAGGTTATTGTCGAAAATAAGAGTACGTGCAAACTTCGTTCGCAGCAGATTCCTCATAGGAAAGATTTCAAGATCCTTTTGGAAAATTGGAATGAGTAAAAACTTCAGTGCAGATCTTTCATTCGAAGGGTTTTATAAGGTCTCTTTAGAAAATTAGAGAACATACAAACTTTTTGTACGGTGCACATCTCTTTCGTGAGAAGGATTTCAATCCTTTTGAAAGTCATAGTATATGCAAACTTTGTTCGGTACATATTTCTTCCATTCAAAGAATTTCAAGGTCATTTTGGGAAATTTAGAGCACATGCAAACTTTGTTCGGTAGAGCTCTCTTTCATTTGAAGGATTTCAAAGTCCTTTTGGAAAATTAGGGTTCGTGCAAACGTTGTTCGGTACAGATCATTCGAAATATATCAATGTTCTTGACGAAAATAAAAATCCGCTCAAACTCTTCGTTCGCTACAGATCTCTCATTGGAATGATTTTGAAGGTACTTTTGGAAAATTAGAAAGTGTAAAATCTTTAGTGCAAATCTTTCATTCGAGGTTTTTTTAAGGTCCCTTTGGAAAATTATAGAACATTCAAATTTCCTATGGTACACATCTCTTTCATACGAAGGAGTTTGAAGTTTTTTTGGAAAATTGGCGTACATGCAATCTTTGTTTGGGTCACATTTGTTACATTCAAAGAAATTCAAGGTCCTATTGGGAAATTTAGGGTTTATGCAAACTTCGTTCGGTACAGCTCTCTGTCATTCGAAGGATTTAAAATTCCTTTTTAAAATTAGGTTACATACAAACTGTATTGGGTTCAGATCATTCGACGAATTTCCTGGTTCCTTTCGAAAATAAGAGTACGTGCAGAAACGTTTGGTACAGATCTTTCATTGGAATCATTTCAAGGTTCTTTTGGAAAATTATAGTACATGCAAACTTCGATTGATACGAATCGCTTTCACGCAAGGGATTTCAAGCGCGTTTGGAAAATTAGTGCAGATCTCTTTCATGAGAAGAAAATTTCAAAGCCTTTTAATGAAATCAGATTACACACAAACTTTCTGCGTAGTATTTCAAAATCCTTTTAAAAATAAGAGTAAATCCAAACTTTGTTCCGTACAGATCTCTTTCTTGCAAAGTATTTCAAGGTCTTTTAGAAAATTAGAATACACACAATTTCGTTCGGTACATATTACTTTCATGTGAAGTATTCCAAGATCCTCATAGAAATTAGGGTGCTTACAAACATCATTTGGTACAGATTTCTATCATTCCAAGTATATCAAGATTATTTTCGAAATTACGAGTTCGCGCAGCCTTTGCTCGGTACTAATCGTACATTGAAATGCTTTTAACATCCGTTTGGAAAATTAGAGTATGCAAAAACTTCGGTACAGATCTTTGGTGCAGGGGATTTTAAGGTTAATTTGTAAAATTAGAGAACGTAAAATCTTTGTTAGGTACATATAACTCTATCTCTCTCTCATGCTCTCTCTCTCTCTCTCTCCCGTGCTATATATCTCTCTCGTGCAAATGAATTAAAAGTCTTTTCAGAAAATTAGATTACATACAAACTTTGTTCGGTACAGATAACTTTGATTCCAAAGATTTTAAGGTCTTTTTTAGAAAATTAGATCTCCCGATGGTTTATCTTCACGTCCATAACTGCCCTGAAGTAGCCAACCTTGGTCAAAAGCCTGTTTCTGTCACCAGTTCTGATCAGGGAAATTTGTTTTTCGTATTTTTAGAATATTCGTTACTCTTAGAGTAACAGAGCAGTTTATCTAGACGAGGTATCTTGTTCTTAGTAAAATTAGCCAGACTTTGAACGAGATACCTCATCGAAACACTTGGAGGGTTAAAGTAAGTAACGTTTATAGCGATCCCCAAATTTACGATGCCAGGAAAAAGAAACGGGCTCTTACACTCAGGCGTATGCTTCAGGATGACGCGCATTCAGAAAACTTGGGTTGGTAGAAAGTTGAGTTAACGTCCACTGGTACAACCCAAGTATGTATTAGTGGTGATCCGAAGACAGTGCACCTAGGCATCTTTTACTACGGACAAATGACGATTTTTCTGTTACGATTAGTTACTTAAGATTAGTGTGTATATAAAGATTTTCCTCGAGTATTGTTAAATGTTCTGTAGTAACATTTATTAAGTAGTTTGAGTCCCACCGTATGTGCTTGTGCCATTAATCGATATTTCAACAAGAGGAACAACACGATTTCTGATTTAGGAATTATGTACGATTTCATATTTACTTTAATGGGCATTTATGTGAAGTTTTTAAAAGGTCGTTTATTTCTAAAACATATGCTTGTTTGAAATAGGACGTTGCACTGGAGCAACAGACTATTGGAGACTGTCTGGAATACATGCTGAAGAAAATTATCATGATCAAATGAACATATTACACTATCTCGTAATTTTGAACCACGGTCCATCAAATTTCGGATACCCAATATCATCCACTCCTGATTCACTATTTGTAACAAATGACTGATATCAAATGCAATCGGTTCGTATATGACCGCCGAATACATTCGTAAATTTTATAAATAGTTTTTTTTTCCACAACTCAACCGTATTCACGATTACGTTATTGATTTTGTATGTTTCGAAAATTCCATGGGTTCGGTTTTATAACGCAATGACAACCTTTGGACAAACTGAGTCGAACAACTTGGTAAATGGACACAAACACAAGGAAAGCTTTACCGAAACAGATGCTAGGTAGGTAGTTGAATAAGGGTAGCACTGGAACATCGCAACGGTTTATTGGCAACGGTCTGGAATCACTCAGGAAAGGTAATGGTAATGATAATTTTAGTTAACGTCGTACTAGAGCAACACAACGGGCTATTGACGACGGTCCGGGATCAGTCCCTTAAGGGAAAGATCACCCAGGAAAGGAGGAAAACACCTGGTACTTTTGAACCTCGGTTAGTTGACGAGGTCACACCTGAGCTGGTTCTCCAATCTCCAAACTTTAATGCCAAATCAATGTGAGGATTCTTGAGGTCACGATATATTTAGTAATTAGCAACCATGTACACGATGGTGTTTGGTAGGACACCTAACTATGATTGCCTAGCCCAGCGGGCAGACCCCACTACGCAATGTTTGAAAATTTGAAGATAGATTTTATTGAAATTGTATTTGGGGGATTTGCTGGTTGGCTACTGAGTTTTCCGGAATAAAGACTACATTTTGCAACGTAAAAAAATCAAAACTGGATTAGGTATCGTTTTTAGTGTTTTATAAAGCTGTGATTTGATAAGAAAAAATATGAATGGAAAGTGATACAACTGTCTGGCTTTTGTTTCGTTTTTATCTTATCAGTATAAAGGCTCGTAACTTTTTTAATGTTCAAACTTCACTAAATTCCTGAGACGTCCCGCTGATGTTAGTTAAAAAAGCACTCATAGAGATTTCGCTCATTGTGAGCTAATTTGTATAGATACTGTACAACAAAATAGAAGGTACCATCATTTCCGGTGTTTTTTCAAATTTATGATTGAATGAAAGTGGAGTGGGCTATTTTAAAACTTCCAGAACTACTTGGGGTAAGAATGATCCATAGTCTTGTAGTTATTAACCACTATCTATCATCTACAAGCAGCCAAACTTCAATAATATATTTTCATGTATTTCAAACCTTGTTAGTTATAATAACATAAAGCGGGAGGGAGAAATCTCTTTTTCAAATCCAAGATAAAGTATTGCGTCTTTTCAAATTTGTCATTTTATGGAAAAGGACGAACTGTCTTCAATTATCTCGCACTCGTTTGCTAGTTTTAAGTGGCTTAATTGATTCTCAAGCTGTGCAGTTAGCGTTTCTCTGACAAACACGTTCACAACTGAATATCGCTCATTATAGAACTCGGTCATTACGAGCTTTTTTTAGAATTATTTATGTAGGCGGAAACGTAGTCTGTTGTGCTTCATTGAGTCTGAGAAATAAATATTGACCACGACTATCTTACAGCTGTCTCTCGCTTCCTCTTGAAAGCTGTCTTTAAATTTTGCAATGTTGATTCAACAGCATCATGCTTAAGCCGCGTTCTCACGAATCAAGTTTATTTGACCGATTATAGTTGATAAACAAAAGTTGAGTGAAACTATAGTGAGAACCTTTGTTTCAGTAGAGTTTATCTACTTTTTAGTGGATCAAGAAAAATTTGACCCATTCAAACTTTATCGCTTAAGTGATGAGTCATCTGCTTTCAATTTGAAACTTGTATTGAAACGTGTGAACTTCAGCTGGCAGTCAAGTTCGCTTTCATCTGGTCACGCACGTCTGTGTTTTGTTTTTAGGTATAAGCAAGTTAAAAATCGAGCCTCGAGTGTTCTAAAAGTGTGATGTTAATATTTTTAGAACTGTGTCATAACCACACCGACTAGATAAATATAAAAAGAAAAATGCAAGAGTTGCAATTGATAAGCTTGATAAAGTAGTGCAAAGTAATAAAAATTAAACTGATTATAAATCCGACATATTTGCTAAATTTGTCGCTGTTCTTCTAAACCAGATGCCTCTTAACGATGCAATCATCTGCCAGGAACATAATTCAAACTTTAATAAGACAAAAGCGATTGGAACTCTTAAAATCATCACCTGCGTTTTCACCTACTCTTAATACAACGCAATGGTCATAGTCAGTTTAAAATGAATCATGCAACAAAGAACATTGCGGAGATGATTTGCAGGAGCCATTTGATATACTTGCTAAAGCTAAAATGTGCTTACAATATAGTTGTACAGCTGCTTTCGGCGCCATTTTAAAAATGAAACTTGATCAGTTTCTATTGAAATGGGTGAATAAAAACTGATTCAAGTCGTATTCAACTTTTATTGATCAACTATAATCGATCAATTAAACTTGATTAGTGAGAACGCGCCTTAAAGTCAAACAGTTTTTTATTTGTGTTCATTATAAATATTATTAACTCTGATGTAGGATAAATATTTTGTAAAAGCGTGAAGCATTTTACACCTTCACATTTTTGACTGGGTAGATATGTATTTTAATCAACGTGACACATGAGCAACACAGCGGACTAACTGCTACGGTTCTGTATCAAACCGGAAGGGAAATATGCGAGGAAGATACCACGTAATTTTGAACCACGTCATACGATAATGTCACATCTGAACTGGTTGGTAGCCTACTTTGGAAACGTAAACACCACGCCAAGGCCAGGACGTTAAAATTAAATAAAATGGTTTCATTGTTGAATTTATTTACAGCGTGATATTCTAGATGTTTGAAAGGGAAATGTGTGTAATTACACAAAAATTTGCATTTAGGTTTTCAAATGAAAGTATATATCATTGTACTACAGCAGAATACCATTGTTTTTTCTATCCTCCTCAATAGGAACGAGGAGCTGTTTTTAAGGACGCATGTATGTTCTATCTTTTACGCATGTGTCCCGTTTGAAAGTACAAATCTGTGTTTCAGTTCTATTTGAAAGCAAGCGAGAACGTCATTAGTGTTAATAACTGAGAGAGCAGTCGTTCTGTTTTTCGTTTTAAAGACGCGTATTGCTTTGTTTCTTGTATGTAAATTCATGTTATGTCTCGTCCGGACACTTGATTTGATTTTTATGTAGCTTGTCTGATTTGTTGCTATAGTACTTAATTAACCCAATAATATAAAGGATAATTTAAAACAACAAGGTCATCACAAGCAGTGTAACGTATAAGCCATCATATCTCTAGGTGTTGTAGCAATATCTCATACATTTATTCGCGTCAATATTGTTAGATGTATGCATCTTGTGAGGTTAACTTAAACTGCGATTTTGTTTTGGTGAGCTGGCACAATTTATTACAGGATGATAATAAATTTATTTTTCTACCTAAATCTTGATAATTGAATAAGTTTGAAACAATGTACGAATTGGACACCAGACAATGTCTTAACGTAAATATAGTTCCAGGGATATTTTATTTTTTGCTCGGAAATTTTATGAATACTAATTTTTAAATCTGCAAAATATTTGTTCAGGAATGGCTTAAAAATGTAAAGTGACAAATTACACATCTTACTATTTGACATCCCCTTTTGGTTAAAGAAATTTTATTCAATCTTCCAACGTTTCGTTTTATAAAATTTATTGTTTCAATGACATTAGGAAACTCAAAAATCACTATTTTTGCACAATATCACCACTTTCTAAGCAATGGGAGCAAGCTAAAACCCTTTCAATCATTTACAGCATTGATTATAAATAAATATTTCAAGATGTTTATAAAATGAGGAATATTGATTCTACAATGCTCTTAATTGCTTAGTGAAAACTTCTCTGAAATTGAGTATATTTACAAAATCCAATGTTTCTTTGTCGAGACACACTTTCCTTTCCAAAATATCACCACTTTCAATACAATTCACAGATAGTAATACAATATGGTAACTATGCTTCATTAAATTTATTCTTCATTTCACTGCACTGCACTACCATTTAATTCCTAAGTTGATAGTGGTGCCGCTGTTTTGCAGTAAACAGCTTTTTATCTTCAACAGACAATCATTAAAACCTCATATTCTGGTTTCAATAAATATACTCTTTAAAATGCAATAAATTTCTTGGAAATATCAAATAGCTATAAAGATTAGTACATATTGATGTTCATAGAAAATAATCAAATGCTGATTGAAACGCTCCATCTGCCACATAGGCAGTTTCATATCCTTCATAACATTACTTTTTGTGAAACTTTTTTGATTGAAAGCGATGCTTCTAGATTAAATTACTAAAATATACGTGTTTTAAATTTGCTTTGGCAGGTTTCTTTCATGGTAATGAATTTTGGATGTCTCAAAATGTATATAATATTCAAATCCAAAAGTACTGGAAATTTGTCATACCGATTCTGTTATAACCATACTGGTGGTTGTCGATATAAGAAAGGTATATAATTAACGTTACACTGAAGAAAACCAACGGGCTATTGGTGACGGTCTGGGATCAATCATCAAGTGAAAATTTTGGAGAATAACACAACGTAAATTTGAAACCACGGTCAGATTACGAGGTACCACGTGAGCAGGCATCCCATTCTAAATTCTTTAAAACCACGCCAACGTGAAAATATTTGATATCACAACCGATTTAATGTACACCAGCCCTCGTGTTCATGACGGTCTTTGGCTGGACGGAACTTCGAACTCGTCACACTCCGGTGCTGTTACAACAGTGCTTCTTCGGCTCTGTCTCGATGATTTGTAGGTAGGAATTTCAATTAATGACGTACTAGGGCAACACAATGGGCTATTGACGTCGGTTCGAGGACAACACCTCGTAATTTAAAACCACGGTCACATTACGAGTTCACACCTTAGCTGACACCCCACTCAAAATACTTCCACGCCCTGCCAACATGAGGACATTTGAGGTTACGACAGATTTAACGTGTACAAGCCCTTTTTGTACACACGTCTGTCTTTGGTTGGATTATACCAGCAATTCTCAGGTTGCTAAACCGTTACTCTTTCATCCGGAATACTTGGTCCCGTCTCGGTGAGGATTGTAATGGTAATGGTTATTTTTAATTAACGTCGTACTATAGCAACACAACGGGATATTGACGACGGTCCGGGAACCATCCCCTAAGAGAATGATCCGAGGACAACACCACGTAATTTTTAACTGCGGTCAGATGACAAAGCAACACCTGAGACGGCACCCTACTCTCCAAACATCCACACCAACCCAATAGTGAGGACTTTGGGCCACGACATACATATTTAAGGTGCCCAAGCCGCTTCTACACCATACGCTTAAAAACATTCATGCATTAGAGATGCGACATCGACAGCAAAACATCGATTTTCAAAATTAAAACATCGATGTTGATAATAAATAGCATCAAAAACATCGATGTTTTTAAAATTCAGTGTATTTAAACTCTCCCCCCCCCATCCCCCATTTCTAAAAATTGGTTTAGCACCTAATGATGCAACATCGACAGCAAAACATCAATGTTTTGAAATTTGATGTTCAAAATTAAAATATCGATGTTTATAATGCATCGCCCCCAAACTATCGATGTTTTTAAAATTCAGTGTATTTAAACTTTTTCCCCCGTTTCTTAATACTAGTTTAGCAACTATTGATGCGACATCGACAGCAAAACATCGATATTCAAAATTAAACATCGATGTTGATAATACATCGCCCAAACACCATCGATGTTTTTAAAATTCAGTGTATTAAAACTTTTTCCCCCTTTTCTTAAAACTAGTTTAGCAACTAGTGGTGCGACATCGGCTGCAATACATCGATGTTTTTTATAAAACATAAATGTTTTGAAAACATCGACATCGATGTCGCATCCCTACCATGCACTGACCCGGATTCGAATAAGGAACCTTCCGTTCTTGAAGTTTACACCTTAACTACCAGACCGAGACGCGGGAACACCTGAGTTGAAACTACACTCTCCAAACTTCCACAGCAACCCAACGTGAGGACTTTTGGCCACGACAGATTTAAAGTGTAACAGCCGCCTCTACACTACACGCTTACAAACACTCATGCACTGACCCGGATTCGAACCAGGAACCTTCCGATCTAGAGGTTAACACCTTAACCACTATCGTCTTGATGAGGAATCTCGACATTAACAAAGCAGATAATAGCTCGATCTCGTCGTTATCAAAGAATAGGCAATATCGTGACGACGAGATATATCGTCATTATTAAAATTGGTCTGATCTTGATGAAGGATATATTTCGTCGAAGCCATCATGGCGTCAGAATATTTCTCCAAGCATTCAGAACGATGCTTTCAATCTATTTAATATATTGTATCAATGTAGTGAAAATGATGCAAACGATCACATACTATTTTACGATGGCCATTAAAATAGGACGCGATATATTTCGCACAGAATTCCATAAGTTGTTAAATCCCCAGAGTTAGTCCTAACACATTTTTAACGTTCAATCGCTCGACCATTTTTCCTGTTAAATAGCCGTATTTACGGTTATTGCTGAAAATCATATCACGTATGGCTTAGAGACGTCTTTACGAGGAAAGTACTTTGGGATGGAAGCTTCAATTTTTAATGTACACCAAAGCGGAATAAAAAAAAAATTTGCAGCACTCTGGTGTTGTGCTTTTTTGTCTATTTCTTATGTCTGCGTAAATGTACCCAAGAAACAGTGAAAAAGGACGAAACGTTAATTATAAACTTTTCCTTTATTAGCATTACTTTCACAATTTAAGGAACACAGTGTTATGCCAAAGTTGCGTGCTTTCGTATTCGAAAGTCTAAATGAACCTAAAGATTGCCTATCAACAAATTAATAAATTCTCCACATTGATCTAACTTTATAACACTCTGTGTTTCATTTTTACTTTAATGTATCAAACTTTTATAGGCCTACCTGATCAGTGCTGTCGTTTTTACACACATCTCAAAAATGTTTTCTTGCTACTGAATTTCTTCGAATATATTTGACGATATCCTCGCAAAAAAAAAGGAAGGGTAGCTACATGGCAGCACCAGGTGCAGAATTATATTCAGTGTTCTGCAACACAACTCCAAGCGATTACAATTGTTCTGCAGGCATTGTGTCCTAATTTTGAAAACTGCAGTCATATCAAAAACAGACGTTGAGCACAATTATTGGCTAAATATGTGTTACATATTTATAATGAAACACATCAACATTAATTAACTTACTTTATTTAATACCAAGGCATTCTTTCAGAATTTGCAATTCTGTCGATAACTTTTGGATTTAAATATTTTTCTATTGATTTAGAAGATGTGTTATTTATAAAGTGTTTGTGTTCATTCGGGCGGTAAAGGGAGTTTCTTCCGTAGCTAGAGAAGAAAAAAAGGTGTAACTAGGAACGCGCATTAAACTGCAGAGCATCGTAACTTATAATAAAAAATAAACAGCCAACATTTTAATAAAATTAAGGAAATATTGTTCTGCAAAGACTTAGTTTGTTCAGCTACGTACATCGCAGTTTTAAGAACTTTCTGCTCCCGGGCATGGTAGGTTGAATTAATCCTCTAAGTGGTTTTGGCGATATGTCTTCCCCATCACGTTTTTTCAATTTTGTTAGTAGCGATATGGCTCTTCATAAAATTATCGAAGAATTTATTTTGAATAACGCGATCAGTATCTGGTCTTTTTACATGTAATGACAAGATCTTGATTAAGGTTCGATGCTACCATGGTGAGTGTTAATATCGCATTGAAAGCAACTCAACTGACTATTGGCGGTGGTTCGGTATCTGTCGTGGAGGCAAAGAACCGAGGACAACACCTCAATATTATAAACCACGATCAGATGACGAGCTGAACACCTGAGCTGGGACATCAATCTCCAACTTCCACACCACACCAACCTGAGAACATTTCAGGCCACAATAGATTGACCACGTGAACCAGCCTTAACACACCACTATCATTGGTCGGATCAAGTTTTGAGTTCACAACCCTTCGGTTGCTAATACGCTATTCTACCTACTGGACTCGCGCGTCCTTATAGAAGAAAGGTAAAGACGTCTAATATATAAAAGGTAACTCTTGATACATCACACCACTTTCCAATAATCGTATTCAATGAATCATTGATACTATATATGCGTATTTGCAGATTCAATTAATATAGTAAATATTTAATAACAGATGGATAATATGTACATATTTGGAATAAGGCTAATTTATACCAGGTTTGTATCAACCGTGCAATACGCAAAGCTGGTTCCTGTAAAATGTCGCTTACTGCGTTAAATTAAAATTTTTAACCATGTGTAGCTATCTCAGATGGGGGATAAAAAATTGACCCTGCTAATGTTAGTAAATGAAGTTCCTATTATCTTGTATCTTTGTAGTTTCATTTTACCGCTAAAATATTTCAAAAGGCGTATGTTGTAATTAATGTCTTCATGGGAGATATCAATTTATTCAATTGATGATTTATATGCTCTGAAATAAATCATATGTATTCGTTGGTAAATCAATTCATATTTTACTGTACCACGGTATCGACATTAATAAAATACGAATGACGTATCACTTTCTTAGAGAAGCTATATTTAACTTAAATTATACAAATTAAATTCAGAACAATTATCTCAGATATTAAGCCCTGAAATATCAAGCTTAGAAGCATCGTTTGGAAAATGTTGTTGCAGATAGTCTTCTTCTTAAAAAGTCACGAAAACACATAAAATAAATAGAACTATTGGTTGAAACTTTAACACTATGTTGGTAGGTAGTTGGTAGTATCAACAGAACGGGCTATTTAAAACCATCCGGGTTCAATCCCGAAGAAACAAATCCGAGGACAACACCTCGACTTTTTGAACCATAGTCAGTTGATAAAGTCACACCTGAACAATCACCCCACTCCCCAAATTTCCACACCATGCAACATGAGGACATTTGAGACAGTGACAGATTAAACGTGTACCAACATACGTACACGACAGTCTTCGGCTGGATCGAGTTTCGAACTCGCAACCCTCCGGTTTTTAATCCACCGCTCTTCCTACCTCGATCTTCTTGAAGAGTTATTTAATAAGATTAGAGAACATAATTATCTTGGAGAATCTTTTCTTCTGGAAGTGATACGTCAACTTTGTGTTTATATTGTTACCCCTTACGCAATAATACTTGCATATGATAAGGGAAAGCTCGTAAGTAATTTTGGGAAATATCAACTCACCCTTACCTATACACAATCTTTGAAATAGCGTAATGTTTTCTTTAGATTGCATCTAAGAGTAGATGTAAAAGGATATAATAGGTGTGCTCTTAATGTCATTCCCACAACTATCAACAATCTTTGTAACATTTTCTTCTTATGGATGTACTTTCGGCAGTAGTTACGAGGCTAGTTAATGTAATGGTAATTTCGCATATTCATCAGAATCTTAGCCATAAAGAGTAATATGTATTTTCTTTCAGGTGTACTTTCAACAATAGGATTCAAAGGATCCAGAAGAAGATGGTTATTACATTAGACACTACAATCCCACTGTTCTCGTGATATACAATAAGGCTGCCCACGAAAATGGCGTGGTGGAATAAGCTGAGTGATTCATAGTGAGGTTGAATGATTTATTGAAATATGGATTACAATTGACAGTGCTAGAAATATTTTGTATTTTATGAAGATCTACTAAACGTATTTATTTAAAGCTGTTTTTACAGAAAGCGCTCAATTATACAACGAAGTAAAATAATGCAAAACACATTTGAGCGTTGCAAAATTTGACAAATGGAATGGCAAGTCCAAAATGAAACACATCAAGTGGTGCAGAGGACAGTATTTAACTGATTTTTTTTTCAACAGGAGATCCTTATGTTGGCGTGGTGTGGAAGTTTGGAGAGTGGGATGTCAGCTCAGGTGTTGCCTCGTCATCTGACCGTGGCTCTAAAATATGTAGTGTTGTCTTCGGATATTTCCCTTCAGGGTTTGATCCCGGAACGTCGCCTATAGTGTAGCTCGAAGCGCATTCTTCCCTATGTGTATTTATCTGTTCTGTGTGAGTAAAACTTTCATTGTGTGTGTTTGTCTATTACTTGATATTTTATGTCTTATGACTGGCACAGCTTGGATAAGTATGGCCCTTGCTCCATAAAACCACAAAACCAACCATCCATACTTTCGAAAATAAGTTTATCATAAAAAAATGGCCTTTTGTACATTTTCATGGTTTTATATATGGTTGCCATTTAACTTACTTTAAAACTATAAATCAATTTACATAACAATCAATATAATCATGAAACATCATGCTAGTACTGTGAAAATTCCAGCTATTCTCTTTGATCCAAGTAAATTTGCAGTAAACAGTTTTCATTCCTCCTGGTGAAGTCAAGGTATATCGTCATTAGCAAAACCCACCAAATCTTGATTTCGTCTATAAAAATTTTGACAATTTCTTGACAAGATATTTTGTCATTTACAAAATGTATCAGCTTGATGGACGAGATATTTCGTCGAAACCACTTGGAGTGTAACTTACTGGGTGGATCTTTTTGGGTAGTTTTTAACACTGTAATCACAGTGAAACGAAAGAAAATAAATTTTAAGTATTTTGAATAATTTGAGACTAAACTACTATAGAGCATAAACTACTATAAGGCCAGCTATGTAAACAATATCAAAGACAAGACACAACATTTATTTATAGACAAGAAAGGTAAACCACTTACATCTCTCTCCAAACGGACAACAGAACGATTGCACTCACACGCCTTAACGAAACAGGCGCTAGCACTTTCAAATGAGGCACATGCGCAGAAATGATCACGAACACTTGATATTGTAACATTTTACAGAATTCGTCCAGTTATCTATATAAATAAGAATGGAGTTTTTGTTCGTACATTAAATATTTTCGACCCATTTCAAGTTTTCTATCCGCTTTAGAACGAAATTCCTTCTGATGCCAAATTCGCCTGTTGCGCGTTTGGTGTCTGTCTGTATGTATGTGCCCAATACACGTCCCCATGGTTCAATATATTTTAATGGAAATGTGCATACAGTGAGTACTTATCTTCATTTAGTGAATGAAAGTAGTTGCAAAAGTCTGTCTGTACGTCTTTTTGTTCTATGTTTGATTTTATCTTTGTGTATTTGAGCAGGAATTCTATTCCAGAAATTTGATTGTAATGTATTTTATTTTATACATTATCTATTAGTTTAGTGAGTGACATATTAAACATTTCTTTATTGTTATGTTTAGATGAGTTTCATGCTAAAATACCTGAGTAAATATACTTAAATCGACCATAATTTGGTAGTTTTGAAAAAATTGTAATGTATATTGACTATTGGCGATTACTTTGATTGCTTTACTAGTACTGCTAAAAAAGCAATTTTTCTTTAAAAAAATTTTTTTTTATGGAATTTCTGCTTTGATACTGCATTTATTTCGACGTCATTTTTTTTTTTTGCACAATGGAAACGATTTCCGAATATTTGGGACAGACGATAATTTTGAACGAATGTGAAGAAACGGAAACGTTGATTTATCGCGCGCTTCCAGTGATATTCTCTGTTTCTTTTGTTCTAAATTAATTTCGAATTTCTAAATTTTGTGCACTTTTAGTTGTAAATTTTGTCAACTACGAGATCAAGAGGTAAAAAGAAATCACAAATTAATATCATTAGCACTACTTTTTCCCGACATCTTTTATTTTGTTTTATATGACTGTTTTCTTTTGTTTTCTGTTTTAAATATTTATTATTTTATTAAATTGGTGTTTCTTTTTCATCAGACGTAACACCACCATAAAGTATTCGACTTGAAGTGGCAGGTAAGTCCGAATAAAGTAAATTTTAAGTGTAATTATGCCATTATTGAAAGACTAATGCAGTTATTGAAAGAATAAAAATGTTTAAAAAACCCAAACTAGAACTTTTTGATCATTAAAAACTTCTTTGTCACAATAACAGGAGAAGATTGTGATATTCCACAATGTCGCAGTCCGTATGCAAGAGTGCCAGAAATAAAAAAAGTATTATTTTCTTAACTTTGAGTGCGAGACTACTAGTCGTAAAACGTCGTTTTTATTAATGGAGTTGAACATGAAAAGAATATTAGGAAGAGAATTTCAAATCTCTCTCAAAATTGTCTATTGTAGTAGAAACCTTAGTGTCACCTTTCGTCATTTTGTAGCTTTGTCGTACAGCAAGAGTGCGATGTATGTGAAATATATTACGTGTATGAATATGCATGTGTAGGATTTGTGTCCAAAGTATGTTGTAGAAATTATAAAGATGTCGAAAGGTGTTAAAATATTATTTTATTCTATAAAAAACGTAAGTCATTATTTATTTAGATCACCTCTTCAATCTAGAGTAAACCAATTCAAACCGAGTAAGGTCGGGAATTTTGCTAGAATTCAATAAATTTAATAATTAAAAGCAGTATCCCTTGGAAACAGCTTATACTCAGTTCCTCGTTACGATTAGGGAGGAGATAAGAAAAGAAACACTGGTCTTATGCTACACTACTTTAAAACACGAAAACTGCAATTAATCAAATTCAATTGCAACAATTAATCAACAGTTGGACTTCCTGTAGACATCTATAATTATTTGCATTTCCGAAAAGCTTCATTTTGGAGCAATACCGATGGAAATGTAATGTTTTATCTACTTACTTTTATGTATGCATAAGTATTTACGTAAACGTATCCTACAAAGCATAGTTGTTACCTGATATCTCTTTTATTTGTAACATTATTTACTTAATTGAATTGAAAGGAATAAAACCACACATAATTGAGAATACAGCATTATCACACTTAAAGAAATTCAAACAGTCGTTAGATATCTTATTAAATAATAGAGGTTTATAAATATATCTTGCTAAATCCATACTTAGTACTAACAGATTAAAAGTATTTGTTACTAAGAAAGAGAAAAACGACAAGTCCACCTATTGTACCAGACATTGACACACGCAGAGAAAATAGATTGCATACTATGAATAATTTAGTAGACTTAATTGGACAGTTTGATGAAGAGGGCTCCAGTGAAGGCAATGTTTTTCAGCAAATTAAGGATATTGCAAAATTAGCGAGATGAACCAAAGAAGAAAACCTAATTATTCTAAAAACAAAATTGAAAGGGAGTGCGAAATAATTTATTGTTTTTATGCACACATAATAAAAGCAAATATATTCTCAAACAAGGCCGATTTAATGGATTTTTTTTATAGTAGACTGGTGATCTTAGCCGCCACTTTAAAATTAACAATTCGGTGCTATATATTGCAGATCAACATATCTCCACTATGAAGTACTTTTTTGGTAGACAAAGTTCATTTACGTTTCACACATTTTGCTATATTGGAGATTGGTGGATATGATTATGACGTGCACTTTCAAACTAGGGATGCGACATCGATAGCAAAACATCGATGTTTTGAAATATCGATGTTCAAAATTAAAACATCGATGTTGATAATACATCGACCCAAAAACATCGATGTTGATAATACATCCACCCCAAAACATCAATGTTTTAAAAATTCAGTGTATTTAAACTTTTTCCCCATTGCTTAAAACTGGTTTAGCAACTATTGATACGACATCGACAGCAAAACATCGATGTTTTGAAACTTTGATGTTCAAAATTAAAACATCGATGTTGATAATACATCGCCCCCAAAGCATCGATGTTTTTAAAATTCAGTGTATTTAAACTTGTTTCCCCATTTCCTAAAACAGGTTTTGCAACTAGTGATGCGACATCGGCTCGAATACATCGATGTTTTTTTTCTAAAACATAAATGTTTAGAAAAATTCGACATCGATGTCGCATCCCTACTTTTCAGACCCTTCATCCTCGGTCACTTTGGTCTAAAAGTATGTTCAATTTGCTGATTATAAAAATTATGCTACTTGGTTATTTTTAAAAATTTTTTAAATGTACTTTAAAAAAAAAAACATCGACAACGTAAAAACATCGACAAGTATAAACATCGATGTTACAAAAACATCGACCCCAATACAACGATGTTAAATACATCGATGTTTTTTAAAAAACATGAAACATCGTTTTTTGAAAACATCGACATCGATGTCGCATCCCTATTTCAAACCCGTAAGATGGCGTTCATTTCAATATTCTTGTACATCAATGACTGTTCCTCAATGAGCTGATGAACTGTCATTTCTATGCCCCTCACTGGGTACATCTCCTTGAAGTTTGTATGGGATTCCAGAACCCGATGTACTCTTGTGATATTTTCTTTTCCCATGGGGTGCACTGCATTTAGTAAACACGGGAGTCACGCTTAAAGGACACGCAATCTACCATTTTCTGCTTTTCACAACCAATACTCTATTGTTCCTCAGTCCCTCTTTTCACCTTTCATGATATTTTCTACTTGACTTTATCTAGTGTCAGGTACATTTTGGTCAAATATAACCTGCCATAAAAACAACCAACCAACTATTTCGATCCCAATCAATTCTAGCAACTGCCTTAAGACTTATGATAACAGACACTTTCTATTCCTGTCACGGTTTCACAATTCAATAACCAATCAGCTTACTCTTCGCATGGCGCCTTTCCCTGGGTTGATAAGGGCAATACATGGCATGTAATTGTCGTAATCACCCATTGCATGGCCACATATCAGGAAGTACATCCGCTATCCTAATACAGCTCGCACAGTTTCATGCACCTGGGAGACTCTCAACTAATAGTAGCATCTATCGATTAAGCCCCTGCTAAATTCTCGATTATCAGCATTGTTGTGAATTTCACCACTACAAAATTTAATTTACAATAGAGCATTTTATAATATAGTAATGGTGCTTATCCGTACCATTAAGTACTTTTTGGTAAGCAAAGGTGCACTGTCTTTAACAAGTCATGTAAGCATCAAATGTTGATCATACAAATATATCTTTTATAGTATAAAGATACACTACTGTTTCTAAAAATTGTAACACCAAAAAGGAATCATGCAAATTAAATGAAACAAGAAGGAAATTCAAAACAGGTTAGTATATGCAAATGATTAGAAGTACAAAGCGATCACGCATGTGTATGGGCCGAGAAACGCCATATAAACTTCCATGTGATTCATGTATATAAAGCACTGTAAAGGTACGTTGAAATGTGTGTATCGTCGTTTGAATGCTGTAAATGTTTGATAAGAAGTCAATATGAGAGTGCCATACGAGCAACTAACAGTTTTCGAACGGGGGCCGCATGATCGTCCTCCGTGAGGGTGGACTTTTGTATTGTGAAATCACCACTAGTGCGTAGAGTAATGTCACAACATTGATCCGTGTATGGAAGAGATGGACCATGGACAACCGAACAAGTCGAAATCCCAACCGTGGGCAATGCAATATGATGTCACCACAGGACGACAGACACCTTATCAACATAGCGATGACGGGCCGTACAGCGTCCACTGGTCCGTTGGTACAACATTGAAGCATGCCTAAAGGTAAGGAATGTCTGTTCCCCTGGTTCGTCGAAGTATGCTGCGCCATGGGCTACGTGCAAGGATTCATCTTATCAGGATGCTCTCGACGCTGAACCACTGACGCCTCCGGCTACAATGGACTTACCAACCCAGCCAATGTGGCGTGGCAATTGGCAACAAATCGTCTTCTCCGATGAGTCCCGCTACAATCTGGACAAGAACAATGAACGCGTATTCTTCAGACGCTACAGAAGTGAACGCTTTTTCCCGGAATCTCTTATTTAGTGCCCTACTGGCCGAATACCTGGCGTTATGGTCTAAGGCAGCGGTTCCCAAAGTGTGTGCCGTGGCACCGTGGGGTGCCATGTAGAGAGATGAGGGGTGCCGCGAAGCACCCATGATCTATAATCTAATTGTTTGCTAGCCAAAAGATCCAATATACATTTTGCTAAGCAAATAATAAACTACAGATAGATTTTATGTGATGATGATGCCTTGTTAATTTTGTAATTTTCAATTAACGTCGAACTAGAGCAACACAATGGATTGCAGACGGTCCGGAGTCAATCCCCAAAGGGAAAGATCCGAGGCAAACACCACGTCGTTTTGAACCGCGGTCTGATGACGAGGCAACACCTGCCCTGGCAAAAACTTGCCCTGAGCTGGAACCCGGAGTTTCCAAACTTCCACACCAACCCAACGTGAGGACTTTCGACCACAACAGATTTGAAGTGTACATGACGCCTCTACACCATAAGGTTACAAATATCCATGCACTGACCCGGATTCAAACCAGGAACCTTCCGATCAAGAGGCTACCACCTTAACCATCAGACCGGTTGGTCGGCGACGAGGGTGCAGTGAAAAAATTATAATTATCTTAATGGTGCCATAAGAAAATTCTAATAACCTTAAGGGTGCCACGACTTGGATGAGTATTGAAAGTAAGGAATTGGATATTATGGGTGATCCCACCTACTCCAACTTGTGGGGACGCTGTTCAGGGTCAAGACTATGCCCTTCCACATGTTGCTCGGAATGCTTAAGCCTTCTTCAGGGCACGACAGATTCCACTTCTTCCATGGCCTGCACGTTCCCCGGTAATTGGAAATTTTTTAATTCACGTTGTACTAGAGCAACAGAACGGGCTATTGACGACGGTGCTCGTTTCTCGGAAATGTCGCCCATTAAACATGTCTGCGATTACATCGGTCGGCAATCGTTCATACCGCTCGTCGGGCAAATGATACGTGTGAACTTTGGGCATAAAAAAGAGGCCATCGGGAATACATTCCTTAGCATGATATTAAGAATTTGTATGATTCGAGATTTCACGACGTGTACATACTCTCATCGCTGCGCGTGGCGGCTTCACAAGATATTTATTTTTTGGCATTATTTTTCTGTTATTGCTCTGTAAATTTGATCGTGTATTTAAACCACTCTAATTAATACGTGAAATAAATTTCAGTGCTTTCTGTTGATTGTGTCAGTGTTTTAATTATCACAAACTGTAGTGTATAATAAATCAATACGTTTAAATTTCTAAACCTAACATAGTTAAAAATTTCGGGAGAAGAAATAAAATGTAACAGAAAAATGCTCTTATGTTTGGTACGCCATACTTACCTAGGTTTACAGAGGGATTATCCTGAGTTACAAAAATGATACATTAAGTTAAGAACCCATGAGGTATAAAACGGAAAAATTCACAGCATTCCAACATGCTTAGAAAGTTCTGTTGAATGGGGTAAAGCAAATAATGCATTTAAATGTGAAACAGTCTGCAGCTAAATTGTATTAGAAAGAGTTTAGATCAGCTAATACAAACTGTGATGAACAAATTAAAAGCCAAACAAAATTCACTTCGACATTCAGAAAAGCAAGCAAACGAAGAATTTGCAACACTAAATGTCATGTATCAAATAATATTTTTAATTAAATCAATGTTGATTGTGAGTGGGTGTAAAAATTGACATTTATCAATACAATTTCTGAAATTTACAATAAATTATTTCGGGTTACGAAGAACCCGTAGCTTTTTCTGGATATTCGTTATAATATAATACAAATCTTGTATGACTACTGGATGGACTAAACTCTGGATCAAACTACCTTCATGAAACCCATTACGATCGAACTTCAGTGGTTAGTTATGTATATTTGTTGGTTAAAGATATATTTTTAAAGTATTCATCAGCAGACTCTAACCATCATAAAATAAGCACATGGTCCTATTTTAATTGATTAGGCGTTTTAATTAACAGCTGAGAAAGTTACTAAAGATAAATCACCAAAGTTACTGCGGCTTGCACCATTCAGATGTATGTACATTCCAGAATAAGGGTGGGTAGATAGTTGAATTAATGTCACACTGAAGCAACAAAATAGGCATTTTTGGAATGTACCTACTGTACACTGTACAGCATCGCACTGCACAATGGGCTGTTAACAACCGTTTGGGATCCATCCCGCAGGACAGCATCCGAGAACATAACCTCGTTATTTGTACCACGGACAGATGACAAGTTCGACACATGAGCTGGCCTCTCCAAGCCTCCACACCAACGTGAAGACGTTTAAGGTTACGAAAGATTTAACATGCATCAGAACCCACTCACACAACCACTTTTGTCTGATCGAATTTTGAACACATAATCCTCTGTTTCCTAATCAGCTACTCTTCCATCCGGGCTACGGTGGCACTAAAAATAGAAGGAAGAAATAAACCCATGGAGGATTTGAACCTGCAACGTCTACAATCTGCAGATTGCTATAGCAGTGAATATTTGAAATTTGTATCTATGCTGGGGGAATGCTATTAATACTTATGGAACCATTGTAAATATGCAATTATGATTTAATTTAAAGTTTAAAATAGAACACTGCTTGTCAACATTTGCTTGAACGTCAAACAGGACAAACGAGGTAATTAATACCAGAACAATATCTCTAAAAATCAATTATTAATGCATCATAAACAATTATTTCACAGCGCTAATTAAATACAGCCCTGTTATGTTACAGCATTTCAAAATAAAAGTACAATATTCTTCAGAAAACTACAGGCAGGTATTTGTTGAAAGTAGCACTGCAGCAACACAACAGGCTGTTGGCGATAGTCTGGGATCAACCCGATGAGAAAGATTCGAGAACAACACTACGTCATTTTGAACCACGGTCAGGTGGCGAGGTCACATCTGATTTCCCAAACTTCCATACCACTTCAAACTGAGGACGTATGAGGACAGGACAAATTTAACGTCAATCAGAATTCGATTCAGAAAGATTTAACGATTCAAATTTACAACCCTGGATTGCTAATACATTAACCTTCCAACCGGATTACTCCTGTCCCTTTCAGAAAACGGAAGAATCCTTAATTTTTTTTACATATTATGGATTAGGTATCGAAAGGAACCTATTTTTTCTTATAAAAAGGATTCATTTAAGACCTTATCAATCCCAAGAGTTCAGTAGTATCAGTAGAAAGTAGTATCCCAAGAGTTCTCACCTTGGCATTTGAATAATTTCCATTTCGTCAGAAACGACCGACTGATCTACAGCGCGTTGTGCCCGAAGCATGCACACTTTCAATCAAATCTGTCCTCAAAAAGGGCATAATTAAGCCAATCAGTGTCACAGACCTCATTCTCCCCCACACGATAACAAAATCGAAGCAGATCTTCGAAACACAGCAAACGATTCCGATGCGATAAGGGCAGAATCGATACAGCGGCGCCTTTGTTATTTCTGTTCCGCAGCAGATCAATAAAATCATAGCGCATTCAGAACATTTCGATTAATGGCATCCCCCGCTTTATCGAATGCATGCCGGGTGTTAACATGGTTACCTATTACGTTGTTGTAAGGCATAAACGGGGGGTTAGCACTCACGTGTGACCCAATTGATTCCTTAAAGAGCACGGCACAATAGGTCACTCGCGTTCCACTTTGCCCCAGAAGAGTATCAGCAAGAACATTTCCCTTAGTGTCGAACTGCAAACACTCGTGCTATGTTAACTTAGTGAGTACAATTGGGTCTCTATGTGCACAACAAAGGAGTAAAAATACAGTTACGCATTTTTTGAGAGTTGGTGATTATAGGTTAAATCTGATGGTTGACAGTATACTGTGTTGTTCAAAAGTCACGAAGGTGTTTCAGTATTTAGTAACTTACGTATAGTTTGTTCAAGCCTCCTAGTGTAGGCTAAAGGTCACGAGGATGTTTTACTATTAAGAAACTCCTGCATTGTTTGTTTAGCCCTCCTTTGGTAAGTCGACAGACACGAAAGTGTTTAAATATTTAGTAAATCCTCTATGGTTTGCTTAACACTCCTGGTGTAGGTCAAAAGTCACGAAGAGGTTTCAGCATTTATTAACTCCTGTATAGTTCGTTACAGCCTCCTGATGTAGATCAAATTCAAATCACGAAGATATTTCCCTATTTAGAAACTCCTGTATTTTACATTTAACCCTCCTAGGGTAGATCAAAAGAAACGAAGATGTTTCAATAATTATTTTGTGGTCTTTATCAATAGGCTATTTTATTTTACCCCAAGTATATTACGTAAGTAAAGACAAATTGGCAGACTGTTATTTGCCCTCATTTCAAAGCTTAATTCGTCCATTGCATATTGAAAAATCTTGAAGGAAAAATTCTACCAACCTATTATAATCACATTTTATTTCACGATCCAATTCCTTGGCCGTAGACCTGTTCTAAATTCAGCTTCAGTGAACTCCCGTCCAAGAGCTGTGACCTGACGTCTAAACCTGATAATATTGCGATGCTCTCAAGCCATTTGACTGTTTTTATTGGGCAGTATTTAATCTTGCGTTTGTGTCGCAGTTTATCCATTATCGGGCTTTGCGCCTCATAAAACCCAAACAACCTCACTTTTCGAGGCCAAAATTTTTCTTTATACTGATCTTAGGTTCATGTTCGGCCGTCTTATTCCTGAATCAGCAGGGTTAATTTCATATTACTTTACCTATAAATACATGCTGGATCTATAATATTTTAAACCACAACTGATTTCCTTAAATAGTATATGCTTGTCGACGTCTTGAAGTAAAAACTCATTTATCGACACTTTTTAGGAGGTGGTTATTTAATTAGCGTCGTACTGGAGTAACATGACTGGCTATTGGAAAAGTTCCGGAATAATATCGGAAGGGAAAGATTCAACGACAACAACACTTAGTTTAAAACCACGGTCAGAATCGGGGTTGGACCTGAGTTGGAACCCCTCTCACTCTCCAAACTTCCACCAAATGCCAACGTGAGAACATTGGACGCCACGACAGGTTTGTCGTTCGCCAGCCCCCTTTACATGATGGTCTGGTTGGATTCGAACTCGCAACCCTCCGGTTGTTAATCCTTAACTCCAACCGGGTTACCGCGGTCCGACGTTTTTTGAGAGACACAATCCAATTATTTTTATTATGTGAAGAAACACATGCTCATATTGAAATCTGTTTAAAAGATATTTGCACGATCGAGAAACTCTTATAACTTTTTCACTAAAGCTAATAGTTTATCTTTAAACAGCTGTACAGTGAAAACCACTTTTTGTCGTCTGAGTTTCTTCTCTAAATTAACGATAGTTTATATTCAATTCAGTTCTTATTTAACGATGTTCTAACTTTCCATCTCTTTCATTTTGGTATAGATGGAAATGATTACAGTTTTATCAATTAAGTGTAATCAGTTAGTGTTATTTAATTCGTGGAAGAATGATATTTTATAAAGTATTATGATGACAAGCTTATGTATGATTTAATGTCGTGGTAAAATATTCCAAACATCATTAAGTCAATTTCGTCAAATGCCAAATACTATAAATATTAGATTAATGAATGATTCATTACTGGAGTTTTTTTAACCGTATGATGTAATTTTAGACTGTTTTTAAATATCCTGAATTCTAAATATATATTTTAATTATATAAGGTTTTTTTAAATACTTATCATCATGTCACAATCATGTTTTATTACAATCATGAAAACACTGAATAGATTCAACATGCCTCACTGAATAATTTGCATGAAATAAATGTACACTTCATTCTATTTTGTTATAATATTATGATTTACACGTAGAAAAACTAATTCTTAAATTTAAATATTTGAATTGAAGAATTTAATAAGTTATTGTATGTTAACATTAACCTAACGAAATACAAAGGTTATAAAAAAATTCTTTAATCCATAATCATGAATTTAAGAACGTAAATATACATTATTTATGCACCATTGATTGATTTCATATGTTAACATCAACTTAACAAAAAAATGCAGTTTAAAATAATAATTAATTACACCTACACCTCGCTATACGGCCGCTCTTTATACGGTTCCATTTCGCTATAACGGCCTTTTTTAACTATGGCACTTTTTAAATTTACGGCCCACAACATTTCTTTATACGTCCAAAACAAATGCTGTACTGTTAGCGTCCTTCTGTTTGGTTTCAGCTTCTCCCTTTATGCGGCACTGCAACATTTTGTGTCACTAAAATATGATGAAAATTTGTCACAACATTGTCATCATTTTAATGCGTTGTCGCTTTAATATAGTTAGACCAACACCGACTCTATACGAAGCACATGTATAAATTCCATCAGAGCCTATAACGTCACATCAAAGTCCTATCCCGAGACTACTCTTACGCGCTACGACACGAAAAGTTATGATGACAGCATATACCGAATACAGCGGAAAGTGATGATGGCAGCATATTATAGCTTACTGGTTCTTCGTTATCAAATTAAAACAGTTTTTAAACATTTTATTTCATATTTTTATTATATCTAGCTATACATATGTGCATATGATATTTCTTTTGTTTTTGAATTGATATGTTTATTTTTTGAATTTCTGTTTATTATTACATTGTTTTGCACTTTCATTTTTACGTAAGCATTTTTATAGGAAATAAAAAGTATAAAATGCTCTTTATGAACTAAAAACTATATTATTTTCTAAGAAATTGGTACAGATCCAATTGCATTTATATGGGTTTGTATCAAAATAATTGATTCGCTATACGGCTTTTCGTTTTACGGCCAACTTTTTCGGAACTTATCTAGGCTGTAAATGCGAAGTATGGGTGTAATTCATAATCACAAATCTAAGAACGTAAAAATATATTACTTATACACCTATGATTGTATTAATGTTTATGTTCCAAAAATAATTATGTTAGAGTAACTCTGGAATATTCACCAAGGTAAGTATTCTAGGTACTGTAAGGCACCAAATTACCTAGCATGTTCGCACAAACTGATACGCTTAATGCCAAAACTCCAGTCATAAAATACTACGGAATAAGATAAGGAAACGCCAGGATATATTACGGAAATTTTTTCTCATCCATTACGTGAGACCTCTGTCTAGATTATGAACATAAAACTTTAACTTTAGCCGGCCATGGGGAAAATAAGACATCGAGGATAGAGAAGAAAGTCCGTCGTTATGCACACGAGGGAAAGCAACACAAACCCGGTAAGAAAATCCGTCCGGTGTCCAGGTGACAGCGGTGCGGACGCAAATGTTTGTGTAGGGAGTGTCCCTTCGGGAAATGAGGTATTTTTCGCTTCGCTTAAACTAATCCTACTGCTCCGGACGGCTTGTGCTATGTGATGCAGTTGGGATGGAAGGTTGACTCTCTTCCGTAGACTAGGCAGACTACTTTAAATTAAAGCCTACGAATTGAGAATGGGCATTGGATCGCTGAGACCTAGACACTAGAAAGACGTGGGATTGATGGCGACCTGCAGACGTTGTTAAATGTTAACGGTTAATTTGTATTTAATTTTTGCAAGTTATATATCAAATTCTTACCGTTAGGGTTGTTTTTTTTTCATGTCAAAAGGACGATATTTGGTCTTGGTGCACTAAACAGATGATAACACCGAGTAATTCTGAACCACTGTCAGATGACGAGGCCACGCCTGAGATAGCACCCTACTCTTCCAACTTCCACACTACGTCAACATGAGGACATTTGTGTCCACGATATATTGAAAATGCACCCCCTTCATGTACCCGTTGGATCCAAACTCAAGTCAATCCGAATGTTAATCCAGCGGTCCTAAATGTGAAAGGGAAAAAAGAGACGTCGGGAAGCATAAAAAGAAGGTAGATTAGTGTAGAAGAAGGTAGAAGGGATGGAAAAAGGTAGATTGTGTATCTCGAGAAGACAATGTGACCCCTGTGTTTACTAAATACAGTAAACTCCTTGTGAATCACTAGAGTACGTCAGGCCAGTGAAAACCGTATACTAAAGGAGCAAAAATATTAAGGAAGGTGACCCCGGGAGCAAAAACATTAAGGAAATAACTTGAACAGTAATTTATGTCCAAAGAACTTTAAACAATGAAGCACTAACTCAAGTAAGCGTTCGTTTAAGTCATTGATTGTGCTGCAAAATTGTGACGTAGGTGCA